>CM053749.1:10884654-10974532 GCA_028658305.1 Pachyuromys duprasi | reverse complement strand
GGCAGCTCAGTGTCCAAGAGGGTTCCCTAGTAATGGGAACAGGGACTGTCTCTGACATGAACTCATGAGCTGGCTCTTTGATCACCTCCACCTGAGGGGGAGCAGCTTTACTTGTCCACAGAGGAAGACAATGAAGCCAGCCCTGATGAGACCTAATAGACTAGGGTCAGATGGAAGGGGAGGAGGACCTCCCCTATCAGTGGACTGGGAGAGGGGCATGGGAGGAAAAGAGGGAGGGAGGGATTGGGAGGGGATGGGGGATGGGCTACAGCTGGGATACAAAGTGAATAACCAAAAAAAAATTGCTTTTGCAGATCTTGCTTGTTTTTTTTTATCTAGTTTATGATGCAATTTCTAGGAAGTTCCTTGTATGCATTAAAAAAGCACACTGTGTCTCAGCATTATTGTTCTTTTTCTTGTTGCTGCGGTGACAAATGACTACAAACTTAGTGGCTTAAACCTACAGGTTTCTTCTCTTATGGTTCTGGGGGCCAGAAGTCTGGGGTTAGCAGGGCTGCTGCTTTGCTGGGTGTAATGGGGAGAACTCTTAGGAGAAGCCATGTGTGCCCCTACAGGTAGGAGTCACCCGTGTAGTGGAGGTCATCCTCATTAAAGCCCTTTCTGTTTTGTGAGTGAGTTTCTATGTTTAGCTTTTCTTCCCTTCTCTCTTTCTTAATTATCTGCTGCTGACTCCAGTGCCTTCTGTGTGTTTCTTGGCTGTATCCCTTCACTTGGGAGGGTAGTTGGGCAGTTAATTAAGGCAGACACATAGGAAGTTGAGAGTGAAGACAGTAACAGATTTTTTTTCTTTTATTTGTAAGAAAGATGTAGATAGTTTTTTGTGTGTAGTGACTTGTGATTTTCACAGGTATAAAATGAAAAGAAAGTCCTAAGTCTTGTTTTTTCCCTGTCTGTCTAACATTCCAGTGGCACTTGGGCTTCCCTCAATACTGTGGTGTATTTGGACCCTTCTTTCTTCCTTCAGCCTGTTCTTAGCAGTACCCTTGTGTGCTCTGGGTGCAGGCATGAGTGGCCCTTGCCCTGCCATGTTTCAGAGGGCTCTGTTTTGGCCATCTTCCAACTATGTCCCTCCTTACAAGCAGGAGTTGGAAGCTAAGGCCTCAGAGCCCTTGTCTTCCCTTTGGTCCACATAGTGGGTACAAGTACTGTGGAATCCCTACCTGCAGAGAACACTAGTCTACAGCCTGTTTCCAGGGTTGGCAGTGGAGATTGTGTAATCAAGTGTCTTTCCTCTGACATTGCCTATATATGGGATAGGTCGTGCTACATCTGTACTCTTTAAAGCCTTGGCAGGAATGCCTTCCCATCCCCATCTTTATGGCATCATCATTTTACATTTTCTCCAATATTCTCTACAAATAAAAACAGTTGTATTGATTGGTGTAGGTAATGGAATTAAAATGTTTAAAGCATTTGTCATTAAAAGTATGAGCAGAGTATTTTGGAACAGGAAAACACAGGTCTGTACATTGTGAATGCTTCAGTTTTTGTAGGGGGTTAAAAAGACAGATCTTACATGCATAACAGGTGTCTCCTGCTAAAACTCTCCACCTGGTGACGGCAGCCAGCTGTAGAGCAGTGTCCTTTGAGGACTGTGCCTTTGCAGAGTGATGGCTTAACTGACTGCTGACTTATTCTTGCTCACAGGACCCCTCGGGAATTTGCTGTGATGCTGTGCAACAAATCCAGTGCATTCTACAGCCTTGGGAAGTGGAATGAGGCTTTTCTTGCTGCCAAAGAGTGTCTCCAGTGGGACCCAACCTATGTAAAGGTGCAGTAGGGGCGGCTGCGTCCCTCCTCTTTCATCCTCTTAATTTGCTTTTTTTTTTTTGTCTTTGTTTGTTTTGTTTTCTTGCCAAAGTGGATATTCTAGAAATACTTCTCCTTGAATGCACTTGCTTTTGAAGACAGAGGTCCATGGGCTGGGGGAGCCTTACCTCCAGAGGAGTTCAGAGATGATGAGTGTTGAGACATGATGCAGAGCCTGAATCCCTGGTAGTCGGAGCTCAGTGAGAGCCTGGAGGAGCTCATTTAGACCAGAGACAGTTAGACAAAGATTTTGATTTGCAGGTGGTCTTTGCTATCAGCAAGCTTCATTTTAGCAAAGCTTTATTTCAGATGGCAGTTCAGTAGAAATCAAACTCGTTGAGGAAAGTATGGAAGTTCCAGGGGCCAGTAAGGCTGTTAACAAAGGGCAGTAAATGGTGTGTGTGTGTGTGTTTGTTTGTGTGTGTGTGTATTTCTTTCTTTTCCTTTCTCTCCTCCTTCCCTCCCTCCCTTCCTTTCTTTTTTCTTTATTTTTTTGCTAATTAGTTTGTTTATTCAATTTACATCTCTGTCTTAGGCTCCTCCCTCCTCTCTTCCTAGTCTTACCCTCCCTCTTGCATCTTCCTTCTCCTATTCCTCAGAATAGGGAAACTCCACTCCATCCACACACCCCAACTCATCTATTCACAGGAGGACTGAGTTCATCTTCTTCCCCTGTGGTTTGGTAGGACAGTCCCACTGGGAGGAAATGATCCGAAAACAAGCAATATAGTCCATGTCAGAGATATGCCCTGTTCCCCTTACTAGTAGCCCCGCATGAAGCTGTCCATTGGCTGCATATCTGTAGAGAATCTAGGTCCAATCCATGCAAGGTCCTTAGTTGGTGATTCAGACTCCATAGGCCCTTCTGGGCCCTGTTTAGTTGGCTTTGTTGGTCTTCTTGTGGAGTTCTTGTCATCTCTAGGTCCACTTATACACCCCCGCTCCACTTTTCCACTCTTTCTTTTTTTTTTCTTTTATTTTTAGACAGTTTCACTATGTAGTCATGGCTGTCATAGGACTCACTATATAGACCAGATTAGCCTTGAACTCAGAGATCTGCCTGTCTGTGCCTTTTGTGTGCTGGGATTAAAGACATGCACCACTATCCCTGGTCTGGCAAGCACTGATTTGGTGCTTATTCAGTTGAAATGTCCTGAGTGCTCACCTTATAAGGCAAGTTCATCATTGATGTTTCGAACACACAAAAGGAGTGAGACATCATCTCAGACTTTAAGTAATTCATACATACTTAAACTAAGAGAAGAATAGCATAAAAATAAAATATGAGGATTTAAGTTAATCAGCAGTCTGCAGCTATCTGATGCAGTAACTGAAGTGTTAAATTACTGGGTAATGGAGAAAGGCTCCTCCATAAAGAAGGAAAACACCAAACATCAGTTTTCTATCACATGTTCTACTGTGTGCTACAGAGTCTAGCTGTCAGCTCAGGGTCCTGAACCATAAAATGAGAGGCTGTCTAGGGCTGAGAAAATTAAGGACTGACTGAACAAAGTTGTTGGAAGCAGAACACAATGGGAAGGTGGGGGCGGGGAGAGGCTGGAGCTACACATGACTCAAATACTAGGAGGGAGGCTTGGATATCTTGCGTTATAAGGAGGTATTGACCCTTAGTACATGCTAGGAAAGCACTACTCTACTGCACTACATTCTCAGCTTGAAGATGAAGACTTTACTACTGAGCTTGAAATGAGAAAACATTTCTGAGAATTCTTCTCAAGGGCATGCTGGGGTGGGGAATAGTTGGGCGCTGCATGCTTTCCCAGAGTTCTGGCTGTGGCCTGAGGAAGTTCTGAAGATGCTTCCAGTCTCCTTGTGTGCTCATTCCTAGCTCCTGACAGGTAAAATGTATCAGAAGAACATGGCCCAGAGTATAATGTGGGAAGCCTGTGCCTAATGCTTGTTAGAAAGAAGCCCTTCTTGGGACTAGGGGGATGACTCTGTGGGAAAAGTGCTTGCTGAGCAAGCATGAGGACCTCAGTTTGGAACCCTCGGTATGCGCCTTCCTGTAACTTCAACATTAGTTGGAGAGAGAGCTAGGTGAATCTTGAGGCCTGGCTGGCCAGCTGGTCAGTCTTGCTGAAATGGTTCAGTGTTGGTATAATGTTCTTTTGAAATGTATACACGTTACCCTTGTGCATTCAAATGCTGATTTCTCTCCCCCACTCTCTGGTTTCAATCCAGACATTGCATTATGATACTTAGAATATTCTAAGCATCATCTGTCTCAACTTTGTGCAAACATGCCAAAATAAAGCCAACTAGCCACAATGTTGAGCAATGGAAAGGAAGCAGGAAGAGAGGGAGGAACCAGAGGACAGGAGGGAGGCAGAGGAGGAGAGAAGGGAGCTGGGAGAGCAGAGCTGAGAGGAAGGTCTTGGAATGACATGGAGAGATGGACTGGACCTAGTACATCACTAAAAGCAAGTAGAATGTGGGAAATCTAAATGGTAGGAAACTATGAGGGCTTGGAGGTTTAGGATGGAGTAACTATTGCCCAGCCTTGTGTTCTAGGTTAGTTAAATAAGTCATAGTCTCTGTGTGGTGATTTGGTTATACAGCTGTTTAGGATTAACATCAGCTTTAATAAAAGATAAACCAATCGTAAATATTAATAGTCACCTACAACAGTTCAGTGAGAAATTTTGTCTAAAAAAATAAGGTGGAGAGCAATAGGGGAAGACATCTGACACTGACTTCTGGCTTCCATACAGGTCTCTGTCTCTGTCTCTGTCTCTCTCTTTCTCTCTCTCTCTCTCACACACACACACACACTCACACAGAGGGAGGGGAAGGGAGGAGATGAGAGGAGAGTTGAGTTTCTTTGCACACAATGAGACTTCTGGAGTTGGACCTCTCAATATTGCAGACTTGCTTTTCTTTTCAGCAGCAGGTTAGAGGTCATGGCAACATCACAGCTTTTTCTTTTGTCCTTTTCTAGGGATACTACCGAGCTGGTTACTCCTTGCTGCACTTGCTCCAGCCTTATGAAGCTGCTCGCATGTTTTTTGAGGGTCTACGACTTTTGCAGAGAAGCCCAGATCAAGTGCAGGTTCCTGATTTTCTTGTTGGGGTCTTCACAACTATGAGCAGTAAGTCAAACTGGAGAAAAGTATTTTTAAGTTCCTGTTACCCTGAATGCCTCATGGGAAAATGACTCCAGAGTGTTCCTTTGGGGCTAATGTATTCAGTTGGAATGAAACTAGTCTTACCAGAAGGCATTTTGGAAGCTTCAGTGTCTTGTGCCTTTGTAAAAACAGTCAAGTCCTATTACCCTCATGACTTAAAGCTTTGAAGTCATGTTTTATACCCTGTAAATTTCCTTTGCTGCTGGTTAGAGAATTCCTGCATATAGTTTGTCCTAGATGATTTTGTTCTTTCCTGTGACTTTCAAGTATTTTTTCTTTAATCTGCTAAAAGTTATTTATATTTTAAAAAATATTATTCTTAATGTATGTTTCCTCTCTTAAGTTTTCAGACTATGTTGTAAGCTTTTATGCACTGTGCCATCCCACTGGCCCCTTATTTGCTATGCAAATAACCTAGAGGGCTGCCTGGAGGGTCCTGTGACAGCTGACAGTGTGTGTTTGGCTTCTTAGCCAAAAACTTCTTTCCCAGGGATCAGAGACTTTACTCATCCCAGGAGGGCTCAGAGGGACCCTAAATGTTACACCTCTTGCCAGAAATGGTGCCTCGACAGTCTACTCCCTGACAGTAATCTTGCTTTCAGATATTGTGTCTATTAGATTTAAATTGCACTGACTTAACATGTGCCAGTCATGTTGTTCCAGGGATGGCAGGATCTACTTTAAGACATACTTCTATTTCAGAGGTCTTAGAATATAAAAACTGACACACTAGAATCACTGGGAAATAATCCTGGCTTTCAGAAGTGGTGAAACCGCTGTTTGCAGTACTTCAGCTGCTATTCACTTAGCTGTTCCCATTGCAACTGTGTTCACACAACTTTTGTGGTCTGCGGTGGAGCCTTACAGACTACGTCATTTTTGGTATCGAGAGGAATTAGTGCATGGCAGCAGTGGAAGGGGTTAGAGGCAGGTACATCTGTGTCCTCCAGATAGGGATAAACAGTTTCTAGGTAGGCTACATTTCCGTAGCCACTTGAGAGAATAAATGCAAGCTCCTGTCACTGGGCTCTGCAGATAAGAAAGCCAAGTGACTGCTAGCGTACATTGTGCCATCTGACTCTTCAGGGACTGATTGTGTGGCTAAACTTAAAATAATTGCCACTTTGGTCAGTCGTAATGGACTTCATGCTTTGACATGCATTTTCCTTCTGAGATCTTTAACTTGCCATTGACTCTGTAGTCTTCATTGGGAATTGTTCCTTAATGCTCTACCCTTCCCTTACTTGAAAGTTTCTAAAGTATGGAATTTTCTTTCAGGTGACTCTGTTGTTTTGCAGAGTTTCTTGCCCTGCTTTGATCATATTTTCACTACTGGATTTTCAACCGAAGTGTGGCAATTTGTAATAGAGAAGCTGTCAAAAAAAGGATTGTGGCATGTGAGTACAGGAGGTGACTCTTTTACTAGGAAAACACACACACTTAATAACTCTATTAAGTTGTTTCCTTCTTTGATACCAAGGGGATGTAATGTGTTGTTTATCTTGATACCAGAATAACTTCTCAAAAACTTTTATTTGTTTATTATCTTTGTGGGTGTGTTTACACATGCATACCTCATGCATGTTTACCTCTGGTATGTATGTGTGCTGTGTACAGTATATGTGATGTATACTTCTTTGTGTGTGCATATGTGCATGCAGATATATGTGCACATGTGTGTGTTTGTGTGTGGAGGCCTGAGGTTGATGTTGATTATCTTCCTTGATCACACTCCACCTTACTTTGTTGAAGAGGATCTGCCACTGAACCTGGAGCTCACCATTCAGCTAGGCTGGCTGGCCAGTGTTGTAAGCTAGGGACTGACCTAGCTTCTCTTGCTTGTTTCTGTGCCTGGATTTTTGTGTGGATTCTGAAGACCTGAACTCAGATCCTGATACTTGCATGACATGCACTTTACCAACAAAGCCATCTTTACAACCCAAGGTTTCTGTATAGTTTTAAGAGATTGCTGACTGGTGAATATTGGCTTGAGGCATAATGCTCCATTTACAACTTGGACTGATAATTTCTCCTTTAAGCCTCATATTTTCATTTGTAAGTTGCAGCATACAGAGTTACTTTTCAGTGTTTTGCTGAGATTTAAAAAGAACCGTTAATGGCATCTAGTGATAATTTGTTAGTAGGTGCTCAAGTTTTACAAGCACTGAGCTAACACATTTTCTTTTTCTTTCAAAATGTGTATGATATTTGCCTGAATGTATGTCTGTGCACTGCATGCATGTCTGGTGCCCAAGGGAGAGTGTAGGGTGGGCATCAGATACCCTAGAGATGGACTTACATGTGAGCTGACATGTGGGTGCTGGGAATCAAACTCTGGTCCTCTGGAAGGGCAGCCAATGCTCTTAATCACCAAGCCATCTCTTCAACTGCTGAGTTAAGGAGTTATAATAACCTGACACTATCATCCTACACAATCAAGGGAAAGCCTAGGATTCCAGCCCAAGGAGATAGGCCTAACATCCTGGCTGTAGTGATGTGTATATAGGTGGTTTGTAAGTACTAGGGCCTGAGCATCTTGTGAAAGTCAGGCCAGCAGTCATGACTGTCAGAGTCCTGAGTGTATTATCTAGGGCTGAGCATAGACAGTGATCCTGTGGAGGTGAGCATCGACTGTGAATTAGACTGAAGGGACCTAGAAGCAAAGTGTGGCCTTAGTCTCAGTTCTGTGCTCCTAGTTCATTGGCGGGGACGTGTATGAGGGAGGCTGGAATTATGTCTCTAGACATGGTCATACAGAGCAGGAACTTTAGGTCTGTGTGACAATGGATTGCCTTCATCCCCTGACATGCTGCTTAATATTAGAGAATCTTTTCCTTAGCAGGTTGTGAGGGAATGTAGAAAGAACTTTGCGCATAGTTAGTGGGGAAAGTAGCTAAACAGAGAGACTTTGATTATCATGCTAGTTATAAACTTTGTAGGTAGCTTAAAAAGTAGATGAAGCTTGCTTTTTGTTTGTTGTTGTTGGCTCATACATACCTTTCTGTTCTAATAACCCATGTGGATATTACTTTGCCAACCTTTTCTTGTTCTTTCTTACAAGCAGTCATTTCTACTCTTGTCAGCAAAGAAAGACCGACTGCCAAGCAATATCCATGTCTCTGAGTTGTCACTGAAAAGTCTTTTTGAGGTAAGGGGGTAATTCTAGAAATGTGCCTTTACAGGAAGGCGGCCATGTCACTTGTGTTTAGGACTTCCCCAGCAGCTGCTTCATTGTAGATGGTGCTCTCAGATTGAGCATAATTAATTCAGGTTTTACTGATTCAAAAATGTGTGGAATAAGGATCTTAAGTTTTTAGTATCGATTTAGTAACTTCTGTGACTCTGCTATATGGTGGGTTTTTTTTTTGTTGTTGTTTGTTTTTTTCAGAAGTATGCCTTCATTGGGCTTTATGAGAAAATGGAACAAGTTCCCAAGTTGGTTCAGTGGCTCATCTCCATTGGTGCAAACATTGAAACCATAGGACCCAACCCTCTCCATGCCCTCATGCGGCTCTGCATCCAAGCAAGTGAGTGCCCCCTTCACACACCCACATAGCCACGTGACAGCTCAGAGCCCGAGGGATCTGCCCAGAGTTGAGCTACTTGAAGCAGACTGTCCAAGCAGTTCAGGTTGTTTTTCAGCAAGTACACAGCACTTTTATTTCTCCTGGCATCTAGTCCAGAGATCTTATAAAGATTGTGTGTTTTTAGAGTCTAGACTGAAGGGTAGAGCTCCAGATAGGGACTGGAAAAGGTAATTGTGGAAACAGAGGTAGCTTGTATGATTCTGTCCTTCAACATCTTTTCCTCTTTAGCCCAAAGGACCTAGAGGACTGTGTTTGGGACTGTGGCTGGGGATCCTTGAGAGGAACACAAGCTAATACTGATACACTTGGTTATATTGCCAAGGACTGCACACACTACATACTCTCTCTCCTCTCTCTTTTCTTCCCCCTCCCTTCCTCTTTCTCTGTTAGGGCAGAAAGAAGGGCCCTTGCAAATGCTAGATAAGCTGTCTGCCACTGGCTACTCTCATCCTCACACCCATTTCTAATTTTGAGACTGTTTTGCTAGTTACTCTCTTTGGCTTTGAATTCACACTGTAACTGAGGCAGGCTTTAGAGTTGTGTTCCTCTTGCTGCGGCCTTCAGAGTAGCTGGGGCTACAGACAGGCATGTGCTTCTAGACCTAACAGGTCTTTCATTTTCATCATTTGGTTTAAAAAATTAAATATTTGAGTCTATCATTAACGCATATACTTACACCAACACTTCAGAATGAAAGTTGGAATTTCTTTCCAGGTTTAAGTTTGATATCTGCCTGGACTGGAAGGAGCCAGTTAAGTTCTGTGTACCTCTTCCAGGCGGTGTCATCTTCCCAGAGGGGACTGGAGTGGCCAGGACCTGGGGCTCTTTTCTTCCACCTTTTGTTTCTCCTACACCGTTATCTATTCTATACACTTGGGATTTCACACATGATGCTATCCTCTTCTTACATGGGGATTGGAAGATAAACATTTAAAAGGAAAGCCTGACTAAAAGCAATCTGATCTTGGGTTCCATTTTCAAGTGAGACATGTGAAAATTAGAGATTTGCCTGTGTCCTGAAGGTCCAGACCCTGTCCGGCCTCCTCTTTACAATAGCTAGATCCAGATGCAGCTCAGCACACTTCTAGCTCCTTCCCCTGCCCTGCTTTGTTCACCCCTTTCTCCTAAGTTTCTCCCTCTCAGCAATCACATAGGCAAGAATCACTGTCAGGCTTCTAGGGATCCTGACCTAATATTACCATGAAATGCTTGTCTATCTTCTCACCTTTTGGCAGAAAGTAGAAATGTATACTGTAGTCCCCAGATTGATCCCTTAGAGGGCATATAGTTGCTTTGCTTTGCTGATTTTATGTAGAAAATAATATTTTCACCTTATTTCTGCCCAGGGGAGAGTCAGCTTTTCCACTGGATCATGGAGCACAGGCCTGAGTGGAAAGGCTATATCAACCACAGAGATGATGCTGGCTGCACTCTCCTACATATGGCTGCTGCCCACTTCCCAGGATACTCCGCCAAGCGTGAGTAGGGACACTATGTTGGGGACTGTGTTGTGGTCAGTGATTGTAGACATTAGAAAACCCATGCATGGCAGGCTCAGAGGACCAAACTTACCCTTGGGAGGACAGGCTGTAAGTACGGAGGAGGTGGGCGAGAGGAGAATCACTGGGCTCCTGTGCTCTTTGACTTCACATGGTTTCTGTGGGGTTGAATGCTTCCAGAACATAGGCTTCTACCTACATCCTGACCCCTACACACCCCTACCATATGTTACAAAGTGCCTTTATTTTATGCTAAGTTTGTGTTGGCTGCCTGAGATAAACTGTGTACCAGGCAACCTACATGGTCTTTATGGTCCTTAGAACCTAACATGGGAATTACATCCTGTCATACACACTACTGTACTAACCCATATACAAGAGACTGGCATAGGTGAAGAGAAGTTGCTATGGTGACATGGACAGCCTTGTTAGGCTGTGAAGGATGAAAGCTGTTCACCCTCTTGGAGCTCTTTGATGATACTCACTTCTCTCAAACTCTCAGACCCATCAGTTCATCAGTATTTTGATTTCTGTTGGTTACATACGAACATTCTTTTTTTTTTTTGTCATGTTTAGTACACATACATTTAAACCTAGCACTAGGGAGACAGAGGCAGGTGGATCTTTTTCAATTTAAGGCCAGCCTGTTCTACAGTGAGGTGAACATTTTTTCCCCCTACAATCTCAGCGGTAATGAAATCTCAGTGTCAGTGGAATGGAGGCAACAGGAATGATGGTGCTAATGCCTTGGTGGTGTTACCACATGGAGCAGATTTGGTGAGTGAGGCTGGGCTGTGATCTTCTGATGGCTAGCAACACTGGGAATTTTTTCTTTCCTTTTTTTTTAAATCAACACTAAGTATATATTTTAAAATTTTAATTATTTGTGGTGTGTGTGTGGTGTATAAGTAGAAAACAAATTTTGGGACTTGATTCTCCTTCTTACACCATATGGGTTCCAGGGCTTGAGTTTAGGTTGTCACCCTTAGTGGCAAGTGCCTTTACCTGCTGAGTCATCTTGCCTGCTCATGCAATTCTTGTTTTTAAAAAGAAGAATCAGTTAGTTTCCATTGTTCATTTGATAGCTTATGGATGGGCCGTTCAGTACTACAATAATTGTGTTAGTTTCCTGTGCTGTGTAATGAAGAACCATCAATGTGGTGGCTTACCACGACTTTGTTTGGTGCTCATTTTTAAGCTGACAGTTCTATAGGTCAGTAGTCTAGCCTGATGTGATTGAGTCGTTTGCTGATTTTCTGGAAAGGCTGAATTCAAAGTGTTGGCTGTGTTCTCATCTGGAATTCTAGGTCTGCTTTCAGGAATATTTGGTGGGGTAAACCTTAAGGCCTGAGGTTTTAACTTCCTTTCTGAATATCTGCTGGAAGTTGCTCTGAGCTTCAGCAGGCCACACATAATCACTCTGCGGCATCCCGTACCTTCAAAATTAGCAGAGGATAACTTGCTGTGCATCCTGTTCCTCTCATCTTTGAATCTTTGATGACTGGGTTTCCTCTATGATCTTCAGAACTTTGGTATTTGACTCTCCTATAACTAGGTCAGCCCCAACGTATAATCTGTCGTAAGGTTAGCTGATTTGGGACTTGCAGAGTCTCATTACAGCAGTGCCTAGATTAATATGATTAGGTATACAGACACCTACTATAATTAGGTATGCAGGAGTGCCTAGATTAATACAATTAGGGCTTAGCATTGTGCCAACTACAGTAAGATCTTGGTTGCTTTGAGTTGTTAATCTCTGTATAGTGAGAGAGGCAGCTGTGACTGCAGAGATGCGGAGGACGGCACAGTGAGCAGCCTGACACTTGCATAAAGATGCCTTGTCAGGCACTAAGCTTTAGTAAGTATGACACAGGGGGTTGAAGGTTAGCATTGATTTAATTGTCTTTACCTGTGCAAGTCCTGTGTACTCCAGGGACATACCTGTTACACTCTAAGAATAGTCAGACCTATGATAACCAAGACACCTTGATGCTTGTCAAATAGGTCCATCAGAGCACAACTGGAGCTGACAGCCAGAGGTTGGGGCTGGAGAGTGGTAACAGTAACAACAATACCACAACCCCTAATGCCAAAGCAACTGCTTTGTTAGGGGTGTATGTGTGTGTTAATATCTATCTATGTATCTATCTATCTATCTATCTATTTATTTGCTGGAACAATATTCTCTTTCCTCTCCAGGGGAAAAAGAAATCTGAAGTCACAGTTTTCTTTTATCCTTACAGCTGTAACTGTTGCCTAGTAACCAAATTCCCCCTCTCTTTGCTTGTTGCCAAGGAGAGGGAGAAAGGTAGAGAGGAGCGTACTTCTGAACCTCTTAAAAGCTATTGTCCTTCCCACTCCACACCAGGACTCCTTGCTTCATGGCAGTGGGATGAACTGCCCGAGGCTGTCAGTTTAGACTGCTTAAATCAGAGGGACCCCAGTCCCCTGAGCACTCATGGGGACATCTCCTTATGGAAGGAGCCATGAGCACTCATCTCTCTCATTTTGGCCTGCTGTAGGACAAACTGAGGATGTGCAGATGCTCCTGAACTTTGGAGCAGACCCTACTCTGTTAGATGGACATGCTCAGTCTGTTGTGGATATCCTGAAGAGGAACAAGAACTTCAGAGCGATCGAGAAAATCAACAGTCACCTAGAAAAGCTGGCTTCTCGTTCTAAAGGCCTGTCAGGTACAGCATCAATGAATCAACTTTTTGTGGGGAGGTGTTGGGGAACTGGTTCTGTGCTAGTAGATGAAATTGATCTATCTCTTTTTGCAAGTGTAGGTGGAAGTGAGACCTTTCCTCTCCAATGTTCAGAAAATGTGTTTGTTTTTATAAAGACAGAATGAGATAACTCTTATAGAGAGCATCTATGATGTTCTTAGAACTCTTACAAGTCTACATTTGGACAGTGTGGGTGACTCCTCCCCCCATGTATCCACATGGAAAAAAGGGGGGAAATTGTATAGAAATAGGAGACAACCAAAATGAAGAATCCTTCTTAGAAACAGTCACTGCTGACAATTCACAATATATTTACATCTCTATTCTTGATGTCGATTTGGGAGACTGCTATGTAAGATGGAGGGGATGGTTTTACCAGCTCTACTGCTAGGCGTTTGTGGTAATGCCATTTGTACCATTTATTCTTAATTCTTTAAATTTTCCCTGATTTGTCGATGGGTTGATTCTAAAATTGGAAACCAGTGGGTGGCATTTTCATGGTAGTGTGATTAAAATATTACTACCATAAATGGCATGGCTGGGCCCGTAGAAATGAATCACCACCTGCCTTCAAACTTTTACTCTTTCAATGTGACCCTCTTTAAGTAGTGCTGTTTAAAAAGTGAAGCTGGGCTATGGTCTCTGTAGCTCCTGTACTCATTGATACTTCCTGTTACCTATAGATTTCTTTCTTCATTTTCAAAAACACCCATTTGAGCTAACTTTTTCATGGCATAGGCATGGATAGTAAAATTATGGAGTTTTTGAAAATGTCTTTATTTTCAAATTGATTGATTTTTTTTAGGTTTATTTATTTATTATGTATACAGTGTTCTGACTGCATGTACACTTGCATACCAGAAGAGGGCACCAGATCTCACTATAGATGGTTGTGAGCCGCCATGTGGGTGCTGGAATTGAACTCAGGACCTCTGGAAGTGGCTAAGAGCACTGGCGCTAGTGCTCCAGCCCCTGGTTGATAATTTGTGTATAGTTATTCCATTTTGTTGACAGTAACTTAACTTGCCCTTCTTCTACCCACCTTTTGTTAACCACGTTTGTAATTAGACTTTATTTTACCATCAGTAACCTACCATCATTTAGTGGCAGCCTTTTCTGCTATACTGCAAATCCATAGGATCTTTAGATTTATTCAATATTCTATAAAACTGTGACAACTTTGAAAAAAATTGTTTAATTTTCTTCTAGCCCCCATTGCTATTGATTAGAAGTCTTATGTTAGACATCTTGCTTCTTTTTCTAGAACATTCTCTGGCCTTGAGTTCTGAACTTTACTTGGGATATATTAGGATGGAAGACTTATTTTGTGCATTTCCTGGTTCTTTTTAATCTGACTTTCTTATCTAGGAAAATATCTCCTGTCATTTTATTCCCCTCTAATTTTTTATACTACTAAGTCATTGGCTAAGTTTCTTGCGTTTGTGTCTTTCTACTTGCCCCTCACATACATATACTTAATTTGGTTTTTAATTTGGCCTTCAGCTTTCCCTTTTGTAATTCTCATTGGTTTTAAAATTTCAAAAACCATGATTTTAATTTCTAAGAACTCTTTCTTGTTCTGATTATTTCTTAAGAAATTTTATTTTATGTATATGAGTATATTGCATGCATGCATAAAGGTCTTTACACCGTGTTTTGCATTCTGCCATCAGCGGCCAGAAGGGAGTATTACATCCACCAAGACTGGAGCTCCAGATGGTTGTGAGCTGCTGTGTGGGCTGAACCCAGCTTCTAGCAGAGCAGCCAGTGCTTTTAGCAGCTGAGCCCTCTCTCCAGCCTGTTTCTTACTTTAGTGGCTTCTTGTTTTCATTTGCCTAATCTTCTTGGATTACATTTAAGAATCTTAATGTATCTACATACATTTAAAGGAAGTCTTACCACCTCCAAATCATTTATGTTACTTTTGAGGTTTTGTTGGTTTCCTTTCTTGCTTCTCTCTGATGCTACCTCCCTCCTTTAATTATCTCTTGATTTTCCTGTCATTTATATTTGTAAATGAAAGAGGGGATTGAAATGGCTAGTGTTCATGTCCTGTAGATATTTAAATTCCTTAGAGAGACTCACTCCCTTGAATGGGTAAAGGAAGGCAGCCATGAGGAGTGTTCTGGGGGGTGGGGGTGGGAGACAGTTTGATGTCATCTCCGGATTATTAAAATTGCCAGACTTTGACAAGATTTTTCTTAAAACGTTTATTTATGATTTTTGTTTTATGGGTGTGAGTGATTTGTCTACAGGGGTGTAAGTACACCGTGTATATGTAGTGCCCAAGAGTCTAGAAGAGGGTGTCAGATCCCCTTGAACTGGAGTTTCAGGGGACTGTGAGCTGGCGTGTTGGTGCTAGAAATCAAACCTGGGTCCTCTTGAAGAACAGTGAGTGTTCTTAACCCCTAAGCCAGATCTTCAGCTTCAAAAACATTAAAAAAATGTTGGGGAGATTTTTTTTCTTTTCTTTTTTTGGTCTTCTGAGAAAGGGTTTCTCTGTGTAGTCTTGTCTGTCCTGGACTTATTTTGTAGACCAAGCTGGCCTTGAGCTCACAGAGACCCACCTGCCCCTGCTTCCTGAGTGCTGAGATTACAGGTGTGCAGCACCACACCCGGATTGGGAAGATTGTTTTAATTTTTACTTATTAATTTGAGTTTCTTCTGTTGTTTCCACGAAGTCATGATAATAAGAAGAGTGAAGTGTGTATGTGGAGTCTCAGCCTTCCCTCCTACCCCATTCATGTTCAAGCTTCAGACTGTGACATATCAGGTTTTGTTTTTAAATGTATTCATGTTTTAAGAAATAGAGTTTTTCCCCCGCCCCCTGTAGGGCAGTGTAATTAACCAATCATTGTGACGTGCTTTCTGATAACTTGTTTATATAATCTCACTTTCAGAATGGCCTTCGCAATTATAGAAATCGAAAGTAACCAAAGAGATTACTTTGCCTATGAATTTTGAAGTTTTAAGATATTAACAAAAGGGCCATTAGTTAGTAGGTAGGAAGTGGCTGACATGCTTACAAAATTATTATTAATTCTTGTCTTAATTCTTAGAGTGGTTTGAATATTTTTAATTTTTATTTATTTATTTACTTTACATCCTGGTCATAGTCCCCCCCCCCTTTCCTACTGGTCCTGCCCTCCTTCCCTGTTCTCTACTCCAATTCTCCCTTAATCTCTGCTTTATATTTTGCCCCTCACATTTTGTAGGCAGGATAAATTTTGGGCCAAAGTTTCTGTGGGTGGGTTGTTGTTCTCCTCCCTTCACTAAGTCCTGACTAGTTAGAGGATGGCCTCTTCAGTCTCCATGACCCCTGTTACTAGGAGTCTCAGCTTGAGTCACTCTCATATCCTCTCAGGAGCCTGCCCTGTTGTAGGTCTTCAGCTTGTCCCAGAGCTGTCCCTGCCCAGGGTTTCTCTTGCGTCAGTAGCCTCTGTCTCCTGCCCTGCATTCTTCCCAGGTTTGATGGTGACCCTTAGACTCTCCATGCTCCCTCTCTTAGTCTGTTTTCTCTCTTCAACTACTTCTGTCTATTCTATTTCCCCTTCTGAGTGAGATTTATCCTCCCTTGGATCCTTTTTGTTACTTATCTTCTTTGGGTCTGTGAATTGTAGTATGGTTATTGTCGTGTACAATATGAATAAAATCTACTTATAAGTGAGTACATACCACGTGTGTCTTTCTAGGTCTGGTTACCTCACTCAGTATGATATTTTCTAGTTCCATCCATTTGCTTACAAATTTCATGATGTCCTTGTTTTTAATAGATGAATAGTATTCCATTGTGTAAATGTACCAGTTTCTTTATCCATTCCTCCGTTGAGGGGCATCTAGGTTGTTTCCAGATTCTGGCTATTATGAATAAAGCTGCTATGAACATAGTTGAGTAAATGTCCTTGTTGTATGGTGGAGCATCTTTTGGGTATATGCCCAGGAGAGGTATAGCTGGATCTTGAGGTAGAGCTATTCCCAATATTCTGAGAAAGTGCAAGGTTGATTTCCAGAGTAGTTGTACAAGTTTGCAGTCAAACCAGCAATGGAAGAGGGTTCCTCTTTCTTCAAATTCTCTCCAGCATGTGTTGTTACTTGAGTTGATGACTGTAAGATGGAATCTCAGAGTCATTTTGATTTGCATTTCTCTGATGACTAATGATGTTGAGTATTTCTTTAAGTGCTTTTCCGCCATTTGAGATTCCTCTGTTGAGAATTCACTGTTTAGCTCTGTATTCCATTTTTAACTTGGATTATTTGTTTGTGTTGTTTAATTTTTTGAGTTCTTTATACATTTTGTGTATTAGCCCTTTTCAGATGTAGGGTTGGTGAAGATCTTTTCCCAATCTGTAGGCTGCCGTTTTGTTCTATTGACAGTGTTCTTTGCTTTACAGAATATTTTCGGTTTTATGAGGTCCCATTAATTAAATGTTGATCTTAGAGCCTGTGCTGTTGGTATTCTGTTCAGGAGGTTGCCTCCTGTGCCAATGAGTTCAAGGCTCTTCCCCACTTTCTCTTCTAATAGATTTAGTGCTTCTGGTTTTATGTTAAGGTCTTTGATCCATTTGGATTTGAGTTTTATGCAGGGTGATAGATATGGATCTATTTGCATTTTTCTACATGTAGACATCCAGTTAGACTAGCACCTTTTGTTGATGACGGAGGTTCTTTGATTGATAGGATTGTTTTAGCTATTCTTGAATTTTATTTTTTAATGGAGCCTTTTAATATCATCTTACTTTAAAGATGTCTCATCTGAGCCAGGCTTTATTTTATCTATTTTTTGTGATGCTGGTGTTGGAACCCAGCGTCTTCTCCTTGCTAAGCAGTGCTCTACCTCTGAGCCACACTCTAACCCTGAGACAGCCTTCTTTCTGTTCTTCTCTGACATTAATTAACCTTCGTTTTGGAACCAAGAGAAAAAGCTCAATGGAATCTATACTGCTCTCCATTGTGCTCATCAGGGTTAAGTTGTACTTGCTGCCAGAAAAGGATGCACAAGACGAATGTGCAATATTCCAGGATTGCTAGTTGGTTTCCCAAGTCGTCTGGCTGACAGTGGTTGCAGTCCAGTCCAAAGCTCTAACCCTCAGTTGTTCCCAGCTCTCATTGGTTCTAGTTCTCATTGGACCCAGTCCTCATTAGTGGTTTTGATGATGCAGAGGTGTTTGAGAACATTGCGCATGAAGGTGTTTCTTGCTATGAAGAAGGAATAGTGAAAGACAATAGAGAAACTCAAAACTGAAAGCAAGAAAAGCACACAGGAAACAAACAGGAAAAGGAAACCACTGGCAGGCAGGGATGGTAACTTGAGTTCTCCTGTACTTACTAAGCACTCCTAGGTAGAGCCCTTGTAGACATCCGTCCTTGGCTGTAGTTCTGAGTGGAGCAATGCGCCACCTGGTCCCTTTGAATGTATATGGCTGCATGGAGTTGTATACATTTATTTTGTTTTAAAGCTCTTTTTTTCAACTGTTGTACAGTTTTGTTATTTTTTCTTTTTGTTCTGTATTTTTTGTGTTTTTTTTTTTTTTGAGACAGGGTTTCTCTGTGTAGCCTTGGCTGTCTTGGACTCATGTTGTAGACCAGGCTGGCCTCAAACTCACAGAGATTCACCTGCCTCTGCCTCCCCGTGTGCTGGGATCAAAGGCATTCGCCACTGTGCCTTCCCCTGTTGTACAATTTTTAAAACTAAGGGGAGCATGAGCTATTTTTCTAGATCAGCTCTGTGTAATATGTTTGAGGAGATGGGAGTGTTCTGCATCTCTTTAGTCTCATATGATAGCCATTAGTCACATATGGCCATTAATGCAAATGACCTATGTATCTGGAGAACTGAAAGTGTACTTTTATTTAGTTAGTTTTTATATAAGTAAGGCAGTCGTCACTTTATCTGACTACTTTTAAATTTTAGCCTTTCAAAATGCCTTTCTATCAAAGCAGACTTTGAAAAGATGGAAAGAACCAAAAATAAAATAAAAAGAAAAACAAAAATGAAAAAGAAAAAGGGTGTTGGGGTACGGGCATGAAGTTGAATCTACTTTGCTTGTGTGGGCCTGCTTCCTCATTCTCATCATCTGCAAGGATAAATAAAAGGACTAGTTTGTGAAGGATCCATCCTTAGATTGCATATATCTTCATCTTGATCAGTCTGATGTGACAAGTTTTGCATTGTACACATGTAGTCCTGAGCTCTACACTGTTAGGGCAGAATTTTTTGTTTGCTTGTTATTTTTTGTTTTGTTTCGTTGTTTGTTGTTGTTTGTTTTGCACATGGATGAATGAACAAGCAAACAGAATAGGATTAAAGGCACTTTCCCCATTTGCTCTTTCGGAAAGTTATGTACCCTGTTTACTGGTGATGGTTCTCATCTCTCTGAGTAGGGTAGCCTTTGGCATTAAGTGAGAAGCAAATCATTTTGCTAAATATTTCTACTGTTCTCAAGACTAGAGATTTTTCAGTGTTTGTATGCACATGTGTGCATGCAGATTTTGATTTGAGACATTCAGAGGGGACCCTAGATTTTGCATTTATCACCATTCACCAGGGAATGCCATTTTGAGCACAAAATTTTAATCTTGGTAGATCAAGATTATAAAATTACCTCGGACAGCTCTTGGTGGCCACCAGAGGGCACCATGTCCACTTACTCTGGTTGCTGTTGGCTAGACCTTTTCTTAGAACCAGGAATAAAATAGCCTTTATTTGCTGCTGAAGCTTTGCTAGTGACCCAGCTCCAAAGAGGAGCTGGCTGCTTTCTGCTATGGTCTCTCAGCACTGGGAGAGCACTTCTTTTCAGTTAGTGCAGACTAGGGCATTGACCTAGGATGTAAGTTATATTTTCCTCTTTTTTGTAAGCCAATATTTTAAAGAAAATGCATGAAATGTAGGAAGGAAAAAACTAATTTTCTACATATGCACCTTCTAGGAAAAATTAATGTACATGTGAAATGATCATTTATTTTTTTTTATTCTAAGTGTAGTTAGATTTTTTCTTTTATGAAATGGAATTGATATGTTAGCTTAATGGTCAAATTGTGTGTAATAAAACTTATGAGTTTTGCCTTTTATACTTTGAGTGATAGACTTTGGGTAAAACCGAAGTCTCTCTTTGAAATTATTTATGTCTATTTTCGACAACTTCTGAGCTCTGTTGCAACTTCTAAAGCCCCCTTTAATTTTGATTTCAAATATTTTTTATTTATATTTCCTAAATATGATCACTGTAGAAAATTTACGAAAATGGAGTTTTGTGTAACAATGCCAATCTATTGTTAATTATACTTTGATGTGTTTTTATTCTATCTTTCTTGCTTATGTTTCAGTTAATAGTCATCTTTTAAAAAATCTGTGATTACAGGATACAAGCAACTCCATTTTCTGATATTTTTCATGTCTCTTATTAAGCTTGTGGGAAAAGGAACAGAAATCTTAGGTAATAAAAGGCAGCTGCACCAGTGACACCATTTGTCACATTTAGAACTTCCCTTCTAAGCATTTGGTACTGTCTAGAACATGTTTTGACCCCAGCCCACGTGCTAGAGGGTTTCCAGTCTGCAACTGCTTCTTAGCTAGTCTGTATCCTGCAATCATATGTTATTATACAGCTTTATCTCTTTGTTCCTATTTATTGTCATGTGACTTTTTTATGCTAAACTAATTTTCCTGGGTGAAGAATGATCTTTCTGAAAGGCTTTTTTTTTTTAAAGATTTATTTATTTATTTGATGTATATGAGTATTCTATCTGCATTTACACCGGCCAGAAGAGGGAATCAGTTCACATCATAGATGGTTGTGAGCCACCATGTGGTTGCTGGGAATTGAACTCATGACCTTTGGAAGAGCAGACAGTGCTCTTAACCACTGAGCCATCTCTCCAGCCCCCTCTGAAAGGCTTTTAAAGGTATGATGTAGACAAGTAGTAAAGTAGGAAAGGAGGTATTCTTTTACAAAGGGTCCTCTTCCTTTCTTTGTATACCATGGGCTTTCAGTGTAGCCATAGGTTTTAGGATACAGGTAAGAGCCAAAGTCCAGGAGTGCTAGTTAGTATCCATATCACCATGCATATTTTCTGTCTCAGCATGGGCTTCCAGGCAGGTGAGGTGGGGCCTTTGACAAGAGGTTGCTCATGATCCTTAAAGTTTTTGGAGTGCTGGCAATAAAAGCTGGTGTTATAATAATTTTCTATATGCTGTAGTCATTTCTCTCTTTGGTATATATTGACTGAGGTTGATGTATAGGCTATGGTAGAATTGTGTACTGCTTTATTTTTCCTTTCTGAGAAAATCAGGAAACTACCTTATAAGAACTTTAGATGACAACCTTAGATAATTATGGAAGGTTTTAGGTTCTAATTAGCTGAAGTTTAGCATTTAAAAAATTGGGGCCTGGGGCTGGCACATACCTTTGACATCAGAATTCAGGAGGCAGACACAGGTAATTTCTGTGAGTTTGAGACCAGCCTGGTTTATAAAGTGATTTACACCCAGCCAGGGACACACAATGAGACCCTGTCTCCAAAAAAAAAAAAAAAAAAAGGATAAAACAAACAAACAAACAAAACCAAAACTGGAAGGATTGGATCTAGAATTGTAGCTCAGTGGCGGGATGCTTACCTAACAAGTGTAAGGCCCTGAATTTAATCCCTAGTACTAAAATTTTGCTGAGATTTCAAGATGGGATGTCTGGAGAAACCCCAGTTGCTTTTCAGGGTCTGTAGAGTATCATAGTGGTCACAGCTGAAGCTTTGCGCTGGAGTCTGCTCCACTAGCCAGACGGGTGACCTCGGACTAATCAGGCACTGCCACCTGCCTTTCCTTCCTTCCTTCCTTCCTTCCTTCCTTCCTTCCTTCCTTCCTTCCTTCCTTCCTTCCTTCCTCCCTGCCTGCCTTCCTGCCTTCCTGCCTTCCTTCCTTCTTCCTTCCTTCCCTCCTTCCTTTCTTCCTGCCTTCCATCCCTTCTTCCTTTCCTCCCTCCTTCCTTCAATCCTTCCCTCCTTCCTTCCCCCCTTCCTTCCTTCCCTCCTTCCTTCCCTCCCTCCTTCCTTCCTTTCTTTCTCTTTCTTTCTTTTCCTTTTTAAAAAATTTTTGTCTCAGCTAAGAGCCAACTGCATAATGTATACAAACAGTCCATCTTCCCACAGTAAAATGCTCAAGCCCAGTAGCTGTTAGAGTGAAGTTAGGTAAGTTGGATTATATATAAGGTCAGACAAATTTTGTATATCAATGTATCAAGGATAAATGGCACACCCCAGACTCTTCATGAGACCTCCTTCTTTGGGATCTTTTAGATGCAGACATTTTGTATATCAATGTATCAAGGATAAATGGCACACCCCAGACTCTTCATGAGACCTTCTTCTTTGGGATCTTTTAGATGCAGACATTTTGTATATCAATGTATCAAGGATAAATGGCACACCCCAGACTCTTCATGAGACCTCCTTCTTTGGGATCTTTTAGATGCAGACATTTTGAGCCTTTTTAAGCATGGGATTTCATGGCACCTGTCCACATGTAAACTAACTCAAGGTTGTAAAAGTAAAACTTCAATTGTTGGAGTCTGGCAAAAGTTCTTTTAAAGGCTACAAAGTGAAATGCTACTTCTTGAAAGTCCTTTGCGTTTCATGCTCTGTGGCCTCAGGTCTCCTGACTTCTCTGAGGACTGTGTCTGCTGTTGTGCTTCCTCTGGTTAACCCCAACCCCAATCCCTCTCAACTCAAATAGGCTTCAAGTTTTTTAAAAATATTTTTTACTTATATTCTAGAAATGCCAAAATTGGCTCCATTGTCACCTGGCCCCATGGTCTTCCATCTTCAAGTCAGCCTGTCCTCTTGGCTAGCTTATCATAGACTTTCAATTGAACCAAATCCAGGTCTCTAACCTCTGGCTTATCCAGCATGTGGATCTGTGGACCCGGATCCCTCTTAAAGCATTTGAATACCCCAACCTTCAGGCCTCACTTTTGATATAACAGCCGAACCAAGAGCTATGCTGAGGAGGACAGTCTTGACTAACTCAGGCCTGACTCCTTCACCCTCAGGAGGAAGTGTGCTGCTACCAGAACACAGGAGCAGATTCTGAAGGTCAAAACTGCAAAGATTTGTTTTAAAAGTTTGCCTTATACTTTTGTTCTGATCCTTATTAAAGTAAGATCATAGACTAACCTATATTTAATTTCTCTTGTTATATTAAAATACATATTCATATCAAAGATTTAGGAAAAGATTGGAAACAAAAGCCAGCAAACGTAAATCACGTTTATTTTACTTGAGTAATCTTTCATTTCTCCCATCTGCTCTAGTTGGAGGAAGAGAAATCATAGGAATCTTTTTTGGAGTGGTTTATTATTATACAGCTTTTTCAGTGATAGAATTGTCAGACCAAGTACAGAATGCCTAGTATATTTGAATTTCAGATAAACAAGTTTTTCTTAGTGTAAATATATCCACAGTATTATATGAACTCTACTAAAAAAATTGTGTGTTCATTTGAAACTCAGATTTAGCCAAGAGCTGTGGCACATACCTGTAACCAATAACAGCTTCTTAGGAGTCTGAGGCAGGAAAATATTCGAGTTCAAGGCCTATTTGGGTTGCATAGTGCACTTAAAGTCAGCCTGTGCAACTCAGTTATACCCTGTCTCAAAATAGTTTTTTAAAGGGCTCAGTGGTAATGTCTACTTACATGTACAATGCCCAGAGTTCTATCCCTAGTACTACAAAAGAAGGGAAGGATTGAGGGTGGGATGCAAGGGGAAAAAGGAAAAGTAAAAGAAGGACTGAATTAAAGTTAACTGGGATTCTTTTTTTTGTATATTTAAAAGTATATTTCTTTATACATTAGGGAACACATGTACCAGTTTGAATGTAAAGGTCAGAGGACAACTTGTGGGAGTCATTCCTTCCATTATGTGGGTCCTAGAGATCAAACTCAAATCATAATGTTTGGTGGCAAGTGTCTTTCCTCACTGGCAGTCTCTTTACTAAGGAACCTATTTAAATTTTTCTAACATTAAGAATAACAACATCATGAAAGGGAATGGCTGCTAGCTTGTCTCTAGACATCAGAGATCAGTCAGAAATGCTGATGACTTGTGAAACAGGGACTGAAGACTAAGGCATCTTCTGTCTCATCTCTAATACCTTGTGGATTTTTAGCTCTTTTCCATATTTCTCTGTAATTTAGTGTTTATGAGTGGAGTATACCCTCAATGCTCTGACAAATTAAAGGCAGACCTTTCCTAACTCAAGCATTTGCCCCAAACCAAGCATTCTGTATTCAGACACATCTTAATTTTGTACTCTCGGGTACGCTCTGTCTTCTTCACTGGGTATTTTCAGTCTTGGTGCTGGAGTTTTTGAGTGAGTGCCTGCTCTGATATTCATTCATGGTTAAGGAACTTGTCCAAAGTAATCCATTATTCCTTCATAAAACTTCCATGGTGCTTAAAACTTTTGATTTCTAAATCATATTAATTATGTATATGTGTTGGAATTTAGTTGGGTGATGAAGAGAAATCGTATGAGCTTATCTTATTTTTGAAAGAAATTCCTGCTGGCCTGGTTTGTGACATTAACCGAGACTGTGCCAACACCTTCATCAAATTCTTACTGGAGAGACAAAAGTGGCCTGAAGTCCTTCTGCTGTTCACACGCAAAGTCAGTGGGCAGCCTCATCTCAGAAACTGCCTCATCAAAAACTGTGACCTCTCAGACCTGGACATCTGTACTGTCATTCCCCATCTCAGCTCCTGGGACCAGAGGAAGATTCAGCTTCTGAGCCACCTGATTGACAGTGGAGGTGAGTGTGCTCTGTTAGTTGTCTGGACAGTCTCCACTATAGCCTAGTTGTCTCTTCCTTTAGAGAAACCAGCACATTTTTCATCTTTCTCTCCCAGTACCTCCTTGTTGTGAAACAGTGTGGGCTTAAGGTGAGTAGCCTTGAGGAACGCTACATTCCTATGAATTCCAGTTAGTCCTTTTCTACTTTTCTCTTATGTGGGAAACACCATGTATGTGGAGGGTCCTTGGCTCTGGCTTAGTCAATTCTACTTGGCTAACCCTTTTTCTGCCCTTGATGCAACATGTGGCCCTTTGTCCACTCTTGTTGCATTTTTTCCTAATCAGTGGCCTGGGATTTTATGATGCTTGTTTATAGAGAAATAACCAAGTAGTTCATGGGTGGAAACATTGGATTCTCCAGTAAGAGCATTGGTTGGCTGCATGTCTGAAATGTGCAGGACTTTGTGCTAGATTGGATTTAATTTGGAAATACTCTTCCTACCCATATTCCCCACGTCATTCTTGCTTTAGTAGGTGTATGGCCTGATCAGGCTTTCACACCCTTACCCATTTATAAAATGGGAATAACAACAGTCTATATTTCTTAGAGCTGCATGGCATATTAAATGAGCTTGTGTGTGCAGGCTTTTAGAAGAGTACCTTGGCTGTATGGTTTCCTCCTTTGTGTTGAACCCTTCATAAAGAGTAGTAACACAGTGGTCCTAGGCTTTCAAAGTGCTGCACACAGTACAGAGCCTCTAGGTATTGGCTCTACTCATAAGGAGGTAGAGTGCCTTTTACAAGTTATTCTTAAGCCTTTTCTTTGATTGTGCTGCTATCTCAGAAATTACTGCTGTGATTCCTGTTTTATTCTTTGACTCAGCCAACACTCACAGAGCAGCTCCAGCATCAGGTGCTGGTAAAGCAGGCTGCAGATTTACAGGGGTGGGCTGCCTCCGGGTGGAGGCTATGGAGGCTGCAGTGCAAAGGGAGTTTGGACTGAACTCAAAAGAAGGTGAGGTGGTGAGTGGAAGTGTGCAGGGAGGGGAAAAATGTCAGGCAGATGGTGTTAGGAAACATCAAAGTTTCCATTGTTTTTGTACCCTGTCCTCACTATGTGGTAGAACTGTGGTCCTTGGTAGGACCAGAGGAGGGACAGGAGAGATGGGACAGGCATGACCAGAGAACATCACCCTTGAGGAGCAGGGTTTTCCCTGAGGGCCTGGGGAAACCTTACTGCTCAGAAAGGTGGGGGAGAATATCTTGGACATCAGATCAGTACCTTTACCTTCTCATTGAGTGAGGCTCTGACTTCTTCCACGGTCATGACGCTTTTTCTTCTGCCTCTTTCTCCCATTCTACTCTCCTTCCAGCATTGCCCGAGGGTCTCCAAGAGAGCCAGGACAGGCCACTCCTTATGTGCCTGAGACATGAGGATTTCGAGTTGGCTTTTCTTCTTTTGACCAAGGGTGCAGACCCCCGTAGTGTCTCTCTTGTGGAAGGTGACACTCCTTTGCATGCAGCACTTCATATCTTTCTGGACATCAATGGTAAGCCTCTTTCTTAAGTGGACTGTTTCTGGAGGAGGAAGCTGGATATTAGAACTAACTTTGCCCTCTTATCTGGGAAAAGGCCATCTGCAAAAGGCCTGTTTCCTCACCACATCTGTCCACATTCCGTAGGCCTCTTACCCATAGCATGATGGGAAGAAGTGACTTTGTGCATAGTGAGGAATGATCAGATTATAGTGTGGAGGGTTAAGTTTTAGAGTGGGCTGTAAGTAGCTTAAAAATACTTTCCATGTGTTTTCATCATTTTTCAAGAGTCCTAAGTTACAGGATCTTGCTATAATGTCATCAGGCAATTTTAATTGATTACTGAGCTGGCAATTTGTTGACAGGGGCTATCTTGTGCATGGCCTCTGCTTATTAGTTGCCAGTATACCCTCTTGATTGTGATGACCAAACTGCTTCCACATTTGCAGATTTTTCCATGGGGCGAGTTACTGTGGTTGAGAACACTAGGCCATTTAACAAGTATCACATCTTTGGAGATCAGTGTTGTACAGTTGTTCAGACTGGCACTGCTTTTATACCCAGAGTCTGCTGTCCCCTGAGAAGAATGGCTTTGCACTCACAGGATTCTGTTTGTGTCTTTCAGCTGACATTGGCTTTAACTTCCTCAGCCACCTGTTGGACTTATTTTTGTCCAACCCTACTGAATTTTACTACCTTAATCCTAATGTCCAAGATAGCAATGGCAACACATTGATGCACCTCCTCTTCCAGAAGGGCATGCTGAAACGCATGAAGAAACTTATAGATCTGCTGGTGAAGTTTGACATCAACTTCAACCTGAAGAACAAGGCAGGCAAAGGGGTAAGGCACCGAATTAAGAAGAATGATGCTCTGCTTTTGGCCTGGAACAAAGCACTGACAGAGAGCAGGCGGAAGAACCGGCAAGACCCTACTGTCCATCTAGGGAGGCTCTCCAGGTCTTCTGCTCCCGGCCATATGTCTCAGCTCAAGTCCCAAACTTCCTTCAAGTCTCTGCCATGTGGTGCCACTGACATAACGCTTTCCAAGGGAGTCACAGAGATTCTCCCTGATGTCCAGGTAACCAGGCAGGAGCCAGAAGCCATCAGGACACATTCCTTGAGAGACCGCCTTATACAGGACATCACAGTTCTGATCCAGCAGGTTGAGCTGGATATGTCTCTTCCAGAGGACTATCCTCAGCGAGGTTCTCTCAAGGTAGCAGCTTGCACAGAAGGAAAGAGAGACAAACCCCAGAGAGCCCAGAGTGTGGGGAGCTCTGGCTATAGCAGAAACAACTCTGTTGCCTCTGAGGCTGGGGACGGGCTTGCTCAGGCAGGCCCACAGGCCTCACAGCTTGTTCCTGTTGGTAACAGATTGGGAATGACCAGTGGTAATCAGGACAATTGGACCATGCAGGAGATTCAGGCCTTTCTGCAGGACTTTGATAACATGACCTGGGAAATCGAGTGCACTTCGGAAATGCTGAAGAAGCTGTCCAGTAAGGTTATGACCAAAGTTATAAAGAAGAAAATAATCCTTGCCATCCAGCAGCTGGGGAATGGTGAGTGGACCCAGGGCTTGCAGAAGCGGCTGAAGCACTCAAAAGGAAACATCCAGCTATTTGAAGCAAAGCTGGACAAAGGTGCCAGGATGCTGTGGGAGCTTGCCATTGACTTTTCTGCTCGGTGCAGTGAGAACTCTGAGAAAATTATGGGTACAGATCGGAACATGTACTCTCTGGAAAAATCAGGGAGGGTCTATACAGAAATCATCCGCATCTGGGACATTGTATTAGATCACTGCAAGCTGTCAGATTCCATTATGGCCATCTGCAGTGCCTACACCCGGGGCTTGTCTTGTGTCCTTCGAAAGAAGCTGAAGGGTATCAATAAAGGGCAGGTATCAGCTAACATGAAAATCCAAAAGCGAATACCCCGCTGCTATGTGGAAGACACAGAGGCCAAGAAAAGCATAGAGCAGGTAGATCCTGAGTACTTTCCCCCAGCCAGTGCCGTGGAGACAGAGTACAACATCATGAAGTTCCACAGCTTCAGCACCAACATGGCCTTAAACATCCTCAGTGACATGACAGCGACGGTGGAGTATCCATTCCGAGTGGGTGAGCTTGAGTACGCTGTGATTGACCTCAACCCCAGGCCCCCGGAACCCATCATCCTCATTGGGCGGAGTGGCACTGGGAAGACAACCTGTTGCTTGTACAGGCTTTGGAAAAAATTCCATGTTTACTGGGAGAAAGCTGAGCAGGCAGGGAGCCCGTTGCTGTCCAAACAGATCTTGCCAAAGAGAAGATTGGAAGTAGAACCAGGGAAAGACAGTCCAAGTTGGGAGGAAGAAGAAGATGAGGAAGAGGAGGGTTGCATCAAAGTGGAAACAGTGGATAGTATAGATGAGGAGCAAGAGAATGAAGCCTGTGCAGGAGCAGCCACAGTGGAGCCAGCAGGGGATAGCCAAGTAGCAGAAGGATGTGTGCCAGAACAGCCACACCAACTGGAACATCTACACCAGATCTTTGTGACCAAGAACCATGTCCTGTGCCAGGAGGTGCAAAGGAATTTTATTGAGCTCTCCAAGTCCACCAAGGCCACCAGTCACTACAAGCCACTGGATCCCAGTGTCCACAGACTCCAGGACCTGAAGGACGAGAACTTCCCTCTGTTTGTTACTTCCAAGCAGCTACTCCTCCTGCTTGATGCCTCTCTGCCAAAACCATTTTTTCTGAGAAATGAAGATGGAAGCTTAAAAAGAACCATTGTAGGATGGTCTACACAGGAAGAGTTTAGCATCCCCAGCTGGGAAGAAGATGATGAAGAGATTGAGTCTGATGGGAACTATAGTGAGGAGGAGAAAACTACAGAAACACATGCAGGTGATAGTGATCCCCGCGTATATGTGACATTTGAGGTGTTCACCAATGAGATATGGCCCAAAATGATCAAAGGGAGAAGTTCCTACAACCCAGCACTGATTTGGAAAGAAATAAAATCGTTCTTGAAGGGTTCTTTTGAGGCTCTTAGTTGTCCTCATGGGAGACTGACTGAAGAAGCCTATAAGAAATTAGGGAGGAAGCGATCCCCCAATTTCAAGGAAGATCGGAGTGAGATCTATAGCCTCTTCTGCCTGTATCAGCAGATTAGATCCCAGAAAGGGTATTTTGATGAAGAAGATGTTCTGTACAACCTGTCCTGGAGGCTGTCGAAGCTCAGGGTGCTCCCCTGGTCCATCCATGAGCTCTATGGTGATGAGATTCAGGACTTCACTCAAGCAGAACTGGCATTGCTGATGAAATGCATCAATGACCCCAATGCCATGTTCCTCACTGGAGACACTGCCCAAAGCATCATGAAGGGTGTGGCCTTCCGCTTCAGTGACCTGCTTTCTCTGTTCCACTATGCCAGTAGAAACACAGTAGACAAGCAGTGTGCTGTCCGAAAGCCCAAGAGAATCCACCAGCTGCACCAGAATTACAGATCTCACTCAGGTACCTGAGGCCTTAGGCTCACTTGCTGGGGAAGGGCTGGAGCATTGGCCTTGGGCTGTGTCTTATCAGAAGTAAGAACTACTGATTTGTTAGCAAATATGCTCATATGCTCATGAATAAGAGAGCTTAGGTTTTATTTGTCACCACTAATCTGTAAATAGATCCCTGAAAATGTGGTTTGTAGAAGTGAATCTTAAGTGACTATTTCATGGAGTTTCCATGATGCAGACATATTTCAGGGGAACATTTAAAGTGCTGTGGAAACCTTTGCTAACTAACACTCCTTTGTAGAAGCACCAGTCATCTGGCCAGGGTCCATTTGCTCTAACCTGACAGGAATTGTTGATGACAAGGAGAAGCTCTTCTTGTGCTGGTCTTCAACAGTTTTTGTATCTTTCAGCATTTTACAGTAGTAGGAAAGGACAGTAGGCAGGGACAACAGCAGGTGGCATTGTTGACTGGCACTGAAGCCCTGTAGGCATTAGATAGTAGAACATTAACTCTACAAGTGCTACTGCTCTTGTGTAGGCCTGGGAAGTCAGAATTTCTGTCTTTTTTTTTTAATTTGAAATTTTTAAAAATTAAAATATATCACTTTTACCCTTCATGTACCCCTCCCAAACCCTCCCATGTACCCAGTCTCCCTCTCAAATTCATGGCTTTTTTTCTTTTTCTTTAATTATTATTGTTTCATACACATACACACAATCTACTTAGTTTGTTTAATGTTGTTTGTATGTATCTGTTCTCTGAGTGACTTCTTGGTATTGGATAACCAAGTAGGGGGCTTATCCCTGAGGACTAATTTGTCCTTTCTCGGTAGTCCAGCAATAGTGGTGGGGCTCTACTTCCCCATTCCACATTAGCATGTCTGTTGTTAACACTGTTCAGGAACAAGGCTGAAAGTCAGGAATTCTTTACCCTTGGCAATATTTGGTGTTAAAGTTATTTTTATAAAACTGTGTTTGTTTCTCAGTCTCTCAACCAGTCTATCACACAAATAATTGAGACTCTTTTATATTTGTTTAATAATAAGCTTCACCATAATTGAGCAGTTATTACTCTATTCTTAACCCTCTAAACTAATCTGGTTTCCTCCCAGTGTCCATCTCAGAGATACTTGCACTTTGTAGCTTTCCTGATCCAGGTCTGCTCCTGATGTCTCTTGGACCTCTCTCCTGTGTCTGGATCCCTTACTTCTTCCTCTAACTCCTCCTCCCCTGGCTGGCAGGAACTCCAGCCTTCTTCTCTCCTCTGCTCAGCAAGTGGCTGCAAGCTGCTTTATTGGAATATCAGGGGACAATTGGGGAACAGTTTACACACACTGAGACAAGAGATTGTCAGAAGAAGAATTGCAACCAGATATGGGGGTTACAGAAATCAGCATTTGACTTACACAATAACCTTATGCGTACCTACAATTTGATGTTGCAGTTCCCAGGTAGGATTAGGTACCAGGACTCTTTAGCTCTCGACAGTGGCCAGTGTTATAATTCCCAGGCCTGAGGTCATTCTTTGAAACCCTCCAGCCCCCTGGGCCTGCAGTGTGTCCTTGGCTCCTTAATGGACTTTCTCCTTCTGTAGCCTCAGTTCTCTTTCCTCTTTCTGTTTACTTTGTCCTACTTTCCCCTGTCCTGGTTGCTCTGCTGAACTCAGTGCCTCTTCTTCATTGGCCGCTTGTCTGTCAACTGTTCAATGCTGCCACCTCTGTCGTTATGGCTCTCTTTCAACACTGCCTTCCTGGCACTCTGCTGCCTGGGCCATCATGGCCTCTCTGCTGCCTCAGCTGACTGACTGCTTCTTTCTTCATGTCACCAGTCCAGTCTAATGAAAACTAAAAGAGAAAAGACCATTCATTTCGAGGAGCCTTTTATTATGCCTGATATTGTAGCAGCAGGGGAGGGATGCTGCTCAGCGGGATGTCTCTCAGCTGCTTGAGCCAAACAGCCTGCTTACACAGCCAGAGAAGGGTGCTTGTAGCAACAGTTAGCACACTTGGAATGCCAAGAGAGGTTGTCTCTGTAGTGTCGGTCCCACCAGCCCTTCTGCTAGGTCACTAGGGAAGTTTCTCATCCTCTGGAGTAGGTACAAATGGTCGCAGAGCCATCTAGAGTTTTTTGAGCCTTGTGATAGCAAATTCTCCTGAAATGGAAAGAGTCCTGACTAAGTTTGTGCCTTCAGGAGCTGGGCCAGTCAGCTGTCATCATTGCATAGTTTTCTCAAGGCATTCATGGAATTCAAAATGGTTGGTGCCGGCATAAGGGTAATTCTGCTGACTGAGAGTCCTTTTGCCCAAGGTGGCCAGGGCAGACAGGAAGAGTCCAACAGTTGCCAGTTAGGGTATGGAATTGCCTCACCTCCCAACTTCTTTGCTTATTTTTTAAGACATTAAAAAACTTATTAATCCTGGGTGTTGTAGCACACACCTTTAATTCCAGAACTCTGCGGGGCAGAGGCCAGCAGATTTCTATGAGTTCAAGGCCAGTCTGATTTACATAGTGAGTTCCAGGTTAGCTAGAGCACATAGTGAGATCCTGTCTCAACCAGAAAAATTGAAAAAGGAATTACTGTTAATTCTAATAATGACTTTAACAGCATTTTAACAATGATTAACACTTGTCCAGTGCCATCAGGAAAAGGTGGGTCCACTTTATCTGCTTAGAGTAAGTAATGTTTGATTAATAATTCATCAGTCCTTAAAACAGCTTTTCTCTCAAAGAAGCCAATTGGGAGACAATGTACACTTGAATACTTTTTTTTTGCATTCTTCATGTATTTGTGTGTTGTATGGGTGTGTAGGCATGTCAGCAAGTGTATTGATGAACCTGCGTGGGTGCGCAGATAGGTGTACATGCATGTGTATGTAGAGTTGGGAGTCTCCCTTGATCTTTCTCCAGCTTATTCACTGAGGCAGCCACTCCTTATTGTTTTCTTCTTTCCAATCATCTTTCTGTTACGGACATCTCATGTGAGTAGAAAGATACAACATTCCGCCATGTTGTATGACTTATTTGACTTAATCTTTTCAAGATTTACCAAAGATTTATCCAAGTATAGCGTGTGTGTGTTTGTGTGTGCTTCCTTTTCATGGTTGGCCTGTCTTGTTCCTTGTATATGGTGATAGCAAAATATACTTACCAAGTCTCCTGGGTGATATTTAAATGAATTCTAATTGTTCACTACAGTACTTTAATGCCTCTTTTTGAGCTTTGCCATCAATGTAAGTCTTTGGCCCTTGCTAGCTCTTAGCCAACAGGGAACCACAGGGGCAATGGATTTTCTTAGGATCAGCTAATTATGTTCATGATTACTCTATATTGGAAAATCAAAGAATTAGGTAATATCATTTGATAATAGTTATGATAACACATGAAATTTCACGGTGTCTGCCTTGATCATTGTAATCTATCTTGGGTTAGGCAAATGACAGATGGCTTTTAGGGGAATTAGAGAGACTCAGGAAGATAGGTATTCAGTTTAACTTGAGATCCTTTCATTTAGAGGAGTTTCATTACTTCTCAGGTGGTGGAATCCATTAGTAACATCTCCATTGTTTCGTCTGGCCCTCCGGGTTCCTGTAAGAATTTCCCAGAGTGATTTTTATGAGGGACTATTATATCCCAGGCTTTAATCAGTATTGCTTCGGAGCATACTTACTAAATGAGACTTGGTGGAAATGTGCTTTTGTAAAGTCTGTTCTCTGGCTTCAACAATTTTCCTTTGTGTAGTCTTATCTCAGCTAGGTAAACCTGGAGGAAAAGGATGATAGAGGCCTTGGTTGTGTCCAGTTAACAGTTACTCGTGTTGTTACTGTGGTAATGTTGCTGCCAGCATTATGAGGACCAATGAGTGATTCTATATTTTTTTAATCATATTCTTACATATTGATATGGACACTCTGGTACCTGGAGTTGTAGAGACATGTCTGCCTTGAGTTCTTTAGGCAGTGATATTTCTGTTATTATTAAAATTGTAGTTGAGGGCCCATAAACGTTCTTGGCACAGCAACCATTCTGCCATCATCTACTACACTCAGAGTGATAATGGGCTAAGAACACATTGTTAGCCAAGTAGGAATGGGATATAGGCTTGAAATGAAGTATACTGCCAGGGTCAGTAATGCATATACTGACTCCCCTGTGGAAAAGAAAACCAAACAACCCAAATCTCAGCCATGCTGTGTAGTATCTGACAGGTGCTTTCTGTTTCATCCAGGAATCCTCAATCTTGCATCTGGAGTGGTGGACTTACTTCAGTTCTATTTCCCAGAATCTTTTGATCGCCTCCCAAGAGATTCTGGACTCTTTGATGGTCCCAAACCAACTCTCTTGGACTCTTGTAGTGTAAGCGACTTAGCAATTTTGCTGCGAGGGAACAAAAGAAAAACCCAGCCCATTGAATTTGGTGCCCACCAGGTAAGCTTCTTGGGATTGTGTGTTCTGAAAAAGCTCAGTTTGAAGTTTCAGTCATGAAGCAGATGATGAAGCCGAGTTACTGAGCAGGAATTCAGTAGCTCTTGATCCAGAATGGTGTGTGCTTGAGAGAGGCTATTGACTGGTACTGTCTTCCTAGTCCTGGCTGACTAATTCAATCCTGGCTGTTTCTCTTTAAAGCCAACACTTGTGTTTTCAGCCAACACTTGAATAAAACTCTCCTTTATTTGTCTTTGTAGGATCTGATATCATTTGGTTTTATTCTACTTTAGGTGATTCTTGTTGCCAATGAAATGGCAAAGGAGAAAATTCCAGAAGAGCTGGGGTTAGCCCTTGTACTAACAGTTTATGAGGCCAAAGGATTGGAATTTGATGATGTCCTCCTGTACAACTTTTTTACTGATTCCGAGGTATGTCACACTGAATTCTTTTCACACAGTCCAGGTCTGTGCCTGAGCAGAACTTCTGCAGAAGACAGTTTGGAGCTGAGGTTAAGAGTTTGTCACAGGTGCCTGTGTGTACTATAGAACATCTTGAACTTAGTGTAGGGTTTTGAGAGTTGATGGGAGGCTTGGGAATAGCTCTGGGTTGTTCCACAGTGTGTCATGGGCTACTTTTCCCTGTGTACATTCCTGTCTCTCTTGTATTCATGTTTTCTGAATGACCAGCACTCAAGGGCCAGTTTTCATTAGCTGCTGTTACCATTGGCTACCAGGGATGCCTAAGTTGGAGCAAGTTCTAAGGAGAGCCATACATGAAAGCAAGGTTAGCAATGTCCAGTCTGTGAGGACAGATCTGGGCAGTCAGTAGATAGAAAGGCAACTCCAGGAAGACAGTGAGGCTCCGTTCCGGTCTGCTGGAGCAGGTAATGTGGGTGACAAGAACAGTCACTCTCTCTCTAGCTCCCTGTGGCATGCTTCACTACAACAGCTTCATACATGTGGACCACAGTAGCCAGGGTCCCTGGACTCATCTCCAGTGACTTCTGTGCCAGCCATTTCCTGAATGTGGTTCCTGAGTCCTTGCCATTTTTTTCCCCTCCAAATTACTGTTAGGGGAATCACTAAATCAAAACCATTGCCGTATGGCTTCTGGCCACTGGCTTCCTTTCACTAACATTGTCTTTGGTGGGGACAGAGGCTGGCTGCTATGGGTCTTTGTGCTGCTTTGTGCTGGCTGTGTTTTGGTCCCTTTTGCAGATTTTTCATCACAAGCTTCGAGAAACTGTTTTGTACCTAAACTGGAGCACCTTTTAGCTTTGATACCTTAAACTCTACCCCCTGATTTGATTCTTGAAATAGAATACGTACATTTTTCTGATCATTCCTAAATGCCATATTTGATATAATAATATTTATGTCTGGTACTGCAACAGGTGCCTTACAGTTTATAAAGAAGTTTTTGAATGCAGTGTCTCATCTCACCAATGCTCTGAGGTCCTAAAATATTTTTGTTACCTTTGTTCCGTAGATAAAGCCAAAGGTTACCGGGTTAAGTAAGTTGTCTATAGTTAAACTATTCATACCAGAGTCTGAAGAAAAGCCAAATACTTTGAGCACTAAATACTTTTCCTTTGTCCTGCCTTCCTTTTCACGTGTGAATGGCTTCCAGAATCTTTCGCAATGAATAAATATATCATTGTCATTTCTTGTGTACATTCCCTCCCTGGTAGGTCTGTTAATAAAAGCAAATGCATGCTCATTAACCCTGCTACCATTTTTCATCTCTGAGGTCTAACTTTTTTTTCCTAATAACACATCCACTGGTCATGGTTGGACTGAGGCTCTCCTGAAAGAGAAAGGGGTAAGACTTTGTTGTTACTGTCCTTTATTAAGCACCATTTATATGCACATACCAGTGATAAAGTCGAAGGTCAAAGATTTAAGGATCTATGTTGGGGTGCTTTGCTTTTGAAAGAAAAATCAGTTACTCTTTGCACCTGGTCCTGGGAATGGCACAGGTTTCTCTCTGTCCTCCCACTGGTGACTCAGATTGTGTGAAATTCAGAAACACAAAAGCAGCAAATACCTAAACCTAATTTTCTGGTAACTTTTGCTTTATTCTGTGTGCATAATGAGACCTCTAATAACTATTTTGATATGATGCTTCCTGGTGTAATGCAGTTGTGCATTCCCTGGTGCAAAGTATGCCCCCAGTTCATCCTTTACAATCTCCAGACCAGAAAAATGCTATAAGAAAAGGAAAGGAAATGCATTTAAAAAAAAGGAAAAAAGGGAGAGAGAAGGCATATCAAACCTCCCCACCTTCTGTGGTCTGGAATTTAGGGCTTCTTTAGAGGTGGCTGGATGAAAGTTGCTGAACAGTGATCGATGTTTGATGTGGGGGACAGTGGAGATCATCTCTCTTTGTTCCTGTTAGTGTCCCAGACAGGCACTGCCTTGGACCATCTGGCATTTGGGCCTGGGTGTGCATGGACATGGGTGGACACCATTTGTCATTCTTCTGTCTTGATGTATTTTGCCTGTTCAATCACATGATTACCAGATTGTCTTTGGACTGGGGTAGGCCAACCAAGGAATGGTCATACCAGACCCTTGTAGGATATTTCTTTATCTTAAGGAAGAAGTTTCTCTTTCTGACACCCCTAAATTATCTTCCTTGGGAATTTAGAAAAGTGATTGCTACTTACACTCTGTCCTGAGGGCATTCGTTCTTCCACACTCATATATGTGGGATGGGAGAGGGGCCTTGAAAACCACAAACTTTGGGAGACTTGCTAGTGGAATCCAGACCTTTTCTGTGGAAGCAGCAGCTCCTTTCATGGCCCCAAGTGCTACAGATCTGTTACCCTTGCTATAAACACCCAGATTCTTTATGTTTATGTCTTGAAAAAAAAGTTTGTTTCCTGGAAATAGGTAGCACAAACCAGGTTTGCTTCTCTCCCAGCAGTTTCAAAATACATCATGCTTCTCTAGTTTTGTTGGCAGCTATTTTTGCCTCTCTGCTGCCAGGAGGGTCCTCTTGAATGTCAGCAGTTTTACCTGCTTTCCTTGATCTGCTTGCTAAGTAGCTTTGCAAAGAGAATGTCATGAGTATGTCCTAAAGAGTTTTTCTAAACCTTTCAACTATACAAATGATTTTATCTATGGTTGGCATCACTTTTCAGAGTATGGTAATGAACCCTGTAATTGTTTTTTTATAGTAACACAACCAGCTCTGTTTAGTAGACAGTGTTTTAGGCATTTAACTTAGTCTAACCAGTAGCTAAGCTTAGTAACTTAAAGCAAACATCTATCAGCTCTATATACTTCATGGTTTGGGCATTCTTAAGCACTACAAAGATATCAAGTTGCATCATTTTATAAAAATAAAATGCTGGAGAACTAAATGGCTATACTTTGAAAACAGTGAAATGTGAAATCTGGTATTCCTAGCAATTTTGAACTTTAAATACCTGGCTAGTTCAGCCTGCTAGGGTCAGAAACCAATTCTCAAGTCTGCTGACCAATTCCAGTCCACTGGCTGTTTCCAATATATTGGTATTAAGAATGAATTTTACATTTTTGAATGGTTAGAAAAAACTCAATAATATCTCATGACACGTGAAATTCTTGGAAACTTAATTGAGTAATGACCAATGGCTTTATTGAAATATAGCATGTCCGTTCATTCACATGTGTGGTTGCTTTAGCACTGTGGCAGGCTGACCAATGAGAGACCATGTAACATGCAGATTTCACCCTTTGCAGCAGTTCTCAATCTTCCTAACGCTGCAACACTGTAATACACTTTATTAAGTTACAGTGACTCCCAATGATAAAATTATTTTTGTGGCTACTTCATAACTATAATTTTACTACTGTTATGAATCATAATGTAAATAAATGTGTTTTTTCCTGTTCTTAGGTGACCTCTATGAAAGGGTCACTCAATCCCCCAAAGGGGTTGCAACTCAGAGGTTGAGAACCACTGCTTAGAGGAAAACTTGCCATCCCCTAGTCATACAACCACCTTAGTTTTGGGTGTTTGGGTAAAGGACAGAATGAGTTAAAAGCAAGTTCTATCCTTGACAATTGATTATCTCCTTTTCTTTACCAACAAATTTGAGTTGTATCATCCACTTTTAAAAACATTGTGTCCAAGGTCAGATAGTTAGTAAATGGAAAGATTAGTTATTATTTTGTCTTGTCTAGTTTACATAATGTAGCATCCATCATCTGAGTTTTTTCCATTCTTAGTTGATTAATTTAGATAATTCTGTCATCTGTGTCTTAAATGTTGCCCCTGTGTGGCATTCCTTAACCACATTGTGAGAAGGAGTAATGTTCCTTCTGTGTATACTGTTTGTTTATATTCTTTGAATTACCATAACACTCTGGGGCCCTTAACATCCTTGCTCATATTTGGGTACCTATGTCTGGCTTCTAAACCATCTTATCCAAGTATTGGTATATTTTCATGGTAGCTTCTTTGACACCTTCCAGGGCAATTTTATCTCCTCCCACCTATTCTGAGGCTACGGGATGTATTCCTCTATACAGCTTGTGTTGAAGGCTCCCCACCTCTGGGTGGGGCTCAGTTCTCCATGAAGATTGGGAGGCACTTCAAAAGCAAATTCTGTTGTTCTTCAACTTGTTGTTGTTGTTCAGGCATACAAGGAATGGAAGATCATTTCCTCATTCACTCCATCATCTGACTCCAGAGAGGAAAACTGGCCAGTGACTGAAGTTCCCTTGGAAAAATCAAGTTCCTCTCAGGCTCGATCTCTTATGGTGAACCCAGAAATGTACAAGGTGAATATCTGCACTTTGTACACACAGCGGTTTAATATGGAATGAACAAATAAGGCTTGGAGAGAAGATGAGTTGAAAAGTGGAGCCTTCCAGCTAGCTGTCCTTCCATTCCATTGGCAGTGGACCTGGGGGAGGAGAGGTGGTGTTGGCGGCCTCCTCCCTCTCTGTGGAGCACTGGACCTGATGGAGGTGGAAATGCCTTCCATTCATTTAGTTCCTCCGGAACTAAACTTTATTCAGAAAATTTGATGAAATCACAGAATGTGTCTGAAGTAGTTTAGTAGTAATGACAGTTGCTATACAAGATATGAGTGTCTTTATTTTTAAAAACCAAGTCATAGCAATTGTGAGGTCCTGGTGTCCTCATAAAAGGTTTGCAGTCATTCTTTAAAACTTAATTTTTGAAAAGTTTATTTTATTTTTATTTATGTGTGTCTGGGTTCCTGTGGAGGCTGGAAGAGGACATTGGATCTGCTGAAGCTGGACTTATAGTCATCCTGGAGCTGCCTGCTGGGGACCTCCATGACTTACACGGCCCAGTCCTCTGCAAGAGCAGTTTGTGCTCTTGACTGCAGAACCACTTCTCCAGCCTTTAAACTTTAACTTTTTGTGGGCCAACGAGATGGCTCAGTGGGCAAAATGTTTGCCAGTCAAACCTGACTACATGAGTTCAGTTCCTGGAACCCATATAAAAAGAGGAGAGAACTTACTCTACAAAGTTGTCTTGTGACCTATACAGTGTGCCCACACATGTACATATAACACACACACAAATAATAAATAAAATTAAAATAAAAATTAGTTCCGTTTTTGTATTTTTTTTTCCAAATCAGAGTAAGACCATTAAAGCACATTTACTTTGTCCATTGGATACAAGGCTCATGATTGTGTCCTTAACCTTATTGCTAGCTCCTCAATGGAGAGCTGAAGCAGCTGTACACTGCCATCACACGGGCTCGAGTCAACCTCTGGATCTTTGACGAAAACCTAGAGAAACGGGCTCCTGCGTTCAAATATTTCATTAGGAGAGATTTTGTCCAAGTTGTAAAGACAGATGAAAATAAAGGTAAGATATCATTAAATTATTCTTGCTGTCAGAGGAAGGGTGTCTCTCTACTGTTCTGATGTTCATGTAGAAAGGGCATAGTTCTTGGTGCTTCGTGCTTTATAGTGCTGAAGATTGAACCTGGGCCTATGTATGCGAGGCAAGTGTTCTCCCCTGACCGGTGCTGCAGCCTGGGTGGTGTTTTGTTTTCAATAGTCCCTCTCCATGATTTTCTCAGAGAAAGCATGTTACCTTATTTATGTTAAGGCAACTGGGAAAAAGTGTTTGTGGTACATTTGGGAGAGTTTGATGCTTTAGGGAAGATCTGTTATTTGTCCTTTAAAAGTGAAGGTTTTGGATAAGGGTTGCAGGAATTAGGCCACAGTGGTATAATACAAGTTACTGTAAGCTTTTGGGCAGTTTGATTCAGTTGCCTATCAAAGAGAATATCAGACATCTTTAGTTGTAATAACAAGAAAATGAAAGTAGCCTAAGCATCTAGTACAGGAAAGGCTAAAATACCATGTAATCATTAAAAAGACTGAATGGATTTCTGTTTATTGATATGAAGAGATGTTCAAAATGTGGTATATAAAAACAAGAAAAATATATAAACAGATAGAATGGTCCAATTTTAAAACCTTATATTAATACAAATATAAAACTAGGTATATCAGCATATAACAGAGTAAAACATTTTTATGTACATTTGTATGTGTGTATGCACATGAAATCTGTTGGAATGCATATAAATGTCAAGTCAAACTCATTTCCCACATTAAGAATTAGGTTTATGAATATCTTAGTTACTTTTCTATTGCTATGAAGAGATACTGTGACCAAGAGGAACTCTTATTAAAGAAAGTGTTTAATTGGGACTTACAGTTTTAAAAGGTCAGTCAGTGGCCATCATGGTGGGAAGCAGAGCAGCATGGTGCTGGAGTAGTAGCCGAGAATTTTACATCGTGATCTACAAGCAACAGGCAGAGAGAGAGAGAGAGAGAGAGACTGAGAGAGAGACTGAGAGAGAGACTGAGAGAGAGACTGGGCCTGGCATGGGCTTTTGAAAACCTCAAAAACCCATCTCTACACTTCTTCCAGTAAGGTCATAACTCTTCCAACAAGGGCGCACTGCCTCATCCTTTCCAAATAGCCCTACTAACTGGAGGTCAGGCACTCCAGCTTAAACCAGTAATGGCCATTCTCAGTCAAGCCACCCCGTGGGAGCTCAAACAGCCCATTGATTGGCTCCTGAATCTCACAGCACAAGGGCCACGAGTTCAGAGAGCAAGGTAGTGATTTGTATACATTCAGTCCCTGGTTATGAGTAACAGGGGGCCCATGATGAAAGAGTCTGGAGAAATAAAATGCGTAAAGTACACATTTGCATGGTTGCTCCTTCTGATGCTGACTTCACATTGCTTACTTTTGTGTAGGTCTTGTGGGTGTGGGTGTGTTGAGTAGATGTGGGTGCCATTTCCTTCTCTTTTAGACCCTCTGCATTATTGAAAGAGTTTATGCTGTAGTAACTGTAAAGGTGACGGGCTATATAAATGCTTATTATTAATCCTAGGATTATCATGGTGGTGTTATCCAGCCCGCTATCACAAACAATAGGACACAGACTTCTGTTAGATTTTATAATTACTGTATTTAGTTTGGGCCCAGCAGATATTTCACCCACACTGTCTCAATATCCTCACCATCCACCTCCCAGCCCCGACCCAATGCCATTCTCCTTAACCATCCTCCTCTGAGCTATCTTCCATCCATAATCTTATAAATGCTTGCTTTTCTTCTTCATCTGGGCCTTTTCATACCATTATTGGAATCCTTCCTTCAGGCTCACATGCTTCCTTCTCCACGCTAACCCAACCCATTGTGGCATCCTCCTTCTTCCTTTCTTCTCAGTCCTCTCCCTGTCCTCAAAAGCCCGGGAACCTTAGCCATGCCCAAACCATTCTGCCCTGCCCTGCTCAGGTTTAGGCCTTTTAATCAACCAAATAGTATGTCTTAGGCAGGTTTACATAACAAGGATATATATGTACAGGGAGTAACCAGATCTTGAGGGACAGCATCAGAACAACCCCCAACAGGTTTACAGAAATTCTCATATATTATCATTATTGTAATTTACAAAAACTAGCTAATAAAAATGTAGTTCTATAATTAAGGTAACTATGAAGAAAAAAAAATTCTTCCCTCCATGGAAAAGAAAACTATCTTCTTTCTTGAAAGCTAGTTAATGAGTTGGTTCCTCCAGGCTATGGTTAATTTCTCGAAGGGCTGGGGAAGAAGCAGGGCTTATTTACTGTAGAGAAGCTTGCTGATTGCCTGGCTACTTCTGGTTATTGATGGGGACTAGGATCTAATATTTTTTTCTAGAATCCAACTGTTGTTGAAAAAGTGGGGAGAAAAGTTGAAGGTTTAAAATTTAAAAACCCTTGATGCCCCCTCTCCTACCTTGTTCCCTCTCTTCAGTCATTACCTCCGTCTATTCTAGCTCCCCTTCCAAGTGAGATTTATGTGTCCTCACTAGGGTCCTCCTTATTACTTATCTTCTTTGATTCTGTGCCTCATAGTGTGCTTGTTTGGTACTATATGGCTAAACCCATGTGCTTCTTTCTGGATCTGGGTTACCTCACTCAGGACGATCTTTTCTAGTTCCATCCATTTACCTGCAAATTTCATGATTTCTTTGTTTTTAATAGCTGAGTAGTATTCCACTGTGTAAATGTGCCACCGTTTCTTTATCCATTCTTTGGTTGACAACCATCTAAGTTGTTTCCAGATTCTGGCTATTATGAATAAAAAGCTGCTCAAACACAGCTGAACAAGTGTCCTTGCTATAAGGCAGAGTGTCTTTTGGTATATACCCAGAAGAGGTATAGCTGGCTTTGAGGTAAAGTGAGGCAAAATTTTCCCAAGTGGTTGTGCAAGTTTACACTCCCACCAGCAGTGGAGAAGTGTGTCCTGCAGCAGCAGCATGGAAAACAGGCCTGAGGAGAGCAAGAGCAAGAGGACGGAAGCCTGTGTGACAAGCTGGACACCTAAGTCAGGGTAGGCTCCTGGGAGGATATGATGGGCACTCAAGCAGACACTCCTAGTAGCAGAGACCATAGAGACTGAAGAAGGCATCCTCTAACTAGACTAGTCTTCTAGTAAAAGGTGGGGAGCACCAACCTACAAAAACTTGGACCCCAAATTTATCCTGCCTACGAGATGTGCAGGGATAAAGATAGGGCAGATAGAACAGAGATTGAGGGAATGTCCAACCAATGCCTGGCCCAACCAAAGACCCACCCTATCAGAGAGTGCCAACCCCTGACACTATGATGGATACTCTGCTAAGCTTGCAGACAGAAGACTGTCAGTGTTGTCCTCTGAGAGGCTCTACCCAGAAGCACTTCAAAACAGATGCTAAGACTCATAGCCAGGCATTGGTCAATGCTTAGGGAATCTTGGGGAAGAGTGGGAGGAAAGAGAAAAGGACCTGGAAGTGACAGGAGCTCCACAATAAAAACAGAGCCAACTAACTAGGTCCCAGTGCTGAGACTGAAGGATCAACCAAGGACCATGCATGAATTGGTCCTAGGACCCCTACAAAGATGGACAGATGGGCAGCTTAGGCTTTAAGTGGGTACTCTAGTAAGGGAAGTGGGTCTGTATTGGACCCTGACTCATTTGCTATCTTCTAGATCACTTTCCCCTGATGGGACTGCCTTGACAGGCCAGAGGGAAAGAGAACACTTTCAGTCCTCATGTGACCAGATGAGCTGGGATGGATAGGACAAGGATCTCCCGTTTTCTGAGGAAAAGGGGAGAGGGAGGGGAGAGGGAGAGAGGGACTGGGAGGGAAGGCGGGAAGGGGCTACAAGGAGGTAACATGAATAAAATAAATAGATGAGAAAAAAATTTAAAACCCATATTCTCAAGAACCTTGCCATCTGAAAATGACCTTGTTCAGGCCCAACTTCCTCTTCATGGAAGAGGAGACTATTATGCATTTTTCTCCTCACTAAAAGGAAAAGGAGTGGATTGGCCTGGCATATAATTTTCAATTTATCCTGTAGCTCATGTGCCTTTTAATCCCCAAATATGCTCTGGTACCCACACTGCACCTTGTTCTCTTCATATGTAGTGTAGAGTTTTGCTGTGGGAGTAAACCTCCACCTGGAACATAGAGTTAACACTCAGAGCTGCAGAATCATTGCTGTATTATGTTTCAGAAGACTAGTGGAAGGAAAGCAGGCTGTAAAGCTCTGCCTGGGTTTTGTACCTTCTGAACATAGTTGCCTTGCTCCTCTAGTTGGGACTCAGTAATTAAGGAATATCTGGTCCCTTTAGCTTTGATTTGGCTTGCTGATACTTTATTGTGGCATTCAGTGTATCTCTGGTACTTCATGAGCTGTGAATTCCTGCTCATTTCTGGTGACATTCTGAGGGCCATGTCTGGGGAGGGCTGGTAAGTTACAGGAAGATTGGTATGGAACAGAAAGGACAGACAATAGATGGTTACAGTACTGTGTGCCGACCAACAGGAATGTGTTAAATTGCCTACTGCTCTGAGGACAACATCTGCAGTTAGAAGCATAAAAATGGATTTTGTTCAGCTTGGGATTTTTCAGGTTCACATTGGTATAAACAATTGATATACTTCAGTAGAAACTGTATTTTGAATTTTCATCTTTTCCTCAGCTAGTAATAAGTGGATACAACATTTCTACCAAGGCTGAGCAGTGGCTGTGAGCCTTGGCTGCCAGGCATCCATGAACTCACAATAGCGAATGCCCAACACTCCACAGTGCTGAGTTGCTAAGCCAAGCACTTTTGAATTTACCATATTTCAAGTTTGCTGTGGGGTTTATTGAGATGCAACTCCATCAGAGGCCATGTAGCATATGTATTTAAAATTTTGTTCCATGTTGAATTCTGGGAGCTTGCTAAGAACTAGATGGATTTTCAAGGAGGAATTAATAATTGCGGTTTGTGTTCTATTTCATAGCTACAGACAAGGAAAGTAGACTAAAATTTAAAAAGCAAATTATGTCTTTTTCTCACTTCCACCTCCTCCTTCTGAAACCTACACCAACCTGTCTTGGTGCTAAAATACATTTTGATGAAGTCTGGAAGGTCAACATGAGTGTATTTGCCTTCAATAAAACAACAGAAGTTACTTCTCACATTTCTAGTAGCTAAAAGTTCAAGATCAAGGTGTGGGCTGGATTAGTTTCTTCTGAAGCCTCTCTTGGGCTTTCAGATCAAGAACACCTTCTCACTGTGTCTTCACATGGTCTTTCCTTTATGTGGTGGCCTGCTTCTCTCTTCCTCTCTCTGTTGTGTGTGTGTGTTGTATGTATCCTTATCTCTTCCAAGGATACCAGTAAGATTAGATTAAGGCCCATTCTAAAGGTTTCATATTATAACCTTTGTGTCTAAATAAAGCCCTGTTTTGAAGCAGTAGAGATTAAGAATTCAACAAATGAGTTTGGGAGGATACAGTTTAGGCCAGACAGGTATAAGTCAATAGCTACTGCCCGGAGAAACAAACTGGCTTTTCACTCTCATTTTAGACTTTGATGATAGCATGTTTGTTAAGACATCAACTCCTGATGAGTGGATCACACAAGGAGACTATTATGCCAAGCACCAGTGTTGGAAGGTAAGGAGCTGGGGCCCGATGCCAAGGGTGAGGGATGTCATGACTGCTGGCCTTGGCAGAGCTCGTGGGAAGGTGATTAGGATGCAGTGATGTGTCAGTGACTGTGCCACTTCTGAGTTTATCCTGAAAGGAGGAGCGCTCCCTGCCCTGCTTCCTCCCTAGTCAGTGCAGGCATGCAGTCCTTTATTTCAGCACACATACTGACAGGTAGGTAGAACGTCACGATCTATTCCCTGCCAAGGATCCTTCCTATTTATTTTCTTGATTGATTTTTGCAGCTCCACAAAACCATCACAGACCCAATCTTATTTTATCTTTCCCCTTTGACAGCTGTGGCTTGTTAGAATGTTCTTTATAGCTGCACAGTGGCTGCTTAAGCAGCTCTGAGTACCCCCTCTCAGCAGCAACCCACACAGGAGTAAGGGCAGGTATCATCGTTAGGATCGCTCTTTGGATGCAAAGTCCCCAGGGGACTTCCTCATACTTCTTCTGGTCAGTACTGAGTCACCTGGCCCTTATCTGAGTGTACCCTCCTGCCTGACAGCTTCAGCCCTATATGTGGAATAAATTTTTCCATCTGGTTAGAAAGGAAGGAGGATGCTGTAGGAACAGTGTCCACCACCACAGGCTGAACCTCAGGAAACTCATACCTCCTGGAGCTGACTGCTTGGGCTCCTGGGTGACTGGGTACTCAAGTCTGCAGCTAAAAGCAGCTACACAGGATCTGGCAGATGGTTTTCTTTCCTTCTACACTCCATGTGTGGGGTCCAGCTTCTCAAGTGTCATAGAAAGATGTCTACAGTTTCCCTTCCATGACTGAACACATACACTATGATACAGTGGTTTCTCTGGGGCTCATTCTGTTGCTCTAGCAGTCCTCATTATTGGAGTCTGTAAAGTTAGACCTGAGTGAAGACCCTGGAACTGCAAGTCAAAACTGATTAAAGTCATGCCTTGAGGTGTCTGTGGTCTCACATATCTGAGAAACAGAGCTCTTCAAGTTTCCTTAGCCTCAATTCCTAGAAGAGTTTTGTCTGCTACGATGACAGGGGAAATAGTTTACATGTGCAGAAAAGAACTTATATCTGGGTTTCTCAGCCTCTTATTGCTGCATAACAAACACCCCCACACCCAAACTCAGTAGCTTATCAAGCAATTTGTGCTGCTCCCAGTTCTAAGGACTGATAGTTTGAATCGTCTGAATAGCTTCTGGGCTCACCTGGGAATTCATGTATCTACACTTAGCTGCCATTCAGTTGTGTTGTTCTGTTTCTGGCAATTAGCTGTTTCCTGGCTCTGGTAATGTGGGTCATTGGGATTCATGGAAAACTTGTCCCTGATCCTTGAGCAGGTCAGTTTGGGCTAGTTCATATGATAGCAGGGTTCAAAGAAGTATGTTAGTCCCTGCAGGCCTGGTCTTAGAAATAACTCTGTACCACTTTTGCTGAATTATTTTGGCTGGCTAAGTCACAGCCCACACTGAAGGATAGGGAGACAGGTAGACTCATGACTGTAGGAGCAGAAGAACAAAGTTGTATTCAAAGGACTGAGGCAGAGGTCAGAGGTGTGAGGGTGCTGTGGCATCGCTTTTGATCTCTACCATGAGGTGAAGAAACAGAACCATGCTGTTATAGATTTGGTATGTATGGAAATTCATTTTCAAAATACGTACTATTTAGCTATAGAAATTGATAGAAGTACTGAACATTTGGCTGTTGTAAAACCAAAATATTTTTTGGCAGGGAGGAGGGAGGCAGCAGGGAGGGGACGGCAAGGCAGGATGGGCAGCAGCAGTTGTGGCATCAGCTATAATATGAAGTCTTACGTCTGTTCCTTTCAGAACATCATTGGTGTTGCCCATATGTGTTGTCCATGGGTTTCCAATTACTTATCCCTTTAAAAATACCTTTTGAATGTTTGAATCTAAAATTTTTTTAGGGGAGCCGGCACAGATGAGAATGTTATAAAAAGCCTTCTCCTCGCCTGACTTTATTTTGACCCCGCTAAAGGACTTCAGGACTCAGGTGGCTTATTGAGTTTTTGGCTGCATGTCAATGAATGTGTCAGAACCACCATGCAAGATCATTCATCCAAATACTTGTTGAGCTATGGGCCAGACATTATATTTAGATCCTAAGAATATGATGGTGAACAACAGTGGTGTATAGTCAGTACACAGTTTAGTGGTTCAGGTGTCACAGATGAGAGCCAGCTGTCCCCAGAGCCACCTGTCCTGGACACAGGAGGTCAGGGAAGCCTTTGAGAAAGGGAGTCTTGGAAATGAGATTTGTAGAATAAATGAACTAGGCAGAGAAAGGAAGGGGGAGTGTTTCGGTTAGAACAGTGCATGCGAAGACCCCAGCTGGGAAGGAGGGTGGTGCAGGTCCCAGCCCTGTGAGGCTGGGTTGACACGAGCCAAGAGCATGAGTGGGAAAGGTTGTTCTGTCTGATTCACCAGAAGGCACCACTCAGTGTCTGCATACCAACACTGATGATACCTAACGCCAGGTGCAGTGTGAGCCTGCTGCTTCTATATCTCATGCTTTGAGACAGTGCAAGCACTCCTGTTTCAGAAGAGCAGCTTTCTGTTGGCCAGGATTTAGGCTATGCTTGAGACCCTTTGACACTCTTTTGCACACCTCATAGTCAGAGGTTTGTAAGCGCAGATCTGCATGTTCTAAGGATCTGGATATGCTCTAATGCCACCTCTACTGCATTTTTATGCCACCATGTCTACACTGCTGCCTACCAGCACACAGATTGCCACTGTAGTTAGCCACTATGTCAAAGCCAGAAAAGCCACTGGGTGACTTTGGGCCCATTGCTCCATGGCTCTGACCGAGGTTGCTATTACAAAAAATGAGGAGGTTTATGCCTCCTGCACTTGGCTGTTGGAAGATTTAACAAAGTTAGTGTTGTGGTGGCCTATATATACATTATATGTTATATTCATCTTTTTCATGGCTACTGGCCATTTCCTGATGAGACCTTTGGGTTGTGTTAGCTGGTCCCACAGCTGGGCTCTGTCTTCGCGACTCCTCTTTTGAAATCACCTGCACCTTCCTGCTCTTCCCTGACAGATTGGGCTGGGCCAGACACAGAGCTCTGTCCATAGGAACATAATGCATGCATTAATTCTTGTTCTGTTAACTCTGTTACCTTGCTGGGAATCAAACCTTTGACCTATTCCAGGTTGCAGCTAAGTGTTACCAGAAAGGAGATGCATTTGAGAAGGAGAAGTTGGCGCTGGCCCACTACACTGCCCTGAATATGAAATCCAAGAAAGTCAGCCCCAAGTAAGTGTCTCAGGATGGGTTCAGATGCTCTCAGATGACAGCAGCAGGTTGCGTATACCAGCCACAGTCTACAACAATGCTGACTTGTTCTCTTGTCCCAGGGAGAAGGAGCTGCAGTATTTGGAACTGGCCAAGACGTACTTGGAGTGCAATGAGCCAAAGCTGTCTCTTAAGTGTTTGAGCTACGCTAAGGAGTTCCAGCTTTCTGCCCAGTTGTGTGAGAGGCTGGGAAAGGTATGGCCCCACCCAAAGGCAATCCTTGAAGAATTGGGGCTTCATCTTAGCAAAATGAGGGGAGGGTTTGTTCAGTCCTTGCTTGTGGCAGGAAAACACTGTAATTCTTGAAGGGAGGAGAGGTCAGCCCTGTTATCTGTGATTCTTTTTTCTCTACTTGCTTGTGGAAGTGTGTGTTTCTGTGTTCATCTACATCGTGTTACCATTCAAGGCCTGAAGTCAGTCACAGGGAGGCCAAGTCACAGACCCAAACCAGATGATGTTAGAATATTTTTGCTTTCTTATTCTGTATGTTTATAGTCTGGAATCAGCTTGAGGAAGTATCTGGTGTTTACATGGAAGTTTTTCTGTGTTCCCAGTAATTACCTAGATCACTACTATCTAATCCAGCAGCCATGTGTAGCTACTTGATATAAAACTAAGTTAATTAAAAGGAAGTGAAGTTAAAGGCTTGACCTTCAGTGTCACTAGCCACAGGGTGAATGCTCATCATTACACAAGCTCTGTTGGGCAGAGCTTCTAGTCTGGAATACAGCTTCTCAGTGGTCAGCAAGCTAACAGTGGGCAACAAATGGCTGCTTGTCTGTGGCAGGGTCAAAACAGGGAAAAGTGGGTAGAAATTGTTCATAGCTACCTTGCATTGTTGTGACATCCAAGAGTTTGTCATTCTCTCAGCAGTTCCCTTCTTTTCCATTTGTGTGTATGTGTGTGTGTGTGTATGCGCACACGCCCAAAGCTGATGTAGGGAATCATCTTCCATCCCTCTTTCACCTTACTCATTGAGGCAAGGTCAGCAAATCAACCCCAGAGCTCACATCAGGCCAGTCTTGCTAGCTAGCTAACTCTGGGAATTTCCTGTCTTTTCTTTCAAAGCCACTCCCCTCACCAGGCATTTAATTGTATTCTGGTGATCAGAACTCTGGTCCTCAGGCTTGTACAAGTACTTAACTACTGAGCCACCTCCCCAGCCCAGCAATTTCTTGTCAGTGTATCAGTTGTGGTGAGGTAAGAATTTAGAACAGTCTGGGAGCTGGAAAAAATGTGCTAGAAAACATGGGGCTGTGAGCCACTGCATCTCCTACCTAGGTTTCCTATCCTCCATTTGGAATGCAGGGTGCGATTCCAAATGGAATGGTGAGGGGCGTGGCTTTGAAAGAAAAGACAGGGAATCTCCAGAGTAAGCCAGTCTGCAAGAATAGCCATATGAGTGAGCTCTGGGCTTGATTCACTTATCTTGTCTCAATGAGTAAGGTGAAAGAGGGATGGAAGATGATTCTCTGCATCAACTTTGGACACACATAGACACACAAATGGAAATAGAAACAAGGGAACTGTTGAGAAAATGATAAACATTGGATGCCACAGCAATGCAATGTGGCTATGAACAATTTCTAACAATTTCTGCGTCAATATGTCAGTGTAGTAATTTCTAGGATCCCTAATTCACCTTGGGTATTGAAGTCAGGGGGATGGGGAATGCGACCTACTGAGAAGTTGGAGGTCCCAGGTCAGTGTCTGAGAAGGAGATCAGTCCCTCTAAATGCTGCTGACCTGGCTCCATGTTTGTTATTGGATGTGACTTGTATGAGGGATGGGGGTAAAATAGGCATTTTAGTGGGAGTAGACATCCTGCATTCTAGGAATTGAGACAGTTTCCAGTTTCTTTAGTCTCTGTCTTCCAATCTTCGGTGCTACCATCTTGAACCCTAAAAAGAGGCTACAAGAGACAGGTCTTGCCTATTTCCCCCCCCCCCCCCACCTTGCCTCTCGGTGCCTGCCATGGGAAAGCAGCCAGGTATACCCTGTCTCTTTAACCTCACCTCAGCCTCATAGTCTCACACTGCTAAAGATTAGGTAGTGGTGTTTTCTATACACACAGATTTGAAGCTTGTCTAAGTGACATCTTGTGTACTTTTGCTTTCCCACCTTTTCTCTGTGTTAAGCTCTGGCTGTGTCTCTACCACAGTAACTCCAGAGTAAGCATTCTCTGTATCACTAACCCAATCTCTCCAGGGATGGAAGTACAGGCTGCCCACTAATGCCTGGTCGCCACGTACAACACTGTGGTGTAGCATGACTCAGTCTTGCTGGAGCTGTTTGTGATGTGTTGCTTTGAGTGGCCTGATGTCTGGGGGCTTCAGATAACTGTTATCTCATTTTACTGGGTCTGAGCACCTGGCTGTCCAGAATGGTCATGCCACTCTGTTTGTAAAGATTCTGTGTTCCCTATGTCTTCGGCCAGGTTTATCAGATCCTAACTTTTGCAAGCTCGTAGATGTATCTCACTGTGGATTTAATTTACGTTCCTCTAATTGTTATTGAGGTTGAACAGCTTTGTGTCAGCTCTTCTCATTTTCCTGTTGTAAATGGCATTTTATAGCCTGTGCTTTTTAAAATTCTAGGAGCTCCACAAGGAGAGCAATAGAACCAAAAAATCTGGACACAGGGGTCTTTTCTGAGACTGATACTCTAACCAAGGTCCATTCGTAGATATAACTTAGAACTCCTGCTCAGATGTAGCCCATGGCAGCTCAGTATCTAAGTGGGTTCCCTAGTAAGGGGAACAGGGACTATTTCTGACATGAACTCAGTGGCTGGTTCTTTGACCCCGCCCACCCTGAGGTAGGCCACAGAGGAGGACATTGAAGCCAGTCCTGATGAGACCTGATAAGCTAGGGTCAGATGGAAGGGGAGGAGGACCTCCCCTATCAGTGGACTTGGAGAGGGGCATGGGAACAGATGAGGGAGGAGGTTATAGCTGGGATACAAATCGAATAAAATATAATTAATATAAAAATAAAAATTTAATTAAAGAGTTTAAAATTAAATAGAATTCAAAATTCAGTTTTTAGGTTACAGCACCCCTTATATCAATGTCTCAATTCAGATTTAGCTAGTGACCAGCAGATTGAATCACATTATAGTGAGACATATCTGTTCTCATAGAGAGACACAGAGCTCATGGACAGTGCAGCTCAATGCTAAAGTTGGTTTCCTCCCTTGTCTCCTCTTCCTCTTTCCTCTTTCCCCCCATTTCCAGTGCTGGAAATTGAACCCAGGGCTCATGCTCATCTTCAGCAAGTGCTCTGTCACTGAGTTATATTCTAAGCCCTTAAATTTTTTTCCTCAGCTTTAATTCATGAATAGCTTTAAAGTCATAAAATTCATTAGCCTTTCTCCTAAGATTTGTACTTTAAATTTTGTTGCAAACATTTTTTTACTTACAGGTCACAGATATTCCCATACATTTTTCCTAATAGCTTTTGTATCTAAACCTTTAAGCATTTTTATTTTTGTCTTTTATGTTTATGGGTGTTTTACCTACATGTATGTATGTGTACTGCATGTGTGCAGTGCCCAAGGAGACCAGAAGAGGGCATGGATCCCCTGAGACTGGAGGTACAGATGGTTGTGAGCTGCCATGTAGGTCCTAGAACTTGAACCTGCAAGACAAGCAAGTGCTGTTAACTGCTGAGCCATCTTTCTAACCCCTGTATTTAAATCTATAATCCACCTGGACTCCCATCTTTATATATGATGTGACATTGGTATTTAAGTTTTCCTCTTTTTTTAAAAAGGAATTACTTTGTATATTATTTATACCATGGTGGTCTTAATTAAATTCTAAGTAATAGACATAATTACTTTTATTATTTATGTGTTAGGTTTTTTTTTTTTTTTTTAGATTAAAAAAATCAGCCTGCCTTTGAATCCCTTTCCGATAGCTGGGCTACCTTGTCTGGCCTCAGCAGGAGAGAATGTGCTTAGTCCTGCTGTGACCTGATGTACCAGGGTGGGTTGGTACCCATGGGGAACTTCCCTTTCTCTAAGGGAGAGGTTGAGGGTAGGACTGGAAGGAGAGGAGGGAGTGGCTGAAGCCAGGCTGTGAAGTGATTAAATAGATAAATTATTGAAAAGGAAAAAAATTAGAATACTTTAAATGAAAGAAACTTTTTACTCTTCTAGATAAGAGATGCTGCCTATTTCTATAAGCGAAGCCAGTGCTTTAAAGATGCTTTCAGATGCTTTGAGCAGATTCAGGAATATGATCTCGCACTCAGAATGTACTGCCAAGAAGAGCTTTTTGAGGAAGCTGCTATTGCAGTGGAAAAGTAGGTGGTTTTATTCTTTTGCATCTTTCTTCCTTCTACCCTCTCAGAAGATGGTGTGCCTTGGTAGTTACTCTGCTGCTTCTGAAGTGGCCTGACCGTGTCATTCTCCTTCACCTGAGAGGATGCGTCAGTACAGTCTTAGAGCTCCTTGAGAGTGGGCTCTGCCTCTCAGCCTCTTGTTAAGCTCTGACCCATCACCAGAGAAATGGCTGAAGAATGTGTTCCCGTGTGTTTGTAATAGGACATGCTGATTCCAGTCAGTGGAGTGCAGGGGCCCTTGAGAGCTTGATCAGTGTAACTCGACTCTGCTCACATGCCCACCCAGCAGAAGAGAAGAATGCAAGCTAGATACAAACAAAGACTGCTGCAGCTGCCATTGTGTCCTCTTTCTGTATCACAGTCATGTTTATCAAAGCCGAATACCCAAAATGGGTATTATACTTTGGTTTTTCAGTATGCATAATTTTTGCCTGGACAATGAAGCATTTCTAGAAATGTTTGAGTGCCAGGCAGGTTTAGATCTTTTCTCTAATGTCTGCTTGTGGGAGCTTTATTTAAGTTGCTTTGTATTGCATTTTGGAGGGACTTTCCTATTTTGGTGATAGCAAGTTGACACGTGTACCTTCTGTCTTTGCAGATATGAAGAAATGTTAAAGAACAAGACTTTTCCCATTCCCAAGATCTCCTATTCTGCTAGTCAGTTTTACTTGGAAGCTGCTGCAAAGTACCTAAGTGCAAATCAGAGCAAGGAAATGATGGCCGTCCTTTCCAAGCTTGATGTAGAAGACCAACTGGTGTTCCTGAAGTCTCGGAAACGCCTAGCAGAAGCAGCAGAGTTGCTGAACAGGGAGGGCCGGAGGGAAGAGGCTGCCCTATTGATGAAGCAACATGGCTTCCTCCTGGAGGCAGCCAGGCTCACTGCCAACAAGGACTTCCAGGCCTTGTGCCTACTGGGGGTTGCCCGTGTCAATGTGGCCAGAGATTCTGACATAGAACATACAAAGGCTATTCTGAGAGAAGCACTTGATCTCTGCTATCAAACCAGCCAACTGGCTGGCATTGCAGAGGCCCAGTTTCTACAAGGGATTATCCTGAGGGACTTTCAGAAGCTTAGAGATGCCTTCATCAAGTTTGACATGCTTAACCACTCAGCTGGAGTGGTCGAAGCTCTCTATGAAGCAGCGAGCCAGTGCGAGTCTGAGCATCAGAAGGTTCTGGCCCTGGCTCCATGTGGCTTGGAAGTCCTACTCAACCTGGTTAGGGCCCTTAAAAATGTGACAAACAATGCTGAGAAGGAAATGGTAAAATCTTGCTTTGAGTTTTTTGGAATCTCTCAGGTGGATGCCAAATATTGCCAGATAGCCCAGAATGACCCTGGGCCTATATTAAGAATAATTTTTGATCTGGATCTAACCTTGAGTGAGAAGAAAACAAAAGATCACTTCTTAATCATGACTGATCAGGTGAAATTAGCCCTGACCAAGCACCTTTTGGGCAGACTGTGTCAGATCACACAGATCCTGCTTGGGAAGACCTACCCAGGAATCTGCATGAGATTTATTGTGGGTTTGAAGTGTGAGGATGAGCAGTGTGAAGATTTCCACAGGCCCCTCAGGCGCTGTGAGGCCAAGAGCATGGTTCAGTCAAAAATGCACCTGGTGGCAATCAATGGGTTGCTTCTGGAAGCTAAGAAAGTGTTCCCTAATGTCTTAGCTGAAGAACTTGAAGAAATAGATTGTATTTTGTCTCCAGATACATACGGCCTTTGCAAATCCTTTCTAAACCTCCTCTTCCCTAGGCATTTTCACCAGAGAGTGCTGTCAGAAAACCCCATGGCATGCAAAGAAATCCTCAAGCCAAATTACAAGTCGTTTCGCTCCTGCCGGTTTGCCTTGAAAGAGTACATCCATGACCTGTTCCAAAGAGAAGGTGCACACAGCCGCAGGGAGTCCACAGACCTGTGGCTGAGTGCCATGCAGGCTTTCCTTCTGTCCTCCAGCTACCCGGAGGAGTTTGAGAAGCTGCTTCAGCTGGAGGAGGACATTTACAACCGGGAGCTGAAAGCACTAGAGTCTGACAGAGAAGACAGAGGCAGGAGTAGAGGCAGCAGAACGAAAGGCATAGAAGGGAAATTTGGCATGTTGGTGCCCAACAAGGAAGATGAAAACGTGGAGAAGTCCTATCTGTGCTTCATCCGACTGCTGGAGAGTTCCATGGACCAGCTCTATGTGCATAGGAACCCTGAAGACTACAAGAGGCTCTTCTTCCGCTTCATGAATGTCCTCATCAAGAGATGCAAAGTGCCGCTGGTCCCCAGCATTATTAACACAGTGGTGCTGCTGGAGCTGCAGTTCGTTCACTGTGTAGTGGTGCTGGCCCGCCTCTGGAAGAATGCTGTCCTGTGCCTCCCCAAGAGCTACATTGCACTCCTGCACTTTTGGGAGTTCCTGTCCAGCAAAAAGGACAGGGAGTCTGTGGATGTGTTCTCCATCATCCAAGAGTATAAGCCAAAGGATGTGGCCAGAGCCATCCGGGACTTTCGGTTCCACCTGTGCTACCTCGTCAAGGTGCTGTGTGGCTATGAGAATATGAACTTCAATGTCCTGCTTGACGCCTTCAGTGAAATAGACTATGTGATCTCGGGGGAGGCAGAACGGACACTGGTGCTGTGTTTGGTGATGCTGGTGAATGCTGAGGAAGTCCTGCAGCCCTTCTGCAAGCCACTTCTGTTCCGCTACTTCCGGGAGATCCAGACAAGGCTGCAGCTGATGAGCGTGGACTGGCCAGGCCAGGTGCCCAAGAGGCTGCTGAAGGTGGTTCATCGGGTGTTGATGGCAGCCAGTGTGAAGTCTGTGGCTGAGGCACTGCAGGACCTGCTCTTTGAGCGGGATGAGGAGTACCTGGTAGATTGCCATTGGCGATGGGACAGTGCACATACCAAAGGCACTGTGGTCCGCGGCCTCTGTCATGAGGAGGTCAGACTGAACCGCCTGCTCTGTATGGGTCCTGTGGACCAGTTTGCTGACCCAGAGTGGGATTTTGGTGAAGATGAGACTCATGAATTAGATGAGTTGGCCCTGGAAGATCGAGACCATTTTTTGGCTGCTATCCTTTCCCAGAAGCAGCGGAAGGCCTTGATCCAGCGCAAGCTGCACAGAGCCTGTCTGGTGGTGTCTCTGTGCATCAGCTGGAGAAGATGGATCCAGACAGAGCATAGCAGGGAGGAGGCTATAGAACTGAGTGCTGAGAACTTCAAAAGGGCCGATGTAGACAGGACCCAGTGTGACCTGTGTGGAGTGAAGTTCACCCGCAGCCCGGAAAGCTACTTCAGTCCTGTCAAAGCATTTGAGGGAGCAGCCTTAGAGGCTGTGATCATTTCCAGGGCTGAATTGGAAGGGAGGGAATGTAGAGAGAGAATCAATGAGTCTTATGAGCAGCACATTCGCCTGGAAGGCCACCGGAGGCAACAAACAGCCTACCAGAAATACCTGGAATTTTTCCATGAAAAGGTAGACCCAGCCATCGAGGAAGGCAAAGTGGTGGTGCAGAACATTGAGCAGAGCATCTGGATCCGTAGTCACCTGGGTTCCAAGGAACAGAGCCACATGCTGCAGAGGAAAGTTCAGGAGCACATCAGGAGGGCTTCAGATCTGGTGGAGGAGCTCTACAGGCGGAAGGCCTGGGCTGAAGGTGAGAGCCCAAGGGGCCTCAGATGCTTAGTTACAGCTGACTAAGGGAAGTTGGGATGTTAGTATTAGCAGAAAGACAAGAAAAGGCTGTTCTTAGATGCCAGCAAAACCTTGTTGTTGAGATCATCGCCAGTTAAATATTTGTGATTATCATAAGCTGGGATGGTTTCTCTGGGTGCTAAAGATGAGAAAGTGGTTTGCTAATTCTATGAAGAAGATAAAGTGTTTAAAGTTGTAAGAAAACTCTTTGAGGTGCCTTTGTATTACTCATTCAGTGATTCCCTGAGCATTGACAAGGTGCTGAACCTTAGGTTAGGAATTGAGAGTATATGGGTCTCTTCTTAGGTTAGGAATTGAGAGTATATAGGTCTCTTCCTAGGATGGCCCTGAGTCACACTCAGTGTGGGCCTCATAGGAAGTTTTCTCATCCGCTCTTACAATCAAGTTTCCCTCTTATATCTTTATTGGTTGCTTTCTTAGCAGCACTGGAAATTTAGCATAAAATTAACAAAATTACATTGGAAAAATTCTGTAATTCAGACACTTTTTCCAGGTTGGGGCTTAATGACCTAAATACCATTTTACAGAAAGGTTTGCTTTTGGGACTCTACAGACCCACAGCTGTGGCACTGGGCTGTCATTTAAAGGCAGCCTGAGCTTGCCATGGCAGAAGGCAGCTTTGGCATTAGGGGACCCTGGCCTATTTCCTGGTGCTGTGATGCCCAAAGCCATCTCTTTTCTCAGAAGCCTTGTTTGGTTTTTGTAGCAGAGGAGGTGATGACTCAGCAGGTCAGAATCCTGACCCTGTCAGTCAAGAATGCACAAGAGTGGCTGAAGAAGACAGAGCTCCGATTAAAAGATGAAGGTAAGGCTTGTTCTCCTAGGACAGGTGATACTTGGGCTTCAGTGATTGTTGGTACTACTGGCTTCCAGGTGAGTGTCAGGTGGACTTGCCAGTGATGTCAGGAGCATCTGCCAGACAGTCAGTGATAGAATGACTCCGTCTGCTGAAGGACCCTCAGTCATTGCTTATGAATTATAGATGTCAGTCATCATGCAGACACAGCAGAGCAACTCGAAAGGAGAGGCAGTGTGGTAAAGCCATTCCTTGATAAGTGTGTTTGCATATGCCAGTCCATCGTATTAGCCTTTCTAGTATGTGCTCATGTGAAGATGGGCCTGGAGGTTCCCTCAGACAGAACAGATGACAGGGAAGCTGCAGGGGGCTCCACCCTTGTGGAAAGTGTAACAGGTTTCTTAGCAGGAGTCATAATTTTCTTGCCACATTCTAACTGATACAGAATTTCTCCCCTCTTGCCCTTTCCAACTGCACCCCCCCCCACCTTGAGCCAGCTCACAATCCTTCTTTCTCCAAGTGTTTTATCTAGCTTAAAGATACTCCCAGATGCTACTTGAAAACCCAGACTCCAGAGCTGAGGAAAACTTGGTACAAATGTCTTTGCAAGTAACAGTCTTTAGCATGCCAAAGTCCCTTTTGGGTACTGTTATGTTGTGATTATTTCAAGAGAGATAATTGGAATATCAGCCCATGGGGCCAGCCTATGAAGATTTAACTCTGGAGAAAGGTGTTTGCTTGGGAAGAAACACCAGAACTTGACAGAGAGTTCCACTCTCTACCACCCCAGCAGAAAGCTTCGTTTCTTTAATTTAAAACAATGATCCCAGAAAAGTCAGCTTTTACTAGGATATTAAACTCTGGTAGAATAGGAAGTTGATGTTTTCACTTGGGTTTTGCTTTTTTGCTTCCTAACCAGGTATTGTTCAGGAAGAGGAGTATGAAAACGAAGTGGAAGACTTTGGTGAGCTCCGCCCAAGAAGGCGTGCCTGGAAATGTGGAAAACAGAGAAAGTACTAACATATTTTCATACATGGCTTGCTTCTTAATCCTTCAGAAAATTCTATCCTGTCTTAGAATTCTGAAGGCTGTGGCAGAAGAGAAAAATAAGATGAATTAATGTTAAAAAGAAAAGGGACAATCACCTTTGTTCTTCATTGTTGTTATTGCCCATTTAATGGTGACATAGGGTCAGATTGCTCCCTCAGATGCAGGGACCTCCGGTTTCCCAAGTTCAAACCTAACAGCAGCACTGCCCCCTCACACACCACACATGCCCCGTTATGGGGGCAGGGGGTGAAAGCACTGCTGAGATCTCTCTGCCCAAAGCGCAGTCTCCCTAGCTCATCACCGCTGTGTGATGAGATCAGAGGACTAGGCATTTAAGATTGGCACACCTCATCTTGAGTGCCCCTGCTCCGGGCCAGGAAATCCCTCTGTGGATTCCTCATCTCTTGCCACACTGCTGTGAAACAGCAAGTAGAACCAAGGCTGCTTGTGCCCAGAGTTACTTTTGGCCCTGCCATCAGCCACTCCTAAGTCCAGGCTATCTTTTCTGGTTGTCCAAGTGGCTTCTGTGGTGTATTTCCCTTTTTTCTCTGGCGACTTTCCTGCCCGCCCTCTGTTATTTATTTATTTATTTATTTATTTATTTATTTATTTATTTATTTATTTGTTTGTTTGTTTGTTTGTTTATTTATTTATTTATTTATTCATTCATTTATCTATCTATCTATTTATTTATTTATCTATTTACCTATCTATCTATCTATTTATTCATTCATTTATTCATCTATCTATCTATCTATCTATCTATCTATCTATCTATCTATCTATCTATCTATGGTGCATGTGTGTGTGTGTGCGTGCTTATTCTCAGCTACCTGTGCAAGTTATGGTTAGACTACCTCAGAATGTAGTCAAGCATCTGCCCAGCAGTTTTTGGACATCCTTTCCATTCAAGTAATATTTGAGGGTGTTTCCTGCCCTCTCCAAGGTGGTTTTGCCTTTGCCTTGGCTATTCTGTAGGTGATCTGAGAAGCACCTTCTGTATACCTGTACATCTGTGTTTCTTGTTTCTTCTGGCATGGTTGACACCCATGCTCAGGTTGACAGCTTGAGTTTCTGCCCAACGGGCTCTATAAGTGGAAAACAATGGACAGAGGAGGAAACAGCCTTCTAATGTTAGTTCTTTGGGATTTGGTTGTGGATCACTGCCATGTGGCCTATAGGCCCTGCCAGAGGGGTTGCATGCAGCCTGCATTCCCCTCCACCCACTGCCAGCAACTGTCACCCTGCCCTCATTTGGGAAGCCTTCCTGCCTCTCTGATGGTCACTGCCTACCCTTTGCCCACTCAGCCCAGGTTCATGCTTTGCCCACCACAGAACCAGCTTTTCTTTCATGTTGCTGCTGCTTTTGCTGCTCACCATTGCCCTTCATTGTCTTTCTAAAATACTTTTTCTTGAAATGTTTGCTTTGTAATTTTTTATTAAGTTATATTTCTCATTTTTATTTCTGATTTTTTATAAACTTGCCAGAAAAAGTCTAATCAAATATTGCTGTATTGTCTCATTTTATAAAGTTATAGCATCTCTCTTATGTGTTGTTGTCTTTGTTTATTAACAATTTCCACTGAGAGCAAATACATGATGGTTGATGCTGGCTCTTTCTGGGCTTCTGACTGATGCTGGCTTTCTGTGCCTGCTGAGATTAAGAAGTTCAAGGGCAGAGAACCCTAGCTGAGTGCAGCACTCATGCTTAGGAGTGTTGCTGAGGACCAGCCTTGTACACATTCTTTTCAGTCTGGCTGCTTCTATTCAAAAGGGTTTGGACTATGTGGATTTTGTCAGTGCTGTTTTACCAGGATTTCACACTAGCAAGGAACATGGCCCTAGAAGGCAGGAGACCTAGAATCAGCTTTATTTACTTCCCATAATGAGCTGAATAACCTGAGATAAGCCAGATCTGCTCAGTATGGTGTTCAATTGCCCCATCTTCCTCTAGTCGTCACAACCTTGGATAGGAGATCTGCTACTGTGGTGATAGAGAGGCATAATTAAGGGGGTAGCAGCAGCATTTGTATACCCCATTTGGAGCTCAGTTTCCTCTTTGAGGAATTGACAGAGTTGGCCTGTAAGTTTGGATACCCTCAAGCCTTGGTGCTCTGATATCTGTGTTCACTTATGTGAGGTGGCTGGACATCTGAGCTGGAGAATGTCAAATGTTCCATCCTTGACTTTAGGAAAAAGGGTCTCAGTACTGGGACAGATAATACCAATGGCTTCTCTGCCTTCAGCATCTGGTAGGCACCTGAAGCCCTTACCCGACAGTCTTTCTCTACAGGTTTGAGGTCCTGAGAAGAGAATGGAGGTCAGCAGGAGGGTCAGGAATGACAACAGTGATCTGAGCTCAAGAGCCTAGTCTTGTGGCAGGAGCTTCTAGGACCTGCCTGAAAGAATAGGATGTGGGTATATATCAAGGTCACAATACCAATTGTGAGGTCCAAAAAAACAAGCAAACAAAAAAAGAAACCCAAACCCAAACCAAACCAAACAAAAAGCCAAACTGTGGGGCACAGGGATTCAGCATGCAACATTAGTCATGATGACGATTTACTTTGCAAAGGTAACTCAAGAATGGCACAGAACAGGAAAGGCAGATAGATCAAGGTTGGGGGTCCTGGGTGCAAGAGTTATTCAGGGAATGCTTAGCTCTTCAACAAGGGCTGAAGGTGCCTTTCCCAAGCCATCCTGCATCAGTTTCTCAAGTGGAATCTTCCAGTTGAAAATGAGCCCCAGGTTTGCTAGGCACCCTGGCCTATAGTGACCGCTGTAAGAGCTCACAGATCCCTGTGTAATAGCTCACAATGCACTTGCTATCAGTAGTGCACGAGAGAATGCTCACCTTCATAGGTCCTGAGTGTCACCAGGTCCCCCACTGGTGGCCAGAGTGTGTTAGTTTCTGTAGTGCCACAGAAAAAGCTTTCCCGGGCCACTGTAGCCATTGCATTTGGGTGGGCACATGGATCAGGGCTCCTGAAAGGGATGAGAGAGGAGGTACACTCCTCCCTCACAGAAAGGGCCTTCAAGTCAAACAGCAAGACCATTTCTATGGCCCAGGAAAATGATTCTAGCTTTCATAATCTTAACAAAGAAACCTCTGTATTTTATCCAATCCTTATATGAGGTATTCCATTTTTATTTTTAAGTGTTATTGGCTTTGGCTGTGAGCTTCCTGTGTTTCCAGCTGATAGCACAAGCTCTATTAAAATCCTGGGGCTTAATGGCGTAATAATAGGGTACACACGTGAATCTTGCTAGTGCATGAAATGTTTCTTTTACTTAATTTGATTCAGATCCCATTCTGTGCCCTGTTCCCCTTATGGAAATTCAACACACATCATTATTGAGAAGCCCCTGCTTACTTGGAGTCTCTCAGGATTAGGAAACTTCTGTGATGTGAGAGACATGAAGAAAACCCTCTCTCTTTAGCATGTGACATCTTCTGGCATAAGGTATCCCTAAGCTGGTATAGTCTGAGACAATTCCTTTTGGAGCTGAGCCCATGTGAGGCTTGGAGCCCTGGGGCAATCTCTGTAGTTGAACTATCTTGTCCCATTCTTGAGGTTTTATCATGACCCAAGATATTGCCATGAACATGAGCACAGATCTCTACTGGCCACAACATACCCTGGCACTCTCTTTGCACCTGAACAGAGGGACTAAAGACCTCACTATTTTCCTGGGATGGGAGAGGAGAAATAGAATAAGCACAGATTGACAGATGAACAGAGATGAGGACCAAGTAGACGTCCAAGGATGGTCACTCTCCTTCCTCAGTCCATGTCTGGATATGGAAGGTGGAGTTTGTTCCCTTTCACCTAGGATTTAATTTTAGTCAAGACAGCAGTGGCAGCGGTGTGCCAACTCTACTTTTGCTTGTTAAATGCCTGACAGCTTTGGGGTAATTCAGCCACCACCCGAAGACTCAGTTTCTTGAGCTCTGTGCTGTGATGGACCCAGGCTAGCTTGCGGAAGCCTGGGTCCTTGTGAAAGCCAAGTGGAGTCCCACATGCTTCATTCTTCATGTGAATGAAGAGCTCTCTGTGTTTAAGTCCGGGTGTCCACTGAGAGTGGCTGGGTCAGTGCCCTTGGCTGATTCGAAAAGAGAAGACCCAACCACCAGCTCAGACTTGCCTGGATATATGATACACCCCACCCCAACCCTGCTGCCAAATCATAGAAATAGCCATTCCTGGCTTAAATCACCCAGTTTGGGGCAGTTTGTTATACAGAAATAGGGAATTAAAGTGAGAGCCTGTTTCATCTTAGACAGTGTGAGAAATGTTATTCATCCAACTTCAAACCTCCTGACATCACTCTAATCCAGAATGGCACATGTTTCTTTATATGTAAAGTAAGGGGTGCTTGAGGCCAAGGCAGGAGGATGGCAGAACAGAGCTCCCAACTGGATTCTATATGCTCAGCCTGCTGTTAGAAGGAAAAGTTTCACCTACACTTTCCTGGCCTGATGGGGACGGCAGCATCTTAGCGCATAAAGCTCCAGGACTGTGGGGACCCAAAACTCTGCCCTGGAGTCAAGGCTTCATTATCTTAGCTAATTGGCAAGTAGCTGGCTGTGAAGGCTGAGACTCAGTTGCAGAGCATCTTGAAATATGGATGAGCCTCTGACCAATATCACTGGTCCTTTCTACTTAGTTCTGGATATCTGGTTCCCCAGGGCCACTAGAAGCCAACAGAAGACATTTGTGGAAGCCTGGGTAAAAATACAGATGGAGGCCGGATGTGGTAGTGCATGCCTGTAATCCCAGCACGTGGGAACTATAGGCAAAAGAATGGCCACAAGTTCAAGGCCAGCCTTAGCTACATAATACATTTCAGTTCAGCCAGGATTACATAGATCATGTCCCAAAAATCTTTTAAAAAGGAAGGAATATAGATGAAGGTTTCTTATACCTGCCACTCTCTTACCATTCTACTTCATACTGTATTATGAAAGGCCTCCCTTGTGTGTATGCATTGCAGTCATGCACCAAAACCCATTTGTTGGCTGTACTCTCTCCTCTCCATGCAGCCAGACTTGCTGCCTCCTAACAGGACATCAGAGGAGAAGACTCCAGGCTATGAAGGCAGGGCCACCCTAGAATGTACCGGTGTATTGTAGCTGCTGTATTGTTGTTTCTATTGCTGTGGTAAATACCATGACCAAAACAACTTGGGGAGGGGGAGCATTTATTTCCCTTTGGCTTGTTCAGCCTGTTGTCTTATACCATCCAGAACCACCTGCTCAGGAGTGACACTGCCCACAGTGTGCTGAGCCTACCACGTCAGTCATTGATTTCAAAAAAATGTGAAAATGTACTACAGACTTGCCTATAGTTCATTCTTATGAAGGCATTTTCCCCCCAATTGAGAGTCCCTTTTCCCAAATTGTGTCCAGCGCACAAAGAAATACAGGAGGCATTAGTCTCTCTGCAGCTTGATATGTCATGGCTCGTTGATATCCATGGGAGGCCTGTCCTTTTCTGAAGAGAAACAAAGGAGGAGTGGATGGGGATGTGGTGCAGACAGGAGAGATGGGGGGGGCTGGGAAGAGAGAAAGGAGAAAAAACTGTGGTTGAGATGTAAACCAACCCAGTCACAGAAAGACGCACTTGGTATATACTCATTCATGAGTGGAATTAGCCAGATAGTATAGGATAATCATACTACAATCCGCAGAACCTAAGAAGCCAAGGAGGGTGCAGAGAAGATTCTTGAATTTCACTCAGAACAGGAAATAAAATAGACATCCGATGGAGGGAACTGGGTGGTAGATGGGGTGGGGAGGGTAATGGGAGTGGGGATCAGGTGGGCAGAGGGGAGGAGGAGGGCAGGTGGTGAGGAGAACTGGGAGAGAACAGAAATCCAGGGCTGGGGGCATCTCTGGGACAGGGGAGGCTCTGGGGAGTCTGTGGGACTGACCCTAGAGAAGACTCCAAGAAACATCTCGTAAGGAGCATAAAGTCAGCACCTTCTGTAGCCAGTTAGGACTCCCAGTGGAAGGAGGGGAACACCCACTCACACATAAAAAGCTTCCACCTAGAATGTGTCTTGTCTGCAAGAAGTGTAGGGACAAAGATGCAACAGAGATTGAAGAATGGCAAACGACCGAGTGACTGGCCCAGCTTGAGACCCGCCCCACAGGACAGGGCTGACCACTGTCAGCATTAATGGTGCTCTGCTATGCTTTCAGACTGCAGTCTAGCATAACTTGTCTTTTGAGAGTCTTTGTTGGGCAGCTTGTGGAGACTGATGCAGAGACCCAAGGCCAGGTAATGGGCGGAGCTCTGGAAGTGCTGTCAAAGAGTGGGGGAAGGATAGAGGGAACTAGAGGGGTCAAGGACACCACAAGAAGACCTGGAGAGTAACCTCTCCTGGGCCCTGGGCTCTGGGCCACAGAGACTGAACCACCAACCAAAGAACTTACATGGACAGAACCTAGAATCCCTATCCATATGTAGCAGATGTGCAACTTGGTCATCATGTGGGTTCCCTAACAATGGGAATAGGGACTGTTTCTGAATCTGTTACCTGCTGATGGGTCACTTTCCCTTAGCTGGGCTGCCTTGTCATTCCCGCAGTGGGAGAGGATATGCTTAGTCCTGCAGTGCCTTGAGATACCAAAGTAGATTGGTACCAGGCGGGGGCCTCCCCTTCTCTGGAAGGAAGGAGAGGGGTAAATGGAAGGCGGGGAGCAAGGGGATGGGACTGGGAGGAGAGGGGAGAGAGGCTGGGATCAGGATGTAAAGTGATTAAATGAATGAATGAATGGAGAGGAATAAATACGACACAAGCCAACAATAAAATGCAATAAAGCCAACACAGTGGGAGTGTGTAACCCCTGCAGATTTGGGATATGGTGTTGTACCAGCAGTATGGTAGTGTCCACATTCTCAGTCATTTCTCCCCAGGCAGAGTCTCCTTAGGGTCTGTATTACACAAAAGTCAGAATCCACAGATTCTTCAACCATGAAATTGACAAAATTTTCAGTTCCCTTCTCTTCTCCCTAACCTGTACACGTCTCAAAATGAAACACATCTTTCAAAGCTGTTCCCAGCAGGTCTGTCTGGGGCCTGGGCTGCCTTAACTGTGATCCAGGATCCATATCTATAATCGTCACAGTTCTGTGTCCCTGGGGTCACCCTTGACCTCAGGACTTAGAAGGTGGATAAGTCAATGCAGCAGTTACCCATCTTTGATACAAATGCTTTTTGTTTTGTTTTGTTTTTTTCCTAGTTGACTGAAACTGGCTTTAGCCTGATCTTGCCACTATAAAGCTACCTCAGATATCCTGCCTCTGGAACAAAACATTGGCTGGGTGGTGTGGGGTGCCATCTCCCCACTCAGCATCCCCTAGTTCCTTCAGCACAGACTAAGAAGAGTTTGACTTCACACTGCTGGGAGAAATCAGGTCCTCGACAGTGAGACAGTAGATCCATCCTCCCAACCACCTACTTACTCATCCTCCCTGGGAAAATGTTCTTCCTCTCTCAGATGGAGGGAGAAGCCATCAGTCAGTCAGCAAGGTACCTGGGATCTGTGTGTGTGTATGTGTGTGTGCTTTCACATGCAAGGACAGTGTTGGGTGTCTGTACTTGCCATCCACCTCGTTTGAGACAGGGTCACTCTTGTCTGCTACATACTGAAGGCTAGTTGGCCCTCACATTTCCCAGTATTCTCCTTCTTTGCCTCCCAACTTCTTGTAGGAGCCCTAAGATTGTAGATGCATGTTCTACTGTGCCCAGATTTTCTTGTGGATTCTGAAGATTAGAACTCAGGTCCCACCTGTGTCCTTTACTCCCTGAGCCGTCTCCCCAGCCCTGATGGGCACTCTTTAGGTGATTTCTCTACAAGCACACTCCAACTTTGTTGAGAGTTCTGTTCTTTGCTTAGGAGGTGCACACTCAGGACCTGATTATCTGTTGGGACCTTAGCCGCAACAGAGGAGCAGGTCACAGCCACCACAATATCTGGAGTGACAGCTAAGACTAGAATGTGGCTTCCTTTACTGGCTGTGAGCACCCAGGCAACTCACTTCCACTCTCTGAGCCCAGATGGGAATTTGTAAAATGGAAATAGTGACCCAGCGTCTAGCCTAGTTGTAAATGCCTTGTCTTCCCTGCCCACCTTCCCTGCCCACCTTCTGCAATTGAACCAAGAATCTCAAATGGCTTCCAGGAGGGGTTTGTTCAGAGCGGGCTGGGGTTGGGCTGGGGGTGTGATCACCAGTGATGAAGAGCTCTAAGGACAGAGCTGGGTCAGCTTTTGTGTGCCCTTTGTTCAGAGGGGAACATTCGTAAGATGGCATTGTTACTGAGGGCCCATCCTTCTTTTAGAGCTAGAGACTATTTTTAACTTAAGTTTCAGAGATTCTACGGGACAGCTGTTTCAGGAAAATATGTAGGTCAGTCTGTGGTTTTGGGGAGCCATCGTTTTTACGGCTGGGGAGTGGGATGTGGAAGAGAACACAAATAATTCTGGAGTTTCCGGAGGCGTCCACAGAGCTCTCCAGCTGCCCTTCGGGAAGCCTCCGCCCAGACGCACCTTCGGGAGGATCTGCGTGGGGCCTGGGGGAGGAATAGTCTTTGTTACAGTTGAGCGGAGTGTGCTGATTCTGATCCTCTTTCCTCTTCACTTGCCATCACCAAGCCCTGATGGGGAGAAGACTGACCAGGGGAGGCTGTGAAGGGCCCTCTTACCCACTGCATGGGATGAAAACTTTGGCAGTGTCTACTAAAATAAACATGGATTTACTTTCAGGTCCAACACTCTTTTTATTCTTTGCAAGAAATGCATTTTTATGTATGTGTGTGTACAGGTACGTGTGTGTGTGTATCTGTGTATGAGCATGCATATAGGCCAAATGGAAGCCTCCCCTATCATTTCTCAGGAGCCACCTACCTTGTCTATTTGAGACAGGGTTTCTCACTTTTGCCAGAAGCTCCCAGGCTTCCCTCTTGAGCTAGGCTGTCATCAAGCCCCAGGAATCCACCTGTCTCTGCCTGTGCAATTGCAATGTGTGCCATTCCCAGCTGTAACTTCATATACGTTCTAAGAATCAAACTCAAGCACTTGTGTTTGTAAGACAAACACTTTACTGTCTGGTCATCTCTCCAGCTCAAATAAATTTTTGATTGTGGCAAAATTCATATAAGATTCACCACCTTGTTTTAAGTGTACAGCTCAGCAGTGTTGGGTATATGCACATTTCCATACTACCTCCAGGACTTTTACAAACCTATAGATGGACTCACACATTGACACCAACTCCCTGTTTCCTATCTCCCCAGGTCCTGGAAGTCTACTCTAGCTACTTCATACTAGTAGGACCCTGCAGTATTTGTCTATGTTAAGGGCCAGCTGACTCCATTTTTTTCTTCTTTTCCCTGTCAAACAATGTTAGAATTTGCTTTATTTCTCTTGTTTCCTATGGTGTTTTTCTCTAATCATGTCCCAAGCTAAAGGTCAACTCGTTTTTCTGGCTTGTTCTTCCTCTATGACCTTGTGACTTACATGTTATAAATTGTCTCTGTTGTTCCATGGTATGTTCTGGGAACTAATCATAAACTCACAACATGTATTGTTCTTGCAATCACCTGCTTGCTTGCTGTGTAAAAAGGTTCCCTTGCTTCTGGTCTTGGCTGCGTCTCTTTCCTAGTTATAGGAGATGGCAAGTTTGGTCCAGCCATAAAATAAAATTTTTTACCTTGCAACATCTCAGTGTTAGCTCCCAGTTTTCCACACCATAACAATCTATTTGTGTCTGGTTTATTTTGCTTAACATCTTCATGGATTATGCACACTGTAACAGGTGTTGGAACAGCCTCCCTTTTTCAAGTTATATTCTGTGACTTGTAAGCAATCAGCTTCATTTCAGGGATTTATGTTAGAGAAACATGTCTCCAAGTGACAGATAGATGTTTACCTCAGCGTCATCTTGGAGAATGCAAAATTTGAATCACTTATTATAAGGCCTCAGGTGTGTTAGTTAGCTGCAGAAGACACTTGGTAGTTTGATCCACTTTTGTCAAAAATAAGTAAAACTTCAGTCCACAATTGTTGATGGGGTTGACTTTGAGGTTTCTGTAAGAGGTGAATTTTATAAAATAGTTTGTATTATATTTATCAATGCAAAGCAGTGGAAATGTTTCTGGAAGTCAAAGTGAACAGAGGTCCAAGAAAATACATGTTTGTTGTTCAAAAAGATGGTTGGAAGATAATTAAGCACTCTGGTGCTTACAAAGAGACACTAGGGTGCCAGGAAAGCCCTGGAAGATGGGTTTTCATGTGTTCCATGGTGTTGACAAGCGAATAGGAAAATGGCCTCTTTGCGACACCCTTTGGGATCTACACAGAACTGGGCTTTCATCCAACTGACCCTATTGGCACGCATCCGCATCTGGTGAGTAAGAAGGAGTCTCAGTTGTCTGTACAAACCGTACTCATCCTCTTATGCCCTGCTCTGGGCAACCTCAACACTCAATCGTTTACCTTTCTGCCTGAAAGCAACCTTGCCCTTGAGTCTCACAACTCCTCACAACTCACACTTTCTCCTCCTATCTGGGTTTCCTTCAGTGATAACAACTGCCATTTATGGACTGAGTCCTTCATTCTGGCTCACACAACCTCTTCCCAGTGAATATCACAGCAAGCCCAAGAGGGATGCCACTACTGCATCCATGGTAGAGTTGGAGATGGGGGCTAGAGAACCCGAACACACCTTGATGCCCAGCTTTCCCTCTCTAGCCACACTCTATGTAACTCTTTATTCCATTTTCTATGCCACCATCAATCTCTTCCTTTCTTCACTCTCCTTCCAGCAATGCCAGCACATTTCCAGTTCCTAGACTTCTTTGGCTCTTAAGAAATAAATCGCTTCCTTCTTCCCTCCTTTCCTCTCCCCTCCCCTCCCCTCCCCTCGTTTCCCCTCCCCTCTTTTCTCTCTGTTAGAATGCACACATGCATAAGGAATCTTGATGAGGCCAGAATGGGGTGTAGGATTCCTGGGAGCCACCTGACACAGGAGTTAGGAACCAAACGTGGATGCTCTGGAAGTATATACTCTTAATCACTCCCTAAGCTCCTCTTTTGGCTTTTTTTTTTTTCATGGTGTCCTTGTAGGTGCTAATGGAAGTGGGAGGACATTGCCTAGGAGCTTTGGTCACCTGCCCAGGTGCAGGCTGAGCCCTTTACAGAATCCCTTTTTTTTTTTTTTTTTTCCCTGTAGGAGAGCTGTGAGGTGAGCCCAGTGATGAGATTCTGTCATCTAATTGTCTTGTTGGCCCTGGCAAGGGACCTCAAGATAACAGGATTGGGCACCGCCAAGGGATGGAAAGCATCGCTCACACGATGTGCTCCTGATTGTATAAGGGGCATATGGAACTATATACAACTATCGGTAGTGACTTTTTCAGTTTAGTCAGAGCTGGGCAAAAAGACTTCCGGAGCTGCATGATGTCAGAAGATGCCTAGTATAGAAGGCAAGATGAAGTCTGTCATTCTGAGACTTTGTGGTCTTGATGCCAAATATCAAAGTACTCCTTGCCAGCTCAGAGTACCCTTGATCCATTGTGCTGACTCATCACACGGTGCTCTGAAGAACTCACCCTGTTTTCAGGGAGGCCTGGGCTTGTGACAGTTGCACTTTCCCAGAATTCTAACATTTCTTCTGTCAAGAGTTTTCTGAGAGGCTTGGGAATGTAGCTCAGTTGGCAAGTTGGCAGAGTGCTGAATTAGCAGATGTGAAGCCCAAGACTCCAGTGCTGCATAAAACTGGATAAGGTTGTGCATGCTTGTAATCCCAGCACTTGGAAGGTAGAGGCAGGAGAATAAGTTAAAAGCTTTCCTTAAGGCTAGCCTCAGCTACACAGTGAATTAGCTGTATGAGACTTGTGAATTGGCTATGTAAGACTAGGTCCCAAAATAGAGATTTCCAGGTTGACATTTTTTTGAAAAAAAAAAAAACACACGTTGATTTATTTTTGTTTTATGTGCATGCATGTCTTATTGCATGCATATTCATGCACCACATGTGTCATTGATGCCTGCAGAGGCCAGAAGAAGCTGTTAGATTTCTCAGTACTGAAGTTTCCAAGATAGTAAGTAACCACAAGGCAGCTGGGAACTGAACCCAGGTCTTCTGGAAGAGCCAGCAGTGTTCTGAAACCACCGAGGCATCTCTCTTGCCACCCCAAACCCAACATGTAAACATTTTAAAGCAAAATAAGTTCCTTTAGAATAATAATAGAACCTAAAGATGCTAAACCAACAGGACACATGCACCGGAGGAGGCAGATCATGGTTCCTGGGCAAAGCTGTGGAGTAGGCACGTTACTTGTGTTCTCTCTCTGTCTCTCTCTGTGCATGTGAGGGAACTGGGGCATGCCGGAAGAGGGGTGCATGTAAGTGAATTTCTTGTTCAGTCTCTTCCTTCTCTAAACTATTTTCAAAGTTTAAGAAAATATGCAGCTTCCTGGGGGTGTCCAGATGGCATTAAAGCCACTGTAGATTAGAGCAAGTGAACCAGAGTCTGGGAATGCTTCTGAGAGGCAGTCTTGGCCAAGGAACGAACTCTGTTTCGTCTACCCTCGCTACTGGAGATATTTTAAAAAGTGAAGTGGGAGCATGCGATATGAAAGGACCGAAAAATCCTTTTGTCATCTTTGTGCTGACGGGAGTAGGTGTCTGTGGGAGGGTCATGCAGGGAGAGGGATACACTGCTCGGTGTTGGGTGGGTGCCTGTCCTTGGCATCGAGAAGAAGGACAGGGCCTTACCGCTCCAACCGGTACCCTGTCATCAACAACCAGGCCCCATTTAGCATGTGCTGGGGTAGAGCAATTTCTCCCATGCTGCCACCCAGCTACAGACTGCTCCAAGTTACTCCATGTTGTGTAGAACTTCACTCTCAGGCTGTGCCTTGCCTCGAGAGACTCCCTCTTACAAGCGGCTTTTGACTCCATTATAAATCTAAATACAGAGGTAGGATGACTCTGTGCCTCAGCAGCCAGGTAAACAACCCTGTCTGTCTGACACACCCACAGGCACAGGCTGATCAATAACCTGTTCCTGAAAGTAAAAAGGGGTCACCCTGTACATTTGTCAAGGTGCGTTGACTCTATGCACACGGGCACATTAAAGTCATACCAGAAAAATCAGGTCCAAGAAGCCATTAGATACATCAGATTGAGGAACGGGTACAACATCTCCTCTGGAACCATGAAGAAGACACTGCACAGCAACCGCCCTACCTACCTGTCACCTGAAAACTACCACACACTTGGTATATGTGTTTGTGTATCTGCATGTATGTGTCTCTGTGTATGTCTATGTGTGTGTCTTTGTGTGTGTGTGCCTCTGTGTGTGTGAATGTGTGTGTGTGTGTGTGTATGTGTGTGTGTGAAACAACAGGCAGAGAACTCTTGACTGTCCCAGGGACTTCAGTGAGATGACGGTCTCGCTGTTGGTGCTGACAGTTCTGTTCTGCATCTTATGTTTGCCTCAATTCTGATCAAGCAGCCTGACTCCACAGCAGTTGGTCTTGGAGAGGAATTGGTGTGTGTAGTAAGTGGAAAATTGATTGAAGGCGAGACTCAGGTGAAGCCCCTGTGGGCATTAAAACCAGATTACCTGCTAAGAATCAAGAATTCCAGCACAGAGCCTGGAGAGCTGGCTCCATGGTTAAGAGCATCCGTTGCTCATATGGAGGACTGGGGTTCCCAGCACTCACATGGTGAGTCACAACCCTCTGTAACTCCAGCCGTAGGGGTTCTGATGCCCTCTTCTGACCCCTGTGGGCAATGCACATGAGGGTGTAAGGAAAAACACTTGTACACTTAAGATCAAAATAAATAAATAGCTTTTTGAAAAAGAAAGAATCCCAACACAGCCTTAACAACGCCTGCTGAAGCCCTTTCCTCTCCGCCAGCTATAGACATGATTTTCTAGGTTTTTCGCCTCTGTTGCAGTAAATAGACATGCCCCAATGCCCTTGTGCATCCGAGTTTTCTCTCAGGTCACCATCCCATCCAAGGTTTACCTATAATATCACTTACCAGAGAGAGAGGGGAGAGAAGATTCTTAATATTGGGAGTGTAAGATGAAACCTGAGAGCCACCGAGATGGCACAAACGGCTAGTGCCTAGACACCAAATGCAATTCTTTGGTAAGTCGGCACACACACTTGGGTGTGCAATACTTTCTTTTCCCTGAGTGTCTTTATGCTCTTAGTACACTCCAGCCCTGTTTTGTGTTGGCTTGTCCTAAAATACTTTTCCATGCTATGGCCAAGGACCCAGTATTCCTCGAAGCTAGGGTTCCTAAAATATGAGAGGCTGCCGTGGTTACAGAACACTCACTGTCTGTCCCTCCATCCCTGCCCCTGCCGACATCTCCATTCACCTGCTGTTCCTCCTTGAATGCTCCTCTCCTAAGCAGCCAACTCCAGGAAGTATTTCCCAATCCCTAGGTGCAAACCTACCTCTCTCTGTCTGGATCATGCTTTGCCACCTCAGCCTCCGTGCCCCAGGCCTCTGCTGCAGGACTTTGTAGCAGAAGGTAGACTAGGGTTCGGGAGTATGGCTGGCTTCTTCCTGCCCCGAGCTAGCAGATACAGCAGAACACTGACTTTGTGCAGCAACATATATGGAAATTAAAGGGACAACTCAAGTGGCAACTCCCTTGCATTAGCTGCACCTCAAGTGCTCTGTAGACACATGTGTCTGGATGATTACATGTCAGACAATGCAAGCACAGCATAGAGAACATGTTCCTCACTGCCCGGGTCTCCACGGCCAACTCCTGGCTGCCTCACCCCACATTAAGCAAACAGCTGGCACACACTAGGTGCCCAATGAATATTTGTTGAACTAAAGTTTCAGAAGGAGTAACAGATCCAGAGGCCAGTTGTAAAATAAAAGTCTCAGGTTCCTTGGACCTGCTCCAAAGACTTCCAAAGTGAAGTTACAGCTGGCCCTGAGGGTCAGAGGCAGGGGTAGGGAGGGGAAGGACCAGGAGTGGAGCATCCGATCTTCATTATGTCCACAGGTTTGATGGAGGGCTGGGGGTGAGGAGTCGCTATTTAAGACACATTCTCTCATCTAGATGAAACAAATTTTTGTTCACAGCTTCATACAGCATCAGGGCTAAGAGTGCGCACTTGAGTGGGCACATGGGAGAATGTCATAATGTTTGAGGAGGGCTGTCTCATTAGCTCCTTTTTCCTCACTGCTCCCTGCCCTGGCCCAGCCAGATGGTGGGACTCCTGGGGGACCAGGGCACTCAGAGCTGAGCAAAGAGGGGTACATAGGAGGGTACTCTACTGAGATAATGAGAAATGGTCAGTGGGAAGGAAGGAGCTGCACTCCAGGTCTTTTCCCACCCAAGTCTGAGAAATCTTCAGCTGTGTGTCAACCTGAGCTTCAAGTAGAGGCAGCAAGAGCCAACAGGTTTTCTGGGAAACCCAGGTCCTCGCTGTGTGGGGGAGGCTCTCAGCTGTGTCAGGCTCAAACCAAGAAGCACATCACGTCCCTTTTAAGCTGCCATCTCTATAAGTGTTTCTCGGAATTAATATCACAAGATGATTTTCAGGGCTGCATAATACACCATTATGTATGATATACATTACATTTTCTTTATATATTTATCAGCTGGTGGACATGAGTAGTTTCCGTGTGTGTGTGTTATCATGGCTAGTATGAGTGTGTCAATGCCTATGACATACTAATATCATTTCCTTTGAGGATCTACCCAGAAGCAGGATCGCTATATCATATAGCAGTTTGATGTTTAGTTCTTTGAGGAAGCTCATTACTGTTCATCATAGCACTGTCGAAGACTAGCCTTTTCTGGACCACTCAGATGACTTCTTTTCAAGGAATGTTTTACTTCTGATTTGTCTTTAACCATAGGCTATAAAAGTTGTGAGGAGTTAGTAGTGCTCTCACCGTTGGTGGCCTCTGGACTCTGTTTGTGTAGAAAAGTGTAAGTCACAAGCCTACCAGGCTTTTGGCCTCAGAATGAGTTACCAGGAGGAAAACTGTTCCGGTCCTGGCTGCCCTCATTTTCTCTAAGATCTTTCCAGATGTTCTCCAGTGAATCATGTCTCTCTTGCTGTCACGTGTTAATGTGAGCAGCCAGGAGGGCTAGACTGGCTTCTCTACACAAGAACCAAGCCTGGTGCCACATGACGTCAGAACTAGAAGTCATGGGAGCTGGGCTGTGTCTGTCTGCTAGATGCTTGTTACACTTGAGCTCAATTCCTTATAATCCATAAGAAGAGGGCTATGGTAGCGTGTGCCTGTAATGCCAGTTTCCTATAGCAAGATAGGAGGTGGAGACAGAATTCCCAGAAGCTCAAGGGCTGGCTAGCCTGGTGTAATGAGACCCTGTCTCAAGCAAAATCCTCTGACACCCCTTGGCACATATACCGTGTGTATGTACCTTGCCTACACCACACACATTCTAGAAAAAAAAACCTAAAATTTTCATTAAAGAGGAGAAAGAATGGTTGACCTTGACCCAAGTAGCCACTAAATGCACCCTGCATTAGACAATGAAGGGCTCAGGACATGACTAATCACAGGTTGATTAGTCTTTGAGTGGTTCTTCATACAGCATTCTCTATTAAAGCCAAGGAGAAGCTCCTCAGGCCACCAGAAGTGGACAGGCTGAGTTCAGAACTGGGCCATCCAGGGAGATGTGGAATGACAAGCTTGCCAGCTCCAGTGTGAGAAGGGCATGAACACAGGAGACACACAGCGGGTTTAGCCGGCGCTGGATTTTTATCACCAGCGCTTCGCACACTGGGTATTATCACAGTATCTCAGCCTTGGTGGGGCAGCAGAAGCAGGCAGTTCAGAAGTTCAAGGCCATTCTTGGCTTCCTATGTGTTCTGGTGTGAGGACCACTGATGCTACCTTCCCATGTGCTTTGCCCCTCTTCAAGATCCTAAAACATGGGGCCATCCCTGGAAGAGAGGTCTTCTACTTGGTGAAAATTGGCCTTGCCCGCCTGAGTTGGAAGCTCTCTGTGGGGTTTGCCTGTGGCATGGCTGGGTTGCCTGGCAACCTGGTTCAGATGCTAACAGCAGCCTGCTGACATGACAGAGGACTCCACATCACCTGGAGAGCCACCATTGTGAGACCAGTCAGGAAAGAAACTCTCCTAGCCTCTCTGTCATTATTTCAATTCCTTTTTTGTTGTTGTTGCTAATTATTGTTATTTTAAAATTGTGACTCTGTGTGTGTGTGAGAGGGAGTGTGTGTGTATGTATACTTGTGTGAGGGTGTGCATGCATGCTTATGTATGTTTGTGGAGGCCAAACATTGACATCAGTCATCTTCCTTATTTTTTGAAACAGGGTCTCTAATGAACATGGAGCTCACTGATTAGCTAGGCTGACTGGCCAATGAGCTATATGGATCTGATTCTGGGTGCCCAGAACTGAGGTTGCAGATGCACACTGCTGTCCCTGGCTTTTTATGTGGATACTGGGGATTTGAACTCAAGTCTTCAGGCTTGTATGGCTGAGCCATCTCTTCAGCACCTTCTTGTTTAGTTGTTTGAGGCAGCTCTTCCTATGCAGCTCTGGATGGTTCCACTTTATAGTCCAAGATGGTTTCAAACAGCACTTCTGCTTTGGACTCCTGAGTCCTGGGATTACAGGCATGGTTCACCATGCTAACCAACCTTTGGTGTCTTCCTTGTTGTCTGTTTTCTTACACTGGAATGCAGTTTCCCAAAGAGATGTTTATCTTCACCTCCCCACCCTTGGCTCAGATGGTTTTTCCCCTTTACCAAATGTTGGTAAGAAGGAACATATGGGAAATGCCAAAACTCAGAAGGATAGCTCCAAGCCAAGACTTTATGCTGGTTCATGCAGTTTCCTCAGACACATTAACCTTTCATTTTTTTTTTTCAAGACAGGGTTTCCCTGTGTACACTTGGCTGTCCTGGACTTGCTTCATAGACCAGGCTAGTCTCAAACTTATAGAGACCTGCCTGCCTCTGCCTAGGATTATAGGTGTGTACCACCGAGCCCTCCTCTAACCTTTAACTTTTTAAAAATTAAGAATAAAATACTTATTTTTATTCGTGTGAGTGTGTGTGTGCACCCGTGCACATGTAAGGGCTGGTTGGGTGCCTATGGAGGTCAGAAGAGGACAAACTATCCCGTGGCGCTGTCTGACTTGGGTATTGGGAACTGAACTCACAGCCTTTGCAAGAGCTGTGCTTTTTCTTAAGTGCTGAGCCATCCCTCAGCCCCTTTAACTTGTTACTTTGAGAGGAAAGCCCATCATTTGACATTGCTTGTTTCTTATGCACAAATCCCTAGTTCTTTTCTTTTTCCATCTTCCACAACCCACACACAAGTCCCTCCAGCATTTTAGGGAGCATGTGCAGAGCGAGTGAGTCTGGAAAAGCCTGCCGGGATGTGCACATTTGGTAACGGCTGTGTTTAGTTGTTGCCATAGCAACTGTTTATGAGACAGCACAGATAAATCCCCAGGGTATCGCTTTGTCACTTTTGGAAGATGGATTTTTAGCCTAACACCTCTACACCCTCCATGGGCAAGGGAAGAAAAAGTTGAGTTTGCTTTATTGAGAGCTGAATGGTGCCCAGTAGCTTCTGTAACAAAAATAGCAGAGGCCACGCAGCTTGCAGCAAAGAGAAAATAATTTCAATACACAAATATTGAGAGAGCATATTCAGTCTAAAGCCCCCGGAGAGAGATCGCCAAGGGAAGCATTTGCTGCAGCCAAGAAAGAGTGATAATCTTGGTAGCCTTAGACTTTATTTGGACTCAACTGTCCCTTAGGCCAGATAACATGTAGAACACATTTGAAACTGTAGCTATGAATATTTCATATTTCATGTCATGTCTTTTCTGACTGTTTGACTTCTGCTTGCTTCTTACCTCTTTTGGGAAGATCACCCTTTTCCCAGTTGAATACTGGCTCTGAGCCCTTGTCTGTGCCCAGGAAATATGCTGTGCTTTTCACTCTTCTGTACTGGAGAAAAAAAATAGTTTGGGGTGGTTTGGGAATCAAGGGGAAACTGAGGCGGGTTGTCCTTTTGAGTAAAAGATTTCTTAGAAAGTTATCAGTACCAGGAACACACAGCTAGAGAGCAGCAGTGGGGGAGGGGTCCTCAAGTGTTCAGGACCACTAGCAGAGCGGTGGGGGCGGGAGGTGGTAGGAGTGTCCTTTCTTATAGGTCTCAGCAGTCAGGTGTCTCTGATTCCCTTGAAGACAGCAAGGAAATGGGAGGGTGTCTCTAGGGTGTGCCATTCTGAGGATGTGGGGAAACTGAGGAGGAGGTATAGTTGAGGTGTACCCATTATACAGATGAGGGGATATGCCAATACCAGTAGCCCTGTGGTATCCTGGATCTGGCAAACTGAGGCCTAAAAACTGCATTGGGAAAGTGAGAATGGCGCTTGCCTAGGCCTGGATTCTGGGGATCTGGGTAGTCTGTTGGAAGGTTAGAGATTTGCAGATAGGTTTCTGTTAGAGGGCCTGCCATTTCCTTCCCAGAAGAAAAAAGAGGCAGCTGAAGGTGGGCAGCCTGGGTGTATTCTGTGATTTTGCCTATCTGGTTCACCTGGGCCGCTTCTGCACTCAGCACTGGTGGAACACTTCGATGGCTGGGTGCGAGGAAGCCTGGCAGTAAACGCAGCAGGAAGTTGGGGAGTTTGAGGCTAGCTTCGGCTACACAGCAGCCTTAAGGAACGGTACAGCCCTCAGTGGGATGGGGCCTCCTACGTCATCCAGCAAGGGCGACAGTGCTCCACAGACACGCCCACAGTGTGACCTTACAAAAGCAATTCTTCAGTTGACATTGACTCTGTCAAGGTATGTTTAGGTTTGTATCAAGTCAACAAAAACTATTTGGGGACACCACTGCACACTAGTTTGTAGAGGTCAGCAACAACGCTGAGCACTGTGAGATGCACAGATCAGCCCACACAACAGTGTCTGAGCCGGGGTTTCTATTGCTGTGAAGAGATACCATGACCATGACAACTCTTATAAAGGAAGGCATGTAATTGGGGCTGGCTTACAGTTCAGAGGTTTAGTCCATTATCATCACGGCAGGAAGCATGGTGGCACACAGGCAGACATGGTGCAGGAGAAGGCGCTGAGAGCTCTACATCTTGGATCAGCAGGCAGCAGGAAGTGAATTTCACACTGGGCATGGCTTGAGCATCTGAGACCTCAAAGCCTGCCCTCGGCCTCGAGTGACATACTTCCTCCAACAAGGCCACACCTGATAGCACCACTCCCTAAGGATCCATGGGGGCCATTTTCAGTCAAACCACAACAAATAGGTGTTGGTTGGTGTATGGAGATGGTTGAGTGCTGGCCCAGATCTGCTTCCACAACAGGGATTATTTGAGGGGCTGGTGAGACGGCTCAGCATTAGGTGAAGGTGCTTGCTGCTAAGTGTAATGACCTGAGTTCAGTCTCTAGGACCCACATGGTAGAGGGAGAGAACCAACTTCCGTAAGTTGTCCTCTGATCTTCATATATATGACTGTGCCCATAAGCATACAAACACATACACACACTAAATAAATGTTAAAAATGTTATTCAGCTCCAAATGCCAATAGTATTAAGGCTGATAAACCTTGTTCTACATGTAAAAACATACCTTTGGGTGGTTTAGGTTTTGGATGACAGGAGGCAGTCAAATAAAGAATTAGTAAATATGTGTGAATTAATTGCCTGGACACATATCAGTGTTTCTTTGACGGTACTGTTGGTTGTGGGCTGGGTTCCCTGGGAAACTCATTTTGAGAAGCAGCTTATTTTGCAGTATTATTATTAACTAGAACCCCTGGGATCAATACTGATAGAAGAAAGAGGAAGGAGGCAGAAGTGGGCCAAAGAAGAAAAGTTGAGCTGCGGAGCAGAACAAATGAGAGCCGTCAGTGACCTGCTGGAGAGCTCCGGAGCCCCAAAGATGCCCAACTGCTTCCGGTGAGAACGGCCAGGCTTGATCCATGGGTGGGCCGGTGGCGCGTGGGCTGTCCTGGGAAGTCTGTGCAGCTGAGGTGACCCCCCTAGGGCTGATGGCTCAGGACTGTCCTCTGATGGTTCAGGACCAGAGCTTCCCTCTACAGCCTGCCACCCTGAACATCCCCATTTGGGATTTGGCAGCAGTTGGGAACATTAGAGTTAGAAACTTCTGAAAGATAGTAAATATGGAAGAGTGAAGAAATAGGAAAAAATGACTGAGTGGACATTGCTGGGGCGAGGCCAAACGTCAGCCAGATGGAGCCCTTCCTGTGTTGCTTCCTCTAGCTTCTATTGTCCTGTGTTTCCCCACAGCATTCACAACAGAAACGGATCTCTTCACCCCCTCTGTGTGTGTGTGTGTGTGTGTGTGTGTGTGTGTGTGTGTGCATGTGATGGAAACAGCTAGTTATTCTCATGAGCCTGGGTAAATTAGGAAAACTGACAGAATCAACTAGCCTGGACCCATGGGGGTTCACAGAGACTGAACAACCAACCAGAGAGCATCCACGGGATGGTCTAGCCCCCCTCCCCCCCCACATGTAACAGATGCACAGCTTGGTCCTCCTGTGGGACCTCTAACAGCAGGAGCAGGGGCTGCCTCCGACTCTGTTGCCTGCCTTTGGATTTCTTTCCCCCAAGCAGACAGCCTTATCTAGCTAGCCTCAATAGAAGATGTTCCTAGTCCTTATATATTTATATTTAACCCCACATGAACATCCTGTCACAGAATGTTCCTTCGGTGAACCTAAGATCTGCCTTGTGGTGAGGACCTTTCCTCTCCATCTAATAAGGAGGAGGCAGAACCTGAGAAGCTAGCACATACCTTCAAGGCCTCTGGTCAGTGAGTACATGTGAGAAATGCTAGCCCAGGTCTGTTCATCTCTTCAAGGCACATGAACAAGTGTGGTAGTCTGGTGTCTTTGGAAGCTGATGCTGAGGCAGAATGTGAGTAACAAACAGATAGGCTGTTCACTGGGAATCAGAAACCATCCAGGGGAGACCTGGAGGAGAAAAGTTCAGGTGTCCTGTGGGCCAGGCGCAGTGAAATCACCTAGAGCTGGCCGGAGGCACACCAGGCTGGCCTCCACATGCTCTGTCCTTGGTCCTTGTTGTGGGCAGTCAGAGGTAGGGCCCAGCCTCTCCTGAGACAGCTCTGTGTGGCTGAGGGCGCCCCTGAGGAGACTGGGGTGGAGTTTGTTTAGCCTGGCTCTGGGCAGTTGATCACTCTGCCTGAAGCATAAAGACTTGGGACTTCCTGACGTAAGTTCATCCCCTCCACAGTGAGAAGCAGCACTAAGCTCCAAGCGGTGGGAGGAGGGAAGGCAGCTCTCTGCTTCTGGGAGAGCCATCAGCTGGGAGAGGACCACTTCCAAGTGGACTCTTAATGGAGCTTGGGAAATTAGGAGCCTTTGGGAAGGGGAAGTGTGGGGGAACCTAAAGTCCAGGCCTGGATTCGGTTAAGTAAAGGCTGGGGGAAGGCCTGTCAGGATGTGGGGGTGTTAGCCACTTCCAGAAGGACTTCTTTTCTGTTTAAAATTGACACAGAAGACAGCACATAGCAGGGAGATGAATGAACAGGAGAGAGCATCCAGGGAGACAGTATAGATTGCACAAAGGCTCTGAGGGGCAGAAGAACTGGGTTAAGCCTTGGAATGAAGCCAGAGTGATCAAATTCCGGTGAACAAGGCCAGAGGAGAAGGCCAGCGAGATCCACAGCACGCAGAGTTGTGTGGCAGCTGGGGACGTTGAGGAAGCTTGCATGCCGTCCCAGCAGCATGGATAGCCAAGTGGGAAGGAGACAGAGCCCTGCAAGGAAGGTTCAGGGGTACCGATCAAGGCTTTCTTAAACAAAAGATACAAACAAAGGTTTTGCTATTTGTGTTTCTCTGAATTCCGCAAAGTGAATGGGAGTTAGATGGAGTAGATGGAAGAGGCCCCTGAGTGTTCCAGGCCAGGGCTTGGCAGTGTTTCTCCTCAAAGAGCCATAGCAGATACATTCAGATCGGTGGACCATATGATCTCTGCTGCTGTTAGGACATGAAAGCAGCCACAGGCAGTTTTTCAATGAACAGGCATAATCTGAATACCACTAAAATGTCATTTACAAAAACAAGTGGCACATGGAATTGGCCTGTGTGTTATGTGTTACGTTTTTGATGGCCACTGAGTTTTGTAGGCTGAGGGAGCATTGGGTCTGAGGGCACCAAGGAGGATGAGGCCAAGAAGTTGATTCCAGGCCTCTGTAGCTCTCGAGAAGGATGAAGAGGTGGGCAAGTGCTGGGAGATTTAATTTCAATACTAGTAAAGTTTAACTATAAAAAGAAAACAAAGAAAACAGAGAAAAGGGTCCCTAAGACAACCACACTGCTTGCCGAGTTTTCCTAAGGCACACTTCCGCGATAACTAGCATCTTCACGTGAAAGCAGAGCACGGCCCTGCGTCTTGCTCTGAGAATAAAGCACCGTTTTGTTTTCTAGAACTCATGTGCTTGGTGCTTCCTGCTTTATATTCATGTGGTGGTGCAGTGTGTACTTGGATACCAGACTCTTTCACTCTGGTGTTGATGAGGGTCATCGGAATGGCGATGATTGTAGGTCGTTCAGCCTAACTGGGTAGGTATCTGTTTTAGCCCTTCTCATATGGGTGGGTGTCCGGGCTACAATGGATTGTTCTGTTCTGAGCATAGCATTTCTAGACAAGTGTGAACATTTCTAGACAAGTGTGCATTTCTTTTGGACACACACTTCAGTGGTATAATCGTAGGGTCACAGGATGGCTATATGTTTAGGTTCAGTAGATATAATTTTGTGGGGCTGGGAATGGCTCAGTTTTCTAAGTTCTTTTGGCAGAACCATGAGGTACTGAGTTCGAATCCCTAGCACCCATGTAGAAAGCCAGGTTCAGGGGTGTGCTCCTGGAATTACAGCACTGAGAAAGTGGAGACAGTATGATCCCCACGGCTTGCCAGCCAGTCAGTGGGAGAGCCTGTCTTAAAAAATAAGATGGAGAGCAATTGAGGAAGACACTTAGCAGTGATCTCTGGTTCCACAGGCACAGGCACACATGTGTGCTATCCCACACAAGTGCTCACGCGCGCTCGCGCGCGCGCACACACACACACACACACACACACACACACACAAGCACACCTGTAAAGAGATAATATACCTTACTGCCCTTTCACTAGCAAGGTAGGAGGGTTCCCAGCTCTGCACAGATTTCTCTACACTATTTTGTGTACATAAAATGTTGCAAGACATTTTTTAATGACTTGTCTCTGTAAGTTGTGGATATAAACATGGTTTTGTTTGGGTCCCAGGTGTGAGATGTGGGAGTGATTCAGATGGTCCACAGAAGCAAACCATTCGCCTCATTCCGGCTCTGTGAGGAACTCTTTTCCAGCTGCGGAGAGTTTAAGTCTGAGGACTCTGGAGAGAGAATAAGTGCCAGAGCCCAGAGAGTATAGAGGAGCTCCGAGAAGGAACAGGGCTGCCCCTGCTTCCCCCTTTGGCTCTCAGTTGCTGTTGATGCAGTGAGACAAGAAGATGCAGATCTCCTGAAATGAGGACTGGACTGGCTCCAAGGAACCTGACAACCCTAACCAGCAGGAAGCAGCTAATAGAACTGCGGCCCCTCTGCCACTAACCCTTTCTCTCTCCTACCTGGCTTAGGGGTGTTGGAAGGGATTGGGGTAGAGTAGGGAGAAAGAGACAAAAAATGTAAATAAAAGTTTTTTTTTTAAGTATGTCAACATCTATGTAGCTTCTGAGATGCATGGACTAGGATCTTGACTCTATTCTCACTCAGCAAACCCTACCCCAAGCTTCAGCCCTTATCTGTCCTCCTTTGAATGTGTCACTGAGGCCTGAGGGCCCCAGGCTCTGCATGAAGAAGGACAGCAGCCTACTTCCTGGCAAAGCTCAGCTCCTGGGCTATGGCTACAAGCAGGCATTATTTTTGTTCATATTGTTTCTTTTTAAGATAGACTCTAGACTTTTTCTTTCAAGGAATAAAACCTGATCTTCACTGGGGTAACAAACCTATCCACATCTGTCAACAGGAGGAGGTGTGCCTTGGTGACCTTTGATCTCCTTCACTAGAATGACCTGACATACACCTTAGTTGTTACACATATCCTATTCAGAGTCTAGGCTGGACTGGAAACAGAAGCACAGTGGCCTGGTCCCAGAGGCTCTTCCCTTGAGTCTTTTCCCTGGAGGGAGCTTCTTGCTGTGCTGCCTTGGTTACACAGAACTCCTAATCCCCGTGGAGCTTCCTGAGGCTCAGGGGGCCTGAGCAGGAAGCAGCATTCTTGGGAGTTTTATTAGCTGTTCTTCAGAATGTCGCTGGGTTATGAAGTTCCATGACTTAGGTCCCACGGGAATTGTTAGGGTCTATTAACATCAGCTCTATGTCTCTGAGATGCTTCTTCTTCTTCTTCTTCTTCTTTTTTTTTCCATTGAGCTGGTTTCTTGTGAACAACTCCCTTGGTGTTTTGACATCCGTCTCTAATGCCCTCGATGGAGGACATTCTCTGGGAACTGGGAAGTGTGTCATGGGACCTCATCATTTCATTCCTAGGTTTTTCTATCTGGTTTTTCTATCAGGATCTTCTATCTGGTCTCTGAATTTTATCTGATGATGGTTGCTTGGAATCTAGTTTGTATCCTCCTGTATCCCTCAGCCGGGGGCTGAAGATACATCTTTTGGGGCCTCAGATCCTCACTCAACTCCCCCTAGTCATTGTATTAATTACTTTGTTTACTGATGTGACCAAATACCTGGCAGAAGCTACTCAGGCTGGGAAAGGTTTGTTTTTGCTTACAGTTTGAGGGGCTACAGCCATCATGGCAGGGAAGACTCAGCAACAGGAAGGGACGCATCTGGGCACGTCTGCAGCCGGCAAGCAGAAGGATGAGTGCTGCTGCTCAGCTGGTCCTCCTTTCTTGATGGAGTTTGGAGCCCAGCCCATGAAACGACCCTCCTCACAGTTAGGTTGGATCTTTCCACTAGGAAATCCTTCACAGACATCCTGGAGGTGTGTTTCCATGTCGAGGCTAGTCAAGCTGACAGTGAAGATTAGCCTTCATCGCCACTGTGACTTGTGGTTTGTTGGGAAAATGTTCCCCACCAGCTCATGCATTTGAACACTTGGTCCTCAGTTGGTGGTTTGGAACTGAAACTCACTCTGTAGACCAGGCTGGCCTCAAACTCACACATCCGCCTGCCTCTGCCTCCTCAGTGCTGGGATCAAAGGCATACGCCACCACTGTCTGGGCTAGGTTATTGTATCTTTAGGAGGCAGAAATAAATCACTGAGGAGCAGCGTTGAGGGTTTGTGTCCTGTCTTCACTCCCTGTTCTTGTTCTCTCTCTCTGTCTCTTTCTGTCTCTCTCTGCTTCCTGTGTGCACACGAAATGTGATCCCTCTGCTTTCTGATGGCCCAGGGAGCCTCACACTTCCACTGCCATCCCCCACCCCCCATCCCTCTACATGACAGACTGTGACACTCTGGACCTGTGAGCCCAAGTAAACCCGTTCTTCCTTAATTTGCTTTTTCTCAGAGTACTTTATCACGGAGATGGAAAGGCAGCTAATATCATGACATTGGGCAAGAGAAAGAAAAGGCGAGGAGCTATCTAAGGCAGAGAATGAGGTCTTTGTTATTAGGTAAAGCTGAGCCTGAACGCCTAACTAATTCCATGATGTTGGCTAAGTTACTTAGGCAAGGTGTCTCACGTATAAATGTGATAAAAGCAATATCTATCTCACTTCCATGGCTTTTCCAGGTCAAAGTGTTCAGCATAAAGTCTAACATCAGGAATTCACCCTGACCACCATCTTTTTGCATCTAGAAGGCAGTTATTGAGAAAGAATAGCTAAGTAGTTTTACAGAAACTTAAAGCTGGGCACTCCTCAAGCTTTTTGTGACCCCGTGATATAATGCCATGAATGTCCATCTTGTCACATGCTCACCAGTGCTGGCGCATTAGCCAAAGGGGTCCTCATCTCTGTTCCTCTTTTGTTCTCACGACATGTTATCACTCTGATAGTGACTGCAGCTTACTGTTTTTCCATTTGCTGTTTATTTCACTCACTTTTAAAATTCTTTGTTTTAGCCTTGGTTGGTCTAGAACTTGCCATGTAGGCCAGGTTGACCTCAAACTTATAAAGATCTACCTGCCTCCCAGGAGTCAAGGTGTGCTCTGACACAGCTGGCAACTGTTTCTTTTTATGGTAAGTTTCATTATTCTTGATAACTGTATACATGTACCCAATGAAATAGGACCTTGTCTACTCATTTTCCTGCTCCTCCCCTTAGGTGGTGAAGCCAAGAGATGAACTTGAGGCTTGCGATGATGACAGAGTGGGAATGATGCTTAATTGCTTTAGAGCCCATGTTGCCAAAGTGTGTACACACTGCCAGGTGTTCTCTCAGGGTACTTTCCAGTCACTCTGTGCCAATCTTGATTAAGCTGCTAAAGGATTAGAGATTCCATGGAGCAGAGACAAGCCTGCCAGACAGAGATCTGACCAGACAATACCTAGACACTCTAGCCACTGTAAGAGCATGAGGGAGCCCACCTGAGACTACGTCATTAACCACATCGTGAATTAATGGGGGGCAAATAAGGGGCTGTGATTTTTATGACACTGGGTTTTGGAGTTAGTGTTTTGTTGGTGTTGTTTTATTATGGCTTGAGTTTGTTACGTGTGCACATACGTGTGTATGTTTGTATGTGTGTGAGTTTTTGTATGTGAGTGTGCATGCACGTGGAAGCCGGAGGCTGACACCCGCTTCTGATGTATTGAAGCAGGGAATGTCACTTGTACTCTGCAGGGATCTCTGATTCTGACCCTCTCCTACGGGGAACACAGGGGGGTTGCCATGACTATGAGGCTTTCACATGAGTTCTGGAGATCTAAACTTTGGTACTAACACTTGAGCATCAAACACTACCCACAAGCATCTCCCCAGTCCTTTATTTATTTATTTATTTTTTAAAATCTCTTTTCTGTGCGTGAATGTTTTACCTGCACGTATGTCTTGCAGTGCCCATGGAAGCCAGAAGAGGGTGTCAGATCCCCCCAGAACTGGAATTAGAGCCGACTATCTCTTGTACCAGTGTTGGGAATTGAACCTGGCTCCTCCACAAGAGTGGTTAGTCCTCTTAAACACCTACCTGCCTCTTTGGCTCCTGGATGTTCTTTTTTGAAACAGGATCTCACGTAAGCCAGGCTACCCTTGATTTCACTATGTGGCTGAGACTGTTTTTAAATTTCTTATCCTCCATCGTTAGCCTTCTAAAGTGCTGGGATTTGAAGAATGGGCCAGCCCGACTGGGACTGGTTGTTACACAGAAAAAGCTAACTAGTACACTCCCCGACTATAACAACACACGGCACAACAAAATCAATACCCAGGTTCATTTCCAAACTTTATTGATTATTAGTACATGATCTTCAGCTGGCTCATTCTTCCAGTGGGTGCAACAATTTCCACATATAGTTTAGAGCACACTAGATAGTTCCCAGGCAGCTGGCAACACAGCCTAGCACATTTTAGGTGCTCAGCAACTGAGTTTCTGTCTCAGAGCCAACGTGACACTGTCTGAAAGTTCAAGGTGTAGGAGGCTCCATTGTTCTGGGAAGCCAGTCTTGCCGCTGATTGCATGTCACACATTCTCTTTTGTAAGAGAAAACCTTCTTTTAACCATTATCTTGACTCTTCATTACCAACATTCCATCTGTCCTCTTTATTTTTTTCCCCAAAGACTAGGATAAATAGTGTCTATCGCTGCAGGATGCTTGACTGGTGAGACCTGTGTTCTTCATCGACCCTGTCTAGGAATCTGGAACGATAAGCCTTGTATATACAAAGGTGCAAAAACGAATCCCTCCCCGTTCCTTTAAGCAAAAGCCAAGCTGCTGAAAGCTGAGGAATTATATAATTATCAGTTTTGCTTGCTAGATAATTGTACTTTTTAAATGCTCTACTCAAAATAGCTTTTCTTTCTTTCTCCTTTTAAAAACAAAAGTCTACATTTGCTACCTTCTCTGACTTGGGGATAATTTGAATTTTCTTTCTTTTTTGGTACAATTTTTCTTGGTGGTAGAATGCTGTAAGACCAGCATTCTTATAAGTAAGCAGAGAAAAGTTTGGGAACTTAAAAGAAAAGGCCTGGACTGTGCTCTTGGATGCTGCGGAGGCTGCTTTGTTTATCTGGGTCTTGTATTCTCCATCCACACAGTGCAAAGGGAAATGTTCCAGGAACTCACCACATAGCTGCAAAATTCTTGAAATTTCAAGCCAAGAATTTCTAAGCAAGTATGAAAGACAAAGATATGAACTCATAAGAACTACAAAATGCCCATGCTGGCCGGCTGGCTGGTCTGCTGCCTTTGCGGATAGAGATGTGCTGTCATTTCTTTTAAAAACACACCTATTAAGAAATTTGTTCTTTAAAAAATTGAGATCACTCACAGGAGTTTTGGACCATTAAATTTACTACCTTTTGTTTAAAAAAAATAGTCACAAAATTTAAATGTTACATTACAGTGTATGATATTAAAGAGAATGTCAGCACTAATAACAATAGTAGCTTCAGATGGAGAGCAGAAAAGGTGGGTCCTGGCTTCTTTTTAAGCTTCCTCCCATCCCCTTTAATGCTTATTGCGGCTAAGTCACAATTCTGGGGCCCCCGGATGCCAGCAGGTGTTGGCTAACAGTGATTTGTTTGGATGCCGGCACCACAGTGTGACGGAATTTAGGGAACAGCGCCTTTCTGAAGACCACACAGAACGGGTTGACGGTCACATGGTCTCAGAGCCTGGAGGGTGAGTATTAGAGCTCATCAGTGGTACTTGTTGATTGGAATCATGTCTTTCTAACATGACTTTTCAGTGATTAAAGATACACACAAAGCAATATCTATGTGGTTGAAGCTAGTCAACCCTGGAGGCATCTTCCACTCTGCGCTTATGTAAGCGTACCTTCTACTGTCACTGTGTCTGATTCTGAGAAACGCACAGTTATTCTGGTTGCCTGTTTCTCCTTGTAGCATGCCGGAAAAGGAGGCATTAGCTGCTGCAGTTTGATCAGCTTCGTGATTTTCATGGGTCCCTCAGGTACGGTACAGTGACCACAGGGCACATTGATTCTGACTTCTGACTGTTGCCTGCCAACATGGCTCCATAGAAATTAGCTTGTAGGAGCAGCCCTTAGTGGGTGGGAGTGTTCTTTGTTTTGGTGTGTGGCTCATGTTCTATCGGCATCATCCCCAGGTCTAGTCTCCAGTTTATTCTCCATCTCCTCCTTGTCTTTTGTTTCCTGGGGCACAAGAGTCACTTAAGCATAGCTCCTTCACTCATGTGCCACATGTGACAAGAGCTGGATCATATTTTACAGGGTTTTGTCCAAATATAAGTGCAAATAGTTTCAATTTTACACACACACACACACACACACACACACACACACAGGCTTTAGTGCTGGACTTAGAGCACAGATCGCTACTTTTGTGTTGTAGCAATGAAAACAAAAGTGGCTTTCAAAGCCCCTACTCCATACGAGTGACAGTAGGAAAATAAAATGCAGCCTCAAGTCCTTGTCATACAGTGATAGATTCATGGCAAGATTTTGGGCATGAGAAGCTCCTGCCATACTTTTGAAACTTAGTCTGCACGTAGGAAAACAAACACACTGCCCACAGTTGAACATTGCGGCTAAAAATCCCAAATAGACCTAAGCCTGAAAATGGTGGACTAATACCTGCTTTCCTGCTGAATTACCACACCTGCCCTCAAAAAGTGAAGAGGTCACAAGCAAATGACTGCCAGTCCCACGTTCCACAGTGAGGCATGTAGCATGCAAAGTCAGACATTTATGGGCGCACACGTGCTCAACATGCTTACACCCAACTCATCCCTACATAGGAGATGCGCTGAGCTGCAAACACTCTTAACACATTTATCTAGGACTCAGTTAGCCTTTAATAAACTTCGAGTGTTCACCTTGATATCAAAAGACAGACGGACCACCCCAAATACATGGGCTACACTCAAATGTAGAGAGACAGGACAGCCTTTCCTGCCTGTCATGTAA
>CM053749.1:10832232-10884554 GCA_028658305.1 Pachyuromys duprasi | reverse complement strand
TTTCCTTTTCCCTTTCCCTTTCCTTTCCTTTCCTTTCCTTCTCTTCCCTTTCCTTCCTTTCCTTCCATTTGTTCTTTTGTTGTGGTGGGTGATGGTGGTGGTGTTGGAGGTGGCAGCAATGATGGGTGCAATGGTGTCGGTGGTGTGTGCTTATGAGATGATGTGCACGTGTGTTTGAGGTATATATGATTTTGTGTGATCACACCTCATAGTTCGCGTAAAGGACAGAAGATAACATTCAGGAATCAGTTCTTGACATTTGCCTTTGCTTTTTTGTTGTTCTTTGTTTGTTTTTGAGGCAGGGGTTTTCTCGTTTCTGTCATTTTGTGTGTTCCAGGCTAGCTGGCACAGGGATTTCTAGGAGATATTCCTGTCTCTGTCTCCCATCCTGTGGCAGGAGTGTTGGTACTGAAGATGCATGTCATGGCATCCATCTTTTCATGTATGTTCAGAGGATCTGACCTCAGGTCATCAGGCCTGTGCACCCAGCGCTTTTGCCCACTGATCCTCCATCTTGCCATCCTCCTGGCTCCTACTCCTCCAGTCTGGGAGTACAGCAATAGTTTCTAAGTTGGATATCACCCTCTCGCCGTGTGATCTTGGGCAGTGTTTTCAGAAGTAGAAGCTCCCTCTGTAAACTTGATAAGGCATCTGAAATTCCTAGTGGTAGTGCAGGATGCTTAACGAAGGCTCTTTATGATATTTCTCCATCAAATCTCCACAGCTGTGTGAAGTAAGGAAACTGGGTTAAAAACACTGGCAATTTAAATGCTCCACATGTAAACTGTGAAGAAAAATTAGATGCAGCAAAGTAGATGTGGCCACACACTGGAAACGCCACCAGGATCTCCATGTGGCTTCACACAGTTGCATATTATCGTCTGAGTTTATTTTTGTTCCTGTCTTCCTTTTGATTTGTTTGTTTGTTTTTAAAGAAAATAGTTGATTCACAAGGGAAGATGTAAAAATCTGGCAGCCTCTAGATCAGCAACGTCAACTCAAAATACTGCTTTCAATTCAAAGGGAACAAGAGATGATTTGTTCTGAGCCAAACATGAACGACTAGGATCTGGGAACACAGATTCAGGGTGCCCCCAAATAATATATACCAATGGGAAAACAGTTACAGGAATATGCTAGTGAGAACAGAAGCAAGGCAGTCACTGCAGAGCAGAGCAGAGCAGAGGAGACCCCCCTGTAGGTTTCAGATGCCATCTGACTGCATTCTTAACTTTTGTGTTGGTGGAAGCAATGGTCTGCCAAGTTAATGCGTGTCAGCAGACTTACAAGTGGCAGGAAATGGCATATTCTTTCCATTGTTTTAAAGTGAAACACAGTGACAGGGCCTCAGGAATGGGGCCTCAGAATAAACCACACATTCCAATTGCCAAATTAGTAATTGATGGCTGTGTGGGTGGGGAGCAAAACCCCCAAAGCTGTAGGCATATTTCAGAAATGGTAACCTTTACTTGAAACCAGGAAGAGAATCGTGAAAACAGCAGCCATATCGGCCACGGCAACGTCATGCCTGGAGAGAGCACACAGAGCACACAGGAAGGCTGTTAGTGAGGGTTTCTTACCCGATGGCTGTATGAGATGTCACATACAATCTGTGGACAGACAGTGGAAATAAACTGTTTGAGAGCCTGGAGAGATGGCTCAGTGGCTTGAACGCTCGCTATACTAACGCTAAGGCAGGAGTTGGGGTTGGTAGGTGTGGTGGTCCCACTATAACCTGAGGGCTTGAGATTCTTTTGGCATGCTGGCCAGCTCGACCAGCCAAATTGGCAAACTGCAGGTTTAGTGGCAGAACTGCTTCAGGGAGTCGAGTGGATCCAAGTGGTTAGCGTCAAGCCTCCCCAGGCATACATTCTCATGCATTTGAACAGGTACACACAAGTACACGCACATACCCACACACACACTCAGACACTATACTCAGAAAAGAAGGCAGACAGATCCACTTGAAAGCATAAATTGTATCCAGAAAAAATGACAACATATTTGAGATAGGTTTATTGATTCCTATTGCATGCAGCTGATTTACCAACGAAGGGAGAAGGGAGATTACAGGCACTCACTCAAATTCTATGTTTTCTCTTAGACAGCAGTTGATTTCTTTGTCTTTGAAACCTTTTAGTGGAGTGGACTTTGGTTAATTTTGATAAGTCTTTGAAACAGATAGAACGCCTTGCTGACTTCTAGCTAGGCAGCTAGATTACCGTTGACCCAGTCAGCTGTCAACCCCAGGGACAGATCCAACTGGCCCTTATATCCTTGTTCTTTTTCCTACCCTCCTTTCCCATCCTTCTACTGGTAATGGGGCAGAACAATCACCGGTGAACAGCATGAGCCTGAAGCCTGGCTTGCCAGAGGAGGAGATACTTAGGTAAAGGTTACACAGACACAGGTGGGCAGCACATGGAAAGAGGTGGAAGTCAAGGAAAAACAGGGGTGTGCTCTAGCTGGGAGTATCAGTACACAGGGAGTATCCAGGGATACCAGCTGAATCCTACAGAGGACCAGAGGGGAAGAGCCTTGAGGGTCCCATCCTAAGAGGTTTAAATTTGGACTCTTAAGAGACACTGGAGGCTCTTAAGTGGGAAATTGTACAGTAGGTAGGTCAGGAAGGAGAGAGAGTTCCTTGAATCTGCTAAATGATGTGGGAGTGAGGCAGAAGGGGAGGGCGCACAGATGCCAAGGGTCTGACCCGGAATGCCAGGACGGCTTGAATAAGACCAGTGCAGGGAGTGGGGTGGAAGAAGGGACAGCAGAGTGCTTGGACCTGACACTAATTCATAGGTTCATGGCCTGGGTGACTTTAATACAATCAAGGACCCCGCAGGAAAAACAGCTGGGATGGGGAGAACTTTCTGGATACGATGTAAAGTCCCCTCTGCGCTGCCTCTCAGAGATTACAGGCAACTGTGTTGGGCTTGGAAGGAATGAAAGAGAAGTCAGGAATAGAAATCAAGGTGTTAGGCACGATCGTCCAAGGAGACCGTGCCAAGGACAATAAGAAATTCCTGAGCAATGCTAGGATTTAAGGGGCACAGGAGAGCAGGAAAACGTTTGCTTATTTATTTGTTGTTTTAAAGATTCCTTTACTTTTGTTTTATGTGCACATGTGTCTTGTCTACTATGTATGTGTGTGCCTGGTTCCAAGGAGCCAAGAGAGGGTGTTGGATTCCTGGACTAGGAGTTAAGGACAGTTGTGAGCCATTATGTAGGGGCTGGGAACACAATATGGGCCCTGGGCAAGAGCAGCAAAGGCTCTTAATCCCGGAGCCCTCTCTCCAGCCCCTGTTTTTGTTTTTGTGGTTTTCTTATTATTTTTGGACAGGCTATCTAATAACTCCTCAAACATATAGAAATCCTGTCTCAGCCATCATGCTTGGTTAAAAATGGATGGGGTCAAAACTAACATGTCGCAGGAGGTGAGAACAGAAGAGAGCTTTATGAATGGGAAGAGTCCGGCCATAGCAGTGGAGTGAAGGGAAACAGGGTCAGAAGTGGTTTCCCGAGGAAGCCCCAAGAGACAGCCTGAAGCAGAAGACCCCAGATAGTGGCAACAGAAGTGAGTAGGTATGTGCAGGGAGAAGAAGCAGCCTCTTGGGCTGGTGACCGGCTGCTGCTGGAGCTGGGACAGAGCATCTGCCTAGCTTTCAGGAAGCTCCGGGCCTCGTCCCCACAGCTGCGTGAACTGGGTGGCGTCTTTAGCTCCCTGTACCATGTAGTACACACCTGTACTCCAAGCACTTGGGAGGTGGAGACAGGGGGATCAGAGGTTCAAAACCATCCATGGCTATATGGGGAGTTTGGGGCCAGACTGGGATACAAGGGATCTTGTTTCAAGAAGAGAAGAGAGGAGAGGAGGAGAGAGGAGAGGAGAGAGGAGAGAAGAGGAGATCTCAGTTTTCCCTGGGGAGGAGAGGATGATGGTGGTAGTTGAGTGGGAAGACAGGTAAGAAAGTCCTGTCAATCTGTTGAGAAGACTGTGGACAACACCGCAGGCTCATTAGACTAGTGAACTTTATCATGGAAGACTCCCCATGTCTCCCTTTTGGGAGCTTCCACCTGAAGCCCCACCCCCTACCCCAACTCCCATGTAATTCTGGGAACAGGGAGGTTTCTCTCAGAGGTTCCATGATCTCCATCAAAATCTCTCTTCCAAGCCACCCTTAAACACACAGTGGCAGGGCAGTCAGGGTGGCCTTCCTACAAGCATTTCCAAGTCCTTCCTCACAAAGCCTACCGGGTGCTCTGGGTCTGCTCATCAGTTCTCCCATCCCATTTAACTTCTTCCCTGGTTTCAAAGTGCCCTACATATTCCAGTGTGACGGCCACTCTTTTACTCCCCCCATCCTTCCCACTGTGCTGTGGGTGTTTTGAACAGAGAGGGACATCTGTTCCAAAGGAGGAGACCAGCGGCTGGCTAATTAGAGTAAATTAACTGGGGTGATTGTGTCCTTTCCCTGGACAAGGTAGATCCTGAGACATGGCAGTTGTGAGGGGCATTTCAAACCAAGGCCATGGAACCCCACCATGCTGCTTTTGGATGACTTGGAGGGTTTTTTTTTTGTTAACTTTAATTTTTTTATTTTCATGTATCTCTGTGTATAGTGTGCATATGTGTGAGCATGTGTGAGTATGTGCATGTATGTATGTGTGTGGTGTGCGTGTGTGGGGGCACATGCTCATGTGTGGTGTGATGTGTGTTGGCATGTGTGTGGGGGTGAGTTGTGAATGCATGTAGAGGCATGGTGTTGATTTGGGAATCATTCTTGAACACTCTTTCATATTATTCATTGGGGGCAGAGTCTTTTGAACCCAGACCTTAGCTGGACAATATGGCTGTCTTGTTACCTAGCTTCCCCAGAGACCCTGTCTCTGCCTCTGCAGCTGGAATAGAAGGTAAGCTGCCCTTCCAGCCTGGCACTTAGGTAGGCTCTGGAGATCCAAATGCTAGCCCAAAGCCTGTGTGGCACGTGCTCTGACCACTCAGTGATCTCTTCCTGCCTCAGAGATTTCCCTGGACATCCTCAAATACCTTTGACTCTTCCACATAACTTGAGCTCCGTGAGTGAATTTTGCTCACTTGAGAACAAAGCAGCTCTCTGCCTTGGCCAGGCTCCATGGCTGCTGTTCTGCTCCCTTGAGCTACAGCGAATGATTTCTACTTCAGTGACTCACTGTGAGCATGGTGTTGCCTCTTAGACCTCTGTTTTGCACTCAAACAACTGCCTACCCTGTATTCAGTGTTTCTTTTTGTGTAGAAAGAAAATACTTTCTATTTTTTTGAAGGATTGACAAAAAATACCATTTTTCAGGTAACAAGACTGTTCATAGCAGCTTTATTCATAATAGCCAGAATCTGGCAACAAACTAGGTGTCCCTCAACTCGAGAATGGATACAGAAATTGTGGCACATTTACACAATGGAATACTACTCAACAATTAAAAACAAGAAAAATTATGAAATTTGCAGGCAAATGGATGGAACTAGAAAAGATTATCCTAAGTGAGGTACCCCAGAAGCAGAAAGACACACATGCTACATATTCACTTACAAGTAGATATTAGACATATAATGTAGGATAAACATACTAAAATCTACAGACCTAAAGATGTTAAACAAGTAGGAGGACCCTAGGAAGGATGCTTAAGTCTCATTTAGAAGGCAAAAAGGAAAGACACCAGAAACGGTGGAGGAGAGGGAACAGGATGGGAGCCTTCCACAGATGTTCTGAAAGACTCCATCCAGCAGGGGATTGAAGAAGATGCAGAGACTCACAGACAAACTTTGGGCAGAGCTCAGGGAGTCTTATGAAAGAAGGGGAGGAGAGAAGGACCCAGGGGGAACAGGAGCTCCACAAGGAGACCAATGAAGCCAAAATATCCTGTCCCAGGGGGCCCTGCAGAGACTGATGAACCAACTAAGGACCATGCATGGAGAGGACATAGATCCCCTGCTCAAATGTGGTCCAAAGACAGCTAGCTCAGTTTGGGTTCCCTATTAAGGGGAGCAGGGGCTGTCTCTGACATGAACTCAGTTGCCTGCTGTTTGATTGCTTGCCCCTGGTGGTGTGGCTTTTCCAGAACACAGAGGAAGAGGATGCAGGCATCCCTGATGAGACTTGATAAGCAAGGGTCAGATGGCAGAGGAGGAGATCTCCACCCTTCAGTGGACTAGGGAAGGGGATAAGGGGGAAAAGGAAGGAGGGTGGGAATGGGAGGAGATGAGGTAGGCAGCTACATTGGGATATAAAATGAATAAATTAAAAAAAACTGTAGTGGCTTAAATATTTGAGGATGTATTCTCTCTCAAAAGGGAAGTCTAAAATTGACATAGCTTTGTGATGTCGTAAGGGATCCAGGCCACTATTTTATTACGCTGTTTTTTGTTTGTTTGTTTGTTTGTTTTGGTCTTCTCTTAAAACTTTAAGGCAACCATATAATCTGTGAAGGCTTCTGGAGCTCCAGCCATCGCTGTCCACCATATTGGCTAGCTTTTGCTGTAATGACCTTGAGAAGCAAAGTAGCTCAGAATTTAATTGTCTGTAACTGTGGGCATTTATCTGTGTCACTTCTGGATCTATAGTCCTATGGGGTTGCCTCATATCAGGTCAAATGTTAGGTTCAGGTTTATGCTGGGCCTAATTCTTGTTTCTTTACTTTCTCCTTGGGCAGTAGCTACACTACTATTGGCAGGAGCAGATCCTAGAGAGTTAATCCAGGAGGGTGCGATTCCAATAGCATCCAATGGACACAATTAAAGGCATGATGCAGGGAAATGCTGTGCTGTGAGGTACAAAGAATGCTGCTGTGATTTATATCTGGGATCTTCCTCGAAAGTCTAGGGGTTGAAGGCTTGTTCCCTACCCTGTAGTGCTATTAGGAGGTGTCAGGCCATTTGAGTGTGGCAATTAGTGGGAGGAAGTTAGGACATTGATGTCACATCCTTGAATGGAAACTGGGCCCTAGCGCCTTCTTGTCTTTGCTTCCTGGCTGTCATGATATGAATGGGTCTCTTCCTCCTTGGGTGCTTGTCATGACACATTGTGCAGCCACCAGGGCCAAGCAAGCAAGCATGATTTGAAACCTCTGAGCCTGTGGGCCAACCCAAATATCTCCTCCATTTTTAAGTGGCTCTTTCAGGGGGCTAGAGAGATGCCTTAATGGTTAAGTGTGCTTACTTCTCTTGTAGAGGACTTGGATTTGGTTCTGAGCACCACATGAGGTAGTTCGGAACTGCTTATAACTTGGGTTCCAGGGGATTTGACACCCTTTGCTGGACTCTGTGGAGATCTACACTTATGTGCACCTCCAACACACAATTGTACACATAATTTAAAATAATTTAAAAATTTTTGGTTATTGGTTAGCTTGAGCATTTTGTCACAGTAATGGAAGACTGTCTAATACAGGTAGGTTGTCTAATTCTGTTAAAAAATGGAACAAAAATTACTCCATTAATAGAACATACCATCGACACCGTTGTTGAATGCCAGGACAAGGCACGAAGCTAGAAGGCATCCATTAGCTTCAGAAACATTTTGAGAGTTCCATACAAATCTTCCCAGTTATGGTTCAATGGTCAAAATCTTTTCTTATGGTCATTTTGGCCCCAGGGCAGCTGGGAAATAGATTTTTTTAAATTACAGGTTAAAATGTGTTCAGTTAAAAATTGGGGTTCTGATAACAGGTCAGAAGGGGAAAAACTGGGCTGTGAATAGGTGAAAGCAATTTCCTCCACAGCATGCGCCAAGGTGTGGGATGCGTACACTTCTCTGTGGTGTGTTGTCTTGAGCTGATTGCTCCCTCGCTCCCGCTGGGTGTATTCAAGCCATGCATAAATAATGGTTATCCATCCAGCCATCAGAGGTAGCTCCACAGCCGCTTTGCAAGGCAGAAACCACATCATCTAATCCCCAAAGCTCAGTCTGTTTGACTCTTTTTCTCCCTGCCCGCAAATACAAATGGCAGGACTAGAAAGAGTGGCTGTTACAGGCTTGAGACTCTGGCGCTTCAGAGTGTGGTGCTGAGAAAAGGCCTTTGGTGGGTTCAGGAACCCCCAGACAGGAGGACATTCTGCAGTGTGTCTCTAAGCCTGTGCGTTTGGACAACCGTGTCCTAACTTTGTTTCTGGGTGCAAGAAGGACGCTTCCGTGGAGTACTTGCTGAGGTTCCAGGCCTTCTCTTCCGTCCTTGGAGTCACCCACTGAGGGCACCATGGAGACACAGGTCAAAACCAGTCCTCAAGTTCCTTGGCTGGAACAGCCTTGCGGAGGGGAAAAGGGGAAGGAAGAAGAGAAGGGGGAGAGAGAAGGGAGGAGAGGAGGAGAAGAGAGAGAAAGGTCCTCTGGAGTCCTGGCTGTCCTGCTAGCTCTCCTAAGGCGCCCTGCTCGCTCAAGTTCAACTGCAAACTCCACCGCCCCTGGGCGGCCTAGGGAGAGGTGGGGCGGGGCGGGGCGGGGCGGGGCTGGAGGGCGGTGTCGCCGGCGGCGGCGGCGGCGGCAGCGAGCGGTTGTCTAGCTTGCAGGGAGACAGTCCCTGCGCTGTGGCTGCCGCCTGCGCCCACCAAAGGGAAGAGGAGACAGACCGGAGCGGCTTGCTTCAGCGAGTAGTGCCCGAACCTTCCCGCGCCCGCTCGCCCGCCGTCGGGCCACGTCCCGGGTTGCCACCTGCAGCCAGGCCGCCAGCCATGCCAGCCGCGCCTGCCCTGCGCCCGCCGCCGCCGCCCTCGACCCCCGCTCCGCCGGCACCCAACCGCCCTGCGCCCTCCATCCCGGGTAAGCGCTTCCTTCCCCCTCGCGACTGTCGGTGGGAACCCCACCAGAGGCAGACCCCACGGGGATGCGCTGTGCGTGCGGGCGAGTGTTGTGTGCGCGTATGCACTTGTGCAACCCCTCTGCATCACGGGAAGCTCGCTTGCCCAAGGGGTGATGCCGGCTTGAGCCGCTCCCCTCTCTGGGCATCCAGAGCGCCGTTCCTGGAAAAACACACTGGGCAGGTGCAGCAAAGCTGCAGGAGCAAGGCACCAGAGAAGGAGCTGTCATTGATCAATTGTCTTCATGTGCCCGGCACTAACGACCTCCCTCCTCCCGTCCTTTCCAAAAGAATCTCTGTTTTGAAGCTCTAGAGCCACCTGCTTGCCTGAGAGCTGTGGAATAGTTTCTTCAGCCCCTGCTCTCCAGAACGCTGCCCCTCACTAGAGAGACACGGAAGAACAAAGGGAGGTTAGGGAAACAAAACAAAACACTATCAGCAAAGTGTTTGGGAATTAACAGGAGAAACCAGAGCGGGAGAAACAGAACCATCAATTCAGTTCAAATATAGCCCCACGTTTCCACTCCTTTTCACGTCTGGCTCTGGGGGCGAGGTGTGGTGGAGAAAGGAAAGGCAGCCCCCCGGGCTGGGCAGAGGCGTCCGGGGACGCCTTCCCAGAGTATCTTGCCTGCTGGGAGTGGGGGTGCGAAGTTGTGTAGGGAATCAGGTTGCTATTCGCCGCTCCTGACGGTGAGTCATTTCTCCACCTCACTCCTTCTGAGTCCAGACCACTCTGATCGTTGTCAAGTGGAAGCTAGGTCCCATTGTCAACAGCTCTTACAACACATGGCATTAGGGAGCCCTGCGCTATGACAATTGTGTTGGGGGCTGTGGAGTGCGGTCTGTTGCTTCTCACAGGGGTGATCCGCCGGGTTAGTGTTGGGCTGCGGCGCCCAGAGCCATAGGTAAGCATGAGTTATTCCTGGGGCACATGGCCGAACCCCGGGGGTAAGGGGAAGGGCTGAAGTGCTAGTTTGTCTGCAGCCCAACTTCAACGAAGCATGTAGCTATATAATATTATTGTTAGGGCGATGCCACGGGAGAAAGATGTGATTTCTGAGTTATATTCTCCAACTGTCCTTTCATTTAGTTTCAAGGTTTTGAGCACTGTCCTTTATGGCACGCTCTGCTGGTCTGTCACATTGGTGCCCTCAGTACTTCCCTAGAAGCTGTAAGCCACCCCCTGTCTTGGCTGGAGGGTGACCTTTGCACTGCTTTGCTGCTACAACCTCAGAGCAAGGGCTGGCTGGGATTGCACATCTCTCTAGGGGCAGCCCATGACCAGCAACTGGTGGGTCTTCAGGGGAACATTAGCTAGCTCTCACGAATTTCACTAGGACACCCAGTGAGGCCCAAGGATTTGTGTTGAACCTCAAGGATCTTTGCTGGCCTTGCTTCTCTCACTTGGCTCGCTTTTGTTTCTGGGCTTGCTTCTTCACTCTCCAACCATTGTTTTCCTGTGATTAACTATTAATACACTAGCTCACTGTCAGAGAAGTTCCTCCTCAGAATCTGATTCCAAGGAACAACAAAACCAACCAACCAACCAACCAACCAACCAACCAACCAACCAACCAACCAACCAACCAGAAAAACAAACCCCAAAACATGGCATCATTTTTCTCCTGTCCTAGTTTGCTCTCCATTGCTGACATAAACACCATGGCCAAAAAACAAAACAACAAACAAACAAACAAAAACAACTTGGGAAAGAAAAGGGTCAATTTCAGCTTCCAGACCACCATGACACCATGAAAGGAAATCAGGGTAGGAACTCAGGGCAAGAACCCATGGGGAGAAGCTGAACCAGAGGCCATGGAGTAGCAAATGCTGCTTTGCTCCCATGGCTTGGTCAGCTTGCTTTTCATATATAACCTCAGATTGACTTGCACAGAGCTGGTACTGCCTACATTGAGCTGCGCCCTCCCACGTCAATCATTAATCAAGAAAATGCCCACAGAGCTGGGTGCTGGTGTTGGAGCACGACTCTCAGCACTTGGGAGGCAGAGGCATGAAGATCACTGTGAGTTCAAGGTCAGCCTGGTCTACAAAGCGAGTCCAGGACAGCCAAGGCTACACAGAGAAACCCTGTATCAAACAACAACAAATGCCCACAGACTTCCCTGTAGGCCAGTCTTACGGAAACATTTTCTCATTTGAGGTTCTCTTCCCAAATGACCCTGGCTTGTTTTAACTTGACAAAAAGAAACTAGTGCACATTTCCTTCCTTTCTTTGTATTTCCCTTCCCTCTTTCCCTCTCGCCATCCTTTCTTCCTGTGTTGACTTTTGGGAGCAGGATCTCATATAAACCAGGCTGGTCTTGAACTATCTAAGTACTGGGGGCTGACCTTGAACTCATGATCCTCTGCCTCCATCTTTTGAGTACTGGGATATGTGCCTCCATGTCTGAGAGCCTTCTCAGTCGTAATATGTTTCTTTCCTGCACTGTTCCCTACCAGCTGCAGTGGGCAGCCTGATTCCTCAGGGGTACCTTTGGGCAAATTTATAGTGCCCTGTCTAGGCACATGGGGGTCTTGGTGCCTAGGCCCGGGACTGGCAAACCTCAGTTTCATACAACACTCAGGTGACACAACCCTTGGGCTTGGTGCTCAGAGAAGAAAATAAAAGTAGAGAGTTGTTCTGCTGTCCCAAGCTCTCATCCTCTCTCTCTCTCTCTCTCTCTCTCTCTGTGTGTGTGTGTGTGTGTGTGTGTAATTGTCCAGTTCCCAGTTCCAGGGAAATTTCCCTCTTACATTTCCCTTAATGTTTCTGGCAGATATTTTGCTTTTGTCTGGACGAGCTGAGTGAATAAAGGCCTTGGTGTCCTTCTGAACGTGACAAAGGGAAGGGAAATGCTGTGTGAACCTCAGTCTCACAGGCCACCGTGGCATCTCACCAGGGCGAATGGGCTGGTGTCCTCCAGCATGGTCTGGCAGCTCCTTAGAGTCCTTTTCCATAGCAGGTCTCTGTAGCTGAAAAGGCTGCTTTCCTTGGATTGCAGCTATGATTGATGTATGTTCCGTTCTTGGGATCAGGGCTCGCTGTATCTATTTGTGCCCTGAGTTTCCCCATTTTCCTAGGTGGCTGCCTGTTAACATCTTAATTTATTCTGTCTGGTGGCAGGGTCCTTTTAAAAGTGTCTGTGGGGGAGTAATTTGAAAGAGACGCTTCCACAAACTGCCTGGTGGTTTTAGGTCAGAAGTGGGAAATCCAGGAAGGTAGAGGAAGAGGAAGACATCTGTCTGTTCCAGGAATTGGGGAGGGGCTTTGGGTTCCCTGAGACCTCCCGAGACCCCAGGCAAGACTTTGACTTCTCTGGGAATCCCACACTCTTCACCTTCCTTTCCTTAGCCAATCAACTGAGCTCTGATGATTAGAGGGGAAATGTTTTCATAAACTCATCAAGCAGTTTTTTGAGCAAGCTTCCCTGGAAATAAGAGGCCATCTCCTGGGGACAGTGGCATGCATGGCAGCAATGTCGTGTGGGTAGTAAGAGAGAAGGGAGATAAATTCTGGGCCAGTGGTGGCATGAAAGGTCAAGAAGTCTCTAAAGAGTCTGCGTTACGCTCCAAAGGTAAGTGCTATCAGACATTTACAAATGGCAGGTGCCAGTCTGTATGGCCACGGAGAGAGGGCTCTTGAGCCCTACAGAACCTTCCTGGAAATCCTGGCTCTGAAGCTTCAAAGCCACATGATCCTGTGATCCACCCACTCTGGGCTTGTTTCCTTTATTGCTAAGGTGGATATGCTCCAGTTGCACCGAGGAGACAGTGATGCACAGCTCTTAACCAGCTACACTGGAGAACAATTGAGTTTACTGACATGTTTTGGCAGAGGAGATTGTTTGACTGTACCAAACTCTTAAACAGCTTTGGGCATTTGAACTAGCTTTGGGTAAAAATAAGACTTAGATTCAGAATATCTTAGAGTTTGCTAGCACCTAAATTCTTGTAGGTGTTTCTTGTTTGGGGACCACACTTTGAATACAAAGCTCTTAGTCATTCCTTCCCAGGGAAAGTCTTAACCCTCATCCTCATGGGGTGGGGGACAGAGCAGTGTATGGGGAGATGTGTGAGCTGATTCTGGATTCTGGAAGGGTCTGGCTAGGACCTGGGCTGAAGACAACTAAGGGATGCTGTTATTGAGATGTCATTCTTGATGGGTGTTGGTTCTAATCAAGCCGCTTTCCAGTGCTCTAGGATCATCCCTCTTGGGAAAGTTCCTCCTGACTAAATGACCAAAACAGCTTCTTTCTTATTCTGGCCCTGAGGATTCAGAAATACACAGGCTATTGGTCCTATCACAATGTGGTGGGTCTGGTATGACCTGACATTGACATGGATAATTATAACATAGAGGCAAAAGCATTTGATAAAGCTGATGAGCAATGAGAAGGTACACTGAGATTCTGGGTCACTCCAGCCAGGATGTTTATCTTCAAGAAAACAAATAACAGATGTTGGTGAGGCTGGGGGTGGGAGAGAACACTTACACACTGTAGGTGGGAATATAAATTAGTCCAAGCACTGTGGAAACCAATATAGAAGGTCTTAAAAAAAAACTTTGACAATACAGCAGCCACATGATCCAGCTATACCACTCCTGCTTCTATAACCTAAATCAATAATCAAAACCAGCACACGGTAGAAATGTTTGTCACCTGTGTTTATTATGGCACTGTGCACAACAATCAGGGATTGGAGAAATGGCATGTTCACCAGCAGATGAACAGGTAAAGGGAACAAGATATGTATACAATGAATTCAACACAAAGAAACAGGAAACCAAAACAAATTAAACTAGGCATTATCATGCTCAGCAAATTAAGTCAGACTGGGGAAAAATTAAAAAAAAAAAAAAAGAAAGAATACTGGGTTGGTATGGTGGCTCAGTGATGAAGGCACTCACCACCAGCATTGTAACCTGAGCCCAGATCCTGGAATTCTCACACCTGATGAAGGAAATCAACTCACACATGCATGAGCATGTACACACACAAATAAGCAAAGAAATTCTTTTCAAAAAAGAAAAATAGTTTATGTTTTATTTCATGTATGGAATTGGCTTCTCTCTCTCTATTAAATAGCTATTTATTTTTACCTTATGTGTATGGACGCTTTTCTTGTACTATGTGCCTGATGCGGTGGAGGCCATAGAGGACTCACTCATCCTCTGTGCCTCTCACAGGCCAGGTGGGCAGAGTTTCTCCAGCTTACAGTGTCGTCGCCAGGAACACGTGCCTATGGAGTCACCAGTGCTGACAGAGCGTGATGGATGGATTGTTGTTTATGGCCTTGGCTTATTGGCCAGAAGTAAAATGAGCCTGTAGCCTATGAATTGCTCAGCTCTTTCCATATTTGTCTGAGGCCAGCGTCTCTCAAATGGGAGTAACCCAGGGATCTCTTTAAAGGAAGAGACAAAAAGATGTAGTTTTCCAGTGCTGACTTAAAGTGTTATTACTATAATTCAACTCACACACATGGCGGCACTCAGTAGTCCTGAAGCCTTGATTTTCAGTGATTTTCTCTGACCATAAACCCAACGCAAACATCTAACTACACCGTTATCATAGCTACAATATGTTCAGGACCTGAATTTAATCTAATGGGTGGTACTATTTTTGTTAAAACAGAGCCTCTGGTTCTGTCTCTGGAAACTCCTTGCAGGGTCTTTTGAGCGTTTTGTGTTGTTTGTCTTGCCTATGGCCTGTGTGATGGCTCAAGGCTCTCACCAGTTTTCTCTCTCCACATTACAATTCTTATTTGTTATTTTTCTTACTAGGCCACTAAAATAATATCTAGTGAGTTCTGGGGAGAAGGCTCAGTTGGTAAGGTACTTGCCAAACAAGCAGAAGGACCTGAGTTCAATTTTCATGACCCATGTTAATAAAACAAAGCAAAATAAAGCTGGGAGACATGGTTCACACATCCCAGAGCTGGAGGGGGCGGGGGCAGGGCCAGGAGGATCCCTGGAATGTGCTGCCCAGCCAGTCTGGCCTAGAAGGGAAGCTCTAGATTCAGTGAGATATCGGTTGAGGAAGACAGCTAATGTTGACCTCTGACCTCCACATGCCCATGCAAACAATTGCATACATACGTAAATATGCATACACACAAATAAAAATTAAAACTAATATTTTCTCTTGGAAGGCAGAGGCAGGTGGATCTCTGTGAGTTCAAAGCCAGGCCACTGGTATGTAATGAGTTCCAGAGCTACATATCGAGAGCATGTCTCAAAAACATACATACGTATATTTACTTATGAAAATTGTACTGATGATTCCAGAATATATATGGGGAAATATACATGTGGCAAAACTTGATCAGAGCACAGCCATGTAAAGTATTCGTAATATTTTTTAAAGGACATAGTAAAAGCATAAAGAGCAATTTTTTGAGAACCTGCGGTCCCCTAGAATATACCAGGCTTTCCTGGGAGCAGTGCACCCTCTAAAGTAGGGAGAAATCAGCTCTGTGGTTTAAGGATGTCACTTTGTGTAGGCCATATTGGAGGGAAGCGAGGTTGAAGACATCAGTTTCTGGGGTGTGTCTGCAATAGGGTGAGGTCAGATGTGTGGGGGTGGGTGCTGAGGTCAAACCTGATGAGTGGGTGCTGAGGCAGTAGTTAAGGGAATAGGGAGGAGGAGGGATTGGATTGAGGAGACCTTCAGGTGGTGCATCAAAGGACTTGGAGACTTACTGCGTGTGAGAGATAATGGAAAGGATAAGGATGCGGTGGGTGATGGTGCTACTGATTAGAACGAGGACCACAGGTAGTCACACTGTGGACACAGGACTCTGGATGAGGGCTGGTGAGGTGGCTAAGTGGGTGAAAGCACATGTCACCAAATGTTAGGAACTTGGCTCAGTCAGTGGCACATACATGGTGGAAGGACAGAACCAACTCTGACTACCACACATGTACTAGGTATGTGTCAGCGGGCATGCGTGTGTGTGCACATACAAAGAGAGAGAGAGAGAGAGAGAGAGAGACAGAGAGAGACAGAGAGAGACAGAGAGAGACAGAGAGAGACAGAGAGAGACAGAGAGAGAGAGACAGAGAAAGGAGATGAATAAGTTAAAAAGTAAAAAAGAAAATATTTTAGAATGTCGTTCAGTGTTTTCTTTCTATATAATGATTGACTTAATACAGCAGCTAAAGGAAGCATCATGAGTCAGCATCCCCAAGTGGCCTTTTTCCTCCTCTTTTCACCAGGGCTGAACTTTCAGCCTCACTCCCCTGGGGAGAAGAATCAAAGCAGAGCCTCTGAAACTTCCATGGAGGCAGGGAGCCTCCTTCCTTTGCTTCTGTTGGGACTGGCACTAGGGTGCTGTGATCAGGCTAGCCAGCTTAGCAGAGAGTGAGCTGCGCCAGTTTCAGTGACAGAATGTCTCAAAAAAGAAGAAAAAAGGAAAGCAAGGAGGGAAGTGATTGAAGGAAATACCCCTAAACCAACCTCTGGCTTCCACATCTGCACACATGGACTCTCCCTCTATAGGAACCTGTGTGCATATGCATACTACAGACACACAGACACACACACACACACACACACAGACACATACACACACACACACAGACACACACAGACACACACACACACACACACACAGAGTCCTGAGATCAAGTGTACACCTGCCTCCCTCAGAGACCACACACTCCTTGAGGACAGGAAGCTTGTCTCTTATCTAGTCCTCCCTGTCCATGGCATCTCTCCAGGGGAGCAGCCCCCACAGGCGTTGCTCCTGCAGGACTCTACAGGAGGCGTTGTAGGCTCTCAAGGTGGATGGGGTTTCAGGAGAGGCTGTGCAGGCAGGTGAAACTGCCTGAGCGTCTTGAGGGTTGTTTTGGTTTCAGGTGTCTGCAGCTGGAGCTGTCTGGAGCTCCAGTTTCTGTATGGCAGAGACAGACGCCCATGAGTTCCCCCAGTCTCGGCTGATGCCATTGTTTCTGTCCTTGGCCCCTGAGCACACCACTTCTGTCCTTTGTGAGCCACCTTGGCCCTGTCAGAGGGCTTTCTCTGGTTGCAGGGGCAAGGTTGGTCCATCTTTAGTGCAGGCCAGAAGCGCTGGGCAGTTTTTGAGTTTTGGAGCAGCCTCAACTGCCAGAGGGATGTAGAGAGAGAGATCAGCGTTCTTCTCCCCTAGACAGGACAGACATGGATGAGGAACCATGTCTGCAGTTTCCAGATTCATCAAGACTAAGCCAAATTGACTCAGATCCTTCTCCAGCTTCTGCTCTGGGGAAGGCCCAACACTCTGGGGTCATTTGGGTTTGTGTGAGCAGCGTCCATAACTGGACTGTGGGTGTGTAGTCAGCTAAATGTCAGGGTTTACTGCCTCCAGTCTGCTCTGTTGCTCTGGCCATCCTCAGCCGGAGGGGCTGAAATGGAAGAAGGCTTGTACTCACACACGGATTCCTTAGAGCAAAAACCTATTGTGTTGACCTCTTGTGTTCTCTGCATTTATGAGCTGAGGCACTTGCTTGTGTGATTGCACATCAGGCCAGACCCTCTAAGGAGCCTCCACCAAAGGCCATCCATTTTCTACCTCCTCATCCTCTGCTGAGGACTCTGGGACCTTTGACCCACACTTTCACTTAAAAAAAAAATCTATTCATTTACTTTTTTTGAGACATGATCTCATGTATCACAGACTGGCTTCCAACCAGCTATAAAGCCAAGGGTGACTTTGAACTTCTGATTCTCCTGCCTCTACCTCCTGAGTGCTGGGGTTGCAGGGGTTGCCACCACACCCCGCATTTTGTATGCTCCAGGCAAGCCTCTGCCAACTGAATTACGTCCTATCCCTGACTTTTCTTCTTTTATAAACTGCTCTTTTTTGGGGGGGGGATAATATTAAAGCAAAAATGAATGATTTTCTGTGTCACCTTTAATTCCCCTGGAAGACGCTTAGGTGTTGTTCGTGAAATGAAAATCCAAATTCACTCTATTTCCAAATCACTAGCCCACTGTCTTAATATTGAATGAAAATGGTCCCAGCTTGCCTGCTTGGGCTGTAATCATCTTTGATTCTATATTAAATTATAGAGTGAAGTGGCTGCTATTTGGAGGCTGTAGTTTTGTAATTTCCTTTAGTTCCTGAAAAAGTACCGTTGTGATTATATCTTTGTAGCGTGTATTACAGATTCTTACACAGTGGCTTTCAACCCACACAGGGCTGTGTAACTGAATGAGGGGGTCACGAAACATTTGGCTAGAGAAAGGTTTCTGAACACATTGCTAAAAATTAATTCAAAGGCAAATGGGTAATGAACTTGTTTCTGGAAGTGTTCATGGCTGTACCCTCATGTGACGTCACTGCACTTTGGCTCTTAATACAAAACAGGTACACTTTGCCCTTTGCATGCTGCTATGCCCTTTAACCCCTAGGAACCCTGAGTAAAACACCTTCGTTCTGATTCAAGACTATTACATTTCATGAATTGTAGTGTTTATATATATATATACATATATATATATATATGTATGCATGGTTTTTGCTCTAATAAAAGCAGATGGTTCCATTACAAAAAACTACAATTACAAAGGCTTTTATTTTTTCATGTTGCCTTTATTCAGAATGCAAGTATAAAATTAGTAATATTCTTAATATTTTAGAAAGATGGATTTTAAGAATAGTTTAAATTGCTGGCTTGAATTTCATAAAGAATAATTCAATGAATTTTTAACTTGGGATTAGGACGGAATTTCTAACAGTTTCTGAAATGGCCCTAAACATATTGTTGCCATTTTTCTGTGTTTATGCAAAATGGCATTCTCAGTATTGATGATTATAAAATGAAGGCGTATGTCAGCTCTTGAGAGACACTGACGGTGTCTGTGTCCCACAGAGCGGATGCTGTTGGGAATGGTATTGGGGTTCTTGTCATTGGGCTGTAGAGTTGGCTCAGCTGGTAAAATTCTTGCCTTGCAAGTATGAGGACTTCACAGCCATGGACGAAGCTGTGCGTGGTGGAACACGCCAGCCATCCCAGCTCTGGGGAGGTCACAGGGGGAGCCTTTTGAGCGAATATCTCAAAAAGAAAATCTGTTGGAAAATGAGGAAAACATCTGATCTGATATCTGCCTCTGGCTTCCACATCTGCAGACATCTCTCTTCCCCCACACAAACACACACACACACACACACACACACACACACACACACCCTGTGATCCAGTGCCCACCTGCCTCCTTCGAGACTGCGCACTCCCTGAGGACAGGCACCTTGTCCCTTACCTAGGTCCCCACTTGTGGAACGTCTCCTAAGAAGCAGTTCCTGCAGGCAGTGTGCCCCTGCAGGACTACGGGAGGAGTGGAAAAAGTTTAAGAAACCCTACTGTGTTTTACTAGCTTCACTCTCTACCGCCTTCCTGTTCTCCCTGGAATTTTACACCTGTGTTTAAGTGGCCTTGAACCTACCTATTACAATGGGGAATTGCTGGGAGCTGTGTGAAGAGGATTTAACTTCTTATGGTATTACCTTCTGCAGTGGATGGCAAGTCAGTTGACTTTTCCAGTACCTTTCATAGCACGCGCGTTTGTGTGTGTGTGTGTGTGTGTGTGTGTGTGTTTGAGTTCATACCAGAGGACACAGCCAAGAGCAGAGTTACGGGTGCCGTGAATACAAACTGGGATTCAGTGTGCATTTTCCTCTTTGAGATGTAATCTCTCACACGTGTAAAATCTGTCTGTGTCTGGTCAGAGACTCCAGTAGTCCACACATCAAAGACTTCTTGCAGACACTCGACACTTGTCAGTAATAACATAGCCTGAGTAACAGCAGATGATGCCAGAGGCAGCCGCCTCTTCACTGATGCTAAAGACGAGCCTGGCAGGCCGGACTGGTTAACATGAAAGCAAGTGTGAGGACGCCATGTTCCAAGTCCTGTTCTTAACCTGTGCACATGTTGAAAGCCCCAAATGATAGGTTATACTTTAAAAGTAAAAGGGAATCAGAAGGGACGTGGGCGTACTAGCATCAGCTCCCTTTATGTTTTGGGATTTGGGGTCACCTGCAGCCCCAGGTTTGCAGAGCTCCTGGCCTCTGACATAAGAGAAAGTTTCAGTTTGTTGGGGGAAGTGTGCTGTGCATTGGCTGTGGAAGCCCTTTTGTGCTTTCCCTTGAGTGTTGCTTTATAAAGTGAGACATCTGATGATTTGATCGTTTTATGCACAGACTGGCCAGCTTGGAGAGGGTTCGCTGCTCTTGAAGAGAGTGTTTTACAGAGATGTCGACACCATGAAAGGAGGAGAGTCACCATACACACAACAGGGAGGGAACCTGGGAACCTACTGACAGTCCTCTGTTCCCAGGCATCTATGTTGGTTACTTCCTGCTTTCTAAACCATTTGGTCAACAGCATGGCTGCCTGCTTCTCCCCCTGTTTAGTTACTTATACTTTCTTCATGGCCAGTACCAAGCAGTGAAGGATATTGGTGAAGGTGCAGGGAGGCGTGGGTGTAGCAGTAGACTGGGCCTCCTTCCCTGAACACTAGGGTGCTGGCTGGGACAGTGTGTGGGTTTTTAAATGCTCCTAGGGAGTGGTGGTAACAATTGGGGAGAAAAAGGAGGCTCAACTGGTAAAGTGTTTGCCACGCACAAGGGTCTGAGTCTGGGTGTCCAGTACCCATGTAAAAAGTCAGGTGTAAATAACATAGGCTTTTAATCCCAAGCTGGGGAGACGGACAGGAGGACCGCTGGGCCTGCTGGCCAGCTAGCCCAGCCAGACAGTGAGGTCTAGGTATAGTGAGAGATGCTGACCCAAAAAATAAGGCGAAGGGGCCGGCGAGAAGGCTTGTTCTGTACACAGACACACAGACACAGACAGACAGATAGGCACACACATACACATACACACACACACACACACACACATCATGAGCAGCGGGTTTTCACTTGAAGGATGGAGCAGGGTATTAAATATCTGTTCATTTCATGAGGGAAAAAAAGAGAAAAATTTTGCATTTCCCAAGTTGCCTTAAGTAACTGTCAGAAAGTTGGCCTTTCTGGTGTGCTCGCTGCCTCCCTCTGGAGGCTGGCATTGTTTCTTTAACCTACAATTAAGTAACTACCTTCCTCTACAACACTGCCAGTAATAGGCATATTCTTTCTTAGTTTGGCAATTTTTTTTTCTTAAATGCTCTTGGTTATTTCCCTGCTCTTGACAGTATCTGTTCTTAGTGTAATAGCTTTAAAATTAGGTACCAGAGAAATCACTGATATTTACTGTGAGCTAGCCATTCATCCACTCCCATGTGCTTCCTGAGCCTCTACTATATGCCACTGGTAGACACAGCGATGTCATAGCAGCTCTGGCATGAGAGCTGGAGGGCTGGGGGCAAAGGTCAGAGCATCTCATTAGGGTTGGAGTTAAGGTAGAGGACTTGTGTCCTTAGTGGAGGACTCACAGTAGGACATGGGGTCTCTGGCAGACTTGAGCAAAGGAAGTGTGAATGAGAGAGGCCGTCGGAAGGCACTCCAGTGAGCTCTCGGAGACCATTCACGAGCGTATTTTCACACACATCTTCATGCGGTGCACATGTATGTGAGGATGGACGCGCCCAGGTGTGGTCACATCTCAGGGTGAGAACTCTAGTGCAAGCCTGCCACCGTGGGATTTTTCACTTGGGGCAACTTTCTTGTGCTTTTCCTGCCTCTCCGTCAACTGCCAATGGCCAGGCCTGGTGCAAATGTAGAGTACATGTGGGGAGCCCATGGGGTGACGGGAGCAAGTTCAGGCAGCGGAAGGTAATACATGGGAGTATGGGGGAATGAATGGGCGTGAATGTGGGAATGCCAACACATCAGGAGCAGTGGTTAGAGACAGCTGGCTGCTGGGCATGGGGGTGGGCACTGTCACCAGCCAGAGGTGCGCTATGCTGGACCTGCAGGCCGAGTGGGAGGCTTTAGGCAACACATGGGGCTGACACGGAGGCCTACACCTTTAACCTTCGCGCTTGGCAGGCAGAGGCAGGAAGATCTCTCTGAGTTTGAGGCCAGCCTGATCTACATAGCAAGTTCCAGGATAGCTAGGGCTGTACAGAGAGACCCTGTCTCAAAAGAAGGAGGAGGAAAAATAACAGACAGAAAATCCCATGTAAATGGTTGGTGTGCTCACCCGAAGCATGACAGGCTATTTTCACTAATAACGCTCACAGCTTCTCTCATGTAATGCCCATTTGCTGCCAGCCTACCTCAGTCCTGGCAACAGCTTGGTACGTTTGGAATCTTCCCAAGCAAATTCATATATTTAGTAGACTCCACTCCTGCAAGCCGCGTTTCTTCTTCTTTTTTGCCTCATGCCAGGAGACAGTATTGCTAGTTCTCCCAAAGAGACATCACTCCTCAGGGCAGGAGCCGCCAGGAGCAACAGGAGGCCCCAAGGCCGCTGTGTTTGATGGCCTCAGAAAGTGGGGTAGGCTCTGTGGGGAGCTGTTCTCGCAGGGAGGCACCCTGCCTGGGTGGAGTCATGTGCTGAGCGCTTCCTGTGCACAGCAGAGCTTGCGGCTGGCACCTCACTACCGCCTTTACAGGGTGCAGGAGGCACCATGGAGCGCGGCTGCTGGACTCTGTATCAGGGGTGCTCTCCTGGCCTCTGCTCCTCGGAGCGGCTCTTGGGATGGCCGCCAGAGCTCTGAGGACGCCTGCTGCCATGGTCGCGTTCGCCACACCTTTCCTTTGGACCAAACCCGGTCCAGGTGGAAGAAAGATGTTTATGCCTTGATCTTTATGCCGGCATTCCTATCTGTTTGGATGCTTCATCCGTTAGAGAGTTTCTTTTTCAGATCACTCCGCCTGCAGGGACATCCGGGGAAGCTCACTTGTTTATTACCAGCTCCGGGGACACGGTGTGACTGTATTTTGCCCAGTGGGATGCCGGCTGGCTTCACAACTAGGGCAAAGCTGTTTCGCTAGGTGTCTGTGCCCAAGGCCGAGTCTTGTGTCTGTTCGGTTTCCTCTACAGACCCTAAACACTTGCTCTGTGTCGTGGTTACAAAGGACAAGCGGAATATGCCAGAGCTCTTAGTCAGGATCCAGGGAGCATCGTTTTAGTGTCTGCTGCTGACCTGTGCGTGGCTGTTAACGTCACTGTCTGCACCTTTTGCTGTACACACCTGTCGGGTTGCTCGCCTATCGATAGATGTTTTCATATCTGGATATTTGTGTCCAGCCAGCCTTTGGCACCCAACACAGTCCTCCTGAGACTTACTTTTGTTTACGGAGGATTTCTGTCTCAACACAAGCTGTTCTTGAGAAGTTTTACCGGAAAGTCAAGTAGATTGTATCAGCTACCATGTTACTGAATATTTATAAGTGTCTTGTCAGTCAGGTGTACCCAAGACTCAGATAACGGCAAGGTGAAGTCAGACACTATTTATCTCCCATGGAATCAATGCATTTCATTGATATTATTTATTGGCACAAAATCATTTATAGTATTTCCCTATTATTTACTTTATAACCAACTCTGCTACTTCCCGAGTGAACTAATTCTCACTAATGTGAATAAAACCTATATATGAAAAATATTTATTTTTAGATAATGTGTATGAGTGTGGGTATGGGCACATGAGTGCAGGTCTCTGTATGTGGAGGCCAGAAGAGGGAATCGGATCCCCTGGAACTGGAGTTACAGTGTTCATGAGCATCAGAGTGTGTGCTTGAATCCAGACTCTGATCCTCTCCAGGTACATTAAGTATTCTTAACCCCTGAGCCATCTTTTCATCCCCCTAAAGCTGTATACTTTTGAAACACCCTTCTTAAAATCATTTTAATTTCTCACTATTTCTTTATTTGGGGTTCACTGAGAAGGTCTTGCCAGGAAGTCAATACCACTTAAGAGTTAAGATTTTTAAGAGGCAATGTTTTAAACTCTCTGTGTTTAGTTCAGACTGTCCTCCAACTCATTCCAATCCTCCTGTCCCAATCTCCTGAGTACTGGGATTATAAGAGTACACCACCTCCCTCAGCTTTTTAAAAAAAATGAGCATTTAGAGAATCTGCAGGTTTTGCCACTCTTCTGTCCTGGACAGATGGAAGGTTGTCACCTGTCCAGATACACACATGACAAATGGGAAATCACAGCAGCACATGCTGACAGATGGTTCAGGTGTCATTATACCATCCAACTCTATCAAACAGAATAGGGAAGATACAGAAATGAGTAAAGAAAGACCTGTGAGTTTACTTTTTTTTTTTAATGTGGAGCTATGGACAGACTCCACAGGCATGCTAGGCAGGTATTCTACTGTGGAGCTAATGACCCACGAACCCATAGCCCAGCTCTGGGAATTTGCATTTGTAGCTCTTAGTAGAGCCTGGCTTGTAGGGAGTGCATTTGATACTTTTCTGTTGATGTCATCCAACATCTGACAGGAAGCAACTTCAGGAAGCAAAAGTTTGCCTTGGCTCACGGTTTGAGCAGACACTCCTTGGCAAGAGGACCATGTGGCAGCCCCTTGCTTCCATCTCAGAGCCAGAAGCAGATCGAGGACAGGGCCTCTCAAGGACCCTCTTTTTCCAGTGGGGTCCAACTCCTAAAGCTTCCGCAGCTTCCCTAGACAGAATCTAGCAGGGACCATATTGTTTGGACACAGGAATCTGGGAGGCACATCTTACCTTAAACCCTAACGGGGAGGAGGTGTGCTAAAGCTCCACCAGCCTAGTGTGTTTGTATGACATACGGAAGTGCTGTAGGACGCTGGCTAGGGGGCTGGGGAACCGGAGTGGCTAGATGGACCAGGCCAGTGGCTGAAGTCTTAGCATGGAGGTGGCCCAAGGTCCTTCAGGGAGCATGCTTAACAAACTCCAGGGGATTCCTGTGTACTCTGACATTCAGGAAGGCCTGGAATACGCCCTGAAGGACCCACCAAAAAGATCCCCTTCTGTAGCACTCCGCCCAGAGCAAAGCTAATGAGAATCTCCTTTGCCGGAGTTAAGTTTAGCTATTCAGGTCAAGGGGAAGAGCTGCTGGGCCTGGAAACTGCACTGCTTTGGGATTTCACAGAGTGGGTGGTAGAGCTTCGGGGATGCAGCTGTAGGCAGACTGGAAACAGTAAACACAGGGACAGGAAGGAGAGGCCAGCTGTCCCCAGGGAGAGCTCCTGGACGCTCAAAGCAGGTCAGCCTCCTCAGGTGTCCTGGAGAAAGAGAATGTGAGGGCAGGGGGGGCTTGGCATGAAGAACGCTGGCACAAAGCATGCTCAGGAGAAGAGTTCAGGCCACTTCAGAGCCAGTGAGAGGAAAGAGGAGCTGGAGGGTACAAGCCAGGCAATGGCTGGAATGCCCATCTGAAAGAAAGGGAGTCGTCCTTACCGCCAGCTCTGGGAGCAAATGGGGCCATGTTAATATTAATGCCCAGTGCGCTGGGTCCCAGCAGCCCTTCTGCTCGCACAGGCCCTCCACCCATAACCTCACTCCACAGAGCATTGGGTCACTTGGAATATTTAAAAAGCTTTGGCTTCCCCGTTTCCACCAGTTGCTAGGCAACTTCTGTCTTCTTCCCTCTGTTGACCTGCTGCTGTCATCACCGCTTTTGCTGCTTCTGGGCCTCTGTGCAGGGCAGTGTTTCGGTGGTTCTTCTTTCTTTGAGTCAGGGCCTCAAGCTGTCAATAAACTTGCTGTGTCCTGGAGGATGGTTTTAATATTTTCGTTCTCCTGCCTCCATTTCCCAGGTGCTGGTATTACAGATGTGCACCCCCCTCACCCAGCTTAGCAGTGCTGGGAGATGAATGCTAGGAAAGCACTCTACCAGCTGGGGGACACCCCAATTCCTGTTCCCTCTTCACTCATAAGGCCTGCTGTCTTCTCCCAGAATCCCAGGAGCCTGCGCATAAAAACATCCTCTCTGTATTTCCTGGCCTTCTTGTTCTTCTGGCCACTGGTGCCAACAGAGGTGTACAGGCAAGCCTGTGCCGGTTTGCAGTTCTTCGTGGAAGGGAAACCATGCTGGAAGTCCCTCCCTCACCGTTCTTGGTGGCGTGTCTTGATAACATCACAAATTTCTCATTATAAAATCAAACATTTGCAGACAAGCAACACTTCTAGGAGATCCTGGAATTTGACTTGATGTCCCTGCTACTCAGAGTGTGGGACAGGGAACAATACCATCGATTATGAGAAACGCAAATTCCGGGGCCCACCCCCAGAAGACTGACAGGACACCAGTGTATGCTTAACAAACTCCAGGGGATTCCTGTGTACTCTGACATTCAGGAAGGCCTGGACAACAGAATGTAGCAAATTGGGAATTAACTAGCAAGCTGCTCATTAACTCAAGGAGGCAGTAGGTACAGCAGGGTGGAGTTCAAAGCCTGGTTGTTAGCCCTCCCCTCCCCCTACCAGGACTACTTCTCCTTCTCCTCCTCTTCCCCCTTTTCCTCCTCCTTCTCCCCCTTTTCATCCTCTTCTTCCTCCTCTTTCCTCCTTCACCTCCTTCTTCTTTTGTCCTGGGGTGTCTTTCGGATGTCCCTGAAGGTCCCTGGACCTCCAAGAAAAAGGAGCCTACTTTCTGGCTTGCTAGAGGGTGAGGATTTTCAGACAAGTCTGGAAGAGATGGAAACAGATCTGAGATGTGTGATGGGTGGAAACTTGGGACCAGCTGAGAGTGAGTGGGTAAGCCTAGGGTGAGGGGACAGGCGTTATAAAAGGTGTCAGGGGTGGACTTTCAAGGTGAGGAAGGTCATGTTCACCCAGAGATACTCTGGAAGCCAGGCATGGTAGCCACACATCTGTAATCCTAGCACTTGGGAGGCAGAGGCAGGAGGCTGAAGGCTTCAAGATCATCTTTGGCTACGTAGGGAGTCTGAGACTAGTCTGAGCTACACGAGACCCTGTCTTTAAAGAAAGACTCTGGGAACACTGGAGGCAATACAGGACTCACAGTCGTTCTACCATGACTGTCACGAACATCTGAGGAAGAAGTATCTGCTAATGGTCAGGCAGAATAGACAAAGGACTGGCAGGTGGTGCTCACAGAGACCCAGCCAGGTGCTCTGCCTTTGTGCTGGGAAGCTGTCGTGAGAATTTTAGGTTTCTTTATAAACACAGAAATATTATGTGAATATGTTTTAGTTTTAATCCCAGGTGTGGGATGGGATACGGGACTGCTTCAGATTGTCCGTAGCAGCTGACTATGGTTTTCCTCATGCTCTAGCAGGGGCATGATTTTGCCAGCTGAAGCTAGTTTATGTTTGGAATTCTGGGGACTCTTGAATGCTAGAATAAGTATATAATGCTAGAGCCCCAAGATGGCCTGGGGCTGCTGCTCCCCAGCTGCTACTGTTGTTGGTCCTGTTTGCTGGTTGGAGACATCTTCATGGGAAGACTATCCTTGCCCCAAAGAACCCCTAATCAGTAGGAAATAGTCTAATGATATTGACAACCCCTTTCCCCTCTAACCTTTTTTCTCTCCTACCTAGTATTGAAAGGAATAAGGGTAGTGTAGGGAGGAAGGGAAAAGAACCCAATAAAGTAGCCAAAAGTTCAGGGGGCACCTAAGAAAATGGTTACCAGGGGTCAGCAGATAAAGCCAACGCAAACTAGAGGCACTTCTAAGATAAGAGCAGAGAAACAAATTAATCTCCCTTTGGGTGTCTCAGTCAATGTCATGATGGCAGAGGTCCGGACAGCGTCTGGGAGAGCTTGGGGTGTGACGACAGTGTGAAGAGCAGCAGGGCACTTCTGCTTCCTTTCAGTGCTTCTAGTCTCCATCACTGGGCTTCCGGCTAGCATCTCTGCAGCTTACTGTGAGGCTCTGTTCCAGCGTTTTAATTCGCTCAGGAAACTCTCCCTGGGATGTTTGCATTATCAAATGTGACTTCACAGATGTTTCTCTGGTCTCATATCCACAAGTGAGCAGAATGAGATTGTTCCCAAATGGTGTCTGGAAAATGCCCAGGCCAATCTACTCGAAGGAAAATTTTCTTCCAGTCCCCCTCCTTCCCCGCCTCCTAAGTGAATAGTCTCAGTACTGAGTCTGGAGGCTGCAGTGATTTAATCTGGGAATCACTAAGAACCGAAAGGCCAACAACAGAAAGCATTTTAAGGGAAATTTCCCTGTTAGGGAGAGCTAGTTAATAATATTCTGTTAGATGCGGTTATTTATTTTGTATTGGATGTTATAGGATATTTTAAAACACCAATTTCCATTTTAAAAATATACCCAATTTCTAAATGATTCAGAAGCAGTCAGGTATCACTAGCAACTGGGTCCAGTAGCAATTGGGTGTAATTCTCCCCTTAAAACAATTAAAATTTTATGTGTATAGTTGCTTTACCTGCGTATATGTTCATGTACCACATAGGTACATGATTCTGGGAGAGAATGTTTGACCCCATGGAAAAAAAGAGTTACAGGTGGCTTGAGCCACCATATGGGTTCTGGGAATCAAACCTGGGTCCTTTGCAAGAGCAGCTCTTAACCACTAAGCCATCTCTCCAGCCCCTACTCTTTTTTTTTTTTCCTGGTAGTTATTTATGATAGCTTCTTGGAAGGCAATACTGAGCAGAGACACGGCTTGTTTTCATTTGTTTGAATTAGATACATGTCTTATGCTTTAAAACAACTAGGAAAAGGTAAGCTCTCCTTGTGATAAAAAAGGACAGAGTAAAAAAATTAGGCTCTTGTTATTTTGTCTTGAGTGTACACCTGGCAGCTAACCTTCCAACTGTAAGAAGTAATGATAAATAATTGAAGAGGAAGCTGTGTTAGTGTAATTCCCAGAGCTGGTCACCATGGAATCTTGTCATGTGACCTCATCTGCATTGCAGCAGCAGGCATTAGACAATGAGTCTTGAAGTCAAACCAATCCCAGGTCATAGTGCCATGGCAAGATGGCTCCGTCAGTGGGCATTCTAGCTCATACCAGCACTGGAGCATCCTAGGACTAGCAACTAGAGAGCTAAGTTATCTTTCCAGAAGGCCTGTATGCTTAGGTTTGCTGGAGTATCTCTTTCAGCTACTACATGAATGACAAAGTTATCCTCCTTGATCACATTTAGCATATCTTCTCTTTGACCTCAAGATGTATGTAATCCAGAGGAAGACATCAGAGTCAGAGAAGGCCACTGCTTCAGTTGCTGGGGGACCCTATGAAGACCAAGCTGCGTGTCTGCTACATTTGTGCAGGGGGTCTAGGACCAGTCCATGTATGCTCTTTGGTTGGGGGGCTGCCTTGTCTGGCCTCAGTGGGAGAGGATGTGACTGGTCCTGCAGTGACCTAATGTGCCAGGATGGGTTGCTACCCCATGGGGGACCTCCCCCTTCTCTGAAGAGAAGGTGAGGGTAGAATGAAGGGAGGGGTATTTGAGGGGGTACTGGGAGGAGACAAAGGGGGCTATGATCAGGACATAGAGTGAATAAATACATAAAGAAATAATGAAAAAGGTGTACATGGATCTGGGGTTAGCTCAAGTTTGCAGGACACATTTTCTTTCAGGATGTGGAAAACCTGACACCATTGGAGAGTCCATCCAGATGGAGCAGTGTACCAGCTACCTCAGTGTGAATGAGACATGATGGTTGTTGGGTAGTGTCCCACTTTGCTTTCTATTGCTGTGATACACATCATGACCAAAAGCTCCTTGGGGAGGTTTGCTTGACTTATATATCCTGAATCACAGTCCCTCTCTGAGAGAAGTCAGGGCAGGAACTCCTGAAGGAGCAGAGGCAGGGACCATGGAGGGATGCTCTCAGGTTCAGCCTCAGCCCGGGTCCGTCTGCCAAGGGGTGGTGCCTTCCACAGTGGGCTTGCCCCCGCCCCCATTAGTCAACAGTCAAGAAAATGCTCCCCAGATGTGTCTCTGGCCAAATCTGATGGAAGCATTTCCTCAGTGAACCTTTCTCTTCCCAAATGACAGGCAGGCAGAGAATCTGAAACTCGGAGGGATTATAGAATGTTCCTGCATGCACACAGCTAACGAGACTCGGGGTTTAACGGCTGCCTTCTCACCTTGCCTTCAATGCCACAGCTGCAAAAGGAAATTCTCTCAACTGCTGAGGAAATGGACCACCCTTGCCTAGCTGCCCTTTATGCACCTTCCTTGGCAGTTTTCCCTGTGGAAGATGAACGTCTGTGGTCACACATTCTTTCCCCTCCAGTTTCAATTCACTCAGTAGGTCTGCTCAGTTATGACGCATGCTCATCAAACTGTTAATTTGTGGTGATCTTGGTTGTGAACCTGACAGGGCCTAGAGTCACCCAGGAGACAAATCTATGAGCATGTTCTCAAGGGAGTTTCCAGGTCAGGCTAATAGAGGTGGGGCAATCTGTGGTAACTGGGGTGTCACCATTCCATGGGCTGGAGTCCTGATCTGAACAAAAAGAACGAACTGGAACACCAGCCTCCATTTCACTGTTTTCTGACTACGGATGGGAAGTAACCAGCTTCCCCACTCTCCTGCTCCTGTGACTTTCCCACCATGGTGAGCTGTATTCCTTGAACCCAAATAAACATTTCCTTCCTTAACTTGCTTCTACAAGAAAAGCAACACGGCTGTGTTTTCCCAGGGCTCCCTAGTTTCTTGCAGTACTGAGAACTCTGTAGGGCCAGTGTTGTTGGGAGGGTGGCAGACTAGGTTCTCTGACTTCTTTCGGACTATGGAGCTTCCAATGATCTGGGAGTCTAGGGAGTAGACTCCCATAACTGATGCTCTGTGGTAGAAACGGAACTGTCTTTACATTCCATTCGACTGTGTCCTAGGCTGTCTTCTTGGGTTGGAGAAATGGTACCATCAGCTTGTCCTCCTAACTTCCAGGGATCCATGAAAGCTTTGGGTAGAGTCTTCTGAAAATGTCTAAGTCTACCTATTCTGATGAGGTCAAGCTGCCCATCAGAAAACGAAAAAAAGGTCTTACAGTGTTTGGGCTCTTGAGGTTGCAGGTTCCATTATGGCTCACATCTTCCTAAGTTTCTCTCCAATGTGGAGGCCATCCAGTGGTGGTCCTGTGGCATGAGCGCTGCTTTACACCACCCTGATGTACCATCTAAGACCTCTCTCTGGGGTCTTCTTAAGCCTCCTTCCATAATGACTATTCACCAGTGAGTTTGCTGTTTCTTTGTCTGTCTGTCCTTTGAGGACCCTTCCTCTCTTCCTCCTCAGAATAGAGGGTGCTTCTCTTCCAAAGCCCATGGGTTTTGAAGGCAGGGATTGGAATTTAGCTTCCCACAGCCACCTTAGAGCTTGCTATTTTCTCAGCTCCAATAGTGCTTTCTCCTAGAAAAGCTTGTATCACCCCTTGGTTTGACAGTGGCATGTAGAGACTGACCATTTCTCTTAACCGCTCCACCTTGAGTTTTGCATTTACTTGTGGTAACCTCAGGAGCACATGGACAACCTGTCCAACTCCATGGCAGGGTCCTGAGTCCCTCTACCAGGGGCCTCAGCCCCATTTAGTGCTGAAGGCTCAATTCAACTCCTGTCCTTCAATTGTTCTTGATGCCCTTTCTTCTGATATTTGCATTTGATCTGTCCCTTGATTTTTCCTGGAGGTAATCTCTGGCCCAAGCCAATATTTGTCCTTGCTCTGTCCCTGCTTGGGAAAGCCCCTATCTGGAATATTGGCTGAGATACTGTTCTTTGTTCCTACACTTTGACCTCTCAACTAAGACTCTGATAAGTCTGAATCAAGGCCCTCCCCTATAGGAGGATCATAAATTTTTATGCTCTTCACCAGCCCTTCACACATATGCATTTCATGGTCACCTTCTTCAGGTCCACCATGCAGGGAGTTTAGCTCAGCATTCCTGCTGCCTATGACTGGGGCAGAGCGATTGTGAGAAGTATAACAGATGTCCATAAATAAATCCCTTAACTGTAACTGTGATTGTCAAGCTCATAAATTCATGGCATGTGGGAAGACCAGCGCCAGCTACTACTTTGTCATCTGATCGACAATGTGCCTAGTTAGAAATTGTCTCAGAACAGATTGTATGTTATAATTAAAAAACAAAACACCTTCTGGGTGGACATGTGGGCCAAGCTGTCCATCCATGCACAAGTGGGTTTCTGCTGTGCTTGATTCAAATACACGTTCAGGTAATCACTTTGGAATTTTAAACAATATAGTTACTTAAAACATGTTTTTGTCTTACTTTAAGACATTTTTGTGTGGGGGTTTGTGCATGTGAGTGTTGGTACCTGCAGAGGCCAGAAGGAGGTGCTGGATTCCCTGGAGCTGGAGTCACAGGTGGTTGTGAGCTGCCTGACATGAGGGCTAGAAACTGAACTCAGATCCTCTGCCAGACCAGTCTGTGCTCTTAACCACCAGGCCCCCTCTCCTGCCCCCTGCTTATAACCTTTTCAAACTAATCTCATTGTTGTTTGATTTTATGAGGATGTTTTCTCTTCTGCATGTAAATAGGCACACCCCATGCATGTCTGGTGGCAGAGGAGGCGAGGGAAGGATGTTGGCTCCTCTGGAACACCGTTTGTGAGCTGCTATGGGCATGCGGGGAATCCAGCACAAAGCACGTTGGGCATGGTTTGTTCTCTGAGACAGGGTCTCGTTTCGTAGCTTGCTAGCCTGTAGAGCCCAGGCTCTAGTCTCAGACCTGTGGCCGTTCGCCTGCCACAGTTTCCCCAGTGCTGGGGTTACAAGCTTGTGTTACCACACCCAGCTTTTCTCTTTCTTTTTTCTTTTTGGTGCTGGGCTAGAATCCAGGGTTTGGTACACTGTAATTGGTGACTACACATTGTAACACTGATATACACAATTTAAATCGGGAGAGAGAGAAAAAAATTTCTTAGAGAATGAGGTTTCTTTACTTGGATCCAAATCTTCAAGATCTTTGCACCAACCTTTTATGCAAACTGTCAGATGGAGCTTTAGCACCCCACTCCCCGCCCCAACCATTGGCCCAGCAGTGTGTATGATGCCAGGCAAAGCTGTGCCTTAACTGAACGAAATGATAACACAAGAGCAGATACTAAGATTGTAAGCTAAGTATTGGTAACTGTCAGTATTTTGTTAAATGAACTATAATCACTTTCCTGTTTACTCTACCAAACTGGGAGGAAAACATCTCCCTTCATATTGGCATAGGTTTCATTTTTTAAATGGAAGCACAAAAACTTTGTCCAAGTGTACAGAAGTAGTAAGAGGTCCCCCCAGGAAGGAACTGGGTCACTCTGTATTCTCATACTTGCTTTCCTTTCAGGAGCTGAAAAATCTAGCTGGGTAAAGAATGGAAAAGATCGGAGACCCTTAAAGCTCTGGATGTTTAGCTTCATGTTGCATCCGACAGGGTGGGGCTTTAACTTCTGTTCAGTGGACCAGACTCTGAGTCTAGATTTCTCAAACAGTGACAGTAGAATACATACGTGTGTGTATGTCAGTGGTTGAGAAATGAACCCCAGGTCTTCTTGAGTGCTGGCCAGCTGCTCTGTGACTGAGTGACACTTCCAGCTCCTTCATCAGGCAAGTTTGATGAAGTCCAAAGGACTCTCTGGACCCACTTTGACTAACCTCCTCTGTCTTATTCCTGTTGCAGGCCACCGCGGCCCATGTGACCATTCTCTAAGATGCTTAAGCTCGAAGGTCCCTGAGAGAAAGCTGCCGGGCTCCTGGCTGCCTGCGGGACCAGGGCCTTTGGAGAAACCAGCCCTGGGGCCACGAGCTGCCGTCATGCCCATGTTCAGCCCTCAGAGCGGCCTTCACACGGTCCGTGCGGAGCACAGCCCTCTGAAGCCCAGGGTGGTGACGGTGGTGAAGCTGGGTGGGCAGCCTCTTCGCAAGGCCACCCTGCTCCTTAACAGGCGCTCGGTGCAGACCTTCGAGCAGCTCCTAGCGGACATCTCTGAAGCCCTGGGCTTTCCGCGGTGCAAGAATGACCGTGTGCGGAAGCTGTTCACCCTCAAGGGCAGGGAGGTCAAGAGTGTGTCTGACTTTTTCAGGGAGGGCGATGCATTCATAGCTATGGGCAAGGAGCCGCTGACCCTGAAGAGCATCCAGCTGGCTATGGAAGAGCTGTATCCCAAGAACCGGGCCCTGGCCCTGGCCCCGCACAGCAGAGTCCCCTCCCCACGGCTGAGAAGCAGATTTCCCAGCAAGCTTCTGAAAGGGGGCCACCGCTGTGGGGAGGTGGGGAGCTGTAGCGAGGTAATGGGCAGCAGGGAAGTCACCAGGCTTCAGGGCAAGACTACCGCGGAGTTGGTCCTGGAAGACAAGCCGAGGGCCCAGAAAAAGTGGGCGAGAGGGCAGCAGGAGCCAGAACCCGCTGGCCTGCCGTCACCCAGGGAAGCCGCTCAGGAGGAGGCTCACGCAAGTGGAGAGAAGCATCTAGGGGTGGAGATTGAAAAGACCTCGGGGGAGATCGTCAGGTGTGAGAAGTGTAAGCGGGAAAGGGAACTGCAGCTCGGCTTGCAGCGGGAGCTGTGCCCTCTGGGGATCAGTGAGCTGGACCTGGGGAGGGGTCAGAAGTGGGATTCCGAGAAGTTGGTGAGGACCAAGAGCTGCAGGAGGCCTTCTGAGGCAAAGTCTGCAGACGGAGAGGAAGGGTGGAAGGGTGACAGCCTTCGGGGCAGCCCCAGGAATCCTCCTCAGGAACTGAGGAGACCCAGCACCAACTCAGACAAGAAAGCGAGCCGAGGCTCGGAAGGGCCAGAAAGTCATCTTCAGGGAGCAGCCAAGGCCCAGAAGGACATCGTGGAAGGGCCACCAGGGGCAGAGGAGGGGCCTGCGGACAGCAGGAAAGACAGCAGGCACTCGTGCAGGAGTAAGCACGCTGCCTGGCTCCTCAGGGAGCGCCAGGCCGAACCCCCGCAGCTCCCCAGGACAGGAGGGGAAGAGAAGGAAACAGAGCACGAGAAGAAGCCAGGTGGGTCAGGAGGGAGGAGGATGGTGCTAGAAAAGGAGCCCAAGACGAAACCAGAAGAGAACAGGTCAGAACGGTCCAGTGCCAGGAAGCTTCGGCCCCTGGGCATCATCTCAGCTGATGTGGAGAAGCACTATGACATCGGTCGGGTCATCGGGGATGGGAACTTCGCCGTGGTGAAGGAGTGCAAGCACCGCCAGTCCAAGCAGGCCTACGCCATGAAGATTATTGACAAGTCCAAGCTGAAGGGTAAGGAGGACATAGTTGACAGCGAGATTTTAATCATCCGGAGTCTCTCTCACCCCAACATAGTGAAGCTGCATGAGGTCTATGAAACGGAAACGGAGATCTACCTGATCATGGAGTATGTGCAGGGAGGGGACCTTTTCGATGCCATCATAGAAAGCGTAAAGTTTTCGGAGCCCGACGCTGCAGCCATGATCACAGACTTGTGTAAGGCCCTCGTCCACCTGCATGACAAGAAGATTGTCCATCGGGACCTGAAGCCAGAAAACCTCCTGGTAAGTCTGGAGTTTGTTGTGATATGGTATAATTGGCACGGGGGGGGGCTTTTCTAATTACCCGTTCTAGCTCCTAAATAACGAGACAAAGACCTATAGATTTATTGAACAAGCTTTAAGGCACTAGAGCTGGGCAGATATTGATCTATTGTAACCCGCTATGCTATGCTAGTATGGCTACTTTCCAGCCACATGCCCTGGGCTGCTTCGCCCCCATCAGGTCAGTCCCCTCTTGCCCAGCTACAGGCTGCCCATCTTCTTTATTAACCAATCAGAGATAATTGAGGAGCCATGCTTACACAACACTGATCAAGGAACAAGACAATGCCCACATCCACACTGCAACCTCAGAAATCAGCGTCAGAATAAATACTTCACCAGACGGACCCCCAACAGGAGCTTTGCTGGTCCTATGGGGCAGCCTATAAGATGTAGGCTAGAATCAACTGCTTCACACTGTGTTACCTTTATGTTCAGAATAGCATTACCCTTACGGTACTTTAACATGCTTATTTCAACACTTAAAACTCAGGTTGTAGTTCCTAAATTGCTGAATAAATTTGTTTTGATTGTTACAGAAATATAAACCTTTTGATTTAAATAAGGCAGAAAACGTGTCCTCTTCCCTAGGAGGTACATGTTTGCTTTGATGGTGACCATGTGACTTAATTTCTTGAACATTTACATATCCATTGAGTGTCTATGGTGGCAGCTTCTCCCTCAAGCTTTGCATGGGCCAGCTGACTCACCGTTTGCCCTCTTTGAGGACGATGCTTTGTCAAGGAGTTCCCTAGCAGAACTAGAGAGATCCATGTGTGGACTGGATGAGGCCGGTGGGGAAGTGCCTTGGTTTCTAGTGCTGTGATGAAACACCAGGACCAAAAGCAAATGGGGGAGGAAAGGGTTTATTTGGCTTACATTCCCATATCACTGTTCATCATGGAAGGAAGTCAGGACAGACGTTCAAACAGGGCAGGAACCTGGAGGCAAGAGCTGATTCAGAGGCCATGGAGGGGTGCTGCCTACTAGTTTGCTCCTCATGGATTGCTCAGCCTTTCTTTTTCTTTCTTTCTTTCTTTCTTTCTTTCTTTCTTTCTTTCTTTCTTTCTTTCTTTCTTTCTTTCTTTCTTTCTTTCTCCCCTTCCCTCTTTCCCTTCCTCTTTCCTTCCCTCCCTCCTTCCCTTCCTTCCGTCCTTCCTTCCTTTATACAAAAGGTTTATTTATTTGTTATTTATACAGTGTTCTGCCTCCATGCATGCCTGCAGGCCAGAAGAGGGCTCCAGATATCATTAGATGGTTATGACCCACCACACAGTTGCTGGGAATTGAATTCAGAACCATTGAAGGAAGAACAGCGCACACTCTTAACCTCTGAGCCACCTCTCCAGCTCCCCAGCCTGCTTTCTTATAGAACCCAGGACAACCAGCCCAGGGATAGCACCACCCACAATGGGATGGGCCCTCCCCCATCTATCACTAATTAAGTAAATGCTCTATAGGCTTGCCTGCAGCCTCATCTTATGGAGGTGAGGTTCTCCCATCAGATGCTTTTAGCTGTGTCAAGTTGACCAAGTTGACCAAGTTGACGTAAAACTAGCACAGGAAGGCAGGTCCCCCAGATTTGCTTCCTGGTTTTCTTTCTCTAGACTAGGGGCTTATCCTTTTTGGAACCTAGTGTTGAGTGACTTTTCACTAGGAGACATGAATAAAGTCCTGCACAGTCCAGGCAGGGCACTTATGACAGACAGAGAAAGGTTTCCAACCTAGTTTAGTTTCATGAGCCAATGATTTTGTTAGAGTTCCCTAGAGGAGTGGGTAACTCAAAGGCAGCTGTTCCACCGCTCATCCCCGCATGGGTGATGTCTTCCTGTGCGTGACCTCTTCACAGAAGAGGCTCTCACCTCCAGCGGCTGCTGGATGTTTTCATATAACCTTGGTGGAAAGCACCTCATGAGTCTGTTGACCTTCTAAGCTTGATGAGTCTTCAGAGCCTTCCCTATTGATCCCTCTAAGAATGAAGGCTTTGGTTAGAGGGAAATAGCTACATAGCACTTAGTTTCCTGGTTTATTTCGCTTAATTCTTTTTTATTGCTGCTGGAGAGGTGGCTCAATGATTTAAGGGCGCTTGCTGCTAGAGGACCTGAGTTTAATATCCAGCACCCATGTTTGGCATACCACCACTGCCTGTAACTGCAGCTCCTGTTTACCCAACACCCTTTTCTAACTTCTCAGGCACCTGAACACATGTACACATGCACACACAGACAATATGCTCACATATACACGTTATTAACCAAATAAATCTTTATATTTCTATTTATTATTATCATTTTCATTAAATAATTAATTAATTCACTTTATATTCAGATCGGGGCTTCCCCTCCCTCCTCTTCTCCCAGTCCCTCCCTCGGCCCTCCCTTCCTCCTTTGCCCCCTCCCTTTCTCCTCAGAGAAGGGGAGACCTCCCATGGATATCAACCCACCTTGGTATACCAGGTTTTAGTAGAACTGGGCATATCTTCTATTGAGGCTAGACAAGGCTGTCCACTTAGGGGAAAGGGATCCAAAGGCAGGCAACAGAGTCAGAGGCAGCTCCTGCTCCTGCTGTTAGAGGTCCCACAGGAGGACCAAGCTGTGCATCTGTTATATATGTGTGGAGGGCCTAGGTCAGTCCCATGCATGCCCTCTGGTTGGTGGTTCAGTCTCTGTCATGCCCAATGGGCCCAGGTTAGTTGGTACTGTAGGTTTTCTTGTGGTGTCCTTGATCTCTTTGGCTCTTTCTTCCCCCCCCCCCCCACACACACACTTCCAGAAGACTCACCGAGCTCTGCCTAATGTTTGGCTGTGGGTCTCTGCATCTGTTCCATCAGCTGCTGGATGAAGCCTCTCAGAGGACAGTTATGCTAGCCTCCTGTTTGCAAGTATAGCAGAGTATCATTAATGGAGTCAGGGGTGGGCTCTCTCTCATGGCATGGGACTCAAGTTGGGCCAGTCCTTGGTTGGCCATCCCCTCACTTTCTTCTCCCTCTTTATCCTTGTGCCTCTTATAGGCAGGAGACCTTGTGGGTCAAAGGTTTAGTGGCTGGGTTGGTATCGCCATCCCTTCATTGGAAATCTTTTCTGATTACAGGAGGTGGCTGTTACATACTTCATGTCCCCTATTGCTAGGGTCACCCTCATAGATTCCTGGGAGTTTCCATTGTCTTAGATTTCTTGCTTGTCCCATAGATACCCCCTCTGCTAATTCCAGCTCTCTCTCCCAGTTCTTTCTCCCACCACCCTCCTCACACTTGATCCCTCCTGTTCCCCTCCTCACCCCCTTTCCTTTCCAGTTCCCTCCCTCCATCCATCCCAGATGTCTGTGTGAGAGTCAAGCATCTTCCCTTGGGTACTCCTTGGATATGTGGATTGTAGCATGGCTATCCTGTACTTTATGGCTAATATTCACTCATAAGTGAGTACATACCATGTTTGTCTTACGTCACTCAGGATAATCTTTTCTAGTTTCATGCTTGAAAATTTCATGGTTTCTTTGTTTTTAATAGCTGAGTAGTGTTCTATTGTGCAACTGTACTGTGTTTTCTACATCCATTTTTCTGTTGTTTCCAGTTTCTGGCTATAATAAATAAAGCTCCTATGAACATAAATGAGGAAGTCCTTGTATGGTGGAACATCATTTGGGTATATGCCCAGGAGTGGGATAGTTGGGTCTTGCAGTAGAACTATTTCCAGTTTCCAGAGAAACCACCAAATTGATATCCAAAGTGGTTGTACAAGTTTGCACTCCCACCTTAAATCTCTAAATTTTAAATTTATGATCTTTATTATTATTATTAGTAGTGCATGTGTGTGTGTATGTGCACATATTTGTGTGTATGAGAGAGAGGTCAGAGGACAGCTTTGTGGAATTGGATCTCACTTTCCAGCTTTAATTGGTTTCCAGGGATGGAACTAAGGTGTCTGGCTAGTCTGGCAAGGATCTTTTCTCAGTGGACCATCTCTTTGGCCTTAGGTTCCTGATTTAACAAGAAAAGAGCACTAACAGTATTATGTTGGGAAGCTGAGTGTGACTAGACATGAGAGCCAGCACGCTATTCCCAGGTTGGCTGTGGCTTGTGCCTACTCAACATGAAAATGTCACAGGACACCTGCTTCCCGTAGGGCCATTCTGTGTCTTGGGTATATCAAGACGAAAATGAACCTCTTTGTAATAATGTTGGAATGCATTGTTTATGTTGTGAATGTGGTCACACGTCCCCATGACTACTGTCGGAGACTGTTGCTTCCCTTTCCCACCTTCACATGGAATCAAGACATCTCGTCTCAGATAGCCAGGCATGGTGCTACATGCACTTGGGAGGTAGAGGCAGGGGTATTGAGACTTGAATATCACCCTTGGTTATCTCCCATGGAGCACCAGCCTTGCCCTGTCTCAACAGAGACAGTGCAGAACTGCTTGCATTTCCTGACCCCAGCCAGCCCAAAGCCAACACCTGCTTTCTCAAACTGCACCCAATCATCAACTCAGCCCCAATCCTCTGAGAGTCCTGGATGCTCTCCGAGTTAACTGAAGATGCCAGCTGAGCGTGTTCTCTCCTACTGCAGAGAGTGACAAACCCAGTGTGTCTTCTCAGTACGTTCCTGGGAGTCTTGCTCAGAACAAGTCTCACACTGTCACCATCTGTCCTCTTTGTCCTGTTTTCTTCTTCATAGCTGGATCACCACCTGACAAGTTCTGACCACCACCCAGCACATGCTGTATTTTCTTTTTTAAGGAAAATTATCAGGGGGCTGGAGAGATGGCTCAGTGGTTAAGGCTTCTGGTTGTTCTTTCAGAGGACCTGGGTTTGATCCCAACATGATGGCTCCCAACTATCTGTAACTCCATTTCCAGGGTATCTAATGCCCTCTTCTTGCCTCGTTGGGCACCAGGCATCCATGTGGTGCAAAGGCAAACATGCAGGCAAAATACGCAATACAGAGAATAAATAATTTAAAAAACTATTAAAAATGAATTACATTTTAGTTTATGTGTTATGTGTTGGGGGAGGTAGGTGAAAGGTACCAAGTACTTTGGGAGGCTGAGTGTGACTAGACAAGAAAAAAAAAAGCAGCAACCCGCTGACAGGAAGAAGGCAACATGTTATTCCCCACTTGGCTGTAGCACACACAAGGTGGGTATGAGGAGGCCATATTTCAAGGGAGGACAACTCGTAGGAGTCAGTTCCCTCTTTCTATCATTTGGGTCCTGAGGATGGAACTCAGGTTGTTAGGCTTCGAAAGTACCCTTATCCAATTGAGCTGTCTCACCAGCTGTGATGAAATAGCATGATGAAAGTGAATTGGGGAGGAGAATGTTTATTTGGTTTGCAAATCCTGGGTCATGGTCCACTGAAGGAACCCAAGGTGGGAACTCAAGGCGGGTACCCGGAGGCAGGAAATGAAACACAGATCATGGAGAAGTGCTGCTTACTGGCTTGTTCCTGTGCCTTCTCAGCCTGCTTTCGCTCTAAAACCCAGAACTATCTGCCCAGGACTGGCACCACTTGTGGTGGGCTAGGCCCTCTCACTTCAGTCATCAATCAAGGAAATGTCCTATAGACCTGCTCACGGGCCATCCAATGGAGACATTTGAAGTTCTTTTCCCAGATAACTCAGGGTATTTTTTTTTTCAAGTCGACAAAACCAGTTAGTACACAGTCCAATATTCAATTAAGAAATATTTATTATTAGTAGTATTTGTGTGTATGATGTACATATGTGTATGTGCTGTGCATGTGTGTGACTGCAGATGTGTCCATGCCATGACATACACATGGAGGTCAAAGGATAACTTTCTGGAGCTGGTTCTCTCCTTCAGCCCCCTTGTAGGAGTGCTGGGGTTCCATATGTATGCACCTGAGTCTGGCTTTTTGTATGACTTCCAGGTGTTGAGCTCACAGCATCAAGCTTGCACAGGTATTTTTTACTCACTGAGCCATCTTCCACGGATCTACATTTCCTTTCATTTCTCCTTTCTCTCACTGGAAGGGTGGGTCCAGTGATAACAGGCATGATTTTATTCAGACTCTACCATGAGATGAGAGCAGCTTTGCCACCTGGCAGACAGTTCACAGACATTAGTTGAACACCATCATTTCGTGCTGCCTGGGAAATGGCAAGCATGCCATTGGTTGCTGATGTCACTGAGATCAGCATATGGTAAGGACTGTGGTGCCCAGGCATTTAGCATGAAGGATCACCCAGACAAGTTGCCGCAGGCAAAGCAATAGCAAATGGAGGCAGTTATACCAATAAGTCACATATTTAGTTTTGGCTGGACAAAGGGGTCAGGAATTTAGTGTGTTCCCTTTAATTTGCATGGCTGCAGAGCTGTGTCCATGAACTGGCCCCATGAGCGGGCTGAAGGCAGACTGAGTTGAGCTCATTTTCGGGTGAAATGAGGTTTATGTTGATCATTAACTCAGGCACTCCTGGTTTTGCCAACTTTAATAGAATTGCAAGAATAATTTGGCTGGTTGCCTGTGTGGTCTGAATTAGTTTCCAGTAATTCTCTTGGGGAAATTGAATTTTTATATTTGCTGGTGTCCGAGTCCATTCTTTATTGTAATATTAAAAAATTAAAAATTCTCTATTACTGTTATTGTTAATATTATTGTTATTGCCAATGTTATTGCCAATATGTTTTGGCTCACATATTCACTCATGTTTCCCAGCCTCCACTTTGCTGTGTAGCCTGAGGAGGGCCTTGAACATCTGATCATCTCCATCTCACGGATATGCCACACCAGGCTTATAGCGTTCTGGGAATGAACCCAGGATTTCAGGGCTGCTAGGCAAGCACTCTACAAACTGAGATCCAGCCTGCACCGTGCGCCCATTTTTGTTGTTTCTGTCTTTTGGTTCTGCACTGAGGCATTTTTTTCACACGTGATGTCCAGAGTCACAACAGAGCCCTTGCTCTTTCATTTGCTGTTCTCACTGAACCCTTTAAGCAGGAGAAAACCCCGGGTAGGTCCTGGCATTTCCTACACATGCCTAATGCATTCTACCAGTTACACACACTCACAGTTTCTAGATGTGAGATCAGATGTTCCCCAGGACTGTTTTCACTTGGGGACAATTGGCTTACCTTGTACTTTCTGACGGAGTCCTGGAATCAGTCTGTGCTCAGCTTGTTCTCATGGTGCAAGGGGATGGATTTGTCAGCAGTGTCTCACTGAAGAGTGAGCTCCATGGCTGGTTGAGCATGTGCCATTGCTCTGGGCAGAAGGAACTGTGAAGGGGGATTGTTCAGTGTGGACAGCTATTTCGGAAGTTCAATACCCAGGGAGGCACAGTTCTTAAATGTCACAGCTGACATCTTTTAGTGCTTTGAGGCAGTGGGATGTGTGTGTGTGTGTGTGTGTGTGTGTGTGTGTGTGAGATAGATAGATAGATAGAGAGAGAGAGAGAGAGAGAGAGAGAGAGAGAGAGAGAGAGAGAGAGAGAGAGAGAGAGAAGGTGAGGGTTGACAAACTGCAGATTAGCTGTAATTTTTCTTTTTAAACATTTTCATCATTTACACACATGTGCACAACATATTATGAGCATGTTCATCTCCCTCGTTTTGTCCCCTCTTAACCCTGACCACTCAGTTGTACCCAAGTAGTCTTTCTCCCTGCCATGTTCATGCCGGTGTGTGTGTACACGTCTTGTGCAGGTGAATAGCTACAGGTTTTCTGCTTAATGATTTGTTCATTGCTATTGATCTAGTTGGTATTTGGAACTTTTCTCTGATTTTGGAAAAAAAGGTCTATTTTATTTCCTCCAAGTAAACTTTGTGTGTAGTGTCTGTGTGTACATGTGTACACGTACGGCTTCAGAAACAGCAGGCAGCTATGTGTGAGCCATGTTTTGTGGGAGAGATAAAGCCCTGCTCTTCCTGAGTGATCAGTCTGTATGCATTTATTGAGACAGGTGTCTATCACACTCATGAAACACATTTGTCTTTTTTCTGGCTACGTAAAATTTGGCATATCATGTATAGAATCTAAATGTTATCCAATGCCAGGCTTTTTTTTTTTCTCTTTTTTTCAGACGAAGATGAGGCTTCTGCTGGACTTGACATCTGCTGTTGTCTAGGCTTAGACAGATACCATTTCCAAGCCTGTTGATAAAATAATTATGTTGCAAATTTGTTTGATTTTCCAAGATTCAGTATTCATCCTTGTTGCCATGGTGACTACCATCCATCAGTTGGTGTTCTTCACTTACCTATCTGTGTTGTGAAATCAATGCTTCCTTCCTGTAAGGGCTGGCTGCTGGGTTTCTCTTAGACCTGTCTTTGCTAAGCCTGGGAAAACAGTAATTTTAGCATCAACTTCTGCCTGAGCAGTAGAATGTAACAGTGGCTGCTTATACAGACACATTCTGGGCACTATGAGCTCTTAATGAATGTAGCTGCTTCTCATGATGTTTTAATCAACAGAAATACTTACATCTGATAATTAGGCCCTGGAGTAACATTTCAGGCCTGTATTGCCAAGCTCATCTGGTTCCACTGATCTCATTTCTCGATATTAGAATTCTTCTTCCCTTAGGGTTATTTAGACTCCTGAGATCTTGCAAAGAAAGTTTTAATTATGAGAATTTCCAGCTTGCAGAAATATCCGTGTTAATTGCTTCTTCTGCCAGTATGCGGTCCCTCGGAGGGGCTGGGATCATGTTGACTGGGTCCTAGGGAAGGAGGGAGGGAGGCACAGGAGCCTGAGGAGAGGTTGTAATTGGACCATCTCTCCCAGGATGGGGAGTATACAGGCCAGGTATCGTCAGCCCAGACAGCTGGGTGAGCAGAACCATGATGGAAGAGACGTTAGGCTCAAGCAGACCCTTCTAGAAGCATCTTTTCCAGGGAGAGGGAAGAAGAGTAGTCTTGTTCAGGGAGGGAGCTGGGCGGGATAAGGTGGGCGGGTGACCAGTTGCTCCACTAGCTGACACGTGGAGCGTCGCATTTCCTGGATCTCGGCACGGCACTGTTCCCCAGCCCAGGTGCCAGAGCTCTGGGTGCTCAGAGCAGGAGAAATGGGGGTGGAGTGGTGGGGACAGGTCACAACTTGGGTGAAGACAAAGGTGGGTTCTTTCTTGTTGGTTCTGGGGTGAAGTACATTTGTCTGATGTCTAACTATTGAATATAGCTGGGATTATGATGATAAGATGATAAAATGATGAGAATGAAAATGACCCAGCACAGCTCTTGCCCATTCTTCCTCTAAAGCAAACCTCTTCCATCATTTTGCTGCCCTTAATTCTCTATGTTCTTTTTTCCTCTCACCTCTGCTATGATATACAAGAAGGACTCAGTGCTAGCAATTCTCCCTGATTCTCGAGACATTTCTTCTACTGGCTCTAACTTTTCTCAATAGCTGGAGGCAAGGCATCTGTTCTTACTAAGGTTCCAAGGGTTAACAATTTTAAGAATTGGGAATAACTCTGAAGCGTGTCTTGTTAGGCCAGACTTCATTAAATCAAGAAGCATGGATTTCAGCAATAATGTAGCATCATTAAAGAGGGAGTGGAATGGAACAGGCCTTTAGTTTCAGATCTTTTTGTTAGGGTGAATATTAGCCATATCTTGTAGTCACCTTACTAGAATTTAATCTTGGCCCTTTAAGGATCTAAGATGAAATTTCGAAAGATTTTAGTTGGAGAAAGCAGCCTAGTAGATCCCTTCTTTGGGTTTGCAAGATCTAGCTCTCCCTAGGCCCTGTCTCTTCTGGAAGAATCTATCTCATCTTCTGGAAGTTCTGAAGTCCTGTAAACTCCTTGCTAAGCTCTATCAGGAGATGTAGAGAATTTTTTTTTTATTTTTGGCATTCAGCGGAAGTGAATATGGGCAGGTGGGTCATCCTATGGGTTGGGATGGTGAGTGAGGAGAGAGGACTCTGGTGTTTCTGACCTGCAGCTACTTAGTGTGAGCTTCATCTTTTTCATTGAGGAAGGAGACTCGAGGGTAATTACAGTTTGACTGAGTTCAGGATATCATGGATGGTGAAAATATGCATGTAACATATACAGGCACCTGTTTCAAGGTGTGTGTGTGTGTGTGTGTGTGTGCATGTGGATGTGTGCAAGTGTGTGTGAAGGAGATCACAAAATAGAACAGTAGCTGAAGGGGTATGGAGAAATGGGCTGTGTGAGGTTGGGGCAGTTGACCACATGTGGTAATGGAGCCATTCTATGGGCTGGGGAAGAGCAGGGTAAATAAGTGTTCCTCATCTTGAGTTTGGTTCTCGCCCTCTCGGATGACACAGTGGTGATGTGAAGTGCATCCATGGGCAGCCTGACTGTTGTCTCCCAGCAGAGTGCGCCTCTGAACCAGATGTAGGGGTAGAAAGACAAAGCAGCCTAGAGACTGCCGTGCTTTGGGCTGCAAGGCTCCCTGCGTCATGTTCAGATTAAAGCTGAGTTTGTTTCCCTGGTCAGAAGCTGCTAAAAAATTAAATCAGCATACAAAGTGGTGGTTCATAAGGCATTTTCAGACACCCTTTGTTTTTGCTGATCATCCTTTTCCACACCCTTCCCCAGAACACCCATCCATCTCTTGCTGGTCCCCCTCCTCTTGGGTATTTTATTATTCTTTCTTTATCTCCCTCCGCCACCCTTGCTCTCCATTTTTCCTCATCTCAAGGGTCTCTTTTCTAGTAAGACCTGTACTCACCCCTATATATACACACATATAAAAATTAAAGTCTAGGATCTATATTTGAGAAAACACTGGGTTGCTTTGCTCAATGTAATGATTTCCAGTTTTATTTATTTATTTTTTTCTGCAAATTTCATGATATCATTCTTCTCTATGGCTGCATAAAATTCCATCGAATGAACAGTGTGGCTGTAAATGTGATGGTGAAGGATTACAGTACCTTTATGTCCAAGTGTAAATTTAGTTTATGACATTGGCATTTAGATATGATGTGGTTTCTAATATCACTTCTGTCCTTATTAGTTGGAAATGTACTTTGGAGGGAAATGGTCCGAAAAAATGATGAAAATTCAAGCAGGAACTAAGCAGAGATAAATAAACCTACTTCAAGCCTAACGGTTTAAGGTGCCTTGCCGTTGATCTCTGCTGCCCTCTTCTGCTCAGAGACTAAAAGCGTAATTTTAATGTTATTTATTAAGATTTTGTTTGATGGGTTGGTTTTTGAGATAGGATCTTCATTTCCATAGAGTGAGAACTAGCCTGGAATTCACTATCTTCCTGAGTGCTGGGATTACCTGCATGCACCCCATGACTGATTGCATGACTGTGTTTAAATCTGTAATTATGGAAGTGCAGAGTACAGGTTAATTGACTACCAAATAAAGACTCTCTTGAGGGACAGGAGTGTAGCTCAGTTGAGAGGGTACTGGCCACATGAAGCCCTGGGTCCGATCCCCAGCATAATCAGGCATGGTGGAGCATGCCTGCACTCCCCGCACCTGGGATCAGCAAGTGCAAGGACCAGAAGTTCAAAGCCATCCTGAGCTACAAAGCTCTGTCTACATGATGCTCTGTTTCAAGAAAAGGTTTGTCCCCTGAGATTTTGAGCTTGAGGCTTTGGGGGCACATGCATTGTTCCTTGATGCTTACATCGCTACAGCAGACCACCAGGACCCAAAGCAGGGCACTCCCGTATGGCTGGAAAGGGGGGCGTAGTCACAGGCAGACCAGTCTGTCATTCATGCTGTGTGCAGCCATCTCTTAATATACTGTCTGTCAGAGGGCCTGGAACAGCCCAGGAAGAACATGGCCCAGAACAGTGAGTTTAGATAAACTTGGAAATGTGGGTTGGGGGTAAGCTGGAATACGGGCAAGTGGATTCAGGGCAGGATGACTTCCAAACACAGGAAAGCCAGAAAAGCTTTTTGAGACAGAGGCATTGAAGTGGACACTTAATGAGTCCCTTGGCTTTTCCCCTCCTCCACACCAGAAACCAAGCTCCATAAGGGCATGCCAGGAGTCCTGGGGTCATAACTCAGAATTCAGAACTCAGAGCTGGGGGTGGGGTGGGGGGGTGGGTGGAGGGTCATGCTTCTTCTCTTTGGATGTCACTGTCACCCCAGAGGGGATACTGAGAAAGCAGGCAGGGATGGACTTCTGGAGCAGCATGAATGGATCTGAGAGGAACAAGTGTCTGGTGGAGAGATGTGTTAGACAAGTTTCCTGTTTGGGTGAAGGTCTGACTTGATGGGGGAACAGGTAGTGTTCTGAAGCAAAGTATTAAGGCGCCTGTTGAAACACACACACACACACACACACACACACACACACATCAAAAGATTCACACATTGCATATCCTTAGTGGAATGAAGCTGTTTATACAGTGAAGTGAATGCCAGCTTTGAGAAGAGCCAAGGAGACAGGTCATTGGGTAAAAGTGCTTGCTATGAAAGCAAGAGGACCTGAGTTCAAATCCCTGGCACCCACATAAAAGCTGGGTGTGACTGCACACCTGTAATCACTGAGGTACCTGGAACTTGCTGGTCAGCTGGCCTAGCTGAAGCTTCAAGTTCAGTGAGAGATCCTGTCTCATGAAATAAGATGGAGAGAGAGAGGAAGACAGCCAGTGTACTTGTGCTTGCATAGGTACCTGTATATATATACATGCTTGCCCATGTGCCTCTCCCAAAGAATGGATTGATAGATACATAAGAAAATAATAATAGACAACTCTGAGATTATTGAGGAAACCATGACCATAGAAACTGGAGTCTTAGCCATACTGGTCCTTCTCAGCGTCAATGGGAAAAGCTGAATGATGAAGAAACAAGAGCACATTATGTTTCAGACAGGCCCATGGCATCGTTTAAAAACTGATGTGCTGTTTTGAAAGCATATACAGGATATCAAACATAATGCAATTTCAAATAAAAGTCTGAGTTACCACAACATTTTGTCTGGTTCCACTGGCCCAGTGGGGCCAGGCTTTGAAAATGTGGGTTTCCAATTACTTTTTGATAGAAATAGCCATTTTATTTTGATGTATTTAATTGGCCAGATACTTCTAATGCTGATCGTTTGGCTAGAAATATTTGCAAATATTTTTTAGGGGAACATTTTTTCTCAACAATTACCTAGTAAATATGAGAATGTAGATGGTCCATCTGGCAATTCCAGGCACCAACAATATTTTGTTTTCCTTTCCTTCCCAAGTAGAATTTCTAGCCTAATTTATTCTGTTTTCTGTTTCAAACTACATCTGTCTCTGTGTGAGCAGAACTGGGCTTGTGGTCTGAAACTATGTTTTCTTCTTGGTCTGGTTGATTTAGGAGGCAATGATGTATAGAGGCTAGGATGGGGTCTGCAGGACACTCCCACGGAGATTTCCAGGTTCTCGGGACAAGGCACTGGACGTGGGATAGATGGAGAGAGATGCAAATAGAGATAGTTTATTGAGGAAGAAAAGTGCATCGGAGAATGGAAATGAGCCAGTGTTGGGTGAGGGTCAGAAGCTCGGAGGCTCCTGTGATGGACAGGTAGGGACATGTGTCCCGCACTCTATGCTTTCCTAGCTGTTAGCCTTGTTGGCAAGGGTTTGACAGCCTGTCTCCCTGTCTTTATTTCCTTTCATGTGTCAGTCTTGACCCAGACTCAGTGATTAAGATACATACAGCTTGGAGAGAAATCAACTCACTGGCAGGGACCACATGTGTGACAAAGGACACCACGAGGACGCTACCATGCCACCAGGCTCTCCCTCTAGCCTCCTCTTTGAAATTTCCTCTTTGAAAGAATTATAGGCGATATGCAGAGTCCAGAGGTGGTAATGTTTATTGTGGTGAAGTGGGGCAATGGCCAGAAGACCCCTCTGTGTCAGACACACTCCTAAGGGGAAGAGTAGATAATGGTCAAATGGAACAGTGTGCTGACCTGTATCATCTACATTTTAGGTAGACTTTATCCTGTTTCTAAAGTCTCTAGAATAGACAGCTTTCCCTGAAGTTCTCCCCAACCTCCAGGTGATTGACAGACCCATGGATGAATTCTGGGAGACCACAGTAGTTTTCCAAGGGAGGGGTGCATCCTTAAAGACCCCAAGTATCTAATCATCTACCCAGCAAGGACAGACAAAATGGCCACCCCAGCCTTCACTGCCAGATGCCACCATGACTCAGGCACAGGAAGACCCACTGTTCATCCTTGCCCTCCACCCCTAAGTGCTGATAGGAGCACGGGGCTTCTGTGCTCAGACCCAGTAGGAACACAGAGTGTGAGCTGCAGACAAGCAGGGTGTTCTCTTCAAGCTATGGCAGCAACAATGAGTCTTTCTCTCTTGGGTAAAACCACCCTGTTTTATCCAGGGCTTGAAATAACAGTGCTGTTCCTCATCTGGCTTGTCCACTGGCTTCTGAGATATGATATGGACGGGTGAAAATTTGGCTTTACTTGGGTAGGCACTTACTAAAATTGAATTTGTGTCTGGTTATTTAATTTTTTTTCCCCACATGAAATCAGCTTATGCCATGTGGTGGTACCATACAGCTTGAAGTTGGAGCAAGAGAGTACTGGGTTTGGCCCTCATCGTTTGCTCCATGTGGAGGGTGACACATATTTATCTGCAGTGGGGTGGGGGTTTGTGCTGCCATTGTAGGTGGCGGCTGGAGTCAGGTTCTCTCTCTTTCTGTCCTATGGGTCCTGGGAGTTGAACTTAGGTTCTTAGTTTTAATGACAAGCTCCTTTACCCACTGAGAAACTCATTGTCCCCCTAGACATTTATTTGTTCTTACACTTGCAAAGTGCCACTGGTCCTCACCAGAATCCCGTGCTATCTCTACCTTGTCCAGCACGGAGCCCAATTCATAGATTGCTGTTGGACAAACACGTATGCCCAGTGCAGCTGAGACACTGGGTTTTAATCTCTGAATTCTAACATCCCACTTGATAATGCAAGAGTGCTGTTACTGGACCTAGTTCTTTGGTTGAAACTGTGAGCAGCCACATGGAGGTCAGGCTGGGTGTGTCTGTCCCTGTGAGCTTCCATGGGTCATGGCTGCTTTGACTTGGTTGCATATGCGCACTGTCTCAGTATCCCTTCTTTGTTTCCATCACAGTTTTAATGTTGTGGATATTTTGATTCCTTCTAGGTTCAGAGAAACGAAGACAAGTCTACCACCTTGAAGCTGGCTGATTTTGGTCTGGCCAAACATGTGGTGAGGCCTATATTTACTGTGTGTGGGACGCCAACATATGTAGCTCCTGAAATTCTTTCTGAGAAAGGTAAGTGTTGCCCTTTGCTCTTTGGTAGGAAAGCCCAGAAATCAGTAAATGCCTTACTTAGTGTTTCTAACAAGGAACAGTTACAAAATCTCCAGGAGCTGGAACTCAGGCTTGATTAAACAACAAAAACGTTCGTTCGTTTGTTTGTTTGTTTGTTTATTTATTTATTTATTTATTTATGTGTATGCATGCATCTCTCTCTCTCTCTCTCTCTCACACACACACACACACAGAGAGAAAGAGAGAGAGAGGGAGAGAGAGAGAGAGAGGGAGAGAGAGGGAGAGAGCAGGATAAAGGATAAAAGATGAAAGGCGGAGGACAGGAAGAGGAAATCTGCTCCGGGAAGGCCGTTTGTACCCAGGTCTACTACTATGAAAGAAGATGGAAACATTTCTTATGCTAAAAGTTTAAAAATTCCTCTGGCAACCTCCACTTAAAGGCAAAAGAGATCTCCTTTCAAACCCTATGAATATTCATTTCTCATTTGTGCGGATTCAATGAATTACTTTGGCAACATGCTTTATAAAGTGTATAAACAGAAAATAGATGGAGGACAACTTGGCAGCTGTTTCATTGTGAAGCGAATTTACCCATTAGCTGAGAGAGGCTCTGGGTGGAATGGAAGCCTGGTCAAAGGCAGAAGGCATGGGTAGTTCCCATCAGCTGGCACCTGGGAGGGGGTGATGGAGACAGCGCATGAGTGCGACCAGGAAGTAGAGACCAGGGAAGACTAGTCTCACTGGATATAGAGAGTCAGTGGGCTGGGTAGGATGTATGGTTATTTTAAAAATGATGCACACAACAGGTATTATATGGTAGAGGTTTATTGGATGGAGATGGAGAGAGAAGAGGAAGAAGAGAGAGAGAGATGGCAGGGGCAGGGGAGAGGGGTGCCCCTGCAGAGAAAGGGGAGAGAGTAGGAGAGAGGGAGAGAGGGGTCTATTACAGCGTCTGTGCAGTTGAACCCACATCTACTACACACCTGGAAGGTGATGCATGATGACATCATAGATTACTAGGCAACCCAGAAGCAGGCTGCCTAAATGCTAACAGGCTGAGCCTAGACTTATCCCAAACAGAAATTGTTCAGATTTTTGAATGACAGGTGTCATGACCACAGTATTGTGGTAACAGTAGTACCAAAGAACACAGAAAGACAGGACATTTGACTGGAAGCAAAGATGAATTAGATGAGAGAAAAATTAGATGAACACAGGGGAAAGCACACCAGCTAAAATAGGGTTTTGGGAAAAGGTTCTTTGAGGACATGATGTGGGAGAAGTTAAATTTTCATCACACTAATAAAGAGACATTAGTACAGACCCACACTGTTGTCCTCTTGGCAAGGATGAGAAGCCCTGGGTAATTATATCATAGGGGTCTCTTCAATCTGGTGGATGGACTAGTGAGCTTGTGGCTCTTCAGTGATACCAGGACAAGGACAGGTAAATCTGGATTCAGGGAAGCCACAGGTAGGAGGGAAGGCAGTCAGTAGAGGGCTGGGCTACATGGAAGATGGAACTGGTTTAGGAAAGACCAAGTTTCAAAGGCTAAGGGAAAGTTTTAAGAGGGGCCAGGGCCAGAAGACTCTGTCCCTTGAGAGTCCTTCGGTATTGAACAGTCATCACTGAGCTGTCCCAAAAGGGGGCACCAGGGACTTTCAATTCACTTTAGGCTCTTATTGATTTTTGTCTGGATAAACGCACCTTGAGGCTTAGTAATGAACTTCTAGTGTCCATTTAAAGCTGCCAGCTGTGTTCATTTCCTAAACGTGAGAAGTCAGAATGTTCTTGCAAATGTGTTCATGCCTGTTTCTGGGAGGATGGTTATAAAAACCTCAATGGGCATCATTGTTCCAGTTCCATTCTGTGGCAAGCACCATAACCAAAAGCCACTTAGGTGAGGAAAA
>CM053749.1:10804610-10823287 GCA_028658305.1 Pachyuromys duprasi | reverse complement strand
GACAGAGACACTGAGAAATAGAGACAGAGTGACACCCACAGAGATGGAGGGAGGGAGAGGATGAGAGAGAGAGAGAGAGAGAGAGAGAGAGAGAGAGAGAGAGAGAGAGAGAGAGAGAGAGAATATTCTGGAGAGATAGGAACAGACACAGCACCAATAGCAAACCAAAGAAATGAGTTCACCAAAGTCTAGCTTGGTGAGCACTTATTGGGATTATTTATAGGAGCCTGGATGACCAGTTACTTTCAAGAGTATGCATGTCTCAAAGACGACTGCATCACTGAGGAGCACACCACGGCATGAGTGATAATTCAGGGAAGCTGTATCACTGGAGCTCCTGCTCAAGCTGCTGGCAGCTCTCCTGACGAGTCTACCTCCCCATCATTTACCGCTTGAATAGTAAGCTTACATTTTACATAGTCCCATTCTTCTTAAATATATTTTTTCTTTATTACAATTTATTCATTTTGGATTTCAGCTGTAGCTGCCACCCACGTCTCCTTCCAATCCCATCCTCCCTCTCTCCCTCCATAGTTCCTTCCTTCCTTCCTTCCTTCCTTCCTTCCTTCCTTCCTTCCTTCCTTCCTTCCTTCCTTCCTTCCTTCCTTCCTTCCTTCCTTCCTTTGTAGACTAGGCTGGCCTTGAACTCACAGAGATCCTCCTGCCCCCGCCTCCTTTCTGGGCCTCAGGTATGCATTTCTTATTCCTGTCACTCATGGCCCATCACACAGACAAAAGAAAACTACAATTTAGCTTCACATAAAGCTATATCTATGATCTGTGCCAGCGCGATGGGCTGAGTGATGTTTTGTGTTCTTACAATTGTCTTTCAGGGGGTGAACATGACCCTGACGGCTCTGTCCCAGGTTCTTCTGAATTATATATGTATGTGACATGACGAAACACCTTTCTTCTCTTCTCACAGCCCTTTATACGACCAGTGTACCGCCTGTAGCTGAATCCTTGGGCTTCTGTTGATGTAAACGCTTCCTTAAGATGTTAGCTCACCTCTGGCCGACTCTCCCAGTACCCCCTGAAATGCAAGATAGACTTCATAATGGAATCATATTTGATCCCATTATCGGTCCGAGAACCTCCTATGTATTTGTGTTAACTTAATTTTGGATTATCATTACGACAAACACACCCTCAAAACACTTACAAATCTCATAGAGAACCTGATTATGTCTAAGAGAAAGGACAAACCGGCCTTTCCACATTCTGAGCAGCAGGTGGCGCTCCTGGCATTTGGAATCACACCGGGGTTGCTGGCTGTTCATCGCAGTGGGTAGGAGGCAATGGTTTTGTTAGCTCCATGTTTTGTTTGAGATACGGTCTTGTTATATCGCCAGGTTGATGTCAAATTTATGATTTTTGCAGCCTCAGCCACCCCAGTACTGGGGTAATAGGTGTGCACCACTGTACCCCACTGGTTTACTGAGTCAGCCACGCCTATTCCAGGCAGGAGGCTGGCCTACTACTGTTAAGCCTTTGGACTATGTTCTCTCTCTCTATATATATATAATTTTTTTTTTTTTTTTTAGAGTGTGAAGTGGTTCTAGCCTCAGCCTGGTGGTGGATGGTTTAGTGGGAAAGATCTTTAAACTCTCCAGGGTACAAACAGACGGGGCTTTCCTACACCGTTCTACTCCCATCTGTCACTGGGAAGAAGGCTGGTGGGTAGCTCTAGTGCCAGGTGACGGTGAGGAGGTCCGCGTCCAGCAAAAGGGGGCCATGAGTTAATTCAGTGTGGGGCGACTGTACCTCAGCACGTCTGGGAATCACAGATTTCTGCGTAGTGGCGCGGAGGTCACGAGCTGGCTGTGTGGTCTTGACTTGGGATGCGTTTACAGGACACATTACTTGCATACTGTAGGGCAAGCACCCTGTGTTTTCCTGTAGCGGTTAAACAGAACTGTAACATTGGAAGTGCTCACCAGCGTGGTAAGCGTTCGGACACCTGGCCAGCCAGGACGCAGGAGTAGGACAAAGTGGAGCTTGGATTTCAGATGCCCTGCTTTTCAGTTCCTTACTTTCGAGGCTCTGGCCTCAGCCTCTATTCTATACTTACCTGAGGACCTCTCCATTCATGGGGTTAGGTCACTGCTGAGACCCAGCGTGGAAGTCTGAATAGGTTTGGCTCCCACAGACTCATGTGTTTCAAGGCTTAGCCTTAGGGAGCGGTTGCGCCACTTATTGGAGGAGGCGTGGCCTTGTTGGAGGAAGTGCATCACCCTGTGGGCGGGCTTTGAGGTTCCCGATGCCCAAGCTCCGCACAGTGGGGGGAAGCAGTCTCCTCCTGGCTGCCTTTAGATCCGGGTTTAGTGTTCTTAGCTCCCCGAGCAGGTCTGTCTGCATACTGCTGTGCTTCCCATCCTGACAGTAATGGGCTGAACTTCTGAAACTGTAGGCCAGCCCCAGTTAACTGTTGTCCTTATAAGAGTTGTCTTGGTCATGGTGTCTCTTTACAGCAATAAAACCCAAACTAAGACACCCACCCATTGTCACTAGATCCCCGGGGCACCTCAGGGTCTGGTGAGGCCAGGCGCCCTGGCATTTTGGGTTCCTGGGCCTCTAGCTCTTTTTGCCCTATTTTCACCTGAGGTCTTATGACCTCCACATGTCTCGCTGTCTCAAGACTAGGAGTTCAGAGATGTTCTTAAGAGCAGTAACTTTGCCTTGTATTGTCGAACAGCACCAGAGACCCCACCCCAGCCCTGGGACTACAGTATTTCCTCATTCCTAGGGCGGGAAAAGGACAAACTTTGACCCCAAATTGATTCTTCATGGCTGCCAATTAAAATGGGACTTTCTTTAAGACAGCCTGAGGATGGAATAAAGACACTGAGACTTATAATAGCTTATTTTATTAGCTTAGGGACTATAGCTGGCCAGATTCTCAGGTAGTCTAACCCGATAGTACTGGCCTGGGCTGCTGTGGGGACCAGGAACTGGGCGATGGAGGATGAGTGGTGACGAAGCCCACACAGAATCCCGGGACTCAGACTCTGGAGACCAGACTCAAGGTGCGGCTCTGACTTTGTTGTCCAGTGTAAAGGCCTTTGTATGATTGAAGGCCAATCAGACCTTCCCATGCTAGACTCAAGCACCAGTAACAATTAATCATGCAACTGAAAGGAAACGTGGGTTTGGGCATAGGGGTGGAGTCAAGGTCACCTCAGGAGACTCTGGTAGCGAAGGGGAAGCAGCCACCGCCCTAGCCTCGGATCCATTTTGAGACTTCACTAGTGTGCTAGGAGTCCCCGGTGGCTCAGCACTGTGTGCAGTGGATCAGGATGGTTAGAGGAGCCATGGGAGTCTCTGACTCCTCACTCTCCATACCCTATGGGCCTCCATAAGACTTACTTAACTGGTGCATCGGTCTCTGCAGGGCCCCCCTGGCCCCAGATTTGTTGGCTGTGTTGGTCTTCTTGTGGAGCTCCTGTTCTTTCCTGGTCCTTTTATCCCCTCACTTTTCCATAAGACTTCCTGAGTTCTGCCCAAAGTTTGGCTGTGAGTCTCAGCATCTGCTTCGATCCCCTGATGGGTAGAACTTTTATTGAAGACATCTATGGTGAGCTCCTGTTCTGTTTCCTCTCTTCAACCACTTTTGGTGTCTGTTCTATCTGCCCTTCTGAATGAGAATTAAGCACCCTAGGATGCTCCTTGTGACTTAGCTTCTTTAGGTCTGTGGAGTATAGTATGGTTGTCCTGAATTGTATGGCTAAATTCTGCTTATAAGTGACTGTATACCATGTGTGTCTTTCTGGGTCTGGATTACCTCACTCAGGATGATCTTTTCTAGATCCATCCATTTGCCTGTAGATTTCCTGATGTCCTTGTTTTTAATAGCTGAATAGGATTTCATTGTGTAGATGTACCACAATTTCTGTATCCATTCTTAGGTTGAGGAGCATCTGGCTCGGAGAGGACCCAGGCTCCCTGATCAGATGTAGCCAATAGGCAGCTCAGTCTCCATGTAGGTCACCTAGTAAGGGAACCAGGAACTATCTCTGACATAAACCCTGTTGCTTTCTCTTCAATCACCTCCCCCACCTCCCATGAGGCAGCTTTTCCAGGCCACATAGGAAGAGGATGCAGGCAGTCCTGAAGAGACTTGATAGTCTGGGGTCAGTAAGGGAGGAGGGCTCCCATTTTCGTAAAACTGGGGGAGGGGCACACGGGGGAGGGAAGGTGGGACTGAAGGAACATGAGGGAGGGGCTCTGATCAGGATGTAAGATGAATGAATTTTTTAGAAAAGAGAGAGAGACTTATTTCAGCACTCCACAGGCTACGTTCTGCCACATGGCCCTTATTACCTCTCCTCAGTACCTTAGTCCCAGCATTTGTTTCTTTCTTTGCATCTGGCTGATGACTCTTTTACACCTGATTCTTTCTCAGAATTCCTGTCTCTGCCTAGAAGTCCTGCCTTCCTCTCCCACCTTCACCATAGGCCATTCAGCTCTTTATTAAACCAGTCAAAAGGTGTGGGAGGGAATATATACAAATATGATGCAGCCAAAGAATAACAACACACGAGCCTCCCTGTTCTGGGTCTCCAGAGCCCACTGACCTGCTTTGCCTGTGACACCTGAGTGCAGACTTTCCAGAACACTCTATGTCTCCTTTGTCTACCGAGAGTGCTCTGGGTAAGATGGTGAATTATCATGGATGTTGTGAACACTTGTAGCTGGAGATAGGAATATTCTAGCCTTAGCTAAGTAAAGGCTCTCCAAGGACACCCTAACATGACTCTGAAGTGTGTGTGTGTGTTCCCGTTGTGTCAGAGGAGAGCCTCAGGTCCTATCTACTTTATCTTTTGAGACAGGGTCTCTTGTTGGCCTGAGCTCTCATAGGCTGGCTAGCCGATGGGTGCCAGGGCCCACCTGTTTCTACCTCTTCAGCCCTGGCATACCAGTACATGCACAGATACACAAGATGCCAGGCACAGCTTTTTAGATGGGCTTCAGGGCTTGAGCCCAGGTCCTCATGCTTGCATGGCGAGTGCTTTACAGCACCTGAGTTGATGCTTGATCTACCTTACCAAAGAAAGTGAGTAAATTATTTGAAGTTGAATTAGTTTTTTAAGGGTGAACAGGTGTGAGAAGCTTAGACGGCTGCGGAGGCAGCCTGGCAGATCACCAAATAGCCACCAGGTGGCGCTGCACGCAGCATCGCAAGCCACCTTTCTGGTATGAGCCCCTGAAACTTGTCAGGCCCTGGAAGAAGCTTTGCTTGGATTAGGGAGGGCTTGAGTTTTGCTTGTGCACAACAGTGTGTAACTGCTCATGCTCCTGACCTTGCATCCCAGGGACTGTAGTTATATTGCTTTCTGATGAATGCTTTTCTGACAATCTGGCTTAGCATCTTTCTCATTTTCTGCCTTGCTGGGTTTAATGTCTCAAATCGGGATTTCTACTGGTCAGATAAGGACTGCATCATCAGAACGAGATGGTCTTGCTTGTGGCGATAAAAATATCTACAGTGCTCAGCCCTGGCGTATCTTGACTCTGTTCTAGGGCTGGGTGAAAGCAACGCTGGGTGGCCCAGGGCCCGGGGTGGGCAGTGAGTCAGAGAAGAAAAGGACTTTAGAGGTGGGGGCTGTCATGGGAAAAGGCCCACAGTCGGAGGCTGCTGAGGGTTGGCCTGGGGCTGGGGAAGGAGCTTACAGCATACTTTCATAGAAAAGTACCAGAATGCTATTTGCATTTTAAAATGTCTGCTTTGCTGCAGACATTGAGGAAGCCAGATAGACAAGTTCTCAAAGTTAGAGGAAGTCTGTCAAACTGCTTCTCGGAAACACAGTTACTGGCTTCACTAGGGCACACGTTTGGGTTGTGTCTGCTACTGGGGATTCTTTGGCAGGGTGGTAGGTGACATGGTGCTGGCTGTAAGCTGCGGTCACACCCCGGGGCTGCCACACCCGAGGGCTTAGAGGCCTTTGGGTTCATTTGTGCATTTCCCTGAGAGGGGGAGAGAGGGAGGGAGGGAGGGAGAGAGAGAGAGAGAAGAGGGTTGGGCTTGAACATCATTCCTGAGAATCAATCTCTCTCTCCCTCTCTCTTCTTGTACCTTTTCTTTCCCCTTCTACCTCTTTCTCTCTCCCTCTGTCCCTCCCCGCTGCTCTTTCTCTCCTTCACCCACAGCCCCAACTGTTGGCTCAGGGGAAACTCAGATCAGGCCAATCTAGATCTGGTTGATATGAGGAAGAGATAAGGTCTTGAGACTGAAAAGTTCATAGTATACATTATTTTCCCCTAATAGCAGTTGCTGACAGTCATGAGACCTGTGTGCCACTGTAATCTTTAAAAATAGCTAAGGGTCAGCCAACATTTTAAAATTAGAAAACAAAAATGTGCTAGACATACCCAAAACACTCATTCTATTGATTATAACCCCAGAACTGTGCTCTCACATGCTGAAAAATTACTAAGGAATCCTCATATGATGAAAGTGTATTTATTCTGGCATTCAGCAGTACCTTAGAAATATTTAGATTTTGCTTGGGAGAGATAGTGCGATAGTGAAGAGCACTGGCTGCTCTTCCAGAGGGCCCAGGTTCAATTCCTAGCACCAGGATGGTGGCTCATAAACACCTGTAACTTCCATTCCAGGGGATCTGACACTCTTTTCTGGCCTTCTCAGACACTGGACACATGATTCACAGAGATGCATACAGGCTGAGTACCCATACCCATAAAGCAAGCAAGCAAACAAATAGATAGATAAAATTTTAAAAATCTAAACATTTAGATTTGAAGGTTGTGTTTATGTGTGGCCTAAGGTATCATAGTTTAGGGACTTAGAATATTTACTTTCTAAAAAGATTTTTAATTTTAAATTGTATTTATTTATTGTGTATGTGTGATGTGGAAGGGCATGTGCATTTGTGGACATGTGTGTGCCACAACATGTGTAGAAGCCAGGGGACAGCTTTTTGTGAGACAATTTTGGCCTTGTATCATGTGACCTAATTAAAGGATACACCTGACATTGACCTCTGGCCTCCCATGCATGTGCACACACGTGTACACCCATTCATTGAGCTCGTGCATCGACAGCCTGTCTAGATGTGTGGATTAATCTCTGACTCGGTTATGGCTCAAGATTAGCTGATCAAAGCTGGGCAGGGCTGGGCTGTCCAGCCTTGGCTGCCGTGACTGGGGAAACTCTCGTCGGGACTGAGGGTCCCTTTGGGAGGGTCTGCATCCTCTGTGGACCAGCAGCCTACACTTGTCCACCTCTGTCATGGCAGTCAAGAGTGCACCTGTCAGGCCCCAACACAAACCCATAGCTCCAGCCCCACCTATATGCCCAGCTCTCACGGGTCCAAGCAAGTTTATAGCCGGCCTCAAAGCCACAGAGCACGGAATGCACTCCATTCCTGTCAACCTCGGGGGGGGGGGGGCTTCAGAGAGTATGGGCAGACAGAGGTATAGGAAATTGGTTCCCACAATGCAGCAGTCCATGTGAATGAGACTGTGCGTCGATGAGAAAATGGCTGCCTCTGTTACTGCTAGCCTGACTCTCATCCCTCAACTCCGTCTTTTTTTTAACCATCTTCTAGAACTTTCTTTGCCACTATCTTCCAAAAAAAGCCTGCAACCCCCACCTCTTAGACAGACACATCGTATACGTGTCCACCTTTCTCTAGGCTGCCCTTCCTATGTTTTGTATACTTCTTCTGAACTTACACTGTTGATCATCCCGTGTGGTTATTGATCTTGGCTTAGAGGTGGGAGGTCTGCATAAGTCTAGGGCAGCTCTGAACCCAGTATCCAGCCCAGCAGCTAGCTCGCTGGAAAAAAAAAATGCTGAGAAAATGCCCAGCAAATGCCCCTTCTGTGTAAGAGCAAACAGAATGAAAGGAAAGTGGCTCATGCAGAGCTGGGAAGCCAGAGCTGCTGCCTCACTCTTCACGGACACAGCCTGCCCTGTCCTGGTCGCTCTCCTGCTCCTGTTTGGACCTGGATGAGAAGGGTCACGGCCCCTGACTCCTGGTCCATCATTGCTCTGCTCAGTACCTGACTCCTGGCCCCTTCGATCTGCCTCTTATTACTTTACCCAGAGCTGATTAAAAGGCAGGATAATTGGCCTGTATTAACTGGATAATGAAGTGTGTGTTTATGAGTCACGAGTCTGCTCCTTTGGAGCTCTGTCCGCCCTGGCATTCTCTCAGGGTGGTTTCACCTGTTCTTCACCCTCCCAGAGAGCTTCTAGGGGCCTAGAAGAAGTCAAAACCCTGTTTTAACCCCACATTTCCACAGGTCTTCCTTAGAGTCAGGGCCCAGGAGCTGCCGTCATCACCTTGGTAAGTGATGCAGTGACTGTGACCCTTAGCTTTAACAAAAAGGCTTTGATGGGGGCTTACATCAAGGACCTGGGTATGTGGGTCACACCCGCATACTGACAACAGGTGCTTTTGATAACAGAACACTTCAGACACGCTCCAGACAGAGAACTGTGAACATCCCTGCACGCATCTAGAGCTGATGGCTGGCGACAGTTTTCATTTCTTATCTTATTGTTCCTCTACCTTTTATTTTGTTGGGAGTTTAACTTTTTATTATGATTTTCTCTTTTTCTCTGTGTGTGTATACACATATTTTTTGAATGTCTGTGGTACACAGATGAATGTACAAGTGTGCTCTCCTGAATGTGAGGTTTCAGACTGATGTCTGGAATCATCCTCCCCTTAGTCATCAAGGCCTCCAAATCACACCCAGAGCTCACTGATGTGGCTGGTCTTGCTGGCAGCTTGCTCTGGGGATCCATGTCTCTGCTTTCTGAGGCTGGGGTTTGATGTTTACATAGGCTCTTGGGAGCCAAACTCCCCAATGCTTGTGTGGCAAGCACTTTAATTGCTGGACCATCTCCCCAGCCCTTGGGTAATTTTAAAAACAAATCACAGCTGTCAGGCTGTTTCACTCTTGAATACTCAGACAGCTGATAAATGTTCTTCTACGGAACATTCTCCGACATCTCTGGGATCTCCGGGTCAGGTAACATTCTCTGGTTTTTGCTCAGTATATTGTGCATCTAATCATGTTTTCCCCCCACATGTTTTTCCTTTGCTCCTCCAGGGAAATTGCAAACAAGAGATAGAAGTTTTGTTGAGCCTTGTCTCCATGCTCAGCTAATAGTTGTTGTGAGAGATTATGAGCCAGAGGATGGACAACAAATCAACAGCCAGGGAGTGTGGCACCATGCTGACACACGGTGTTGGTCCAGATGGCGGGGCTTGCGTTTGGGGAGTGAACAAGATCAGGTGAGGTTGCGTCTCAGCCTCCTTTAACGTCAGCTGCAGGCCGGCCCCATGTGTGAGAGAAACTGTAATACCAGAGCTGAAGGAACCGCAGGTCAGAGATGAGCCCGGGAGACCCTGAGAGGGCACAGGGCTCCCTCAGTGCGACAACCTGGCACTGGGCTGGGTCGTCGGGCTGGGGTAGGCACCCTGGCAGCCGGTGGTCTTCCCTTTTTTTCATGACATGCTTCTGTGCTCTGCAGCGTCACAGGCATTCTCAGAGGCCTCTGAATGGACTGACACCCTGTTTGAGCTCTCAAATGTGCAAGTCTGAGGCTCCTGTCTCTCCTCCATGTTCCCCATAAGATTTCCTCTGAAGAAAAGGTTCACTACCAACAATTAGTTTGCCACGCGCCTCTCCATTTGTTTCTGTACAGTCCTTAAAACGGTCTGTAGCTACAGATAACGCACAGATCCCTTTCTGCTATGTGACCAGAAGAGACGCAGGGCTTAACTAAAATGTTCCTTCCAGAACTGGCAATATGGCTTAGTGGGTAGAGGCGCTTGCTGACAAGCCTGATAACTTGAGTTCAAACCTCAGGACTCCCGTGCTGGAAGGAGGGAACCGATTTCTGTAAGCTGTCCTCTGACCTCCACACATTTGCCACTGCATGCACCTCCTCCCTCTCCCACACCATGTTCACACACAATTATCATAAAAATATAATGAAAACCGCATTCTTTCTTGTTTCCCAAATCATGAAAACACATCTAGAAGAGAAAAAAATGTGTGTCTCGAAGAAAACTTTCAGTAATTAAAAAAAAATACTTAGTAATTATCAGCGTAACTGAAGGCCAACATCTCTGACCTTACTGAGTGCCAGTTTCTGCATCTTTGAAGTGATGGTTGTCTTGGTACCCAGATAACCAGAGTTTGCAAAACACCGCATCTTTCAAGCCTTTCGGCCACAGCATGACTGTGATGGGCAGTTTCCTGTCTTCCCTCAGAGCACTAATCACAGTGTCCCTCTGTTCTGCTGTCCCCAGAGTCCTGTGTGAGCAGGCAGTGCAAAGGGGCAGAGGAGTTAGCACTGAGAGCAGCTCTCAGGTGGAGGAGCCATGAAGGCTCACCGTGAGTCCTACGGCCTTTCCATCTTCTGCTGGATGGGTGCTGAGGTCCACCTGTGCAGTTCTCCCTCAGCAGTCCAGAGACAGGACACAACTACGGAACATCATGCTGTCTGCCCAGGTCCTGCAGAGCTCTTAGATAGGGAGGGCCTTCTTCTGGGGCACAATAGGATAAAACACCCATCATGTGGCAGGAGGCTCAGGGTGGATGGTCAGATGGCATCTCTCCTTTTGCCTCCTTTGTAGGCCAGCTGAGGCAGAAAGTTGGAGAAAGATGAGGTAGCCCTGGAAACCTAGGTGATTGCAGGTTTTCTTTTCTTTATGTCTGTCTGTCTGTCTGTCTGTCTGTCTTGATAGTATCTCATGTAGTCCAGGATGGTCCTGAATTCAGTGTGGAGATAAAGAAAGCTTGAAATCCTAAACTGAATCGCAAACTTTCCAGTCATGGGAGTCCATGCATCAGCACACTTCTGCAGTGCTGAGCCTTGGACTTTGTGCCCGAGAGACAAGCACTCTAGTATTTAAACTACATCCGCAGCACATTAAAAAAAAACAACCAATTGTTATGTTAGGTTGTATTTTGACTTTGTGTATGTCTGTGTACCACATGAGTGTCTGTGACCTGAGGAGGGTATGGGATCCCCTAGAACTAGAGTTACAGACAGTTGTGAGCCACCATGTGAATGCTGAGACTTGAACTCAGGTCCTTTGCAAGAGCAGCCCGCTGGTATTCTTAACCACTGAGCCATCTCTCCAGAACCCCTAATGGATGCTTTTAAAAATTGTTGTTGTTGTTATTATTATTATTACTTTTATTTGGTACAGCTCTTTGACATACATTCCTGAAGGTTGAACAACCGGATCTCTTTGGTCTTAGACTTGTGAATGATCTGCTGGGAAATTTAGTTTTCTCTGGGCATTTATGGGAGTCAGAGGCCAGGACTCACCACAAGAGTTCTCTTCTGCCACTTGCTTCAACAGCACCACCTATTTTCTTGGCATCAGCCTTTCAGAGAGGCCCACATAAACCTCTCACACATGGCTCTGCCTTGGTCTGACAGTACCTGCTCCTGCACACTGCTTGATCTCTAGCTACTTCCTCATTCTTCAGACTGCATTCTGACGGCAATCTCATGGTACAAGTAGCCCTTTCCTCTTGGCCTCCATGATACAGACTGCAAATGAAGTGATGGTTGAATGAGAAAGCTCAGTTTGTGGTGCAAACCCTGGTACTTGCTCCACCCACAGCTCAGACCTGTCTTGGGTGAGCTTATCAGGACACCAGCGGGTGTGCAAATACAGATTAGGCCAAGTTAGAGAGGGGTGGACAAAGGTGTAACAGATGAAGAGCTCCATCAAGGAATGAGCGAAATGGTACAGGGACCAAAAATCAACAGAGGCTGTAGCTTCTCCTTCCCAGCGTAGGCCAGAGGTGAGTGGCCATGAGAATGTGCCAAGAGCCATAGCTGTTGGAGAGTGGCTGTCTCCACCCAAATGTGACCTTGGGTGTCAGGGAGGAAATGAGGGAGTAAACACATGCCTCTGCCCTTTCTCCTTTCCCTTAGTTTAGCACTGGTAACTTAATTTGCCAACCCCCAAGCAGAAGCTGCCTACCAAAATGGTCCACGTAGGGCCTTCTGCAGCCCAGAGCAGGGCAGAGAAGGGTAGCCAAGAGCTGGAGAACAGCAAGAGAGAGCACATGTGACAGATGGTTCATGCGCAGGATGAAGATATAAAAATGTGTTGGGTGATGAGGGTTAATAGACATGACACGATGCACAGAAATCACAGGTATTAGTCTTGTACAGTAGCCTGTAGAATGCAGTTTTACAAGTGGGCTGCTGCCATAGCCCAGAAGGCGTACGACCAAGGCCAAGGTTTACGACCAAGGCCAAGGTTTACGACCGAGTTTTCCTTAAGTTAATTATTTGGGAGAAATATCAAGTTGTGATGTTTAGTCCCCTTACCCTGGATTTAAAAAAAAGGTTAAAAGAAATGATTTAGAAATACAATAAAGATAATTAATTTCTGTTCTTCTGTAGGATTCTGAGAAGACGTTTTAGTTCAAATAAATACCTGGTATTTTGTTTCCTACAGGAACAAAAACTGATACATTTACAGGGAAATAGTGTGTGCATGTTACACATAAAATAAATAACATAATAATTATGATATATAATATATAATAATAATATACAATATGTGTAGCCTTTTGCTGGACATGCATCTTCTCGGAGTACACAGTCAGCTCTTTGTCCAGCTGTGAACTGGGCTATTTGTATTCCTGTTGGGTTTCTTGCCTGTGTTCTGTGATAATCCTTCATCAGTTACAGCTCTTGCAAATATTTTATCCCAGTGGCCTGTTTTTTGCTCTCTTGACAGTTTCTTTCAGACTTGGGACTTAACCAAGTCCAGAGTAACAATTATTTCTTTCATAGATTTTTTTTTGTGTGTGTGTATCTAAAAATTCATCTGGAACCTCAAGGCCATCTAGATTTTTCTCCTGAGTTATGTCCTAAGAGATTTTAATAATTTTCTTTGGGGACAGCGTCTCACGTATTCCAATCTCGCCTTGAACTCGTATGTAGCCAAGGATGGTCAGTTCTGCTGCTTCTTCTGCCCCCACCTCCTGAGTGCTGGATTTCAGGCATGTGTACCATGCCGGGTTTATGTGGTAGCGGGGAGAGAACTCAGAGGTTCCTGCATGGAGGCGGGCACTCTGGTGACTGAGCTTCAGTCCCAGCCCTTTTCTGGAATCCTGTATTTTTTTTTTTCCTTTAGGTTAAAGTATGGGCTCCATTTTGACCTTATTCTGTGAAGGCCGAGGTCTGTGTCTACATTGTCTTTCCTTTATTGTTGCATATGAGTATCTAGTGGTTCCAGTAGCATTTGTTTGAGACTCTGTATTACCTTTCCTCTTCCTCAAACACTGTATGACTGTATAATGTGTCCATATCTAGGTTCTGTGTACTGTTCCATTAATCTGTTTGTTTCTCACCGCCTTGATTATCATGGCTTTGTAGAAAGTCTTGAATTTGGGTAACATCAGTCCTTCTTTAGTATTGTGGTTGCTATACTGCATTTTTTACCTCTGAGTGTAAATTTTACAAGAAATTTACCAATATCCACATTTTTTTTTCTGGGATCCTAATGGATCTACACATTAAGTTGAGAAGAACTATTGTGTCAGTAATTTTGAGTCTTTCTATTCATAAACACATAGCACTTCTCTACTTGGTTCTTTGATCTCTTTCATCAGGGATTTATAGTTTTCCGCTCTTACCTTTTGAACACATTTTGTTAGATTTGTACCTATTTTTTCTTTTTCTGGTAGTAGTTAAAATTATCGGCTCAGGACCCCAAAGACCAAGTTCTCAGCACAGGAGGCTGATTCGTCCCAGAGGGACAGAGGGCAGTGGTGAGGGACAATGACAGGAGACAGAAGACAGGGAGAAGCAGAAGGCAACAGAGAAGAAAGGAGAAGAGGGCAAGGGTTATTTGTCCTAGAGGGGAATGGGCTAAAGGATTGCCTCTGGACAGAGAGGGGACAGGCATGGCATATAAAAATGGCAGTTTATAAAGATGAAGGGGGAAGCCCCATGTTAGGATGAGGAGTTTAATTTTAATTGGGCATGTTAATTATGTGAGCCAAATGGGGTTTTTGCTTGTTGCACTTTAATACTTTGATAGCCGGACCTTGGTAGTCAGCCTCAGGGAGAGGAAGTGACCAAATATAGGAGTAGATCTTGGTGGCTAGCTTTAGAAATATCATCTAGCAGTTTTTAGCAAGGCAGTAGCAATGGAAGAGGAGGGCAAGGGCTGCCAGCGCCACGCTTGCCACTTTTAGCTGGCCAGAGACCCTTTGCAATATAAATGGTATCTGTTGTATAACATCCTCTAAGCTAATCTTCCATCTCAGAAGGAAGATTAATGAGGTATAAGATGTTCTGAAGGGAGGTGAAAGGTTCCATCATGCAGAGAAGTTCATTACACTCAAAAGCTTCAGGAAGTCCCTGAAACTGATCACATCCTTTACTTGTTCCTTCTCCAAGCATGTATGAGCCATTAGGACTGCTGAGAGATTCTCTCAGTAAAATCAAGCTGCTTAGAAGAGGCAGAGACCAACCAAGCTCGCTCTCCAAATTCCTGCTCTGCCTGCAGGCTGTGCAGTGTGCTCCAGGTTCCCAGCTTTTGTGATCTATCACTCATGGTGGATGGGCTTTAGTGATGCAGCTGTCCTGTTTCTGTAAGATGGAGGTTGTGGAAAATTTAGCAATAGGCAAAGACTTCTGAATGTTTCAACAACTAAAAATCACTTTAAAATCACATGAATTAGAGATGTTTCCAGTAACACGCGCCTGTGTGACATCACACACCTTCACTGAAGCCTTGGTTCAGAAGACACGACGGGAACACTGCACTGTGTGCATCCTCACACCACGCATTGCCAATGTAGAAGGTCTGGAACACTTTGGCTTAGTTTTGAGACCATTGTATGTCATCAGTTGTTGTGTTTTACTCTTTGTACAAAGCCCTTATGGAAACGTAATGGTTGTAGAAAACAAAGATTTTTTTTTTGTTTATTTTTGTACTCTAAGTCTTCGGCATGGACCAACACAGGATATATTTTAATTACAATATGTTGGAATATTTGATTTTTTTAAATTGCTGTTTGAGAATGCTGGAGAGATGGCTCAGTGGTTAGGAGCAGTGAGTGGTTTTTCAGGGACCTGGGTCTGGTTCCCAGCACTCACATTATTCACAACCATCCATAACTCCGGTTGCTGGAACTCTGTCACCCTCCCTCTTCTGATCTCCGTGGGCAACAGGCACACACATGGTACACAGACATGTTTGGCAAGCAAAACATCAATACACATAAAATAAAACCAAATAAATAAAAAATGTAAATAATTACTGTTGAAATTATTGACTTGAATTTCATAAAAAATATATCATTAAATGGATTTTGGTTTAGGATTAGAACAGAATTTCCAGCAATTTCTGGAATGGCTTTAACTTAAACATACTTCTGTCATTGTGAAGCAGGTTGTTTTTTTTTTTCCAATGATTTATTTGTTTATTATTTATACAGTATTCTGTCTGAATGTGTGCCTGAAGGCCAGAAGAGGGAAAAGGATCCCATTATAGATGGTTGTGAGCCACTATGTTGTTGCTGGGAATAGAACTCAGGACCCCTGAAAGAGCAGTCAGTGCTTTTAACCTCTTTTAATCTCTTCCCTAAACCATTTTTTAAAAAAACGCTTATAAACTATAGAATCAAAATGTCATGCAACCCTGAAAATGTTGCAAATGCTGTGTTTTATTGTATCAAACATTCGGCAAAGATCTGATTCTTTCCATAAAAATAAGCAATTTGTCTCAGCTGCAAATTGTTTTTGCCTTTACTAAATGGTAAAATTATATGTATATCAAATAATCCTTTTAAAATACATTTCTCTATAATATTTTTTTGTTAGAGTGGATGTTGGGTTTCCATACTTATTTTAGATGTATTGGGTTGTGTAAAATTTTTTTGAAGGGCTCTAGCTGGCCCAAACTTGGCAAACACAGGCCTGAGCATGGCAAACGTGTCATTCACCAGTTTTGCCTTTTACTTTTCTCCCTCCTCATTGCTAAACTGTTAGATTACATTCCTTATTTGGCCACTTCCTCCTTTTGAGGCTGACCCCCAGGCTCCAGCTCTCAAAGTATTTAAGTCCAGCAATCGAAAGCCCCCGTTGGCCCACCTAATTAATATGCCCAGTGAAAGCATACCAACTCATCCTGACACAGGGTTTCACCCTTTGTCTTTATAAACCACCATTTGCCTGTGGGCCACATCTGCCTCCTCTCCATCCAGAGGGAGTCCTTTGTCCCTCCCGAGCGAATATCCCTCTCCCTTCCCTCACCTCTCTGCTCTCTCTTCCTCTGTCTCCTCTTATTTCCTGTCCTCTGTCCCTCTGAGGCAAATGTATCTCCTTTGTGCTGAGAACTTGGTCTTGGTGTGTCTTGTGCCAACTCTGACCCTTTCATTTCTTATCTGAGAAAAGGTTATGAGTGGGAAAGTTAAAGGAATTTTCTCTAGTTGCTATTTTGTTGGATCTTGTTTTTATAACTCACTTAGCTATTCCATGTGTTCTGATTAGGGAGTAGAATTATTTTATACGTAATTACTATTGAAGACAGTCTTAGTATTATAATTTTGTTAATTGTTTCTGTTTTGTATTCATTTTATCTATAAATATTTTTGTATCCATTTTATCTATAAATATTTTTGCTATATTTTGGGTTTAATCCATTAATTTTTAAAATGGACATACTTTGATTCCTTTCTCACTTTTGTAATTGCCTCCAGACCTAACTATTATTATTTTTAATTGAGACAATGTCTCACTCTGTGGCAAATGCTGGTCTGGAACTTAGTTGGGGTTTCTGTTGCTGTGATCGAATACCATGTGACAACAAGTAAAGCAGGTGGGAAAGGACTTCTTTCACATTCCACCTCCAGGTCACAGTCTACCACTAAGGGAAGTCAAGACAGGAACTCAAGGCAGGACCCTGGAGGCAGGAACTAAAGCTGAAGCCGTGGAGGAACGCTGCTTACTGGCTTGAACCCCAGGGCTTGTTAAGCCTGCTTTCTTATACATCTAAGGCCACCTGCCCAGGGGTCCTACCTTGCGGAACTGGCCCTCACACACCAGTCATTAATCAGGAAAACACAATGTAGATTTGCCTACAGGCAGGCTGAATTTTTTCACTTGAGATAACTGTAGCTTGTGTTGAGCTGACAGTGAACCAAGCACAACAGTAGTCAAGACTGACTTTGAACTTAAAGAGATCCTCCTCCCGCTGCCTTCCAAGAGCTGATTCTAGGCATGAGTCGCCGTGGCTGGCTGGGAAAATCTCATAGTAATTTATTTTAAAGTGTAAGCGAACTTACTTCTATTACATACACAGCCTACTGTCTCCCCTGTCTTCCTGCCCATTCACATTACTGATTCCTGAATCTACTTCTTTATATTTTGCATGCCTGTTGTAGTAGTGTACTTTCCACAGGTGCAATGAAGTACCTGAGTCTGAAGACTTTATGAATAAAGGAGGCTTATTTAGCTCAGATTTGTGAATGTTCAAGGGTGTGGGGGACATTGGTTTGGTTCTGGTGAAGACCTCGTGGCAGATGCTTTGACATGGCGGGACCATGAATGAAAATGATCATAAATTTACGGAAGACTTAACAAAGCTGGTACAGAGACTTCCTTCCCACATGTTCCATATTCAGTTTTCCAGCCATCGCACATTAGCACTGATGGGTTACACCCAGGGCTGTGTGCACGCTAGGCAAGCAGCCCACCACCTGAGCTACATGCCTGGCTCCCAGGTTTACTGTTATTTCTCACATCTGCCATGGCACTGGGCATTGAAAAAGAGAGCAGCTGGAATTCAGAGAGCCCGAGCTGCAAGGGGCCCCTCATTATCCCATGCCGAGTCCTGTGGGAAGCAGGCTGCTCACACTCTGTATTAAATCAAGGAGCTTAGAAGAAAAGAGGCAGTGTTTAGTGCACCACTCTGCAGAAAGGGATGTCAAGAGACTGGGTTTTAAGTTCCTACATCTCCAGAAATTTCTGCCCTCTTTTTCTAGCAGACAGGTATTCCAGAGAATTACCTTCTTCTGGCTCTTCTAGTACAACCCCCTTCCCAAGCTCCCTATCCTGTTCATGAGACAAACCCTTATCTAACAAATATTCTGGGTTTGAGATTGCCCCCTTTTCTGATCCTGGGATCAGTCAGATATCAGACTGCCTGCAACTTTCCAACTCTCAGGGGCTTGAGACAAACATGCAAGTGGGGGTGAGGTGTGGGGAAGAGCAGCCACCAGGGAGGGGAGACAGAGGCCTAGTGCTCCCTGCTCACCTGTGACTCACGGAGGGGGTGAGTGCACAGCATACTGAAATGGGTTATATCGATTATGTCTTATAATCGCTCTACACAGCTTTTGCATCAGCATTCCCTGTTCAGATGGGACATATTTCCCTGACAGTTATCATACATTTCCACATTGTCACTGGCTGTTTTCATATTGATTTTGTATGCTGAGAACAGAGATACGTTATTGATCAGTTCTAGAAGCTGAAGTCTGTGCCTGAAGGCAGCAGACACGTGACACCATTTCCATCAGGAGTGTGGGGAGGAGGGGTTTGCAGAATTTTCAAGCTTCTATCTTTTTTTTTTTTTACCTTGCACCCACTCTTCCTTCCCAGAGACAGACAGGCCCTCAGATGAGGTGGCAGGGCTGACCACACA
>CM053749.1:10754924-10804510 GCA_028658305.1 Pachyuromys duprasi | reverse complement strand
ATCCAATCCAGTCATATTTCTTTGTTTTACATTTTTGACTGTGCATATTTGCAATGAATGGTTGCCAGCTGTTATAGAGTGTAGTCCCCAGAGCACCAGAGCCACCGTCTTCATCAGATCAGCTGTGTTGGTTTGCAAGTGGCCGTCAGGTGCACAGGTGTTTATTCTGGAAACACCCTCAGAGGACGAATGTGTAGAAAGGGCCACCTGACCCTTATCTGAGGGTTCAGCTGATCTTTCCAACCATCTGTATGCAATTCTGCCTTAACGGCATGTGGGGCTGGGCGTATGTGTCTTGAGAGTTGCTAGAGTACATAGGCTGAGGGGCTCCACTCATGGTGGCCATGGGGAAGCCATCTTACAGCTATCTTACAGACTTCCCAGTGCTTTGGGGTCTCCTGCCAGTAACCACTCATCCATGTTCTCTAAGTAAGCCCAGAAAACTCTTGTTCCCCAGGGTGAACTTTGGTGGAATTGTACTTTGGTTTGTGGGTGGGTTCTTATGGAGAGGGGTAGATAGTGTTCAAGTCTTCATAGAGACGGAATTCTTGCAACACTGAGGTGTACAGACAAGACTCATGTAGGACTGGGTAGCTTTTATCAAATGGGACCCTCAGTGTTGAAACAAATGACTCCTCAGGCAAGCCAGGAAGGTGAGGGATGAAGCTATACCTCACCTCCTATTGTCTCACAGTTTTGCCTAGGCACTGACCCCTGAGAGGCCAGTTTTTGAGTTCATCATCACTCTCCTTCTGTTGGAAGACTCAAATCTATCCCTACCTTTCTGTGATGAAACTATGAGGAAGCCTTTGTTTGTTTTTTAGAGTTATTTATTTATTTTATGTATAGGAATGCTCTCTCTATATGTACACTTGCATGCCAGCAAAGGGCATCAGATCACATAATAGATGGTTGTGAGCCACCATGTGCTTGCCAGGAATTGAACTCAGGACCTCTGGAAGAGCAGATAGTGCTCTTACCCACTGAGCCATCTCTCCAGCCTCAAGCCTTTGTATGAAAGGATTTCAGACTCACTGCCAACATTTCCAGACAGGAAAAGAGAGATTGGCTTGTTTATTTCACTTCCTTCATCTCCAACTTTCGCCACACTTCCACCCCTGCTGGGGGTGATGGACAGTTAGACTTCCCGGCTTCTGTTCTCTCTTGTTAGGCATGAAGTTTCCTCCATCATGTCCTTCTGTTGGCTGAGTGCTTAGTTGATGTTTTATCTATTCGGGGCACTGCAGACATGGGATGTCAGGTATACAGGCTTCCTGGTGAGGAGATATGAGGCAGGTAATGTTTGGAAAAGCTGAACTGTACTTGAGTCAACGCGCCATGCTACCCTGCAGCTCTTAGAAGTTCAAATATAAACATAACCATGTGGCATAGTGACATAGATATCTGCTAGCATTTTATTACTGGGTAGCTTTATTGAAGGAGATTGACATCAGGGGCCATTATTATTATTTGTATATGTGGGCTGTGTATGTGTGTATGTGTGCACGTTTACAAGTATTTGTGTGCATGTGTGTATGCCTGTCTGTATGTAACTGTGGAGTCAGAAGTTCATGTCAGGTGTTTTTATTGCTCTCTGTTTACCAAGCCTAGGCCTTTTGCTTCGAATATGAGATGCATAGAAACAGCTGGTCTAGTTGTCCCTGAAGTCCCTCTATTTCCACATTATGAGTATGGAGGTTACAGGTGGGCCACCAAGCTTGCCTGGCTGTTATGTGGGTGCTGAAGATATGGGCTCCAGTCTTCATGCTTTTTCAGTGAGAACTTTATCCGTTGAAGCATCTACCCAGCCCCTATTACCATTCTTGGAGACTGGGTTTCCTGATTTGAGGTCAACAGGGGCTTCAAATTTACTGTGTAGTTGAGGATGGTTTTGAACTCCCGATTCCCCTGCATTCATCTTCCAAGTGCTGCAATAACAGGCATGTGCCATCATGGCTGGCTGTCCAAGGACTATTAGAATGAAAGATTTGGAAGAGTCCTCAAAGTGAGTGTGTGAGCGTGAGTGAGTGTGTGTGTGTGTGTGTATGCATGTACATATGAGTGTAGGTGCCCAGGATGCTGGGAGAATCATACTTCCCTGGAGCTGGAGTTACAGGGCTTCCAGAAGCCAAACTTGGTTCCTCTGAAGAGCAGTCTACACTCTAACACCCTGAGCCATCTCTCCAGCCCCAGCATCCCTCAATCTGTCTCTTTGTCCACAGTGGCCGTGCCCAACCTATGGTGTCCTCCCTGTGAGCTAGTGACCTCCCTATGGTGATATGTTTGAACCTGGAAGGTTGTCACGGGCTCCTCCCCTGTGCTGTCATTATAAAGTACTGGACCTCAGCAGCATGTGCATTGTGACATGGAGCCTTTACCTTTCATCCTTACTTGGCACCATGAGTGGCTTTTAAATTCTTTATGATGGAAAGAGTGCATGGCTTTTCATCCTTCCCAGGGAATAACTTCACAAAAGTGTTTCTCTCAGAAAAGTATGTTCATAGTTGGTTGAATACATTATCCTTTTGGCAACAGTTCAAGGTATTGATTTTAAGATGTCCCCCTTCTTCCTATCATTCACTGCCTAGCCTCTGAGACAGTGGACCTACGTTTAGCAGCCTGTTTGCTGACTTGCACATATTTGACTTTTCTCTCTTGGTGTTACCACCAAGATGGTATTTACCACCAAGATGGTGTTACTAGCTCTGAGGAGATGGTATGGGGGTTCCGAGTGTAAGCTGACAAGATGTGACTACCCTTTGCTCTTCACATGCAAACTTTATGCACAGAGTGAGCCTCTATTTATATTTATGGTCTTTTTGGCTCCAGGAGAATTTGTTGTTCTTTTTTGAAGCTTTCATTCTCCCATTAAAAGTTCAGTATTTGTAATTCTATGATCATATGGTGGTGGGGCCACAGCTAAGTCTGACGTGCTTGGTATGCAAGCAGGAGGACCTGAATTCAGATCAGCACCCAGGATAAAAGCTAGGCATGGTGGCTCACCATCCCCAGCACCGGGTAGGTAAAGACAGGAAACTCTTGGGGTTTGCTGGTCAACTACCCCATCCAATCAGTAAGGCCCAGGTCCCAGTGGGAGACTGTTTCAAAGTGTTCATAGTTCCTGAGGAATGTCACTGAGGTTGACATCTGACCTCTACTTGTATCTATGCACATACTTAGCTATACACGAACACACACAGACACACGTAGATGCACACACACACACACACACATGAATCAGACACCTCTTCCATTAAATCAATCAAGGCAAGCTCTGTGAGTGAGAACCCAACATTCAGTCACTACCTAGGAGGAAAGCCAAGTTTCTTGGAAAAATTTTCCTTTACGATGTTTTCTTTGTTTGACTATCCTCCCCTGAAATTCAAGGCAGGTGTATTAGCATTCTATTGCTGGGTAACAAGTTGCCGCAGCTTAGAGGTTTAAACTAACACGATTTACTAACTCACACTACCCATGATCTCAAAGATGAGTTTTGTTTTGTTTTCTTCTTGGGTGCTCTGATGAGGAATCCATTTCTAAGCTCATTTGGGACATCTAGAGTCTAGTTCCTTGGGCTTGTAAACGAGGTCTTTAAAGGTAGGTGTATATGGTAGGTGGGTGTAAGTATACCATGGCATGTAGGTGAGGCCAGAAGGTAACTTCCAGGGGTTACTTCTCTCTCTCCAACATGTGGGACCCGGAGACCAAACTCAGGTTGTCAGGCTTGACAGCAAGTGTTTTTACCCTTTGAGCTATCTCCCTAGCCCAGGAAGTCTTGCTTTCTGTGGGCTTGTCACAAGGTCGGTCTCAGTTTTAGAGGCTGCTCTTATGCCCTAATTTATATCTGAGTCATCTTGACATGCCTCAAATCTCACTCATACCCAAATCCCACTCACAGAAGGCAAGGCATGATGGCTGGTCTTGATTGTCAATTTGACTGGATTTAATATCAACTAGGAGGCACACCTCTGCCTGTGGAGATGTTTCAAGAAAGAGTTAGTTGAGGCTGGTGGACCAGATCCCAGGGTAGGTAATATCTTTCACCAAGTGCTCCTGACATGACAATACTGAGGATAAAGCATTGGCTTTGCTGACTCCTCGCTAGTGTGGCCATTGCTGCTTCTGCTGCCTGCTGATGACACTGCACTCCAGCGTCTTTGGCCTTTCAGTGAGGACTCAGTATCACCTGCTCTCCAGGGAGCGTCAGGCTTGTGGCATCAGATTGGGATTGCTGAGGCATCCAGCTTCAGTGCACAGACAGCTCTTGCTATTCTACCTAGCTCCCACTATGCAAGAAAATCTAATAAAATATTTCTGTGTTTGTGTGAGTGTGTGTGTTTGTGTGAGTGTGTGTGTGAGTGTGAGAGTGTGTGTGTATACAGAACCTTGCCTGCTACACAAGGCTTATAGAAGGACCTGTGTCACTGCAGAAGCATGACTTCTGCCAGCCACAGTGGAGACAGTGGTTGAGTGTGGCATCCACTTTCTCTGTGTTTTGAAAAGAAGATCTGAGCACAGAGGTTATCCACACAGAATATAACATGAGTAGAAGTGTTGAATTTTAGAAGACAGGTAGGCTATATCCCTCCCTCCCTCCAATTAAAACAGGATGATAGAAAGAAAGAAAAAAAGAAAATGCAAATGCTAAAGAGGTGATGACCCTCAGATGTTTCCCCCATGTTATCCATACATTTCTGTTGCCACTATGGGGGCTCCCTTCTGAAATTCTAGGACTCAGTAGGCTGAGGTAAGGAGATTGACATGAGTTGAACGCTAGGTAGATCTCATAGAGCTTGCTTCAAAGAGTAAACCAGCCAATCAATCATTCAGCCAGCCAGCCAGCCAGTCAGCCAATCCAGCCAATCAATCAGCCAGTCAGCTAGCCAACCAGCCAACCAGCCAGCCAACAAAAAATAATGCACATCCACTTTGTGTTTCATGTACTAAACTCTGAGCAGAGACTTGGCTTGAGTGTATGGCACATGAGTGGTGCAGTGCCCACAGAGGCCAGAAGAGGCTTCTTGATCTCCTTAAGCTAGAGCTACAGGCAGTTAAGAGAGGGCCAACATGTGTGCTGGGAACTGAACTCAGGTCCTCATGTGCTCTTAACTACCGAGCCTGCTCTCCGGCCCCAGGGTGGTTGTTAAGCCCTGTGCTTTCTTACCTTCTGGATAGCCACTGGCCATTTCATTAACTTGTGTTTTCTGTTGGATGGGACACTGAAATCAGAGGAAGGGATGAAAGAAAGTGACTTCTGGGCTTTGTCTGTCAGATTACCAGAGTTCATGTACCCATGGAGTCAGGAGGACGGTGATTCCTGTACGTGCTTCAGGGGAGTGGGCCAATGTTTCCTTTCGCAGTGTTCATTAGTCCACTAGCAAATGTGCAGTCCCACATTGCAGTTGTTTGGACTTAGTGGCTAATCGCATGCGACTTTTCCTCCTGTGAGCTTTTTGGATGACTGGGAAGGTACCAGCCTTATTCTCTCCATCCATTGTTTGAACCCTTCTAGCCTTGGGAACATTGGGTTTATAAAGAAATGAACTTTGTTTCCCAAAAGTTCAATCACAACTGGTCTTTTAAAGCCCACCTGTAAAGCAAGAGACTTAATTATTCTAGATTTTTTTTTTGCTACATTCCAAATTAAGATGTTTTTTAAAATTTGTATTTAAAATAAATTATTTATTTCTAATTGATAAATGAGATCAGAAAGGAACTCTTAGTGACTGATTAGATGTGAACACTGATTGGCACTGCAGTTAGGTGATATGGAACACCCGCCATGATTTATCTGACATTCCAGTTTTGATGGTAATGTAAAAGTACTGTATCTCTCAATATTGCTTAGCACCGATGTGTTAAAAACCACATCTTCCCATTCCTTCCTGAGTAAATTGTCTAAATAAAGTATTTACAAAATGAGGATATTAGGTATAACTGAGTATAATTAACAGTCACTTTGTAGATTTTCATAAAGCTCTCATGTGTACTTCTTAGAAATTGAAAATGTGAAAGGAGTGACTGTGGTAAACTCTTAGGGACAGCATACAATTTCCCATTGTTTACTTTTTGTGAAGTTGAAAGAAGATGGAATTAAACTGTCAGCTTCACTTGATCCCAAATTTCTTACTTAATCCCAAGAATACTGAAGAACAGATGCCAAATGTATATTACAAATCTGAAGTCATTTCACTTCAGTCTTCAGGTCTGGGAATGTGGCTCAGTTGGTAGAGAGGACTTTGCCATGCACGAAGCCCTGGTTTCCATCCCCAGCACCATGTTAGTTGGGTGTGGTGGTACACTTCTGTAAACTCAAGGCCAGCCAGGGCAACATGAGCTCTTTTTTCAGGGAGAGAGGAGCGGGTCAGGGATGTAGTCTCACGCTGGACTTCTGGGGTGCTGGCATTTTGGTAGGATTCAGCAGCCATTATCTGAGATATGAGAGTTTATTATCTCTCTTATTCCTCAGTGTAAGTGTTCCAACTCTACCAGATGTGCCTGGTGACTCGATGAGGGAGGACCCAGATGTCATCAGCACATTCTTATCCTGCAGATGTGGTCCTTGTCTGAGCAGCATTCTGGGAAGAGCTTGAAGAGAATATAGAAGTTCTGGAGGGCTTTCTTCCTGGCTGACATCCAAGCAGGAAGTTTCTTCACTTGGTCACAAGGAGGTTCATATCTCATCAAGAGCAATGACAGACTGTGGGGGTTCAAAGGCAGCCTCACACCAAATGGGTAATACGCAGAATGCAAAGCTTCTGAAACTGTTTAACTTGTAGTCACGACATGTAATGAGAGAGAATAGTGGCTGGGCACTGACATTCCCAAAGCGCTTACCATGATGTAATTCGTGGTGGATTACAGAGTCAACAAGATGTAATTTAAAAGCAATGAGAAAAATATTAAATTTTTTTCTAGGGGGCAATTCTCGAAGCTTGTTGAGACAGGAGCGATGTGTTTAATCAACCCAAATATTCTTACAAATCACACCATGTGAGTTACTTGAGGACAGCCATCACTGACCTGCATCCCTCCGCTTCTTAGCATTTTCTCAAGGATTTGGGAAGCAGAGGGAGGGACTCTATTTTCCTTGTGGCTGATTGCAAACTTATAATTTCAAAGAGCTGATGGAAGCGGTATAATCATTATTATTTTTGTTGCAGTTTGGGGATGACAGAACCGTGCCTTAGTCAGATGCTTGCACTGACCTTGGACAGTCACTACAGTTGCCTTTTATCAGATAAGCGGAGAGCTGTAATTTGGCCTCTGCAGACAGAGAGTGTCTGTGAGAACAGTACAGACTGGGCCTTCCCGTCATTTTTCACAGTAGAGCGAAACCGTCTTTGGGTTGTCAACTACTCAGTCTTCTTATTCCTTATTCCTTTAGAAAGCCCCTTTATGACAGCTTTTATGATCATGTCGGGGTTTGCAGGCTTAATAACCATGCCCACTATGACCTTTGGCACCTGTGCTGGCTCCTTTTATGTCAGCATGGCACACGCAAGAGTCATATTGGAATAGGGAACCTCAATTGAGAAAAATCCCCACCTCCTACACCAGATTGGCCTGTGGGCAAGTCTTTGGTGCATTCTCTTGACTGAGGATTGATGCGGTAGGGCTCAGCTCATTGGGTGCCATGAGAAAGCAGGTTGGCTAGCGGGGAGGGGCAGCCAGGAAGCATCGTGCCTCTACGGCTTCTGCTTCAGTTCCTGCCTTCAGGTTCCTGCCTTGCCTTGTGTCATCCCTGCCCTTTTTGAGTTCCTGCCTTGATTTTGCTCAGTGGTGGACTATGATGTGGAACTGTAAGCTGAAATAAACTCTTTTTGTCCCACATTGTTTCTGGTTATGGTGTTTTATACCTGGCTATTGAGCCCCCTGGGTTCTCTTGTTTCCACCTCCGCAGACTGAGATTGCTGCTATGTGCCACTCACCCTGGACCCTTTTACCTGGGTGCCTGGGATCAAGCTCAGCTCGCTTCCTTGTGTGTCAAGCACTTTAGGACTGAGCAGTGTCTCCTGTCCTGAGGACATTAATTCTTACAAAGATCATGAGGATTAAAGGTAGGTGAGCATCAGGCACATGGTACCATGGAGCTCAGGCCATGACTACACATCCTCAGGCTCTCCCAGGCACGAGATGTCACTGGTGTGAGTCTATCTGCTCTCGATGCTTTCATGGGTGGAGGACAGTGCTCCGGGATAATCACCCCGAGGATGAGTGCAGAGGCTGAATGCAAATGAGCCAGGCAGTGTCAGCTGCTTACCATAGTTGTGTGGCTTTCAAACACTTCTCTTCAATATCTGATCGTTTTTTTAAGCTCCTGGTTTTCCGGAAGAAAGGCTTCTGTTACTCATGTGACTCTCAAGGGTATTGCTATCTGCAGAACTGTTTTATCTCTATGATGCTGCTGGAGTTTAACACCACAGAGGTCATGGTTTGGGTCTTAAGTGTTCTCCTCAAAGCCCACACGTTGAAGGTTTGGTCCCCTGCTAATGGCTCTGAGGATTATGGAGATTTTAGAATATGGGGAAGGTCCCTGGGAGCTTGCATCGAAGAATGTGCTTTGTGCCTGTTCCCCATTTGTTTCCTGGCTGCTGTAAAATGAGCACCTTTGCCCACACCACGCCCATTGTAAGAGGTTGTTCTGCCACAATGCAGGTCAACAGGGATGGGACCAAATGGTCACTGAACCCTTTGAAACCATGAGCCGCATGAGCCTTTCCTGCTTGATGGTGATGGCCTCAGGTACCTATTTTGTCACAGCACAGGTGACCTGGGCAGGGTGAGTGTGTTAGAAACACTGTCTGTGAACAGCAGTAACTCAGAGGTAGAGGTCGCTCATCTGTATTCCGGATGTTTGAGTGGGAAGTTTTGGCCTGAGACTACTGTTGCCCAGGGATCTGCGGATGACATTTGGGGAACCTTAGTGTGCCCTCAGCATTCTGGATACTCTCATTTCCAGCACAAGGGGCTTGTCTACCCTTCGCTGATTCCCACAAGAATAGGGATGCTTGGGAAATTTATATTCTTGAGAACAGAACCGCTTCCCGGCTATCATCACAAAATTACTAATAAGGCAGGCTGGATCCAATGATAAGAATGCTCACAGTAGCCCTGCTTATGACATAAAATAAACCTGTACTTAGGCGTAATTATTGAGATACAAATCTCTTCATAGTCTATGCAAAAGCTCTCCCCCCTCCCGTCCCTGACTTTTCAATGTCAACCTGTGGAGCAATTTCAGGGCTGCAAATGTCTCTCAAGTACATTTTGCATGGCCTTGAAAACAACAGTCATAAGACCCAGGAGGGAAAGGATTGCACACCACAACAGGAGCCATCTCCAACAAAGGGGATCAGTCACAATGGTGTTCTTCTTGACGTTCCCACCTGTAAGTGAGATGAGAGAATGTGTGCCCCTCAGTGCCAACGGGGTGCTCTGAGGAAGGGATCAAGATCCAGGCTAACAATTTGGGTCTGAATTAAAATAAATCCTAGGGTTTCATATTTAAAAATTAAGGTACATGATGTAATGTTCTCCCTAATAATTTATCCTTTAGTTTAATAGTTATGAAGCTCAAAGTTATTACTATTAAATAAAATTGATGACTCATAAGGCTCAGTGTGCTAACCCTGGGCTTCGAGGAGCCTGTGGGCTTCTGCCAGGATAGCTAGTGCTCTAGTTTACAACTTACAGTTGAGTGTAATTTCTACTTCATTGGATGGTCCTTTCATTCCGACTTGGAAGTAGTGCCTCTGATGATTCCTGAGGAAGTGTCAGCCCCTCTCTGAGAGGTTCCGGGTACTAGCTTTGTGGCATGCTGGGAGCAAAGGGGAGTCCAAGATGGAGGAGGAGCAGCATGCAGCAGGAGGAGGCAGGATGCAGCAGTGATAGCCTGGGTCCTGGAGAGGGCAGATCTGCACATCGTGGCTGATCCCAGTATATTCAGGCACGGCTACAGCATGTTCTGGGAGATGAAGTTGTATAGCCCAGATAAAATGTAAGGACCAGTTGGTCACTCTGGCTGTAGCCATAGATGGACGAGCAGAAACAAGGCCTAACCCAGCTACACTGGGCTGACTTTTAGGAGGGAGGAAAGCTGAGCTCAGCCTGTCGTTTGGGTCCAGAGCAGAATCTCTGTCTTAGGGCCTGACGCCATACTGGGACACTTAGGCAACCTTGGCAGAGGTTAGGCAGTGGCTAGGCTGGCACTTCATGGAGGGATAGATTCCACCATTATCAGCATCACCGTCATCACTCACTACCACCATGTCACTACTTCCACCATCACCACTGACACTATCTCCATCACCATTATCACAGTTACTGCCATAGTTAACTGGTTTGATCTTCTTCAAGGAACACAGTTGCTGTGAGTTCATGTGTGCGACATCCGTGTCACGACCAGAGGACAGCATTTCACAGCACACGTCCCTACCTTCCAGAAGGTTCCTGCCTTGGGTACACCACTTGGTTGGGTGTAATAGTTCTGATACCCCTAGCTATTATTTTTCCTGCTTCCATTACAGGGCCAGGGATTAGTCTGACCACAGGACAGGGGGCTTTGGAAGCAATGGGAGGGCACCTCTTCACTCCCAGAGTCTGCCTCCAATAAAAGTTAATGGCACATAATAATTTGTCAGTTTAATTTACCTTATGTGGTGCTAGTCCCCTTTTTGACATTTAAGTGCAAAATAGGTCTGTGATCTGGGTTTCTAGATCCTGGGCAGTAGTTGAGATCCACCTAACTTTCAGTGAGACTCCTCATATCCAGGCAATGCTATCCGCTTTGGGGGACATCCTTGCATTGGGATGAGAGTAGAAGCCTGTGTGTTATAGTATCGTTTTTCATCTCTTTGCCTCCTGCCCTGCCCTTCTCTTATTGGCTGGGATATAGATGAAAACACTCTACCCTGGGAGGTGGGAAGAGACTGGGGGCAGGACTGTCATCCTATGGAATTTGCAGCAGCCTTTTGAATGTGCAGAACATGTAAGGGATCCCGGGCAGCAAACAGGGGCTTCTTCATACCGCCCCCTCCCCTGTCACTGTTCAGGTGTCCCAAAGGCTGCTGTAAAAGGGCTCTGACACCTTTCCAGTCTGGTTTCCTGCTGGGAATCTTGTATCTACTTGAACCTAACTCTTACTGCTCTGTCCATGCTCCTGAACACCTTCAGGAGGTGACCTCCGGTCCTCCTCCTTGGCCTGTCTACATCGAGTCACTCTCTCCTCTTAGCTGACAAGCATCACACATAGACTGGACCACGGCCCCGTGAACCTATATTGGAGGGAGTAACAGTTGGCATCCTGGTGTGGCTCCCATCTCCTGGGTACAGGGTTTGGGATCCACTGGGCGAGGGAACAAAGAGGACTCGAATGCCACAGATGGAGACAGGTGGACAGCTAAGGAGAGAACAAGAATATTTTTGTAAAAACATTTTTTTATGCAAGTCTGCTTTTAATGTGAACAAGTTTTGAGCTCAATGGGGGCCCCAGTTTCTTGGCTTTGCTGACATCTTTGGGGTAGGAGCACCATGAGCTGGCTCTACACATTCATTTAGCAGCTGGGTGTCATGCAGTGCTGGGGTTTTCAGTAGGTTTGGCTTTAGTATTAATACTCAGGAACTGAAGTGAGTCTTTAGGACTCATTTCTGTTTCTCCTGGAAGACCAGAGTTTATTCCTGTGGTTCCATCTTTTGTTTGCTGATGAAAGCACAATATGTTCGTGCTAATTGGATTTGTCTGCTTGGAAGTGTTTTTTGCTATCATAATGAATGCAAAACCAACAACTATTATTTACAAGAACTTCAAGCAGAAATATACTCCCCGCAAATGAATACAAAGTTAATTTTGTTTGGAAACAGCAGAATTTTGAAAAGGAAAGACACAAAATGTTTGTCAGCCCTTTGCCATCTGCATAGTTTTGGCGGTATAAAGCTCTTTAATGTTTCACTCCAAGCATGGAGTCCTTAAGGTTTGGAGTGAGTCTCTGGTGTTTAAAAGAGACAAATATCTGTTTACTTTGACTTTTTGCAGAAACAAAGGCTTGGAAGATCAATCAGGCAGGAGGCCAGCGATGCTCCAAATGTGGTCTGAGGACTGTAGTCAGGCAGCCCTGTGACTGAACTGAACTCTGCAGATTGCTACCAAAGCCATGCCCAACACACGACCTGTGGTTTCTGTTTTTGAGGGGAGTGTAGATTGTTCTAGATGGTTCGGGTGGTGAATCATATGTGGCCAAGCAGTCATGCTCAGTGGGAATGTATTAGAACTTACAAGCAGATGTCTTGGGCTTCTCAGAAGAAAGCCTTTGTCTTCTCCCAATACATTTGCTGAAACTTGACCCAAGAATCATTTAGATGTATACTACTCCCTATGACCAGTGGCAATCTAATTCAGGTTTCAAATATATTTAGAGAAAGCTTTAATATACATATATATGTATATAATTTTTTTTACTATGTCTGGAAGGATGACTGCAGAAATGTAAAACAAGGTTTTATACATTGGACTACCCAAAGTGGTCTGCAGATTAAAAGAAAATTGTTCTACATTTTTATGTCATTTTACCTGGTACAGGCTTACATAAAGACATATTCATACAACTCGGTAACGTACTTTTAGTGTGTTATACCAGAATCTACTACCCTTCCCTGCCTCTTCCTTCCCATTCCTTTTAAGTCAGTCTCCTCTCTTCACCTAGGTGCATCTGCTTCTGTTTTCATGTTAAGTATGTATAGCTATCTAGAATCTAGAAACCACAAAACTGACAAGTTGCTTGGCATTTGTGTTTTGGGGACAGATTTAATTCACTTCATATGACTGTCTCCATTTTCCTGCAAATGACATAACTTTGTTCTTCTGAGTAAGTAAAGACTATCCATCATGGAGAGGTGGTTCAGTAGCTGAGGTCGTGAACTGGGAAGGACCAGAATGTGGTTCCCAGCACTCGTGTTCGGCAGCCCACAGCTACCCGTAACTCCAGCTCCAGGGAATCCATCCCCCTTTTCTGGTCTCTTCAGGTACTGTATTTATGTGTATATGCACATATACAGACACACACATATTAAAAATAAATCTTTAGAACCACTCAAATTTATGTGTATGAATTTGTATTATTTATGTATATTACATTTTCTTTATCAATTTCTGAATCAATAGACACAGGTTGCTCCTGTAACTTAGATTTTTGTGACTAGGGAAACTGTAAACACTGATGTGACAGTATCTTTCTCACACGTTGAACTGGCATCTTTTGGGTGTGTATGGCAGATCTAATCTTAGCTCTTAATACCGAGAGAAGTTATAGAACACACACAAACTTGCAGAAGCAGAACAGCACACTGGGAAGTGATGATGGGCAGTCATGTTTGCCTTCTTAACTGATTTTATCCCAAATTCATATGTTCTGCATTCCTTTGTCTTCCCTGAAGATCTCCTGTATTTTAATTGCTGGACCAGGCAGCCCAGTCTGCTCATTCTCTACCAGAAAGTCCTGTTTTGTTTGGTCAGTGGTCACTTGTTGCTTTTATTTTTGGCTGTCTGTCTATCTATCTATCTATCTATCTATCTATCTATCTATCTATCTATCTATCTATCTATCTATCTATCATCTATCTATCATCTATCTATCTATCTATCTTTCATCTAGGTTTTTTGAGACAGGGTTTCTCTGTGTAGCCCTGGCTATCCTGGACTCACTTTCTTGACCAGTTCAGCCTCAAACTCATGGATCTGCCTGCCTCTGCCTCCCAAAGTGCCGGGATTACAGGCGTGCAACATTGCTCCTGGCTCCTATTTATTTTTTAAGATATTTATTCTCTCCGGGGAGTACTCAGTCCTAAAAGGAACCCCCATATCACACCCACTCCTCCCAAGGCTCAGGAATCACCATGGAAGAGAGGGTGGGAAGGCTGTGAGTGAGAGAGGTAGTGTGGATGACTGCTGCAAAGTAGCATTTTTCCAAAATGGGAAGGCCGTTCCACATGTGAACTCACGGCGGCTGTCAGTGAGTGCACAAGACCTGTACAAGACCAAGCCAGCCAAATCCCAGCAAGGGTGTGGGAGGAGCCTGTGGGGTGTGAGTGTGAGTCTATCCCCCACGAGCTACTGACAAGTGATGCCTGCTTGAGGAGGGAGAGTTTCCTCCCAAACCCCTGGCTTTGGGTATATCCCCTGATAGGCTGCCTATGAGCTAGTAGACAACCCTATACCCATGTACCTACTGGGAACACGTTAAGTGAACTCAGTGCTTTTTTTTTTGTTGTTAAAAAAGAGAGAGAGAGAGCACTTGAAGTTAGGAGAGAAAGGTGGCTGTGGGGAGCTGGAAGGTAAGGTGTGGGGGGATGGATTTGGTCGAAACACCTTATAATCATGTATGAAATTCTCAAACTATAAAAAAATTCTATGTAAAAATATTTACTCCTTGACAGTTTTTACCCGCGTGTTTAATGTAGTTAGATTTGATCACTTGTACCCCCACTGCCCTCTCACGTCCCCCTCACACAACTGATGAACGCTTCTCCTTATGGCTGTTAAATTCTTTTTTTTTTCTTTATAGCTGTTAAATTGTTTGTTGCTATTAAGTTTGCTTGCTGAAAGCCCTCCTCATCAGTGCCACTTATCATAATATTCATTTAAAAACATCTCTTCTTTTCTCGCTTAGCGTCATGTCTGAAGAAGTCAGAACTCTCACTCATCGTAGTGGGAGTGACAGACCAGTAACAGGGGAGGCTATGGCTGTTGCACATGCCCATTGCTCTTCTCAAGGAAACCACAGGCTCCCTCAACCCGTCAGGGTTTCTTTGCTTGGTTTAGTCTTTCTTTACATTGACTGTTTCCTGCTTCTCATTCTCACATGGTTTCTTGCTTATCAAATGAGGCCCCTGCTCTCATTTTGAGGACTGTAACACCTTTAGACAGATATTCATTTTGTTCTTCTACATAGGTTAGAGGGACCACGTAACCTAGGCAGAAAGGCCAGCAATTCATAGAGGATCTTACGGAAAACTGGTTGGAACTACAGGACAGTGACACACCTTTGTCCTGCAAAGCAGGGTAGACTCCAGGGTGAGTGCTAACCTGGCTTTGGCAGACGGAACCAGCCAGCCTGGAGCCACGCTAGAGCAAGGATGGGTCTGGAGATGAGGACCAGGGTCTTTAGGAGCAGCAAAGCGAGGGGGCAGGGGAGTGGGGAAAGCAGATTCTAAGATCCCAGCACATCAGTGCCTTCCACGCCACAGTCCTGACGACAGTCTTGGGAGAATGTTTGCTCCCACTTCAGATTTCACACATGCTCACTTGACTCACAGAACACTCAGGATTGCTGTCTTCTCTACAGAAGTAGGTGAGGGTTTTCTGACAAGCCTCTATTCACTGCACAGGAAGAGCTTAATGTAACTCAGGAATCAGGATGGAGTGGGGGATGGGGTGAGATTTGTCTTTACCTTTTGTTAGAGCCACAATACAACACAGAACCCAGGGAGTTATAAACACACATATATATTGTAAAAAAAAGTTCAGTTGGTGCTAAAATGTCAATAAAGTCAGCAGATGGCTTCCTCTTCATTTGCATTCAGTGACACAGTTTCACAGTGTGTTCCAAAAGATTGACAGATCTGGCACACTGCTGTTTCATTTCCTCATCTGGAGATGTGAGGCAGGGCTATTAGTCAGCTTCACAAATATTTATCTTTATTTACCTGCTCTTAACCCCCAGCCCTGTATTTTTGAGAGTGCAATAGTTCTGGGCTGGGGCTCTGGTATGACTTTATTCTGACTCTTCTTCTATCAGATATCTAGCTGCTGGGTGATGTATTTGCTAAGTGGCTTAGTGAGGGAAGGACCTGGAAAGCGCAGCTGCTGCCGTAGTCACAGAGACTATGAGCCCATTTTCTGGATGGGTTGACCTGGGTCTTTGCTCAGACGAATCTGCTCTGTGCTGAAATCGCCAAGCCACAGAAGACGGTTTAGCTGCCACTGGGAAAATCCTATTTACTGTTGTTCAGACTTAATTGGGAGAGAGCAAGGCAGTGACAGAGACCCTTATCTCTGATGGAGGCAGAGCAGGGCAGGGCAGCTCAACAAATTAGGAGAGATGCAGAAACAAGGACCACTGTCCTCACTGGGTACTCTTTTTATTTATCCCTGGCACATGTGATTTATGAAGCCCAGCTCCTTTGTCCTGTTAGAGAATGGGGCTATCAGCTTCGTGTCCCGACACCATAATTTTGTTTTAAACCATTCTGTCGATGCGTATGCATTTCCTGGCCACAATTTGTACACTTCTTTGTCAGTTCCATAAATCATTATAGATAAGCAAATCCCTCTTTTAACCTTTTTGGAAAGATAACATGACCAATACTTTCTGAACGTACTCCTGTGAGAATTGTTGTAGGGAGATAAGCGCAGCCTGTCTTGATGGCACACCCACACAATAGCGTGATTTATGGAGGGGAATAGGCTTGTTCATTGGGGCTCATCCAAGACTTTTCAAAGGTTTGTGTGTTTGTGTGTGTGTGTATGCGTGAATTTCAAAGAACCATGTGAAGTTGTAAGAAGACATACTAAGGACTTTTGACGAAGGTACTGTGGTGAATATTTCTGCAATTGCTTCTGTACATGGCAAAATGTAGGGCAGATTGTAGAAGTTTTAGCCAATATCTTGAATAAAACTAATTGCCCTTTTGTATATACACATGAATATTTATCTTTGTATGTAAGCTTAAGATATTTATTTAGTGTGTGAATATGTGCATGGGTTTTGTGACTGTTCGCGAGTGAGTATATATGCATCCACATGGAGGTCAACCTTGGGTGTAGTTTCTCAGGATGCTGTTTTTTTTTCTTTTCACATGGGTTCTAGGGCTTGAAGTCAGGTCCTCACGCTCACACAGTAAGCACTTTGCCCTTGAGCTATCCCCAACCCTTGTTTGCTTGTTTGCTTGTCTGTTTTCATCCTCACTTTCATCAGCTCTCTCAAAGAAGTCTCAACCAAGAAGCCTTTATACATCTCCCACAGACGAGTGTTTGGAGTCTACATTTTAGAATAAAGGGAGTTTAATTGAGATACAGAAGAGAAATGAATGCGTGTGGTGGCCCTTTCCTACATCATAACTACAACACTACATACCTAATATATATATAATAAATTAGGTATTATATTAGGTATTATTATAGAATAATAAAACATATATATATAAAGCTTTGCAGCAGAATCATGTGTCCCAGATTGAGTCAATGGTTGAGCCCCAGGCTGTGGAGTCCAGCTCAGGGTGTGTCTGTGGGATGGTCTTCTCCTCAGCCTTAGCATACAGCTGTGTCTGCTCCTGCAAGGCCTCTTTTGTTACTCTGCTTCAACACCCATTCTGTTTCCCATTCTGTCACTTCCTGTTCCCAGGGACACCTGCTCTTTTAAGTGTTTGCATTCCATTCAGTGTGGGGGGTACCAGAGCTCATGGTAAAAAGACCTTTAAGACAAGGGAATATCACTGTCTTTCAATCATTTGACCTGGGCTCTGTGCTGAGAGCTGAGTTAGGATCTCAGTGCGATGTTGTTTTATAAAAATGAAAATCCCAACAGTTCTATTTTACCAATAAAGACTCAGGAGCCAGATGCTCAGAGAGGCAAAGAAAGCACCCAGCTGACCTTCCTTTTCAGTCAGATCCTGATAGAAAAAAACCCAAAAGGCTCACTAGTTCAACTGACAACAGCCCAGAAGCAAAAGACCAAAACCCCCAAGGCTGAAGGCTTGCTAGCTCAAAGCCCAAAACACCAAAAACAAAACAAAAACAAAACAAAACAAAAAAAACCCTGAGGATCTGAAGCCTAAGCTAAAGTGAGAGCTTAAGCTAAAAGCTTTTTTTTCCTGCTTCACACTGTCTTAAATACCTGTCAACTCAGTCTCTCCTATTCTTTAATCCTTGTCAGCTGGTTTCTTGCTCCACCTCTTGGCCTAGGGCTAACTTTATTAAATCCTGTGCACAGAAAGCTCTCGGATTTAAAGGTGTGTGCTAGGGCTGGATGAACCACACCATAATCACCTGTTTACAACAAAAAGTTCTTGGATTAAAGTTGTGTGATAGGGCTGAACCACACCAAACAAGAAACAGAGTTTTACAGTTCACATTGTAGGGTTCAGAATGGGATCAAATATCCTGCTACAGTGCAATGTGTTTAATTTCATCTAGTCTACAGAATGTACCTTCTGCCCTCCATATGTGCATCCCAGGAGACCCATGTACACCCCCCCTAACAACAACAATAATAAACAATAGCAATGGAATACCAGGCAAAATCTCACACATTGACAATCCTAGCGCTCAGAAGGCAGGAGATTTCCATGAGTACAGAGCCAGCCTCAAATACTGAGGCTCTGTCTTTAAAGCAAACAAAACAAGAAACAACAACAAAAAGACAAATTTATGGGATGTCCATGTAATGTACTTCAGTGTGAGCAGAATGAGGCTGGGACTGTCATTTCAAGTCATTTTCTAAGGGTAAAGAATTTTAACTTGGCCCTAAATGCCCTTCTTTGTTCCTGGACCGAGACAGTCCCTAACTGTCCCCTAGTCACCACACCTGGGCACAGCCAATCACTGACTGCCCACATTAGAAAAATCCCTTACCCCTAGACCCTCCTCCTGTTTTGCGGTTTTTGCCTTTATAAACTCTGTGACTCTGTTGCTCAGGGCCCTGTACCACCCCCTTGCGTGGGAGCTGTGTGCAGAGCCCCGGCATGCTGGCTACTAGTAAACACCTCTTGCTATTTGCATCAAGTTCTTTTTTGTGGGTTATTGGGGTCTGGCATCTATCCTGAGGAACGGAGGGTCTCTCCACCTCGGGAGTCCAACAATCTCAAAATGAACTCACAAGTTCCCTCTCTCTGAAAACAGGTACATACTCACTCACACAGCCTCTCCTCCCAACCCCCTCTCTCTTTCACACATAAACACACACACACATTCATATATATATTTTTTTCTGTGTAGTTCTTTCAAATATTAGAGTCTGGATTGGACTCTGTGAAGGTAATTGATTTGAATGTAGGTTTTCTGGAAGTTTTTTTTAAAAGCAATATCCATAAAGAAGGAATTAGCACTGGACAGACAGAAGAGTATTAACTTCTATGTAGCTATTATAACACGGGCCTCAATGGAGAGTTGCAGAATTGGATAGATGCTCCAGAAGAGATCAACACCTAGATGCTGTCTCACAGACCCTGGCAAAGGCTCAGTTTCGTAGAGGGCGTTCCCCTAGGGCAAAGCAATGGTACCAACGGGGAGAAAAACCTCAGTGCTGAAGAGATCTGGGTGCTGTACCAGAGAATCTTCCAGAGTCTGTGAAAACAAAACTATTTATGCCAAGTAGAGAAGCCATTGACGCACCCTTGCCGTGACCAGGAAGGAACGATTACCTTGTTTAATCAGGACCAGAGCTGTGTGCGGTCCCTTTGCTAGGTATAGCCAGTGAGTTTCCCTTTCTTTAATGTTCTCTCCTGCTCTCTCACCAATGAGAACTGAGTGTGCTAAGGGTTCTCTAGAGCTCAGCATCACACAATAATTTCAAAAACCATCTTTATTGTTTTTTGATGTTCTGCATTCAATAAGTGTTCAATTAATATCCAAGAATGACCACATATGATCAGCACAAACTGGCTTGGTGAGAAAAAGAAAACACGAAGATGGGAGGAGTTGTATTTGGAAAAGGATTATGGGAAGAGTTGAAGGGTAAAATGAATAATATAATGTATATAATCATATTTCATTGTATACATGTATGAAATTCTCAAGAATAATAAAACTTATAATAATAAAAATAAACTTTAAAAAACTAAACATTTAAAGAGATAAAGATGAGGTGTGGTCTGGTGAGATGGTATAGTCGGTAAAGTGCTTTCTGTGCAAGCATGGGTACCTGAATTTGGTCCCCAGAACCTACATAAAAAAGCCAAAGGAAGCGAGGCACGTTTGTAGAAAGGCAGAGAAAGATGTGAATCTGGGCCTGCTGGCCAACTGCATTATCCTTATCAGTCAGCTTCAGGCCAACCTAAGACCCTGTCTCAAAAAAACTAAAGACAGGGTCTTTAGTTCTGAGGAGGGACATTGAAAGTTGGCCTCTGGCTTCCATTGCATAAACATGGCTCTGCCCCTCTGCACATACTATGAAAACAAAACAAGACAACAGCTGTAACAATAATTTCTCTTTGCTTCTGTATACACAGAATTCAAAGACCTTGAAACTTGATTTTGATATCCCAGTAACCTTTATTACTTTATAATTTACAAAACCAACACAGCTTTTCTATTTATGAGAAAACAATTTATTTATTTTGTTTTTTTCACCCCATCCAAGTCCACTTCGGTAAACCAATGAGTCTACTGAGATTGTTCTACAGGAGTTGTCAGCTACACCAGCAGACAACAAATATGCTCAGTGGCTTAGCTCTAGATGCTACAACTCTGAGGGTCTTGTGAATGCCGTGTGAGTCTCAGGATTCCTATGAGCCTCATGAACCGTTATTTCTCACGAGCATCCTTTGTTCTTCATGAGCAAATGGTAACAGGTTCCATCTGTGGAGCCTCGTGAATGACATTACAGCTTCTGTTCATGAACACTGGTCACTCCCAGCCTGAAGGAAACAGAACGTAGCCCAAGCCCTGTTCTAGCACTTCCTTCTCTCGCTTTACTTCCCCCACGATTACGTAATCACCTCCAGCGGTGTATCTACTGCCTTACCGAAATCTATAATAAAATCCTGATTCTGCTGAATCCTAGCGATTTATTTTTTATTAGATGATTTAGTTAAGTGAAAGGGCAACTAGAGACACCCAGGAACTTACATGCGCAGACTGCTGATTTATATGTTTCCAGAAACTTAAAAACACATATGTGTTTATAATGAACAAAATATAGAATTAAACTTTGTTTTACATTGCCCCCGATTTTCACTGAATAATAGGACAAATTTTTCATTCTAATTCTGTAGCTATTTCTCTATATACTCAACAATATCTTGAAGATGAATTTTGGAGAATGGCTTAAGCTGACATTCTCCAGGTTTTTTTTCCTCTGCAGAATGGGACTTTTGATGTGATTTAGAGGAATTCATGAAGAAGAGGCACAGTCCCCATCTGAGCGGCTCTGAATCATTGTAAAGAAATGCTCAAGGATAGGAAAGTATTACTCCATCTTACTGCAGTGCTGGGTAACTCAGTTCAAAACAGAGTAAAATCAATTTATTCCTTTCTAACATCTCTTCTTTACATTTTATTATTATTGATTATAATGTCTCCTTGTAGGTACGTGTAGTTGTCTGGGGGCCAGAGGTGTAGGAACCGGAGCTGCAGACTGTTGTGTGAGCCACCTGTATGGGTTCTGGGAACTGAACTCACATGCTCTGGAGGAGCAGTTAGGGCTTTTAACCTCTGAGCCATCCATTCAGTCACCTTCTAACATTAAATGGATCCTTCAAATTGGCCTTGATCCTGGAAGGCTTTGCTGGGTCTAAGGCAGCTCTTCATGCTGGGACTTAGCCCAAGGAGGAGCTTCGAGTTTCTGTGTTGCTCGCACAGAAGAAGATGAGACTGCAAGGGGCCAAAAAGAGAAGAAGCTCCGTATCTGCTCATGAGACGCCAACACGAATATCCTTGATCCACTTCCCAGCTTGTCTCCATGGGATGTGTTCCCAACACCATGTGGCATCTGCTCTCTGGGGGAAAAATTAGAAACACGAAATGGCCAGCTGACCCCATTTGTAAAGAATTTGCCATTTGAGAGAATGTGGGCATGGGACCTTACAAAGGTCACTGGTCAGAGTGCTCCCCTACCGTTTATTTTGAGGCAGGTTCTCTTACATCCCAGGCTGGCTTAAGATGCACTGTGTGGTTGAGGATGATCTTGGACTCCTGATTGATTTTCCTGCCTCCATTCTGAAGTGATGGGGTTACAAGCATGCTCCACCCAAGTTCATCAAGTCCTGGAAATCCAACCTAGACCTACAGGCCTGCTGACAAATCACCCTACAAATTGCACTTTACGCTCTGTTTGCTCCGCTTGCTTTTTAAAGAGAGAAAGCTTTTCTGGGTAAGCGTCTAGGAGAAATCATAAAAGAAAACATCATAAATACTTTTAGCTCATATTTACCAAGGATGAATGAGGCCGCTTTACATCCATCATTTTCAACAGCTTCCTATAACAGGTAGTGTTTTTATTACCTATCAGGACACCGAGGCCTCGAAGTGAAGGTGATTGTTACATAGGCAGAACTATAAAGTTGTGGCCCGCTCCCTTGATCCTTCATTAGGATGCTAGGAATGCCCCCTTTTCGCCAGCATCCTGCACCTTTAAGGAGCCCTACAGGCATGTTGTTAGCAGCTCACACATACTGTTTGAGATCGCTGAGAGCCACACAGTGGGTCAGCCTGCACCCACGGACATTTTGTCCTTGTGATTACACACCTATGACAGCATCTCAGGGAACACACTGGCCCTCTGGCTCTGGGTCTGCTTCTTGGTTAGATAAGGCCAAAGCAGATGGGACACCTGGAGACTGTATCTAGATGCATTCGTTAGCTGAAAACAGAGGCCTGATAGCCTCCCTCGGGACCTAACAGCAGTGGATGGTTTATTGTGGTTTTTGGTAGTTCTGCTGACACATTTCTTTTCATTTTTGGCTAAATGCTACAAAAGCAGAGTTTGCCAACTCCGCCTAAGAACGCAAACGAAACTCGTGCTCGCAGTCCCCAAATAAGCGCTTTTGTCCCGAAAGTGGCACAGCATGTGTTCAAATGCCGTCCTAGTGACAATTCTCTGTAACTGTGTGTGCAAGGAATAAGTGTTCACAAGTGTATGCATGTCTTTAGTTACTTTGGTTACAAGGCACGCCCTGTCCTACCTTCTCAAGAAGAGCATTCTCTATATACCAATGGCTTCCTAAATTGGATATAGGCTCTTGCAGGGTAGACTTTTGTTCCATATAATTGTCTAATTGGAGCTGGGGTGGGAGGACAGGAAGGAGAAAATTGGTGGGGATACCAAGTTCTGAATAAATAAAAAAAGAAAATCTAAGTGTGGGCTGTTGGACCCTACTGTTTTCCCAAACACATCCTGGGCAGAACAGAATGAAATGGTGACCAGCTTCTCTTGATGGGGTGGGGACTTCTGCTGCCCTAAACAACATCTGGTGTTTCTTGAGCCTTGCGTGGTGAATGTAAATTTCAAAAGGGCTAAGCAGAGGCAAGGGAGGGACATGTGGCTGGAATGGGGCCTAACAGACCAGCTCCACCATCCACGCTGGGGACAGTGGTGAACAAGCCTTGTGAGTATCCCAGGTGATAAAACACCATGACCAAAAGGCAACCTGGAGAGGAAAGGGTTCATTTCATCTTACAACTCTCAGTCCATAGTCTGTCACTGAGGGAAGTGTGGGCAGGAACTGAAGGCAGGAACCTGGAGGAATGAGCTAAAGACACCATGGAGGAGTGTTGCTTTCTGGTTTGCTCCTCACAGCTTGCTCACTTTGCTTATATACCTCAGGACCACCTGCGTAGGGATGGCACAGCCTGCAGTGGGCTGGACCCCTCTTCATCAATCATTAATCCTGAAGATGCTCTACAGACTTTCCTAAAGGCAATCCGATGGAGGTATTTTCTCAATTAGAGGTCTTTATTCTTAAGTTTTTGTCAACTTGACACAAACCATCCCCTGGTAGTTGTTCAGGTGGCTGGAGAGAATTTCTGGGACCAGACAAGCATGAATCTGCACTGATGACAAGGAGCAATGGTTGATTCCCGAAGTTCATGGCCCTCATCAGAAAGCATTGGACAGGAAGACAATATAACCATCTTGGTTTCCTCTAACCTCTTTAGTGCTGATGGTTTGAACTTGGATAACAAAGAATCAATGGGTAGGGGATTAAAGTCTTAGAAAAAAAGTACCATTGAAATAAAATATCATTCAGGGAGGTGCACACACACAGACAAATGCTGCAGAAGGGAGTTCCTCCATCTTCCCCTCCAACCGAGATGCAAGGCTCTGGTCCCTGGCACACAAAGACAAGGTCTATGTGATTCTGTGGCTTAGGGTGTCTGGTAGCAGCCATCTACACTGCTGTTCCACTGCCCTTTCCTATTTGATTCAGTTTTTGAGGTTAGCTCCTGACAGAGAGCTTCTCCTAAGCGGCCTTGCAGGTGCAGGGGGGTGAGGCACTGGAAGAAGCTTTGTCTGGCATTGGTGTCTGCAGAGTTTAGCTAGACAAGTCAGGCCCAACAAAGACAACATTTCCAAGCGGACTGTGCAGTCTACACTGTAAAGCCCCACTCACAGGCCTACTGTCTGTCCACTACACCCACCTTCCTAGTTCCTCCAAATCCCACCTGCTTGTGTTTCATAACCTCCATCTTTCTTGGAAAATGGTTCCGGGCTGAGGAAAGTCACCTGGCGTGCAGATAAGATAGCATCCCCTCAGATCTTAAAAAGCACACCTCTTGAGGGAGCAACTTCACTACACAACAAGGGGGTCCAGATGCTCATTTTACATTTGTTTGAAGATTATTTGGTATTGTTAGGTGATTGGAGAAAAGTTCTTGCTGATAATCCCTTGCTGTTCAGGGGACATTCCCTATACTGAAGGACTTTCTTCCTCCTGGGATCTTGGCCTTAGGCCATATCTCCAGGGTTACCTCTATTCTACCCTGGTTTTCTATCTGCAAGGATGATGCTAACTTATCAGTGAGATGGAACCTGGTGCTAATTAAAGTTCCATAATTTCTCCTGGCTGAGTAGGTCTAACTGTTACTTCAGGTGCAATATACTTTGTATAAATGATTTTGTTTGGCTCAGGGTTTTTATTTACTTATTATTTAGGTTTGCAGATTTGTGAGAATCTTGCCTATGAGTTTTAAAGGGCAGTTTTCCTTCTCTGTGTGTCTTTCCAGACGTGCAAACTTCCCTTCTGTTTATTGCTCTTGTCACCATCCCAAAGCTGCTAGGTCAATTGCTGCTGGCACATGCCTGCTCTGACCACACTCTTTTGAGTGTTTGCAGCTCTCAGTCAGTCTCTCTCTTATTTCCTGTGCATGTCCCAACATCGTCAGGAAGTCTAACTGTTCTCTTATTAGATGAATTCACACCATTTTGAACTCCTCTGGTGTTAGCAAAATTGGCGGACAGATGGCATCACCCATCACTGCTCTGGCTGACTGTGGCTACCACTGTGCTGAGAAGATGCTAAGAGGTGACTATCCAGGTTCACTGGGAAAAGAAAGTGCTATAGACTGAATGTCTCCCAATTTATATGCTGAAGCTTAACCCTCTTCAAGTCAGCACTTGGAAATGGGACTTTGGGGGTGTCTGTTTATATCATGAGAGGGGAGCCCTTCTGATGAGATGAATGGGTTGTGTGAAGATTCGGTGAAGAAGTAGCTATGTACAAGACAGGAAATGGCCCTCACCAGACACCAGATCTGCTGGCACCTCAGTCCTGGTTCCACGTACTCCAGAGCTGAGGAATGAATATGTTACTGTTTAGTTCACCATCTAAGGTTCTTTTGCTGTAGAGCCTAAAATCATATAGGAAGCAGAACCTATAGTTACAGATGTCTGCCTGGAACAATAGGTTGCTAGTTATGGGAGCAGGGGGAGGTGGAGGGCATTTTCAGCTAGGTCTACAATATGACCACGCTGACTGCATGATCCACATGAGAAGGAAGGTCTCCCGTGTCAGTGGCTAGAGTGGGTCTATGCTTGGACAGTTGCGTCCTAGGGATGCAATTTCATAGCCCCGCCTTGTGTTTCAGTTGTCTTTGGAGGCATTGTTAAGCTTTTGTAAACCACACCTTCACTGAGCAAGCTGCGCCGTGTGTTTGAGCCACTGGACTGTTTCTGGCACATAGAAAGCATTCATCGTAATGAACCATTGATGACTCATCTGGACAAATAAGACCTATCGGCTATGCAGGCCCCATTTTGGCCTTGGAGCTTTTCCAGAGCCCTTGACCTACAACCAGGCAGGAGACATGGTTAGAAGAATGGCAGACTCAAACGTGGCTTCACGACTGGAACTAAGAGGAAGCAGGTGAAGCTCCCGCCAACCCAGAAGTTAAAGGCAGATCTACTTGTGGGGGCCAGGGGGAAATTTGTGTTTTGTAAAATTTTCCATTACAAACAATGCTTTGCAAGGAAAAAAACCCACTAATTAAAGTGGACTTTAAGCTTAAATTGGGTCTCTTCATGGAAAAACCAGTTATGACTTATGTTTTTATTAGATACGTGCCTGCAAGTGTGCCTAACTCACTGAGTTTGGAAACATTTTTTCCTCATTAAATGTAAATGATTTGTGAGTAAAGACCAAGAGAATACATCCTAAGCCTAAACTCATTATGTATCTTAGACAGAGGTCAACACATGAACGAGCCATCTTCCTACTACATCCAAACACAAATGGTTTGTGTGGGAGTGAGTGCAGAAGAACAGCCTAGTGCAGAGAGAAGGGGAGGCCACATTTTTACTTTCTGCAGGGTGATTCTTGTGGCAGTGCTCTTCCAGAACAAAGAAAGGCTGGAAATTTTTTTTTCTGGGAAGCTGTATGTCCTCATGTAAGAAGGCATGTGGATCAGGACAGGGACTGTGGTGTTTGAATAAGAATGGCCCCCATAGGCTCCCATATTTAAATGCTTAGTCATCAGGGAGTAGCCCTACTTTAGAAGGATTAGAAAATGTGGCCTTGTTGGGAGAAGTGTGTCATTGGGGGTGGGCTTTGAGGTTTTAAAAGCCCAGCTAGGCCTAGTGTTTCTGTCTTCCTGCTGCCTGAGGATCAGGAAGTAGAACTCTCAGCTGCTTCTCCACACCATGCTCCCTGCCATTATGACAGTGGAGTAAATCTCTGAAACTGTAAGCCAGCTCCAGGTAAAAAACAAAAAACAAAACAAAACTTGGGGCTGGCTCAGAGGTTAGGAGCACTGATTGCTCTTCCAGAGGTCCTCAGTTCAATTCCCAGCAACCACATGGTGGCTCACAACCATCTGCAATGGAATCTGATTTCCTCTTCTGGTGTGCATGAATAGAGTGTTCATATACATGAAATAAATATATAAATCTTGAAAAACTTTTAATATTTGCCTTGGTTATGGGTTTCTTCAAAGCAACAGAACCGTGACTAAGACAGCAGGCACAACTTAAAATGTTGGCAAACTTTTAAAAAGCTCTTTTATTTACATTTCTTATATCTCTTATATTTCTTATGTCTCCCTGCTCCACCCCAATCCCTTCCAAGATCCCAACACCAGGTAGGAGAGAGAAAGGGAGAGGGGACACAGTTTTCCTAGCTGCTTCCTGCTGTTAGGGTCATGGGGTTCCTTGGAGCCAGTCCAGTCCTTGTCTCAGGAGATCTCCATCTTCTTGTCTCACTGCATCAACAGCAAGAGGAGCTGCAGGGGGAAGCAGCAGCAGCCTTGTTCTTTCTGGCATTTATTCTCTCTCCAGAGTCCTCAGATTTAAACTCTCTGCAGCTGACAAAGAGCTCTTCTCAGAGCCTGCATTAGGCAAATGGTTTGCTGCTGTCGACCATCTGAATCAGCCCCATAGCCTACACTTGGGATTAAAACAAAAACATGTTTATATCCAGAATATACGGCTGAGCACATTTCTTGAATTATGGTTCAAGAAGGAAAGATGGGTGCCTGCAAGTCATCTGGGTTCATAATTTGGCGCATTAAGACAAGGATAGAAAGATTCCTGTGTTTAGCTTTCTGGCATCATACATATATTTATAGAAGATGCGGGGCCTCCTTGAATTGCATCATAGACACCCTATAGAGGATTCCTGGGTACAGTCAGGATTAAGCACAAGGAATGTTCTCAGACAACACGTCTTCTTACAAGATTGTTTAGGTACAACAAATGGAAAGGACACCTTGAAGGTGATTTAATATAGGAATCTGTCCATCTCCCCATGTCTCTTACTTCTAACTGCTAACGTTACTATCTGGGGGTCTTGATTCATGCTCATTTTCTCTGCCAGTTAAAGCGTTTAAAGGCAAGAGAAGTCTCAGACACAGCAGGCAACAGTCTGGGGTACATGTGTAACACACATGAGGACTGTGTTTGATGCCAAGCATCTCCCCTCCCCACAGGGCCAAAAAATGAGACAAAATTACACTGCATGCCATAAATTATATAAGAATAGTTGCTTTTAATCATAAAAAATTTCAAAACTCCAGAAATATAGTAAAAATGACAAAGCCTACATGACATGTTCCAGGAACTGGGCAAAAGTCATAGGCACTGTAGGTAATGGGGACATACTCTTTAAAAAAATTACTGATTTATGTATGAGTGCTTTGTCTGCATGTATGTGTACATGCCAGAAGAGGGCATCAGACACCATTATAGATGGTTGCGAGCCGCCAGGTGGTTGCTGGGAATTGTACTCAGGTCCTCTGGAAGAGCAACCGGTGCTCTTAACCACTGAGCCATCTCTCCAGCCTGGTGCAGACATATTCTGTATCCTTGACATTAGTATCCAATGCTCAACCTCTTCCTCAGCTGGCATCTGACGTGGCCTGGCTCACCAGACTGAAAGGTGAGGAGAGAACGCTCCACAACAGGCTCAGCTCACTCGTTGTTTTGCTTCCCTCCTTTCCATAGCCACTCTTTTCATAGGAAAGATTTATTTTACTAGGTTCTTTAGAACTATACAGTTTAGTATGTTTATCATATATTATGTGGCTAATATCCACTATAAATGAATGTATACCCTGTGTGTCTTTCTGCTTCTGGGTTACCCCACTCAGGATCTTTTCTAGTTCCATCCATTTGCCCACAGATTTCATTATTCCTTGTTTTAAATTGCTGAGTAGTATTCCATCGTGTAAATGTACCACAATTCTTCTCCTATCAGTGGACTAGGGAAGGGGCCTAGGGGGAGAAGAGGGAGGGTGGGTTGGACTGGGAGGAGATGGAGGGGCTGTAGCCAGGATACAAAGTTAATAAATTGCAATAAATAAACAAATAAACAAAAACAATAATAAGAAAAGACATTAAAAAACACTTAGTACTCTTTAAAAAAAGATTATTTTGTTTTAAAGCGTGTGTGTATGTGTGTGTGTGTGTCTGCCTGCCTGTTTGTCTGCACATTAGTGATTGCAGGTCCTCATGGAGGCCAGAAGAGTGTGTTTTAATTATATGAGCTGTAGGTGCCAGGCACCAGGAATCAATCCTAGGTCTTCTCTTGTGCATTGTGTACTCCTCCCATGGCTCATCACCCTTCACCAAGGCTGGTGACCCAGATGCCATGTCATGAGAACAGAGTTTGGCTTTTCCCTCCAATCATCTTCCATTTTAAAGTTTTCTTCACACAGTCTTTGATTTGAAGTCACCTTGGATTTCTCTTACTATCCTTCTTCATGCCTCCTTTCTTCTGGTCTGGTGTCTAGAGAGGTTGGCATTGACAATGGAGTGACAAATTGCTGGCTGAGACAGCACTGAGGAGGGATCGTTGAAGGCAGGTGAGTAATATGTCAATCAGACATTGGCTAGCTGGTCTATGTGCACACGGAAGTAAGAATAATGGCAAGAACTGAGAGGAACACAATGTCAGAGAAAAGGTATGAGAATTCAGAAGGGGCTGCAGGAAGCCGGGCAGCAGGTGACAAGTTTCGCAGGAGCATAGGATTTTAACAGTGCCGGACAGGAGATCAGTATTTCATAAGTAGCCGTCACGGGGAGACGGGAAGATATGTGCAGAGGAGCAGAGGTTAGGGGAAAACAGTCCCCTACAGGACAGCAGGAGGGGCAGTGCCCTCAGTGTTGGAAGCTCAGGGGAACTTGTGTATAACTTTTCTGTGACATCAAAATGCTCTTCTACCTTGGTGTTTGACCCAAGGTGGAAGTGTTGATAGAGACCAAGGTCTGAGGCTAAGCCCTACTTGAACAAATCACAGACGGTTCTTTCTACCCAGGGAAATCACCCTAAATCCCAGGCAATTTTTGTTGTTGTTGTTGACTATTGCTGGAGGAATTGTTCCCTTATCCCACCGAGTGCTCTTACTCATGTATGGAGTCATTTATTAGAGATTTTTATATCTATAGGGCTATCACTGGGCCTGGAGAGATGGCTCGGTGGTTAAGGGGGGCTTGTTGCTCTTCCAGAGGCTCTGAGTTCAGTTTCAGCACCCGTATCTGTCAGTTCACAACTTTCTGTAACTCTAGCTCAGAGGATCTCACAATCCTCTTCTGGCTCAGTGGTCACCCATGCGTGTGTGTGCACATACAGGCATGCATGCATGAACATACACACATCTTAAAAAGAGAATATAATTTCACTTTAAAAGAATTTGATTTTATTTTCTGAAAAAAAATCCAAAGAATTTTTAACTTGAGTGTTTTGAGGGGGTGGGTATGATTTTTTTTAAAATGAGATCAGATTTGGGAGCAGAGGGCAGGGAGGGATAAATAAACTGATCTAAAAGGGCAAGTGTTTCTGTGGTTCTCACAAATTATTTATTTATGAATACATTTACTTGCACTTGTACTTCTGCCGATAGTTTGCCTTATGTTTTGCTAGACTTTTCCTGGCATCCACATGTGGTGTCGTAGCCCCACAGAGACCCGCCTGTGAACGCGCACTTCATGTAACTTTCTTCGTTCATTAAGATTGCTTTCTATTGCTCTATCTCCTCTCTCTTTTTCTCTCTATGCTCCATTTCCCCTCTCTTAACCCCACATGTACTATTTATTAGAGAAGCCACCCCATTATTCTGTAGTAGAAATGTACGGCACCGTCTGTTTATAGCCTTGTAGCCTCACCCCCTTCGCCCCACATCTACACGGTTTCTAATTTTATACCACCCTAAGCAGCGATACGCCATCATAAACAACATTGGGCAAACGTTGTTTTCCACTTACGAGATTCAAAAATAGAGTTCTTGGGTCCCAAAACGGGCATTAGAGGATCAGGTTTATTTATTTATTTACTTCTCTCACTCTCGCTTCTGTTTGGACACTGCGGAGGTCGTCAGCAGCGTTTCCCAAGTCTGTTGCGTTGAAAAGCTCTGGGTCTACTCTGACTGTCCCTGTTTTCATGCATGTGCCCATGTTCCTGCTAGCGGGTTTAGGCAGGGTGCAGGACCCCGCCTTATTCTTGGAACAGTGCAGTCTCTCATTCCCAGGAGACCTAATCAAAGGCAGATCTCTGGGTCAGTGCCACTGGCTTCTCAGCAGGAGACGTCAGCGGGCACCAGCAGGATATTCACACAGACAGGGCGTGCTGCTGTCCATCCTTGTCAAACTTTTAAGTTTTAGTGTGGTGTGTGTGTGTGTGTGTGTGTGTGATGTGTTCTGTCTCCACTTCCTGAGTGCTGGATTTACAGGCGTGTGCTGGCTTTATGCAAGGCTGGCTACTGAACCCAGGGCTTTGTGCATGCTGGGCAAGCAGTCTACCTCACCAGCTACACCTTCAGTTCTCTTTCCCTTTCCCTCTTTCTTTTTCTTGCTTTGGCTTTAGAGACAGCACCCTCAAACTCACCATGTAGCCATGGGTGATAACGAGGCCCCGGTCCCTCTACCCCTGCTCCTCCAGCACTGGGGTTACAGGTGTGTGCGGAATGTTGAGGTAAGCTTTCTGAAGGCCCACAGGGAATGGCCGGTGAAGTGTCAGCGACTCCTCGGAAGGTCCTGATCCACTGCACACGGTGCTGAGCCACTAGGGACTCCTAGCACACTAGTGAGGTCTCAAAATGGATCTGAGGCTGGGGCAGTGACTGCTTCCCCTTCTTTACCTAAGTCTCCTAAGGTGACATGCCCCCCCCCCATTTCCTTCTAGTTGCACCAACTTGATTGACTGTTACTGGTGCATGAAGCTAGCATGGGATGATCTGATTGGCCTTTCAATCGTTTAAAGGACTTTACACTGGACAATAAAGTTAGATCAGCACCTTTGAGCCTGGTCTCTGGAGTCTGGTTCCGGGGATTCTTTGTGGGCTCTGTCGTCACTCACCCCCCTTTCCCTGGTTCCTGGTCCCCACACAGGTGTGCGACAGTCCAAACTCTGTGCCTTAGGAAGTTTCGGTGATCTTGGCACTCTCTTCCTAGGTGACCACTTCTGTTGGGTTTGTGGACCCTGGAAGTAGCTTCATCATCTGCTAGGCTGTTGGCTTGCTGCTCAGGGTCCTGGTTGACTGTCAGCTCCACAGCGGAGTCTTTCTCTCTGAATAGTGGACTACACCAGCAATCCTGTTATGGCCTTTGTGGTTTCTCTCCTCTAGGGAGCCCATATATTTTTCTTCCTCCCTCATCTTTTTGGTTTATGACCTGGACCTTTTTCTCTTTATAAAAGCTATAAAATCATCCTGGTCATTTTTTTTAGGGGACTTTATTTCCATCTTAGAAGATGTCACTTGGCTCTGCCCCTGCTCCTCTAATAAGGTGTTTTTTGTTGTTATTGTTATTATTATTAGCTTCCTGCCTTCCCATGCTTGTCCTGCTTCTGTCTTGCATGCTTTATATGACTACCTCTGGGAGGGAGTAGCAGAGGCAGGGTTCTGGATGCTTCCAGTCAGAGAAGGCAGAGTCCGGGTTTGCAGAAGGAACTGACAGCAGCGGTCTGAAGAAACGAGTGTGCCAGGCTGGGGAGATGGCTCAGGGGATAAAGCACTTGCAGTGCAACGAGAGGACATGAGTTGGGATTCCCAGAATCCTCTGCAGCACGCGTCTGCAATCATAGCTCTCCAAAGAAGAGGCGGGAGACTCTGCAGTCATTCTCAGGCCAGAAAGCTTAACATACACCAAACAGAAGTGAACAACAAGGGACCCCAGCATCCGAGGGACCCCAGCATCCGAGTTTGTCCTCTGTCTTCCATGCATACCAGGACACACATGTTCCTGTTATCTCTCCCTCCTCTCTCCACCTTCCTCTTACACACACACACACACACAGATACATAAGTACAAATACAATAACACCTTTTAAGGTAAGTAATTAGGCACTCCAGTAGCTGGCAGGTCCATTGAGTGGGGTGTGAGGGCAATGTGAACTCTTGAGGGTGAGTGGGTAAGTTGGGTCCTACATGTCTTACCTGCAAATTCAGCTCAGTGGCTCACATGCAGAACCGAGTGATTGTGTGTGTGTGTGTGTGTGTGTGTAGAAGTTAAAGGAGAGAACAGCAGGAGCTGAGGGACTTGCAGCACCAGCTCCTTGGTGCCGCCACCTGCAATAGGAACTCTTGAGATACTGTTCCGGGTTAGGTGTGTTCTCGTAGGACAGATCCGACAACGCCATAGTATGTTAGATGCCAACTGTATGGTGATTGATAATAAATGTCAAATACTGACATTTTCAGATTAGGAGGAGAAAGAGGTGGAAAGTTTTGGTCTGAGAAAACCAGCAAGAGAAGGATGGCAGTGCCGGGGTCCATTAGGGGTGTGGGCTCGGAGTAGAGTGGGTTCTCCTAAATCTTTTCACTTAAAATACCTGTTTCAGTTGTGTTGGTGTGTGTTGTGTGTTTCGGTTGGTTTGGTGTACTGGCTTAGGTGTATGTACTGATCTCATTGACTCAGATGCTTTCTCCAATTAAGGCAACCTCTGCCTCAGCACCTCCTCCCCAAACCCCATAGCCTCCCCAGCCATGTTAGGCAAACAATGGAAATAGTGAGTGTTGTCTACAAGAAACCTGGCTGTGCCCCTGGGAACTGCTGCACTCTACCTGTGTTCCTGCGAACCACTGGTCTTCATATGAAACTACAACTGCACACATAAGGAGCGAAGCCTAGGCAGTAATCCTGATTTATCTCCCCATGCCTCAGTTTATTTGTGTGGAAGATAAGGCCGCCAGCCACCTTCCTCAAAAGGCTATTCTGAGCTTTCACATAGATGGCTTGACATTTATTAACCAGGGTCATAGGAAAGTCCTGATTTAATCTCTGGAAAAAAATGCTTTGAGAGCTTGAGACATAGGGACCATATAAGCATAAAGAATTTCGCGCATAGCTCTTGAGGGAGGTGGCGGTCAGTCAACAGGGGTGTGGGCTAAGGCTTGGTTCCTCTACTCTACCCTCAGGTCCCAGACTAGTGAGGGGGCGAGCCAGGGGCGACCAGCGAACACTGTCTGGTTTGTGACACATTAACCATTCACTTTCTAAACGAATGGTGATGATCCTGAAGTATGAAAAGCTAGAGGCCTGTGGTCAAAAGCTTATGGAAACAAACATCTTCCTAACAGAAGGCAATATTTTCGGGAACAACAGAAAACCCTGAAAAGATTGGCATATAGTCATTGCACGTGGTATTGGGTGTTTTAAGGAAGCTTTCATATGGGCATATGATGTACTCTGAGAACACCTCTTCCCATTTCTCCCTCGTTTCCCTTTCTCTCCCTTTTTCTGCCCATTAATCTCATTGCCCTAGTTGTATGTTCATGTAGGAGTTCATGTATCTATACAGATCTATGATCCACAAAATGTACCATTGGTCTTCCTGGGTCTGGCTTAATATGATAGCTGCAGTTGCAGTTATAGCCGCTGGGAGTAGTGTGGCAGTAAGCACTGGCATGAGAGTGTCCCTGTGGAGTATTGACAGAGTCCTCTGGGTAATACTCAGGCATAGCTGGATCAGATGGTAGGTCTATTTTAGTTTTCGCCCACGCTGATTTATAACCATACATCACTTGAGCCTTCTCTGAGGAAGTCACTCTGCTGTACCCTTTCATCTGAATCTCCTCCTCAATGCCCTCAACAGTCTTTCTAGGTAGGAATTATCCTCCCAGAAGCCCAGCAAAGCTAAGTAATTTAAGTCTACAGCTAGAAAGAAATGAAATGAGAATCCATAATGGATTCCATACTATTCTCACAATAGCATGAAATAAAAATTGTGTTTGGGTCAAAAGCTGTAATATTTAGCATTTGCTACTTGTGCCCCCCCCCCCGACAATTTGGCAGTATGCCTAAAATGATGAAATAAGCATTTAGGGACTCTATAATTTATGGGTGCTCTACTTAAGAGCACATGTCTATATTAATAGTGGATCTAGACTTACATAAGAAGAAATATTATGGTCACTTTTCTTGTCTAGATCAAGAAGACTATGCTCTTTGAGAGAATGGCTGAGGGAAACCAGTCAGTGCTGTCTTCCTGTGAAGGGAAGAAGGCCAGATGTCTTCAGTGGTGGAGCTGGAGCCATAGAAATTGCTGAAGAGAAGGAAGCATTGTCAGCCCCACTCACTTGAGAAGCAAAAGACACCTGGCCATTCCACACCTGCTGTTAGTCAGGACTATAATTACCGTTTCTCATTTTAAAAAGATTTGCTTTTAATTACGTATGTGGGTGTGTGTCCATGAGTGCAGGTGACTGCCAGGCCAGAGGCAATGGATTTCTCTGGAGCTACTAGAGGTTGTGAGCACCCAGAGGTTGTAGGTGCTGAGAATCGAACTCAGGTCTTCTGCCAGAGTTGTAAGCACTCTTTCTTGCTGAGACATCACAACAGACCCTCTTTTCTTTTCTTTTTTCTTTTTAATATTAGTTACAGTTTATTAACTTTGTATCCCTGTTGTATCCGCTCCCTCATTCCCTCCCAATTCCACCCTCCCTCCCTCATCTCCTCCCTGCCCCTTTCCAAGTCCACTGATAGGGGAGGACCTCCTCCCCTTTCATCTGACCCTTGTTTATCAGGTATCTTCAGTACTGGCTGCAAAGTCCTCCTCTGTGGCCTGGCAGGGCTGCTCCTCCCTCAGGGAGGGGGGAGGTCAAAGAGCCAGCCATTGAGTTCAAGTCTGAAATAGTCCCTGTTCCCCTTAATAGGGTACCCACTTGGATACTGAGCTACCATGGGCTACATCCGAGTAGAGGGTCTAGGTTATAACCATACATGGTCCTTGGTTGGAGAAACAGTCTCATAAAAGACTCCTGTGCCTGGATATATTTGGTCCTTGTGGAGCTCCATAGGGACACTCTCCAGATCATATTAACTCCCCCTTTTTTTCTTATGATTCCCTGTACTCTGCCGAAGGTTTGGTTATGAGTCTTAGTATCTACTTTGATACACTGCTGGGTAGAGTCTTTCCAAGGCCCTTTGTGGTAGGCTCCTGTCCTGTTATTTGTTTTCTCCTACATCCAATGTCCATCCCATTTGTCTTTCTAAGTGAGGATTGTTCCTCTTACCCTGCGTCTTCTTTCTTTGTCTTCTTTAGGTCTACAGATTTTAGTATGTTTATCCTATCTTGTATGTCTATATAAGTGAGTATATTCCATGGGTGTCTTTCTGCTTTTGGGATACCTCACTCAGGATGATCCTTAGATCATCATGTTTTCTTTTTCTTCTTCTTCTTCTTCTTTTTTTTTTTTTCCCTGAGAGTGAGATGTCAACAAGAATTTCTAATTGTTTCTTTCCCAGTCTGTCAGGAAGGGGAATTTTCCAAAAAGTAATCGTTTTTCCACAGCTATCAGTTTTCAAATCAGAAACACAACAGAAATAAATTGTGTGTGTCCAAGACTTCATGTGTATGTGCATGAAGTCCAGAGAATACCTAGAAATGATTCCATGTGCAGCATGAAAGGAAGACTTCAGGAAGCCAACAAATACGCCTTTCCTCATAATGTTCATGGAGGAGGGAGAGTAGTGAGAATTTCAGAAGGAAATTCAGGAAGCTGTCATGATTTCACTACAGGGACAGCATCCTGGCCAGCTTGCCCTGTTCACACACCACGGACCATGCACTCCATGATGCACAGGGGCCTATTTTCTAGGGCAGCTGCCAGGACCAGAGCCCAGAGGTGCAAACCTTTAGGGCTCCTCCTGTCAACGTTCTGAGTGCAGGCTTGGTTTGTAAGTAAAGATGTTATTTACATAATTTATAATTTATATTTAATAATTTACTACAACTCATCTACTTTTTTCACCAAGAGGAAGTCTTCTCAAAGGCTTCTAGTCCCCTGAGGCTTACTGAGCTCTTTGATCAGGAAGATGGTGGAGAGCTGAGCTGGGAATCCCCCCTAGACTTCTTCACTGACCTCCTCCAGTCAATTCTTCTAACCTCAGCACATGATTTATGGGGTGGATTTCTTGTAAACAATGGTGAGGTGACAGAGTTTTGCCTCCAGCCTGAACAAGAGTTGCTCAGAAGCAGCTTTCAAGGTCATAGGCTCAGGGAGGCAAAGGGGAATGCAATCTTCAGAATGTTCAATGCACCAAAGTTTTTATACTTGTCTAGATGATAGACTTGAAATTCCCAAATAACCCTCTCTAGGTTTTAATAGGATGAAGAGTCCCAAGCTGGTTGGTACCACTGCTTTGGTTATGTATTCAGTTTAATGCAAAATGTTTGTGGAACGCTTACTCTCTCAAGAGAGAATTGTGATGGGCACAAGGAAAATAGAGATTCAACAATCTTCCACAGAAATGTGTATTCCTGACAAAGGTCAGTTCTTCCTCATATATTGCTCATAATCTAGTGACAGAAGGACTAGCAATGTCCCAGCTTACAGAGCAGAATAAGGTGGTAGGACATCCTGGCAGGGTGCAGAGAGTCAGGAACAGTAATGGAGCATCATGGGTAAGAGGTTCATGAGGTTGCGGTGTCATGCCCGGTGTACAGCTGTAGCCCTCTTGTACCGAGTAATTACCGAAGGCTGTAAATGCTCTGTACCATGTCCTCCATTGGGCATTGCTGATTTTTAGCCGAGGAAAAGGCATGCAAATTCATACAGCTGGGGAGTACTGAGCACAGGGACCCCATCAGCCACCACCTTAGGGTCGCCTGGTAAACAGTGGGCTTTCACTTGCTGTTCCTAAGGTGTCAGCACCAGAAGTCTCATGGTTAATGCCAGGCACAGACTCATTCTCTGTATTTTACTTGAACACCACTCACAATTTCAGATTTAAGGCTCCTGACATGCATACAATTTCTATTTCCCCAACTCCCCTCCAGACCCCATCTGTTACCTGGGAGTGGTAGGGACTGAAAGGGCAGAAGCTCAAAAGGGTCTTGTGAGCTGGCCTGTCAATTGATGTTCCTGAAGTCCTTACTCCAATAGAACTTTAGCATCTTTTGCTGACCTGTCGCAGCCCCCGCCAAGGACAGGCATTGTCACACCTCTGGTTCAGGTCTCGGCCTTGATCTTTGAGGGCTTTGTTGACTCTCTGGACCTGTTCATGGTCACCTAGCATCACAGCTCGGATATGGTAAGAGCTGGGAGGTGGCTTGTAGCAGTGGCTTTGGGGCTTACGATGATACTCAGATTCTACGCACTCTGAACCTACTCCTTCTCAGAGGCCATCAAGCCTCACTGCTGCCCTCAGGCTTGTTCATGGTGCCAGCCAGTCACAGCTGGCAGAGGGGTGCTATAGCTCTCTCACCCCCTGGGAGGCCAGGACCTAAGAACACTGGCTGAAAGGGGGATCCCCAAGACTCCTGTGTACATCTTCCCCTTCAGTCCCTATAAATTTCAGAGACAGTTGGGGTCAGCAACGGAACAGGGCCAACAGTGTGAAAGTCAGCACCAGTCAAGGGTGAGGTGGTAGCTGCTGGTAGATCCACTCTATCGGGGCTGGGCTGGGGCTTGGGTCAGAGCCCTCAAGCAGACCCCAGTGCAGGGCTGGACTGTCTTCTACAGCCCTGGGGTGCTTCTGGAGGGTTTTGAGCGGGGCAACTACATTCTTCTTTCTACTTTGTGACGAAATACCCAGACAAAGGCAAGCTAGGGAGAGAAGGTTTATTTAAGTTCACAGTTCTGAGGCTCCAGTCCATCACAGTGGGGGCGGCATCCACAGTGAAGAAGCCAGGAGTGATGGATGCTGCTGCTCTGCTTGCTTTCTCTGTTTTGTTTATCCCAGGACCCCGGCCCAGGGAATGGTGCTGCCCAGTTCTGGTATATCTTCATGCCTCAGGTAATCTGGTTGTTTCTTTGATGACTTGAAATGCTGTCACAGTGACAAGTACTATAAGCATCACACCAGGGATGGGAGCAAAATGGAACTTTGCAGGCAAGACTCTGGCCTTCAAGGTGTATTTATGGAACAACCAGAACCAAAAAAGGCTTTGTCGTGATGCACCTCTGTGAGCATACAGTGCCCACAAAATCTGCCAGGCAGGCTGGCTCTGCTGTGTTGCCATGAGCCTCTTGCTGTTGCCCTATATGGCTATAGGATTGGCCACACTGACTGTGTCTTCCTGCATTCCAGGATGCACAGTCTCCTGTTCCTAAGAGCGTTTCCCCTTCTGCTTCAGTTGTTACAATACCAACTTTATCTTCCTCCCCATCCCAGTTAGAATCTATAGAGAATATTGATTTCTTCTATATTTCATGATGATCCTTAAACTTTTTCCTTATTAATCACTTCACACATTCCTATTTCCCACAGTCCTCCCCTGCTCCTCCTGTGCCATGCTGGTTACTTGTCACTACATAATGATGGCTCTTTCTTGAGCTACAAGTAGAAAGCATATTTGAGAAAGATGTAGCCTGGGGTCCGGATGCTTTTTTTCTAATCATCTTCTTCTCCAGGCAGTTCCTTGTCATTCATCCAGAGCTCACCTTCGATGCCACTTTAGCTATTCCTTGTCACACAAATTTCCACTCAGCCTTCCCAGAGAGAAATAGAAGGCAGGAGGAGAATAAGAAAGAGTCATTGTTATCGTAAAGTGTCTGGGTCATTCTTGGGTGATGGAGAGGAAGGAGAAAAGGTCACAGAAAGATAAAAGATGATAGAATCCGGGATACTTCCTAGAGGCATTTAAACACACACACACACACACACACACACACACACACACGTTTCTCACTGATCTAGAGTTAGAAAAGCAGGCTGGGCTGATTGTCTGTGATGCCACCCATCTCCCCAGTGCCAGGCTTAGAAACATGCCATCATACCTGGCATGTTCTTCTAAAATATGACTTCTGGGATCCAACTGAGGTAGGTTCAAAAACACTGTGTGGAGAGTGGCTCCTTCATGCCGTGTTCTGCATGGGGCTGTATTAGAGTCCACTTGATTCCTGTGGCTGTACTCCTGCCTAGGTCTTGGACCCACATGGCCCCACTTCTCACTCTGTATAGCACCCCGCAACCCAGAGATGGCTGATTCTTCCATAAGTATGACCCCATTATTTGGTTTTGAAGCCTTGAAGCCTGAGTTCCTACCCTGACTCAGGGTCTGTACTGCTTCATTGCATTGCCTTCTATGGTTCTGTTATCATATCTGTAAGAGCCATAAACTCATTTGTTCATATTAAAAAATTTAACTTTCAAACCAGAGATAATGCAACACACTTTTAAGGGTGAGGTCAATAAAGAAGAGACACTCCTGAAGAGGGAAGAGCAACTCCCCCATGCTAGGGGCAAGAAGCTTTGAGTGTGAGATCTCCCCACAACTGGGAGGCTTTCAGGGATCCTGTTGTGGATGTGATAGGATTCTGGCCATTCTCACCCTCTGCCTCCGGCTTTTAAAAATCTTTGTTCTATGGTTATGAAGCAAATGATGCATTTGTTTCTATTTTGATGATATATATGTATATCATAAAATGATATATATCATAAAATATATCAAAATACATGATATGCATATCATAAAATATCATTAGATGATATATCATAATATATATATTGCCGTTTAGTGTTATATATATATATATATATATATATATATATATATATATATATATATATATATATATAGTGAGTGTTTACCTGGATAGACTTGTGTACCACATTCATGCCCAGTACCTTTGGAGCCAGAAGAAGGCATCATATTTCCCTGAACTGGAGTTACAGTTAAAAAGCCAATTAACCAGGGCCCAGAGGGACTTGCTGAGGCTGAAGCATCAATGAAGGACCATGTGTGGATTGGACCTAGAATCCTCGCCCCCTTACAAAGATGAGGCGGATGGGCAGCTGGAAGTCAAACCCTGGTTCTCTGCAACAGCCGCCACTACTCTCCACAGCGGTGCCATCTCTCCAGTTTAACCGTTATTATACTGTGCATAACCTTTCCCCCTTTGAGCCCCACATATGAATAGGAACTCATGTGGGGGGAGTGGAGCCTTGCTTAGACGGCTCATTCCTCTTGGGCCATTTCTCATGACATGAGCTGCCAAAGCTTCGGGGGATGAGGTGTGACATGAATGAAAAACAACAAAAGCAAGCATTTCTTCGTTCTGCCCACACAGTAGCCCCATCTACCTCTTTCTTACCAGCCTCTCTGTCGCCAAAAGTCTGATGCTCTTTGGTGATATCACACTCCAACTTACAGGAAGCATGCTATCAGAAACATTTGAAATTAAAAATAATAGTCCTCATCGCCTCAAAATACCCTCCCTTCATCTGTAAAGTCTAGTGAGACTGAAGGGCTTCCCGTGTAGGGAAATTAACATGGACTTGAAGAGCCATGTCCCTTCTCATCTAAAATCACACAGACCCTCATCCTAGTAGAGACAGCATCTTCCTGCATGTATTGTAGGTCACTTTACATTTTCTGCTGTGGGGCTAAGCAATTCCTATTATAATTTGTCTGAACATTTATTAATCACATTACAAACAATATCTTAACTTTTTGTACTAGAATGTTATAGACTGGGATATTGTGAAAAGTATAAATTATTGGCATTTACTCCCAGAGAATCAGTATTAAGGCATGTGCTTCTGGTGAGGGCCTTTGTGCTGGGTTCATTAAGAAACACCATAGCACTGAGCACAGAGAAGGAATGGACACACCCTGTAATAACTACAATCCTGTGCATGACCCAACACTTTCTATGAAACCTCACTTTGGGCTGGATGCATAGCTCAGTGGTGGAACCTAGTATGCACAGATCTTGGGTTCAATACCCAGCACTTCAAAGCTAAACCAAGTCAAATGCCAATTAAGAAGAAGAAGGAAAAGGAGGAGGAGGAGAAGGAACGGGGAAGAGGAGGAGGAAGAGGAGGAGGAGACATTCTTGTATAGTGTGTGCTTTACCTTCAGGAAGCTGAAGAGAATATTGGCTTAGGACATGACCAAAGCAGTAGGTTCTCAGTGCAGAAGAGGGGCTATGCCATTTCCTCCCTTCAGGCTGTCCTTTGGTGAGGGAGATCCCATTAGGGATCTTTCACTAATGCCTATTGTCACTTATTTTTCGGTCTTTGTCTTTGACAGACACAGAAGCCAAAAAATAATACAGACAATCTGAATTTCTTAAGGATTTAATAGTTATGTAGTAAAATCAACACACTGCAGACTAGACCTGTCTCCCCAGCATCCACTGAACATTTGTAAACATTGGTCAGATATAAGAACACAAAAACAAATTAATAATCAAAGCAGAGGCCATTCAGAACCTGTTTTCCAGCAACTATATATAAGAGCATATCCACATACACACATTTTTTTAAATCAAAGAGATAAGTCAAAACTTAAATCACAGTGTTTAGAAATGAGTGCGAAGGAAGCAGCTATTTAACATGTTCAAAGCTGATATCAGGAAATGGATCAAGAACCTTGGATGACAATTTTACTTTGATAAAAATAAAAGTGATTGAAAAAAATGTTAATTTCCATAAGTTGGTAGAAGGAGAAGATAAAAATGTGTGCATTAAAGGAAAAAGATGAAGTCAGTGAGGTGGCTCTAGAACCCAAGTGGTGGATGCTCATAGAAGGATTCTCTATTCCTTTCTCCCTCCCCTCTCCCTGCTTTAATCCTCCTCCTCCGGCTCCTCTTCCTCCCTTTCCTCCCTTCTCCTCCTCTCCTGCCCTACTGCCTCTCTAGACAGGATCTCACTGTAACCCTGGCTGGCCTGGACCTCCCTCGTGTAGCCCAGACTCATCAAGAACCATTGTTGATCCTTCCCAGTCTGCCACCCTCATTTGGGGATGTGTTACCATTGGAGGCATCACTGGAGGAATTCTAAAGCTGTCCCACCTATATTCTTGGAAATAACTCTCATACTTTCTCAGGATGCATTTTCAGGATTCAGGATGTCCTGACTTTCACAAAGACATGGGAGATACTCACTAGCTATTCAAATTTAATAACATGTATTGAAATATATATATACCACTTCTTCATTGTAAAGAGATCTATTAAATGGCTATGGTCTTAGGGACAGTTTAAGATACAGTTAAGTTTTCATTACCTGCAGGAAGACTTAAGGCTATTTAAAACTCCTTGTAGAAAGTAAAGTAGAAACTACATTCTTAGGATCTAAACCACAAGGTGTACAGAACACACACTAGGATGGTGACTAAGATGGAGACTGGTATGGGACGTTATTAGTTTGAGTTTTCTGTCTGAGTTATTTGTAGGGATTTTGTTTGTATTGAGTCTTGGAGTCCACCTGCTCACTTAACTTCCTGGGGTTCCATTTTGAGCATGGCTGAGTGTTTTTCTTGCCTTGGTGCCAGCCATTCATTCAAGCTATGAGAGCTTTCTACCCTGGAGTGCAGAGGTCTTCACATCTTCCTGCCCCCAGAAAAACTCAGTCCAGAGCAGACAATTGCCTGTTTTCATCCTTTCTAGTGATGCCTACTTCAGTGACCTGTAGGAAGAATTGGTTGTTAGGGACCTCAAAGTGGCTAGGTGATTCTGTATCATTTGAAAACTCTCACTGTAGGCTTTTCTAAAGTGTACTCTAGAGGAGGCTGGCGGTGTTCCCTGACTCTAAATCCTCCTTTTAGATATTCATAACGAGAGTCAACAAACAAATTAAAGCCTCCCCACCCTGAGAAATCCTGAGTATAAAGGGAATGCTAACTAAGTGCAAGCTGGACCTAGAACACACAGCCAGTGCAGCTGCCTCTCCTGGACTGGGCTCCAGGCTCAGTGAGTCTATTTACTCTCTAGCTCTCTTCTTCTTGGAGAACAACATCATCCAGACTGGCTTTCGAACCTCGAGATTTTTTATTTTTGCTATGTGTCTGGTGTTCCCACTGATTTAAAGTTTTCTCCTTTAATAGTAAAGACTAGTTTCCTTAAGATCCTACCATGTTTTTTCTAGTCTATTGTTTTAAATATGCAATCCAGCTCTTAGGGTCTTCTTCATTATCAGAGTATGGGGCTGTGTGTGTGTGTGTGTGTGTGTATTTGTTTACAACATAGCTGAAATGGAAAATGACATACGAATCAATTCTGCCAGTCATCATGCAGAACAGACATCTATACTTCGTCTCTCTTCACAGCCACATTGTCTACATTAAACATGGAACCAACATCTGGTAGTGAGGGTGATGGGGGAAGAAAAATCCTGTTCTCCACTTCTGGAGCCCTAAAGAATGTTCAATCATCAGTCCCTCACCAAAAAATTTCAAACACGGAATTGTGAAGTGATGGGCAGAGATAGTCCTGTGCCTTCCTTTGCTGGAGGCAGCACAGGTGGTGAGGTTGCACACTGTGTCCCCACACTATGGAGAGGGTCCCCAGGTTCATCGTATGTCCTTCATACCAATACCTTCTTCTCCTTTTCTATCCCTACACCAGCATTTGATTCTGAAGGTTCTCACTTTGTCTCCAGTCCGGCTACTTCTCAAATCTTGGAAATCATCAAGGTGTCAGTAGGCCAGTGCCTTTCTTATTTGTGTCATTTATGCCACCAAGAAGAAGAGGACAGGAAAGGCCCTGGCTTCTAAAGCACACCCCTTCTCTTATCCCCTCTCTGTATGTATGTGCATGTGTGAGAGACATCCATGACAATCTTTGCAGAGCATATGCAGAACATCTTGCTTTTCCTCTTCTGTTTGTATGACTCTAGATCTTTGGAAAACACCACATGTTTGGCACAGAGGCTTAGCTGCATGCCAAGAGGTAATGTCAGCAAAGCTTCTCTGTCTCAATGTACAAATTTAATACTTGTCTTCTTGGGTTGCAATGGCACACAACTTGCCTATCCCACTTAACTGTTTCCGAATAACAAATAAATTAAAAAATACCTTAAATACTTAGGTTGATCATAAATTTGTGACCCAAGCAGCAGCCAGCAGGGACAGTTCCTCATTGCTCTGACAACCACTGAGGGTGTTTAAGTGTATGGTCATTGGACCGAGGCCTGATCCATACAGCTGCCCTCAGGCACATGTCCTTCTCACTTGGTGTCCCAAGATTCCAACAGTGCATTCTCAGATGGGTCAAGGCAGAAGCTGTGAGTTTTGTGAGCCAGCCTCATGTGTCAGTCACTGTCTCTGCTCCCACTTAAGACTAACCCTGATTCAGTATCAGGGAAGGCAATAAAAAGACAAGAATATCAGGAGCAAAGACCAATAGGGAGAGAGCCTGGGAGGCTGGATACCATATCATCCTTCTACTTCACTTGAGGAGGCAAACTGAGGTGAAAAGACAAATTAGGTACTCCTGTAGCAAAAGCCTGCAGTGGACATGAGATCACTAAGAAGGCAACAGGGCACGTGTGTTTTACATCCCTTCCAGTCAGTGGGTTGTCTTGACTAAATGGGAAATTAACTGGAGCCTGAAGGTGTCTGCACTGGGTGTTTAGTTTTATCAGAGGCAGTCGTGTGATCCACCAGTCTGTGAAACTGGTTTTCCAGGTGGTTGTTGGATGAGGATGAAACTGGATGCTGGCTACCGGATGGGAGGAAGGCATCCAGACTACTGTGAGCCAGCTGATGCATTCTGACTTCATTCTGAGCAGTAACAAAAACATTAAATACACAAGTGATTCTTTGGCCTAGGGAATGAGGCCAACATGCCTGGATGTGGCCATGTAAGTCTTGAGAATGGGACAAAACAAAACAAAGCAAAATGATGGCTCTTGGGAGTCTGGGGATGTAGTTCAGTTGGTAGGATGACTGCCTAGCATGTATGAAACTCTGGATTTAATTCCCACACTGCATGCACTGGGTGTGGTGGCGTGCATTCCTGTGATCCTGACACTATGGAAGTGGGGGCAGGCGGATCAAGGTCATCTTCAGCTATGTAGTGAGTCTGAGGCTAGCCTAGGCTAGAGATCCTTTCCTGGACAAACAGAACAAGTCATCAGACAAAACAAAGTGGAACGGAGTCCAACCACGATGGTTCTAATGGTTTTATTGCTCAGTGGCCAAATAAATCAAAGCAACATTAATTCCAAAGTCACTGTGAGTCACATTGAAACATGTCAGTGACTGCTAGGAAGCAGGTCTGAATGCTGGGACGGGGCTTAGGAGGAAGGCATCGCAGTGTGGTATGTTTTTGTAAACATCGGTACAGGTAGAGAGCAGTATCCCTAGGTGATGTGAGCTAAGCCCCAGCTTCCTCTGCTTGTGCAGAGATGAAGCATTGCCGGTTCATTTCCACTTTACACCTGCTGGAGCTGGAAATGCTGCCCCAGAGCAGACCGGATTCTAAGTCGGCTACTTGTATTCTAAGATGGTTTTCTCAGTGGCGCTCCCTTGTCCCTGGTTCCCTGCATGGTGGACTCATCCTCCACAATGCAGTCCTTCAGGCTGCGAGAGGGAAGAAATGATATTCCTGATAGAGAGGGCGTGAAATGAAAATGGAGACTTCCCTACTCCCCATTCCCAGCCCCACCCCAACTGAAAGGGCTGTTCAGTCCCAACACATAAGGGACCATTGCCCAGTCCTCACTCCCCTTTCACCTTGCTGCTGCTTGATTCTGTGCCTCTGCCCCTGCTCTGTCACCTCTGTGAGTCACCATGTAGCAAGGATGCCCTGGTAGCGATCTGTACGTAAGTCAGTTCTTTGCACTTGGTACCATGTCAGTTCAGCCCTGTCTAGGATGTGCTCCAGGGACTGAGGAGAAAGAAAGAACAATCCTGCCAGCAGAGTCACAAACTGAGCAGGAGCTGGAGTGAGCCAAGGGGTGCTGGGAGCTGGGAGGATGGCCTTCTTGATTCTCTACAGGAGTAATGATGAGGTTGATGGGCCAGCACTGGGGACAATAATCTGGAACCAGAGTAACGCTTGGCTGCTCAGATCCCAACTTCTCACTAGGACCACACCATGACCTGCACAGGTGGGCAGGAAGGCAGCTGAGTTCTGGGGCAGCCTTGGCTACAGCCCACTTACCACCCCCCCGCGGCCGTCAGCTTGGGAGGCTGCTCTCAGGCAGCCTGCTGCACAGTGGGCCTGCTTCCAGACTGCCAGCACAGTCTCAGATCTTCAAATCTCCCTGTCTCCTGGGCACTCGTTAGCTGCTCCTTTGGGTGGACACAGTGAGATCAGCAGCGCCGGCCTCCTGCACTCTGAGGGACTGCCGTCGCCGTCACACGTCTACCAGCACATCCAGTGGGACGAGGCCTCTCTTCTTCCCGCTCAGGACTCTGATGAAGCCATCCTGTTCTTCCTCAGAAGTCACACAGATCTGAGTGCCAGGGAAGAGAGAGAGAGAGAGTTAAAGATTCAGTTCGGCAGGAACAAGTGGGGAGCTGCAGCGTAAGTAGCTGCTGACTGAGGGTGCAGGAACACCCAGCTGGGAACGGAGATCTGGCTCCGAGAGAGGGAGTTGCGGGCGGCGACGTGGGAAAACACTCAATAAAACATTACATGCAAACCTGGGTTTGGAAACAGGCCCAGATGCAGAATATTTTCTGGGCTCCCGCTTTATGAGTGTGGATTAACAGAATGACACTAAATACTGTGCTTCCCCGAGAGTCACCAGTAAGAAGAGAATGACAAAAACGTTATCACAGAATCGGCACAGGGCATGCAGGTTTTCAGTTTACTATGCCGAGGACCCAAAATGATAGCTGTCATTCACGAGTTCCTGTCCAGTGCTGGGGGTTCTATATTTGCATCCCACAGTACCAGAAACCCAAGAGACAATTTCGTTACTAGCTCCAGGCAAATAAACACGAGTATCTCTCATGTTCTGGAGCTGGCACCTGTATGAAACTTCAAAGGAGGAAGTGAAAATCCATTTGGGTGCCCTTGCCACTTGTTCACAGGCCAGTGGAGGGCAGAGAAGGGGATGAAGCCTGACAGGAGAAGAGGTTCTTGGGGTGAGTGGTTCTTTTTGTTTGCCTCTTCATGACCCACAGACAGTTGAGAGTTAGTATATAGTCCCTCAAAATAGCCTGAGCTGGGACCCAAGAGATTCATGGGAGCGCTTCTAGGAGACTGAAAGACATAGGAATGGTTTGGAGAGGGAAGAAACAAAGCAAGAGGGTGACTCAGCTGGAAGGAAGCCACAGGAGCTCTGGACATGGTTGCCCTTACTTTGAGATGAGGGGTCTAGACTGACTCAGGACAAGGGATGCATTCATGAGGCAACTCCGAGATTGTTTCTAAGGGGGTTCACTGAAGAATGAGCCCACCAGCCAGCAAATGGATACTGGATGAGGTTTCAGCAGAACCTGGAGGTGAATGTGTGACCCCTGTGGTCTGGAACATACACTGGGCAGGTACTCGAATTGTGTTTCAGAAACCTGATCACAAGGAGGCTTAGAGTACACTGTGGGAGGAGTTAAGGCAGAGAGCAGAGGATGTGCCAGTGGTAGCATCCTTGCCATCAGTGAGACAGAGGTAGCCAGAGGGCATGTTACTTCTCATTGGAGCCTGCATAGGTCAGCTGAGCCCCAAAGGAGGAGGGCCACCTGATTTTCAGAGGCGGAGACTTTTGTCCATTCCAGAAACATTGGCACACACACATTATCTAGGACTTGGGAGCCACAGGCAGAACAAAGGGTTCATGGCCAACTTTGGCTAGAGTATGTTAGAGACCAGTTTGGGCTACATGGAATCTTGTCCAAAAAACTAAAGCTAAAAACAAATAACAAATGTGAATAAATAAAACAGTTAGTGTAAATGCTGTGGGCAGCTTGAGGACAGCTGTGCATCTGGGTGTGGTTGTGAAGCCTTCAGTGAGCATAGACCTTCAGCGGGCAGTGCTAAGCAGGATTAGCAGGAAGACCACACAACTTTGCTATCTGACTTAGAAACAGCGCTTGCTAAAATGACATTATAAAATGCTAGTATATTTGGGTGAATCAGCAAATTCAGAAAAGGGCACTAGTAAGTTAGCAGGGACACACACACACACACATATACATACGTACCCCCCCAAAACAAAACAAAACAACAAAACAAAACCTGACCTAGCTTGGGGCTGAGCAAGTCCTTGAAGAAGGGGTATTTGAGCAGAGAAGAATAAACATGAATAAAAAGGCAACTGACAAAGTTGAGTATAAGGGGCCAGGTATGGTAGCATATACCCATAATCCCATCACTGAAGAGACAAGGGCAAGCAGATCTGTGAGCTCAAGGCCAGCCTGGTCTATGGAGTGAGTTCCAGGATACCCAGGACTATGCAGAAAGACCTCATCTCAAACAAACAACCAACCAACCAACAAACAAGTGGAGTCAGGATGGAGGTTGAGGGGGAAGGGTGGAAGGGGAAGGCGGAGAGCACTATTAAAGCCTGGAACATAACGAAGTACAGGCCATGCTGCTAGGTCCCTCGGCTCGCGTTCTAGCTTATCTCAGTGGCTAGAACAGGGTCAGAGCCAACCTCTAAATAACCACTGACAGTAGAATGGGACCAATCTGGTCAACTTAGAATTGCCTGTGTCACATAGGATGTAGGTGAAGAGTAAGGCTCTGTGCTGTGCATCATGGGTAATGGACAAGTGTGACAGCTGACATAAGCTAAAGGGTTTTAAGATGACAGCAGAAATGGTCAGAT
>CM053749.1:10633128-10754424 GCA_028658305.1 Pachyuromys duprasi | reverse complement strand
AAAGTGTTGGCCCCATTTTGAGGCTCCAGCTAGAGTTTTCTCTGTTTGCTTTATTGAGTACTTGATTAACTCCACACTCCAGCTACTTCCCTTCCTAAGGCTCCGTTACTGTAGCTTACTGTGCTGCAACTCTGATCTCTCACCCCAGGGATGGGTACAAGACAATGATGGACAGTCCCTAAGCTCTGGAGCTTGGCAAATTGGGGGCCTCAGGAAACCCCATGGGGGTTTGCTGTTTTCCTTACTCCTGAATACAAACCCTCTGTGAGTCTCTTGTAGCCCTTTCTTCACAATTGTCCATTTTCATTTCAAACTCTCTCAGCTCTGCTCTCTTCCTCCATGCTGCAGTATTCCACCAAAGAACTAAAACTCTGTGCTAACCAATTCTACACTGAGAGCCTTGCCCATCAGCCTGAGGAGAACAGAAGCCTGGTGCTTGGTGTCTCGCTGAGGATGTGCATGGAGTGATGGGTGGTTCCACCTGAGTGTGGCTGGCTATGTGGAACCTCCTGGAAGCTGTTCCTGAAGATGGCTTGACGCTTTATGGATGAGAGCTCCTAGAGAGAGGTAGGCTGATCTAAGGCCCACTGCCAATCGCTCCTCCTGCCCTGGGTGGAGTAAAGGTTCTGAGGAGCAGGGATACTCTCATCCTCTGATGAAGTCACTGTTTCTGAGAATAGCTGTTCAGAAAAATTTGGGCCATCTTTGCCTTCTGTTTGGAAGGACTCCTCACTTTCTACCCGAGTAGCCACAGGAGATTCTAGGACATCCAGCTCACATTTTCTGGGTGCCCATGATATTCAGGTCTTGATTATTCACCAGAAGCACAGAGGCAGCAAGATTTCTCTAAGCCTCAGTTTCTTTAACACCGGTGAGGATAACACAGCAGCTTCTGATAGTGCTTCTGTTTTCTATTCAGACACATTATTTTCTACAAGTGAGATAGGGAGAGGAAAGGGCTTAGAGAAGCCTTCTTAGACCTTGGAATCTCACATGAAAAGTGGTAGCTCACTGAAGGAGTAGGGAGAGAGGTACCGGTCTTTATTTTTAAACACTAGGTTGCATTAATACTTATATAAACCATTTAGGCAACTCCACAATAAGTGGTGGCCACCATTACTGTCAAGCTATTATTGCTGCCCTTAGGATGTTGGTAATCTCAAAAGCAGAAGTCTGTCTACTGGGAGTTAACAGTGTGCTTTCCCCGTGAATGAGAAACAAGTACCCGAGGGGACAGAACAAGTGTGGAATTGGATCCCAGCAAAAATCCCAGACACTTATGGCTCTGATCCTGGGTTACCACATGTTATACTTTAAGTTTATGTGTTTTGCATAACAAATAGTTATTTTGCAACATTGTTATGTGGATTGAGTGAGAAAACATGTGGAAGTCTTTGGCACTATGAAATTGCTAATTCCCTGTCAAGCCTGTCATTTTCCATTTAGGGATAAAAAGATGAGTGTGTCCTTCTTTCTCTCTTTCTCTCTCTCTCAAAATGTGGGTCTTTCTATGTTTCCTAGGCTGGCCTTGAACTTGCTATCTCTTGCCTCAGTCTACAGTGCATATGGGATTACAGATGCATAGCACTGCCACAGACTTGCCTTCATTAGTTTTGGTCAGGGACAATTGGTAATGAGACACTTACTTCCTCCAGTAGTCTCTTACCCTGGCTTTTGGCATGATCCAGAACGTAGGAAGGCTCCTACCTTTCTTTATAGAGATCCCATCTCTTCTCTCTTATTTCTTTCTGACCACAAAGTAGTATTAAAGCTGGGCTCAGTAGTCTACTCTCTATGTGACTCTTTGTAGTGGCCTTTCTGTAGGGAGGAAAACAGCAGATATCCTGGAGGAGGAACAATGCCCACTGCAGGAAGTGGGCATAGCCAGGCATGCTTGTGCCCATGTTAGCAAGGACAGAGAGATTTGACTACTTAATCAGGGTTTGGCTTCAGGGCTAGCAGAAGGATATGAAGCTGCCTCTAATGCTACTCATGGCTTATCAAAATGCAGGAGAGTCGCTCATATCACTCTGCAGCCATTTTGGACAGTTTTAATATTCCGTACCCTAGCCTACTCATTAGACAAAGAGAAGTCCCCACTGAGCTTTCATCAACACCAGCACTCAACCAAAAATGATGCCCTTGAAAAAGCCAGCCAGTGGGAGAAGCAAAGGGAGCTAGGCAAATTACTCTGTTCATCTGAGATTTACTGTTGATTTTTTTTTCATCAGACTCGTTTCTCAATCTGTATTAATCTAGTCCAGAATTGTTTACAGTCCCAGCACATCAGCCATTCCTGGACTCTACAGTTTGATTTCCATCTTAAACCTGAGAATCTTAGGGCTGTTTTGCATTTTCCCCAAGTCCATATTCTAGCAAGAGCATTCAGTTGAAGGGGCATTTAGAAGGAATTTGGGAGATGTTCCTGAACTGTCATGGATCACGCTCTCTAGAACCTAATTGAGAGAGGCGTTTGAGTGAGAGGGAGGCTGCTAAACGCATTAGTGACATTCGGGAAGGTCTGGGTTTCTTGACATAGTGCAGCATCACAAAATAATATGCATCAGAGACTTTCCTCAAATAGCCTTAATTGGATTTTGATGTCCTGGCGACTGTGAAGATTATTTTTAAATCAAATTGGTGCATTAGAATTACATTTAGTTTTAATTAAGTTGATGCATTTGCCAAGCAGTAATGTACTTAGAGAATGGAAATGAGACACCAGGGGAGACTTCTTCTGTCTCATCTGTCTCGAGCATTCCTTCTTTCTTATTCTACAGAGGCTATACACAGCTGGCAAGGGGAAGGCTGTTAGAGTGGACCAAAAGGTGAATGCAGGTCTCTCCACAGGTCATCAATACAGAATCAGGAAACTGGAGGTGTGTGTGTGTGCGTGTGTGTGTGTGTGTGTGTGTGTGTAAGGCTGAGGACAGCCTGGGTGTTGTTCTTCAGGAACTGTCTACCTTTGGTTTTAAAACAGGTTCTCTCACTGGCATAAAGGTCACTGAGTCAGCTGTCTCTACCTCCCCAGTGCTGGGATTTCAAATGCATGCCTCATGCTCTGCTTTTGCTTTTACATAGGTTTTGGACATTGAACTCATGTCGTCATGCCTCTGAGGGAAGGATACTACAGCCTGAACTATCTCCCCAGCCTTGTTTCTGGGCTTGACTCTGCCATTGGCCAATGACAATAATAATTGCTTTCAAATCTAGGACATAACTGGAATCAAGGCAAACATTTAACTTCACAGATTTCCAGGAAGGATTTGGCTTCAGGTGGAGGTCTATATGTCCCCAGGAATCTCCACTTTAATAACATTCTTCACAGGATTCTTACGGTTTACAGTCAATGGCTTTACTGTTCTAACCAGCTTTCTCCTCTAAAATACTGCTGTCTTGGGCAACCTCTCCGCTTTGCTAAAAGAACAGAGGATGTTTATGTAAACTGTAAACATAGGGTATCTATGTTCTTTTAGTAATGCTTGGAAAAACCACCTTAGACTTAGAAACAGACAAAGGTTATTGTCTTCCTTTTCAATGGCTTTGACATTTTTCACTTCATAAAAGCAGAAAACATAGTAATGCAGTTACCACTGTCCATAGAAATGCAAGTGTGTGCCTGGCAGAATCTAGTCAGTAATATCCCATGAATCCAGGCTCTTCCTGCATTGATTTGTAAACTCTCTTCAGCGGTCCTTATTGTCTCCGCACACAAGGAGACACCTCTGACCAAGGTGTGACACCTTATCAGTCCTCCCATGTCTTAATGAGGCAAAGAATAATTTGCATAGATGAGAGTTGCAGGTTGACCAAAACTGTAAACTTTCTGCATCAGTTGCACAATTGCCAGGTCACAGGCTTCCTGGGCTCAGGTGTCAAACCCGGTCCTGATAGACTTACTGGAGAGTCGAGTGCCTTGTAAACTAGGGATACATGCAATGCCTAAACTCACTGTCTAAAAACAGATCAAGGGGGGTCGATGACAGGTGCAGGTGAGCAGGGACAGGAAGGGGGGCTCCGGTGTTCTGCAGCACGGAAGGGTAACTGCTCGGCAAGGGATAACTTTATGACACCTTTTATGTCTAAAAAACAGTCACTGGAGAAGATTTCTGATATTCCCAACACAGAAATGAGTAAATCTGAAGGGCAAAAGGTGTGACAATTAGCCCGATTTAATCAGTATACGCTATAAACATTTACTAACCTAGCATGTAGTATCTTGCAAGTGCATGCAATTATGTGTCAATGAAACAAAAATTAAGGCTGGGGAGAGAGGTCAGTTGGTCAGGAGCTGAGCTTGGATCCCAGAATTTATGTTAAAAAGACACAGCTGAGCATGGCGCTTGCCTGTAATCCCAGTACTGGAATAGCAGAAACAAGAGGCTAGCTAGCCAGCCCAGCCTACTTGGTGAGTTTCAGGCAAGTGTAAGAGCTTATTACAAGAAGTAAAAATCAACGTAGAGGCAGGCAATCCCTAAGAAATGATACCCAGAGCTTTTCTCTGCCCTCCACAGGTATATGTACACATGTGCGCATCTATCCACACACACACCTGCACACACATGATGCTCACACACATATATCCATACACACATTTAAAAAAATAAAAACTTAATTTCTTAAATCTGCAGCCTTTTCAGAGAGGACACTGACCAGCATCAGCAGAGGGTGGGAAGTACAGGCGGGGGCAGAGCCGGTGAGCTCAGCCTCTCTGTCCGGCCCACGCCTCTACTTTCTACTTTCTTGATGCTGCTTCTCCTATCTGCTGGCCCAGAATGTAAAGAACCATGAGCGCTATCGCTGGCAAAGAATCCAAAGCTGACACCATGTGCCTCTGCCCTGAATTTTCAAGACCTTCTCTATAATGGGAGTTGGCATTCCCCCCGCCCCTCCCTGCTTGATGCTTCTTATGGAATTTCTCTAGCTTTGGAGATTAAGTCTTTCCTCTTTATCCTTTACCTCAAAATCTCACAGGCAGACCTCTGCAGGCTGATGCTGATGCTGATGCTGCCTCCTTGCAGAACCTTTCTTGAAGTCCTAAGACTATTTAGATGTCCCTCTGGGGTGTGTTGTAGCACCAGGTGTCCCCTGCCCAGCACCCCACACCAGACTGTGACTTCTGTCTGCTCTTCTCATACCTCCCAGCACTATGAGCCTTGAGCTCAAACAGGGAACAGCACCTTAAGAATACATCCTAAAAAAAGCCATATGTAGTTTAAAGTTACTTTCAACTCAACGTCAAATTCAGAAGAGATGAATTCAGGCACCCATCTCCAGGGGTCATGTTTTGCTTGCTCTCATTCAGACTCTGCTAACCAGACTCATGCTCTCATTCAGACAATGCTAACCAGATTCATGATTGCTTGCTCCCATTCAGACTCACCCACAGAATGTCAAGAGACTTGATGTTTCCAAGAGCTTGATGATCCACAATTCTAGATCCTTATTTGATGTTAAAAAGATGTGTTTTTCTCTGAAATTCCCCCTCTCCATGTAGGCATTCTGGCATACACAGTCATTAATTTATCTTCCTTAGAACTTAATATTGAAAGAGCAATTCCTTTTTCCCCTGGCTTGGCTCCTAAGCTTGTCTCCATCCCAAGTCTGCCACCTTTTTTTCCCCACCTGAAGACAAATGAACATTATCATATAAATCTGTTTGAATGGAACTAATAAAAATGGAAATTACTTATATGTGGAAGGTCAAAGTGGGTTCTTTGAAATAGACACTACACGGTCTCTGAAATATGTATATGGACCGTTCACTCTTCCATTTACTCTCCATCCTTTACTTCCAAGTTCCTAAATGCTTTGTGTGTTCTGAGTCATTTACATCTCCTGATGATCTACATGAAAGGCCAACCTGGTAAAGTCGTATAGGCTGTTTCCACTGATTAAAAGCAAGAGGTGCCTCCATGTGAAGTAGTGACTTTAAGCCTCTGTTTTTCAAACTTCTTATTATCTTAGATGTAGAGCTATTAGAGGTAGTGACATTGTGAGTGTTAAAGACAGAGTTTCCCAAGGGAGTTTACAGGGGAAGACCAGATAACTAAAGAGTTCCACAATTGTATGAGTACAAGTTTAGGTAAGTTCTCTGAAATAAATAATACAATAGAGCCAGTGTGTGTGTGTGTGTGTGTGTGTGTGTGTGTGTGTGTGTGTGTGTGTGTGTGTGTGTGTGTGTTGGGGTGGGGTAGGGTCTCATAGTCAAGGGATACTGAGGTAGAAATGAGAGGATGAAGAAATACAAGATGAAGACAGGTGTGTGCCTGGTCCCCTATCAGTGGTGCTCTGGTCCTTGTGATGAAATAAAAAGTACTGCAAATGAAACAGAAGCCAGCAACGATGAGGTGGCACAAGTCTTGAGTCTCTACAAACAATGTTTTAAACCCAAAGACAATGGAGGCTATAGGGGCCTTGAAGCCAACCTGGGTGCTATGGGGCACCTTCTCCATGCTCAGGAGTAGACACTCAGACAGCTTATGTGGCTTTCTAGACGTGTGGGGTCATATAACTGCATGAGGGACTTGCCTAGGACTTCAACTCAGGCCAAGTGGTGCCACACTTGGCATTTTAAACATTCAGTGAATTCATGCTGTCTGCTCCGTCTGCCTTTTCCCCTGTCTCCTTTCTCTACGTCTATCCCTCTATTCTGAAATGAAAGAATCTCCTTTTGAAGCTCATTGGAGCTGAATACAGTGGCACATGCCTATAATCCCCTATCCACTGGTCAAGGCAGAAAGATTCCAGTTTAAGGCCAGCCAGGGCTACAGAATGATACACGATCTCAAAACACCACCAACATCAACAAAAACAGAACAGAACAACACAAATCTGAAGTACATCAGAACTGAAATGGTAAAGTTTCTCCACTGTGACCTTTTGCAACCACTTCATCCCAAAATCCTGGACTTGATTGTCCTTATTTTCAACATGAGGGAGCTGAAGTTTATTGTTAGGCTTTGTGCTCTGCTGTTGGATGAGAAATGGGTAGGGAAGGAACCCTTCCACCTGACTCATCAGTTTCTATGCACCTATGAAAACTGCATTGTGGCCCTGACCTGTCCATGCTCCACCCACGGTGAGCAGTGGAGGAAACACAAAGTTGAAAACAGGTAGCACCCTGAGAATCTGGCTGAGATCTGGGATTACTAGGTTTTAGATGAATATATAGAGAATGAATATTGAATATATGCTGGACATGAGGTTCAAGGGAGCCTCTTAGGCTGGCCCATTCTCCATGATGAGTGGGCTTGAGGGATGCAGTGACAGGTAGATGTCCTGATCCATTGATTGCTGGTTCCAGCAGGACAGTAAGTTAACATGGAGGACCATGAGATATCTGCACCATTGGTCTCTGGTAGGTAAAGCTTTCTTTGATACTAGGCAGACCCCTAAGGAATCAACTGAAAGAATCAACATGACTCTCATCTGCTCTGACTTTTGATGGCTGCCTTTGACATCTGTTTTTTTTTCCTTTGGTCCCCAAATTCATATTTCCAACACTCCTCATATGCTACTCATTTTCTTTCTTTCCCAAGGAAGGTACCCAGCATGCTCCTGTGGGTAGGTATGCAGACAAATAAAAATAATGTCTAAACAAAAGGATTTTTTTCCCCTTATGGTTTGAGGAGGAAAAGAATTCACAATTCCCAACTCATTCAGGGAATTATACCCAATCCTTCCAGCATTGCCTTAAATGTGCTAACCAAGCTCCTGGCTTTTAAAAATGGGAACCTACAATGTCTTGGTTAAAAAAAGTAAACAGACAAACAAATAAATAGAAGTATGATTTATCGTTTCAATCTTGCAGCCTACAAAATGCAGGCGTTTCACTCCTGGGAATGAATATCTCTGCTTGCCTGCAAGCAGATTGTAAATATTGGAGTTGTGACCAGATATCTTGGCTTTTAATGGCCTGCAACCAACAGAAAATAAACACACAGAGTTACGACAGCCAGCCCAAAGCCAGACACTCTTCAGTGTCCCTGGAAACAGCCAGTATTGCTCCGCAACCAGTGCTAAAAAATATGGAAAATTCAGAATACTGTGCTAACAAAGATGTGGGGCCAGAACATTACAGAGTTCTTTCATCTTAAATTTATTTTTGGTGTGTCCGATCATTTGTGTGCAGTACATATTTGTGTTTACGGCTGTGTGTGGAGGCCAGAGGATAATTTTAAGTATCATTTGTAAGGAAACATCCACCTTGCTTTTTGAGGTAAGGTCTCTCACTGGCCTGGGACTTCCTGAGTAGAGTAAGCTGCTGGCCGAGGGGTCCCAGAGGCCCATCCATCTCTGCCTCCCAAGCTCTGGGGTTACAAGCTTGTGCCACCATGTCTCCTCCTCTTCTTCTTCCTTCTCCTCCTCCTCCCACTCCTCCTCCTTTCTCTAAGCAGGTTCTAGGGAATTAAACCCAGGTCCTTGTGCTCACAATGCAAGCATTTTACCAACTCAGCCATCTGCAGTACCTCACGTAAATCCTACACACCCAAATGACAACCTCAGGGAGCTCAGTATGTTGCACTATTGCACTCTCATCTCCACCAATATATACGGTCAACTATGGGCCATCTCCTGAAGATCACACAGCAGTCACAAGGCTGGAAAGGCAACAACTAAGAGGTCTGCACTGTCTCTGACGAAAGATCCCACCTGAAAATGCCCTATCCTCTCCCAGCATTGTAGGACCAATCAGGCAGTGCTTACACCCCAAACAACGAGAGTTTACCCAGTGAAGGAGAAAACTCAGGAGTTTGGGGTGGAGGAGAATGAAGCACAAACAAGCACAACAAGACCAGACTAGAACACCTTTGTGTCAAGGCTGACGTGTGATGAGCAACAGATAGAGCATACAGAGAGAAGCTGGAAAAGTGAATGTGCACACCACATGAAGGACCCATAAAAGGTGCCAAATTGCCAGGCACAGGCTCCGTGGAGCCTCTGTCCTCCCCAGCTCTGGTTCACTGCCTCCTTGATAGTGGTGAATTTTTTTTCCTGTAACATACACTCTCTGCCCTCTGTCCCAGATGATACCCACCAGGCTCCAATTCTCATCTGTAAACAGTATCCACCTATAAGCTGGTGTGCAGACTCTGAATCCTGCTCTGGGAAGGTCCAGGCATCACTGGAGACAGATTTAAGTAAAGCTGACCTTATACAGGAGTCAGAGACTGAGCCTCAAATTGTAGCTCAACTCTTCCATCAGTGCTAACTTGGGGATTAAATAAACCCTTTGATTATCCATTAGACACTGAGTGTCAAGCACATTTAATGCTTAACCTTCATGGAAACTCTCACATTCCGAGGGCCATGAACTGAGGGCGTGCTTCACAGAGTGCGGCTCCCCAGACCAGCATCGGCACCACCTGCAGACTAGACATAGATGTACACTCTCTGGCTTCCCCAAAGATCTGCTCAGTAAGACACCTGGGACAGGACTCAGCAAGCAGCTCACATGTGAGCCCTGCGGAGTGCTGGGTGCATAAAGACATTTATGAGTCGTTGCTCTAATGACTGTCACGGATTATTGTTGCTACTATTGTTGTTAGTAGTGGTAGTAACAGTGTGCATGTGGGTATGTGTGTGTATGCAAATGTTTGTGTATGTAGGTTTATGTGTATGTGTGTGTATGCATGTGTACATGTGTGTACATGTGTGTATCTGTAGGTATGTGTGTGTGTGCCACAGTGTGTATGTGAAGGTGAAAGGGCAACCCTTAGGAGTTAGCTTTCTCCTTTTGTCACAGATTGCGGAGCTTGCACTCAGGTCAGAAGGCTTGCCTTGCCGAGTCATCTCACAATGTCCCCCCTTCCTCTTTCATTTTTTTAAACATAGAAAAGTAACAGCTTTAAAAACTGTCTTTCATTCATTTTAATACATACACATATATATGTTTGTTTGTTTGTTTTTACCTCATTTCCAAGTCTTCATTCTCCTGTGGTATAAATCTGTACAAGGCAACGTAGGTGTTCATCTGTATTGGGTCTTTGGAAAGAGGTCCCTGTCAGAGAAGATAAAGAAAATGAGAGAGGAAAGAGAGAAAACGGACATGAAAACATGACTGCCATGGTCCATGTGCATTCTCAGGAGTCAGGCATCTGGCTGTTCCTGAGGAGTCTCTCTTAGCTTACTTTATTTAATTAATAATTTACCCATTTATTTATTTATTTATTTATTTATTTACTTATTTACTATTTATTTAACTCAAGGCAGGGATGGTTTGTTTTCCTTCCTTCCTTTTTTCCTTCCTTCCTTTCTTTCTCTTTCTTTTTTCTTTATTTGAGACTGGTCTCACTCTGTAGCTCTGGCTGTCCCGGAACTCACTCTGCAGACCAAGCTGGACTCATACTCATAGGGATCCTCCTGACTCTACCTTTAGTGCTGGGATTAAAGGCATGCACCACCACGCCCAGTTCCTTAGCTTACTTTTAATTTTGGAGTCAGACTCTACTACAAGCTTTTTGGAATGGTTTGGACATCTCAGATATAGTTATTTTTTTGGGGGGGTATTTTTTTCTTTGATGTAGTTCTTCATGAAAATCTCGGAAACAGGAATTTTTCTTCCATTTTCAAGCATGTGTGTGTGTTATGCATATGTGGGCTCACATACGTGTGGCTGTGTGTGCACGTGTGTGCATGTGGAGGTGCAAGGCTTACATTAGGACTCATCCCAGTCACCATTCTACCTGAGGCAGGGTATCTTAGTCAAACCCAGGGCTCGCAGATTATCTAGTTTTGCTAGGCAGCTTGTTCTGCAGATCCCATTTCTATGTCCTGAGGCTGGAATTACAAGTGAGCCTCCATGCCCTCCTGGATTCTATGTGCGTGATAGGGATCTGAACCCTGGTCCTCAGGATTGTGCTGCAAATACTTGAGCCACTGAGCCATCCTCTCCTCAGCCCCAAATGGGAACATTGTTTCTGGAAGAAAGAAAGACGTGTGAACAGCTATAAATAGATTTTGCTTTCCAAAACAGACCAAAGTTTTATTTGTTTATTTATTTGTGTGTGTCTAAGTGTATGTGTGCATCTATGCACCACCATACATGCAGCGCCTGTGGTGGCCAGAAGAGGGCATCAAATTCTCTGCAGCTGGAGTTACAGATGGTTGTGAGCCACCTGACATGGGATGCTGGAACTGAACCTGGGTCTTCTGGAAGGGCGATGTGCTGGCAATCTTTATGTCATCTTGACACAAACTAGTCGCTGGAGGAGAAGGAGGCTCAGTTGAGAAAATGCTTAAGATCAGGCTATAGGCAAGCCTGTAGGGCATTTTCTTAATTAGCGATTGATGTGAGAGGGCCCAGCCCATGTAGATGGGCTCCCCCTGGGCAAGTGGCTCTGGGTTCTGTAAGAAAACAGGCTGAGCACACTATAGAGTTTCATCGCAGAACAGTAACTGTAATCTCAGTTAGAACAGGCGGGACATGCTCGCAACCATGGAGCCGCCACTCTGACCCTTAAAACTGACTTTTTATCAGTGGCTGAAGGTTGGTATGTACTGCATCTAAGAGCCCCATTTGTGTGGTGATCAGTTCATTTGTGGTGAGAAAAAAAAGCATAGTTTTCCCAGTCCACAGAGCAAGACAAGTCCTGATGAGCCCTGATAGACTTGGGTCAGATGGAAGGGGAGGAGGACCTCCCCTATCATTCCACTGGGGAGAGGGCATAGGAAAAAAGAGGGAGAAAGTGGGATTGGGAGGAGTGGGGAAAGGGGCTACAGCTGGGATACAAAGTGAATAAACTGTAATTAATAAAAATAAAATAAAAATTTTTAAAAAGCATAGTTTTTTGGCATTGGGTTGTAGTACCACTATCTGCATAGGCTTTGAAACCTTGCAAAAATGATAATAAAATCTGACAATTTTGATAGCTTACTGGCTGCCTGGCATTTTATTACTTGTATTAATATAACTAGACTTTACTACAACCTTGTTAGGTAGGCTTTACTATAGCCCTCAATTTATTAGTCTATAAAGGAGTCTTGTAGTGCCATATAAATATTAGCTGTTGCCACTAACAAAAAAAACTATTGCTATAGATACATTCATATTTTATAATATACAAGCTAAAATGATATATTACACAGATGAAATTGCAATAATACTTTTGAGTACATTGCATAATATCATAAATATATTCTATTTTTGGGTACAAAATGTAAGACTTGCACACAATTATATTGCAGCCTTTTGAACTCAAGGTTTACCTTGCTATTGATTTTTATATCTATCCATTTGCATGTGTAGCATTTGTGCTCCAAAGTATACATGTGGAGGTCAGAGGACAACCTGGAGAATTGGTTCTCTGCTTTAACCATGCAGGTTTCAGGGACTAAACTCAGGTCAACAGACTTGGCAGCAAACCCCTTTCCCCACTGAGCCATCTTACAGGCCCATCATTCCACTATAACTTAAAGCTCAGATGCAACATTGCTTGAATTTAAAGCTCAAGGATAACATTGCTTGAATCTATTGTAATTATATATGTATATATGAAGGGACAGATCTAACATAACAACATATACTTGTATAGCATCCAGTGTAGTCATAATATGATTTGGTAATTAACACATTCTAGAGTGTGCCTTAACTTGCAGTGACATATGACAGAAAATTGTGCATGTCATTAATAAGTGTTTATCCTTTTCACCTTTTATACACTTGCTTTTTCCGTTCTGTGTTATTTATTATGCGACATCACATTATGCTTCACTGGTACTTATTGTCAGATGTGTTACCTTTTTCTTCAAATGATTTTAAGAGATAATTTGACACAAAACTCTGCAACCATCATCCCCAGCAAGGGGTTTTGTGATCCACTTGGGTGATGATTGACAATTTAATTCATGAAGTCTCACCTGTGGCGATGTATCCTGTGATGTCTACATACCTGGTGGTTTATGGTCTTAACTTGGTCTCTGAAGTCATCGGTACCATTTTCTGGATATGTAAACACTGGGGGAGGAAAGAGAGCACAGGTCTTTTGTGTGTCTGGTAGCATGTTTGGGGACATGGATGAAGGGGGATGTTTTGATGGTCTCCTGACCAGAGCTTATCATTGGCTGTTTCCTGCCCATCCTTTCCCTTACCTCCCTACCTTCATTCTTCTTTCAGAGATGTTTTCCCTGCCTTCTTTTGTAGCAACCTGATAACCCCAGTTGGCACCCCAGAGTCCATGTATACTCAGTGATACAATTCCCTCAATCACTGGCTGACTGTGTGTTTGAAATTCAGTCTCTTTTAGCGGTGTTCCATCAGAAGCATGGGTGAGTTCACTGTGTGGAACCACTTGAGAAGATAATTTGAATATTTATCTTTGAATATTTATCTTCTCTAAACACCAGAATTTTTAGATTCAGTATCGTGATGCCAGATTCTTAATGCTGTCTACCTTCTGTTTTGAAGATTAAAGCATTATCTTTAAACTCTAGGACACCCCCCTGATTGCTTATGTCCAATGTACCGAGGCTATGGCCCTGATTTCCTTTGAGCGTATTTTTGGAATGTGTAATTCTCTTCTGTCTGTGTGGAAGGCATCACCTTGAAGCATTGGGTTTGATAATGAAACCTCTTCAGATGGGCAGTTCTCACTGTCCAGATACACACTTGCCTAGAGTTCTTCACAGGAACTTGACATGCCAGATCTGGTCCAGTGACCATGGCCAGCTTGTCATTCTCACCAGACAGATCTTCTTTAGAGTACATTGAGGCAGATGGTTCCAAATTTATGCAGTAAGGTCTTTGTTTATAAATTAATATACCACTGCGTTGGCTTGGCATTTTAGATTAACGTATTTATTATTTTCTTTCCCTTTACAATATGAAGAAGATATCAGTACAGAATGGTACACCCCACAGGAATCCATATAACTTAGTTCATTGGTGTCCTGATTCTCCCTATTGTTCATTCATTCACTTAGTTTTGTAAAAATTACACTGTGCGTGTATGTCTGTGTGTATGTTACACACCACACGTGCCTTTGGAGATCAAAGGACAACTGGCAGGCGTCAGTTCCCTCTTTCCAGCAGGGCCTAGGGACTGAACTCAGGTCATCAGACTTGTATGCAAGCTCCTTTATCCATTGAGTCACCTCACAGGAATCTCTACTGTTAATATAACGGAGTGTGGAACTTCTATGCCAAAAAATACATTCAACACAAGAGCCCCCACAGAAGTACTGAGGCATCTTAACTGTCCAGTGTTTTCAGTTTAATATTCCAGAATTTAAGGATGTGTTTCTTTTGCACAGATACCCAAGGTCCTAGCGGTCCAGGACTAAGCTGTGAGTGGTCCCTTCCCACAGAGTTTGCCTGAAGCATCTGGACACTTAACTTAGTGTTTACCTGCTGAAATAGGGCAGAGATCAGCAACACCCCTTTCTGGTATTACATCACCTAAAATCCTGGTGTAAACATTTGATTCTGTTAGTATAAAACTATATTCTTCCCTCAAAGAACATTAACTATTTGAATGAAAGCAATCAAAACAGGTTCTAAAGAAGGCACTGCTATCAGGTTAGTCTGCAATGTCCCATTTGGGCTGATTGTACAGTTTTAAAATTTTACATTATTTCAGCCTGATATGGAATATCTATCTGAGCTTCTAGTTCAAAATGTGTACCATTCCTGTGAAGCTGTCGAAAAAAATTATTTAAAGTTTGTTTTCAGATATGTAATCAAAAGCAGGATGTAACCAGGAACAGCACAAGTTTTAAAATCTATTTTCCAAGCCATTTCTTTTTTCTAAGATTTTATTTTTAGTTATTTAATTGTGTGTGTGTGTGTGTGCACATGAATGCAACTGCCTATGGAGACCAGAAGGAAGTACCGTATCTCCTAATCTGGTATCACAGGTGGTTGTGATCCACCGTACATGGGTGTTGACACATCTGGGTGGGTGCTGGGAACTGAACTCAGGCCCTCTGCAAGAACAGTATGCGCCCAGCCCGAACTGTTTCTAAAACTGTGATTTGCAGCAAAAAAGGAGAAAAGTAAGGCAGTTGTCTGTATACTTCATAAGCCTATATACCACACAACTGGGGATACTACACAACCATACACTGCACAGCTGTATACCATGCAACTATGCATACTGCACAACCAGGTATACCACAGAATAGTGTACACACTAACAACCATGAATACTACATGACTGTGTTCTGCTACTTTAAAGTGTGTGTGTGTGTGAAAAATAATTCCGTTGTTTATCTCATGACAAATTTTCAAAAACTGTGTTCAGTGTGCAGGGAAGGTTTGCTGTTAGTTGCTGAGAAACAAAACGAATCTTCCTTTTGGCCACATCCTGAAGGACTCCGTTTTTGTTTTGTTTTGTTTTTCACTTTACAAACCTGTGACACCCACCATTGCCTTTTAGTTTCCTGAGCTGACGGCTTTGCTCTTCTTTTGCACGATACTAGGCCAGTTTACATTACTGAATTATCTGACATGATCCCAAATTTGAGTTCTTGGGCTAATTCCAAGGTAGTTGTCAGGCAGTACCCTTTAGTGGAACATCAATGGGTTCCGCTCATGAGAATTTTACTTGAGACTTGTGCATCCATATTCACGAGAGAGCGGCCAGCAATTTTCCTTTCTCCAGCCTTGTTTGGTTTTGAAGTCAGGATTATGATAACCTCGTAAACCAAGTTAGAGAATGTGGCTGTCCTTCTTCCTTGCTGTGTTTTTGTTTCTCAGAAAGAGCTTATGTAATGTAGAAATTTTCTATTCCTTAAATGTTTGGTAGAATTTACCTATGAAGTTGTCCAGCCTTGGTATTTTTGCCATGCAAAGATTTAAGTGTTGATTTGGTTTCTATAAAGATTAGAAACCACTGAGAATTTCTGCTTCCTTCCCTCTGCAGTCGGGCTGAAGTCACTCTGGTGGTTTTGGTATCAGCTCGTTTAGAAAGGCTTTCAAGCTTTTCAGTGAGAATTTGGTTGTGATGGTTTTTTCTTCTTGGTGTGTTTTATTCCCCTTTTGGTTACGGTGTCTTGATCCTCTGTTCTCTTCCATCTTAAAAATTGTTAGAGCTTATAAATTTCATTCTACTTATTATTCACTCAGGATTTATTGCCTTGTCTCTCCAAGTTAATGATGTCTGTTCTAATCTTTATTGTTACTATTTCCAGGCCTTTTATGGATGGGAGTATCATATTTTGTTTTCTGCCTTTTTAGTAACACGTATTTTATTAACATGTTCACATGTGCATGCATGCGTGTGCTTGCGTGTGTGTGTGTGTATGCATGCATGTTATTCTGGAGAATAACCTAGGGTCTCAGTCCTAAAGATCGCTTTCTCCTTCATTGACTGGCTCCATGTTCCCACTTTTAGCATTCAATTTTTTCTAGCTTTTGTAGTTTGGAAAATTTGCTCTATTTTATTATTGATTGTGTGGTTGTCTTGGATCTTTAATGAAGAAAAATTTAATAAGCTCTAAAGTGAAATATTTTTAAGCTTTCCTCAAACAACATGAGGATCTCTGAATTCCCATTGTCTATTTATAGATGGACACTTTTAGATATGTTATTAACAGCTTTTAAAAGCACTATTGGCTTTTTCTTTTTTATTCATTATTATTGCATGTGTACTTGCTACGTGAAGTTGGCATGCCTGTGGAGGTCAGAGGACAATTTTATGGGCCAGTTTTCTCCACAGTGGGGATTGGCGACTGAATGACAGTGACAGGCTTGAATGGCAAGTGCTTCTACTCAGGAGTCCATGTCACTGGCCCTAATTCTCTTTGCTTTTTATTTCTTCTTGTCTCAGGGTGTTTGCTGTGTTTGTTTTATTTATGATTCCAGGTTAAGAGTCCTTCCTTCCTTCCTTCTCTCCTTCCTTCCCTCCTTCCTTTTTCCTTCCTTCCTCTCTCCCTCCCTCCTTCCCTCCCTCTTTCTTCCCTCCTTCTTTCCCTCCTTCCCTCCATCCCTTCTAAAGGTGCCAATTTACTGTTCCTTAGCTTCAGCTGTAATCTGTTAAAATCGCTTTGTCTAATTTTCATTTCTCTGTGTACAATCTGCCTTTCAGCCCACATCAATACTTAGCTGTCTTTGAAGTCTTGTTGTGTCACAGAGATGCCTAGGTATGGCTCTGGGGACTGTGTCTTCAATCAGTTCTGTAAGTTCTCAGCCAGGATGTTCTTGAATGTTCTTTCACTCCCATCTCTGTTCATGCGCTTCTAACTATTCTCTCTCTCTCTCTCTCTCTCTCTCTCTCTCTCTCTCTCTCTCTGTATGTGTTAGCTTGGTACATGTTGGGGTTGTCCACTCACTTTCTGTTAATCTTTACTCTCAGATTCCAGGTCTTTGTTGCTCTGGGTATTCACTATTTCTTGGTTCTATATTTTTAGATGTTCTCTTCAGTTGTCTCTAATTTCCAATTCAAGGCAATCCCATTTCTACTTTACAACGTTCTAGAATCTTTCCTTGAAGTTTTCTTCATGTTTTCATATTTGATAACCTCTTGGTTTTTTTGTTACATTTTCTGATTTAAATCTAGCATTTAAAGTGTAAGTGATTGTATGATTTTGTTTGATGATTTTGACATATATGCCTCTAGGGCTCTGATCATAAAATTAACTGATCCTATTACCTCTCCCTGATAGCAGCACATTTTCTTGTTTGGTGAATTTTGATTGCTAAATTATGTTTGTTAAGAGCTTATTGTGGGGAGTGTTTGAGTTCTTGACTTAAATTCTGTAGATGGGAGTTGCTTTTGCATCTCCTGCACGGATTATGACCTGATCTCATTTCACAGTTTAAACAAAAATTCTTACTAGTTTTCTTTGCTCACACAGGCAGCATAGATTCAGAGCAAAAATTCAAGACGGAGCCTCTCTATCTCATCTCTCTTCCTCTCTTTCCTTCCACTCTCCTAGTCTGTTCTATCTTCTTTCCCCTTCCTCCTCCATATCTTCTTCCTTCCCCCACTGGTGACAATTTAGCATTTGAATCTAGAAATAATGTATGCTAAAAACAAAAGTAGATGTTCAAAACTGAAGTTTGCTGATTTATCTTTCTGGGCAAAAGTTCTTCACTAAGAGCAAAGTGAGGCAACACTGGGCTCTGGGACGTCCTCTAGTGGTTATGACCAGCTCAGCTTTTTAGGAAGAAAACTTCTGAGAATATGTATTGTTCATGTCCTGCACTCTCCTCAGCTTCCAGGAAAACCATGATCAATATGGGTCAGAGTAAAATGTAGCTGTCAAAGGGTTCTGGGAAGGCTGTTATCTGGCATTTTGAGCAGAAACAGGCAGCTAGCTTTTTACTTCTCCATTTGCTTGTTGCTTTGCTACCAATAGAGTTATTAGCAGTGAAGCCTAAGGCTGAGGCCATTAATTCCTCTGTCTAGATCTATGATAGACCCCAGGGAACTGAAAACAGACACTAGAATTCAGACCTGCCCAAGACAACTCAGGAGAGAGATGGAGTCCTAGCATTAGTATGAGCTGAACCCTCTTCTAAGGTGTCTGAAGAGATATTCCTCAAGAAATCTGGCATGACATTTGCTCTCTCTTCCTATAATTTTCTTTTACCACTTCTCTCTTTTTTTTGTTCTTTCCTTTCTGCAGTCAGGATGTAAAGTAACAAATAAGTTAATTTAAAAATTGAGCTGGGCTCTTTATGTAGTTTGGATTGGCCTTGAACTTGTGATCCTCCCATCTCTGCTCCTGAGCATTGGGATTTCAGGTATGTGCCACCAGGTCCAGATTCACAAATGTCTTTCAATATGGCAAGGAAATTATCCCTTGACATGGAATAGATGGAATATAGTCAACTTTATTCCTTTGAGTATTTGCTCTTCATTCATCTGATTGAGATATAAATATGTGTTAGAAGTGAGTGAAATTAAATGATCTAATCCTACTTCTCAAACACCACAGATCTTAAATGCATTTGGACTCAGCAGGTCTAGATGGCCTGAATTCTGCATTTCTAACAGGGTCCCAAGGTATATGGGACCGGCTAGTCCATGGGTGGTAGAGTGGGAATCTCTGGGCTGTCTCTCTGCCTTGAGAAGCATATTAAATTTGTTACTGATAATTACCCTTTGAGGATCCCCAAATTCAGATCTTTGCAATATATAGCTCTGTTAAGACCACTGGTGAGCGATCTCTCGGTGGCAAACGGAAGTCTTTTTTTTTTCCTTCGAGACAGAGTTTCTCTGTGTAGCCTGGGCTGTCCTGGACGTACTTTGTAGACCACCTTGGCCTGGAACTCACAGAGACCAGCATACCACTGTTTCCCTGAGTGCTGGGATTACAGGTGTGCACCACAGTGCCTGGCTGCAAAGGGAAGTCCAAACTATCAAATGGCTGAGTCAAACAGGCTAGTGTTGATGAAGTTGGAGCCAGATGGCTGAGTCAGAGAGTTGAGTGGTGGGCATGTGATGGCTGTTCTGATGAAATATAGGTAGATTTGCTGATGGCTTAGGAGTTAAGGTGTGAGGAGAAAGGGGAGATATACCAAATACCAAAGACTTTGGCCTAATCAACTGGTTGAGGGGCGTTACTATACCCTGAGCAGAGATAGGTGTGGGAAGAGTCCTCATGGGTGGGATGGTTGTCCAAACAAACTTAGAAAAGCTTGTGTGTTTGTCAATATCATGGTGTCTGTTCTGAAGTCAGAGGCTAGGGCAGAGCAGGAAGCCCAGAAGGCCTTGTCTAAAGCCATAGGAAATCTGCATATATATATATAAACAGGTCACCAAGAAGAAGGCTGGGAAAACACTGCCAAGGCTGAATAGAGCTGGCCACTGGTCAGGCACACTGTTTCCAGTCTGTTCTGCCCTGCACAAAATCTCCACTGTTCACCTGATTCAGGAACCTCAGATGAGGTACAAAGTAAGATCAGGTTTTCATACCTAATCTGGGTCAGTGGAAGAAATACCCATTCACAAAAAGGTTGTAAACAACTCCCAAGCCCGTTAATGGCCAAGCCTGTAGGTCTGAGGGCACAGGGTGTAGGGAAACTGAGTCAGAGCACTGGAATTGCTTGGAAAGGACACCCGTTTTCCATCCAGAATTCTAGACTCTTGCCCATGTGGTATTCCAGGGTGAACAGAGGATGAGAGGAGGGTGAAGGAAATGGACATAGCCACTTGCTTCCCGGTGGTGTGCTCAGGTCTCCACAGGGCAGTGCCCTACTCACCACTGTTGCTGCGTGCCCTGAGGTCAGATCCATCTCCTGGACCATCAGCCTCTTCCGGGACCTCCACAAGCTCCGAAGTCTTGGAGGAGAGAGAAGACAGCACAGAAGAAATCAGTGAGTGACACTGCATCATGGGCCAACTGAGCAGACCTTTAATGTCAGTCTTGGATCAAGAGAGAGATTTGTACTATTCCTAATTGTCTGAGAAAGTGCCAGATTGATTTCTGGTGGGAACTAGAAAAGATCGTTCTGAGTGAGGTATCCCAGAAGCAGAAAGACACACATGGTATATACTCACTTGCAAGTAGATATTAGACATATATCATACTAAAATCTGTACACCTAAAGAAGCTAAGCAAGAAGGAGGACCCTGGGTAAGATGATCAATCCTCATTCAGAAAGGCAAACAGGATGGACATTGGAAGAGGGAGAAAACAGGGAACAGGACAGGAACCTACCACAGAGGGCCTCTGAAAGACTCTACCAAGCAGGATATTAAAGCAGATGCTGAGACTCATAGCCAAATTTTGGGCAGAGTGCAGGGAACCATATGAAATAAGGGGGAGATAGAAAGACCTAGAGGGAACAGGATCTCCACAAGGAGAGCAATAGATCCAAAAAATCTGAGCACAGGGGTCTTTTCTGAGACTGATACTCCAACTGAGGACCATGCATGGAGATAACCTAGAACCTCTGCACAGACATAGCCCATGGCATCTCAGTCTCCAAATGGGCTCCCTAGTAAGTGGAACAGGGACTGTCTCTGACATGAACTCATGGGCTGGCTCTTTGATCACCTTCACCTGAGAGGGGAGCAGCCTTACCAGGCCACAGAGGAAGACAATGCAGCCAGTCCTGATGAGACCTGATAAGGTAGGGTCAGATGGAAGGGGAGGAGGATTTCCCCTATCAGTGGACTATGGGAGGGGCATGGAAGTAGAAAAGAGAGGGAGGATGGGGTTCAGAAGGGATGAGGGAGGGGCTATAGCTGGGATACAAAGTGAATAAATTGTAATAAATAAAGAAATTAAAAAAGGGGTTGGAGAGATGCCTCAGCAGTTAAAAGCACTGGTTGCTCTTCCAGAGGTCCTGAGTTCAATTCCCAGCAACCACGTAGTGGCTCACAACCATCTATCGTGGGATCTGGTGCTCAATTCTGGCATTCAGGTGCACACGCAGAAAGAACATTGTATACATAATAAATAAATCTTTAAAAAAAATTAAAAAGAGAAATTTGCCCCTCCCAGACACGTTAGGGAACTGAAAATGATGTCACTTACCGAGGTTCTGGGGGGTGAGTCGGAACCACTGCCCTTCTTTGTTCTCTGGGCCAGGGAAGTGCCGAATCGGAGGGCCTCATACACCGGGTCCACCTTATTGCCACAAGCTGCAAAAAAAGAAAAGACCCGTCTCAGCCCAGATGACCTGGAAAGCCAGATCTCTGCTGAAGAGCTTCGGGGACCTGACCAAGGCACTGTGTGTTTACTCTTTCCTAATGGAGGAGGGTTCACATCAAACACCTTTGCTCTCTCATGGAACTCCACCATCTAGTTTATCATTTCTAGTTTAAAAATCTGTCCAACTGAAAAGACCGTAGGTGTAGAGGCTTGCAGATACAGAAAACAAAACAAAACAAAACAAATAAAAGCAACCTACCCATAAAACAACAGATAGACGCCAACTAAGAGCCATCACTGGCTCCATCTTACAGAGTATGGCAGAAGGCTCAATGACACAATTGATTAGTGGGAAACTGACTCTGCACCAGGGCTACACCCCATGCTGCTGGTTGAGTGGGAGTGTTGCTTTGATGCTGAGAGAGTTGGGCAAGTGTGGTGTCTGCTTCTGAGACTCTGCTGTTTTCAAATCCCATCCGGGAGATGTTGAAAAGGTGTTTCCTTTCCAGCAAAATGAGTAGGGCTAAATCATCCACCGCACAGGTATCTAAGGCCGTCTCACTTTCTTTGTAGCTCGCAGAGGTCACCATCATCATTGACTTCACCGCTAAAATCCCACCTCAGAGCTTCACTGTCCCTACTCACCAATGGGCATAACTTCCTTAATGCATCCAAACTGTTCGTGGATGAGCAAGGGGGAGCTGTAGTAACGCCGAAATCCCTTTGGCTGGAGAGAGGAGGAAAAAGAGAAGGGGCTTAAGATCAGTGACTAGATGGAGAAAACCATGCAAGAGTCTGAAAGAGAAAGCCAGCTGTTGCCTTCCATTTAGTGTACTGGCAGAGCTTATTAATTTTATAATTTACCACCCATAGGGGAAGAGGGGAGGGGACCCCATGGAGGTGAGCACAGTTGTTCCATCTAGAAGGCAAGCTCCCAGACCTCTGGTCCTTTCCTCTTGTACTGTGCCCTATACCCTTACTATATGCAGGAACCTCTCATCCCTAGGACACATCTAACAGTTTTCTGTCACAGCTTATTGTGGGCGCTTCAAATTATAAAAAGCCTGCATGGGGGAAGGTAGATGTCAGGGCATGCCTAAGGCCCTTGATATTTTCAGAGTGTCACCCAGAATCATCAACTTTGCTGTTTTAATTCTGTTGTGTTTCTGACCTCTTACCTGTGGTCTTTTCCCTTGGCTTGGGGGAACTGATCTTGGAGAGACAGAGGGAACTCATGTGGCAGGAGTTTAAGACACTGCAAGCCAGTCACTGGATGTTCTTTCTAAGAACCTAGACTTGCTAGACTCTAGGGTTGGAAGCTATCTGGGTGATCTGGACCCTACAAGCATCCATGAATCCTCATACATGTTCTTGCAAGTGGTGCCTATTTTTGTCTGACCACTGCCCAAGATGGGCGTTGGGGATAGAAGTGGCTCCCTATCCTAAAGACAGGTCTTTAGTGACATTATATCTGGTGTAAAGATATTGTACTTATTATGAACTTTTCCTTAAAATCAGAAAAGTAAACAGAATTCCTTTCCTTAACAGTTTCTGAAGACTGTTGCTTCTTCTCCAAAGTAAACATTCTTGGTGGTCGCTCTAGTTTTATTGGCCTCGTAATGTGTTCTGGGATTCACCAGGGCAGAAGCCCACACTCCTGAGGTGGTCGGAGCAGAACTTCCCAAACTGTGAGGTCTGAGTGGCAGGCTGGTGCTTCCGAGGATGCTTCAGAACTCCTGAGAAGGCTGTGGCTTCCCTGGGACAGACACCTAGGGACTCTAGGCTCTGCCTGGCACCAGCCCTTACCAGCTTGCCCATGCACCGCTGGGGTGCCAGGCCATCCGCACACTTGTGATGGATGCTCATCTTGCAGGCTCCGCAGCGCAGTCCGTGCTTAGCATGTGTTCCTGTCAGACATACAGAAAACTTTGGTTAGGTACAGCCCACCCTTTTCTGTGGTCTGGTCTGAAATCACTGGAAGAAAGTGATACTTCTAGACAGTTAATTCTTCTCTGAGATTTCACGAAACTTAAAAAATGAAAAAATTATAATATAATGTATGCTTTCCTTCAACCCACATTTTCTACTTAAGGTCTCCATTCTGGTCTCTCCCTTTCTGTTCTTGCCTTTGTGTTCACGATATTAGCAAATCTGAGCCACCCCTGTTTTCTCTGTCCTAATTCAAGTTAGCAAAATCTATGTTCTTTACTATTCATGAAGGTCATCCATTGCTTTCCATCCTTACCAAGTCATATTGGCCCTAACATCTGACTTGTTCTCGTCTGCTCACCACAGTGGGGACATGTGGTGTGAGCTGAGGGAAGCCTGCGATCCCTTGTGCTTGTAAGGTATTAGCCATGCGGCATTCTCTCTGTTCTTTGGATGTGTAAGCTCTTTCATCCCTCCAGCCCCTGCACATGCTGCTTTCTATATTTAGGATGCTGATCCGCCACTCTTTACTTGGATACTGACCCCTTCATGCTCTATCTCTGTCATTTGTACCAAGCATCTCCCTCCCTCTGTCCAAATATTTTTCTTCTCTTCCCCTTCCATATATATATAATATAATTATCCCCTCTCTTCCTCTTCCTGTCCTCCCCTCTCATCCTCTTGCCCTCTTCCATCTTCTCCCCTTTTACTTCCATTCCGTTATTTTCATTATCTTCTTTCTCTTCACTCCAACTCTCCAACCTCTCCTTTTATCATCTTCCCCTCTCCTCTTTGTTCGTGCTGGAGCGAAACCTGGTTTCTCACACGTGCTAGGTATGCTCTCAGCCACTGAGCTACAGCCCAGACCCCCCTAAGGTTCCTTAGCACAGCGCCTTGAGATTATTTTTTACGACACCTATCATAACTAGTAACAAGTACTTACTTGGAAGCTTGACCCTGTCTTCCTTTCCCTCTGGAAGGTGAGCTCAGTGGGACCAAGGATAGTGTTTGTTGGTTTGCTGCTATACACAATGCATGAAATAAACCAATGAACAGATTCCTTCCTAGTCACTATGAAGTGACAGTAACTGATTTGAGGTATTTTGTGGGAGCAGATTCTTCAATACTGTAGGAGTATTCAGTAGCTAAAAGTGGATAAGAAGTGCTAGTTGCATTTTTGGATTCTATGAATGAAAAGTCAGAGGGTATAAGGGAGAAGAATTTGTAATAGAAGGTAATAGAAGTCCCATCTTTTATCATTTTTTTCATAGCTTGGCTCTAATTGCCTCTCCCATTTTTACAGGATTGCTTAATGTATATGGAGATGAAGTTGAGATTAATGAGATCATATAATAGAAATGCAAGGATCCACAGTTCATCTAAGAAAAGCAATGGGCAAAATAGACAAAGAACTAGAATTGGTGTCGCCTGGAAAGTCCCTTCAGGAAGCACTATTTAACAGGGAACCTGTTGCTGGTGTACCTGAAGACAGAAAGCTGTTCTCTCTCTCCCTCTCCCTTTCCTTTTATCCCTTCTCTCCCTCTGTCTCCCACCCCTCCCTCTCTCTCTCACACACACACACCATGAAGGCATGTTACTATTTATTCACAGTGGTAGAAAAGCCCCCTTTGTTTCTGAGAACAATCACCCAGGTGAAGCAGACTATTCTTTTAAAGCCTGTCCTTGGAAAGCAGTGACTTCATTTCAATTCAGGGCCTGCTATTTGTGCCTGTGTAGGAAGGTAAGCAAGATCTTCAAAGGGAAGTTGTTTCACTGTGAGCTAGCTTCTGAAATAGCGCCATTATAAATGATGGCATATTTTCCTTCATCTGTACATTTCCTTTCCCTGACTTCGATTTTCCGGCCGGCTTTCATAGTTTACTTCTTAGTATGAGTCAGGCCACCAGCAATTACTCAGTGTTAGCTGTTCCCATTTCCTCTGTGCATTGACAAGCTTGATTGAAGGGAGAAAGCCTCTGCCCTGAACCCCAGGGAACAGGGAAAGTGTGACATGGATCACTGCAGTGGCCCTGGTTTATGCTAGAAAGATCTGGAGAAGGCCTGTGCTGACCTTGCTCTGTCACTCCTGCCTTCCATCACCAGTGCCTTGCTGTATGTTTCCCTTATTCCTGACTAGAGAGAAAAACCTAGTTTTGAATTCTAATATGTCCACACTGGCCATTCAAATGTAAAAATGCAACCAACATTCCTGAGAATGCAACCAACATGCCTGAGAAATTAATTCCTGTTCCCTTAACTGCCTTCATCACCGGAGGAGAACCCTCTCCCCACAGGGTTGCCGACAGAATGGTGTCAGAAAGAGATGTCCTTTGACCTATGAAAAAGTCATGTCCTAATCAGATAATCATAAACTGAAAATTCTGTGATTCAGAAGTGTGCTAAAAGGGGCTAGAGGTAGAGATAGGTTGGTACAGGGCTTGCCTTGTAAGCAAGAGGACCTGTGTTCAACTCCCAGAATCCATATAAAACAAAAAAAGTTAGGTGTGATGGTGCATGCATGTAATTCCAAGGCTGATGAGGAGACAAGAGAGTCTGTGGGTTCCCTAGTCATCAACCCTAGCCTAATTGGTATATTTTAGGCCAGGAAGCTGTCCTGTCTCAAAAGAAGGCAGATTGTGTCTGAGAAGTCCTCTGGCCTCCATAGGCAAGTGTACACATTTACACACTCACAAGCATGCACACATGCACAAACACATAATACACAAAGTGCACTTAATATTCTCACCCCACTACACACTGTAGCTTAGTACAGTGTGCTGTACAGAACTGCTTGCTCCTGAAGCTCCATGCCTAGGACTTGAGGCTCACTGCTGCCCAGCTTCACGAGAGAATGTTTTGCGGTTATATTAACAACTAACCTGGTTTGTGATCAAAGTCTGGAGTAAAGATTTTACTGAATGTGTACAAATTTCCCATTAGAATGAGAATCCACAAATTGAAGTGTTATAACAAGTCAGGATCCATGTGTATAAAAGGATTTCACAGGGGCAGATGAGGTAGCCCAGTGTGCAAAGGCACTTGCTATCCAGCATGACAACTTGAGTTTGATCCTTGGAACCGGTAGAAAGGGAGAACTGACTGCTGCAATTGTTCTTTGACTTCTGCATACAAGCAGGGCACACAAACCCCTCATACACTAAACAAATAAATGAAAAAATTTAAATGTAAAAATGAAAAATTGCAAATGTAAAAATATTTGAAAGAAAGGATTGAATAATGAATTTTTTTTACAAACAAAGATGTCACTGGGTTTCGAATAAATGGTATTGGGTTGGTACAATACACTTAGTCATATCAAAGACCTAGTAAAATTATACTGTGGGGAATAAAAAAATCGCCAATAGGAAGAGTAGAAGTGAATTTAATATTTATTTGGAAGAGAGAAAGCTAATAAAAACACGATAAGCAGTTTAATAAAAGACATAAACAGAAAATTTCACAGTGGCAGTTTGGAAACTGGAAGAGCCTCAAAAACAGTCAAATTGCAAAGCTCTGGCAGAAAATCATTTCCAACTTAGATATTTTTATTTTGCCAACCTATTATTTTTATACCTAGCTAAATTATCAAACACAAGCAATGGCAGAATACAGATATTTTCCAAAACTTAGATCTTTCTTCAAAAAACTTTGTTTCCATGTGCTCATTCTTAAAAACAACTACTGTAGAATGTGCCTTAGAAAAATGAGAGAATATGTTAAGAAATTTAAAAAAAAATTAGATGTAGTGTAGAAGAAACATGGGAGAGAAGTGGGGTCTACCGTGTAAGTCTGCAGTAGCCCAGGATACAGCTGCGAGATAAAGTAAGGGGTAAGCTGAAGAATAAAACAAAGGAAAATAGAAGTTTGCTGACTTTGAACTTTATAATAGATAGCAGCATTTGAAAATCTGAGGGAGTATTTATAAATTACAGAGGAACAAAAAGTTAAGGGGAATGGAAAGGGCATTTTTTAATTTGAGGGAAAAGAAAACGTGTGTAAGGAAAGAAATGTAATCATAGTAAAATATTTGAATTAGAAAATATCAGTGCTTAGTCATAGTGCCTAAACTGACCTTATAACTTACACAAAGTTGTGACTTAACTGTTGCAATAATGCTCGTTTGGAAAGCGCAGAACAAGGAAGACAGGCAGGGTAGATCTGGCTGCCTGAGAAATGAATCCTCATCTACAGCAGGAAGTCATCAAATGCTTTTTAATTGGTACAAATGGCAGAAGCACATCTCAGAGATCTACGGGTCACAGTACAATGAGGGCATGATGGGGGGGTGCCTTCCAGAGTGAGTCTGGGAATAGCTGGCTTCCACTGCAGCACTTCTAGGACTTTTGGTAACTACATCTACTGTGTGAGAATGGTGTGAAATGTATTAGATACATATTTTAAACAGTTGGCCACACTGTTTATTTTTCCTTTTGTGGCACTGGGGGTGAAACATATGGCTTTGTACATGATTGACAAGGGCTCTACCACTAAGCTGTATCTCACCTCTTGTGTGTGTGTGTGCATGCGTGTTCATGCATGTGTGTTTGTGTGTTTTCTTTCTTTCTTTCTTAATTTTTTTTGTTCTCTTTTGATACCAAGTCTGTCTATATAGCTCAGGCTGTTCTTGATTTAACTGTATATGGTTCTTCTGACGTTCCCTCCTGAGTTTTAAGGTTACAGGTGTGTGCTTCAACACTTAGATTGGCTAGATCAATCTTGAAAGGATTTTGCATTAAGACCTTGCTTAACTATTAAGAAAATTCAATATAATGTCAAAGCCGAAAATAAAAATAAGGGCTAGAAACCAAGGCTCTTAAATACAGAAATAATTTTGAGAATGAAGAAAAACCAGTTGTAAAAGAAAAGAAGTGTAGCCAGGCTGCAGTATTTGAATTAGCCATGAACAATTGTTAAATGTTAATTTGTACAAATATCTAGATTGCTTGTCCTGATGCAATCTAAATTTGTCTACAATTCCCACCGTAGAATTATGACTTCAGTTCATTTGATGAAAAATAATGTAAATCAGATTAAGCATTTTCACTACAATTTGGGAAAACATTTTTTTTTCTTTTGAGACAAGACTCCAAACTTGCTATGTAACTCAGGCTCTCAGAATTCTCCTACATCTGCCTCCTCAGTGCTTGGGTTACAGATGTGAGCCACAATACTCATTTGGCTTGGGAAAATACTTAAAAAATGTATGGCCCTATATGAACATGAACATCTAAAATACAGCAGTATTACCCTCATCCATCAGGGTTATAAGATTCACACTTTATGCCTAAAACCATGGGTAGTTCAGAATTCTAAATATACTATTTTTATTTTATTTTACTCTTATGATAGAGTTAATTTGTAAATTATTATGAATAGTAAAAGCAACAGCCATAACCAATAATAAAATAAAATAATTATAACATTATACCATAATGAAATTTGTGTGACTACAAAATCTACCTCTCTCCCTCTTTTCCTCTCTTCCCCTATGTATTTCACAACATCTCATGACCTCATGACTGGTACTTATTGTCTTCATGTGATGGGAGGTGATACAGGATGAGGGACACGGGCACTGTGATGTAGTTGGTCTGATTACTGAGATGGGTACCGTATGATGACCAGGTGGGTAACTTACACAGCACCAGCCCATTGTGGGAGGAGATGATTCACTCCTAAGCAGGGCAGGGTGGACACTAGCCAGAAGTGTGCACAATTACAAACCCATGATTTGTTCATTTATAGAATTTTCTAGTTAAAAATTTCAGATTATAGGTCATATAGGTAAGTGGAATTGCTGTCAACGGACTATCAGAGAGACTGCTGTCTACTCACATTACTTAGCATGTATAAGTCTAAATCTAATTGCACATACAATCAATACCGACCAGCACATACAGAATATAGATAGGGTACATTCCCATTGCATTCACATGCCACTTCTCTTTGATATAATGATATGAAGGCAATTTTTAAGATCCTAAGGTCACACAAAGCCAACAAAGCCAGGTGAAGCCATGGGCAAAATTCTGTCTCTTGGTACACAGACAAAGGTCAATTTGAAAGAAAATTTGTTTGCCACTGAGTACAAAAATACACAGAAAGACATCTGAAAGGAAGGGTGCTATCTTAGAAGTCAGAAACTTAAATTCTTATTTTGATGCTGAAAAAAAGAGAATTAAATAATAATTGATCTTTCATGTTCTGGGAGGAGTAATTCCTTACAGGTTTCTTCATTTGATTAATAAATGAGCCTCATGTTTTGTATGTAAACTGTTATTTTAACTAGGGAGGCAGGGATAGCCACAGCTGGGAGCTCCATGGAAAGAATTAGCAAGTGTGTGACGCATTAGCTGTGGAGCTTTCTAGGCCTCTATGATCTCCCATCCAAGATCTAGCCAGCCAGGCCTGCTGAGCTTCCAAGGTCAGTGAGATCTGGCACAGTCAGGGAGATACAGCTCAAGACTCCTATCTCAGTGGTCTTAGGAGGTAGGAATTTTCCACCTCCCATGCTGGGTCAGTTAAGGCTGCAGGAGCAGTAGCTGTTATGTCTGCACGGGGGTTTCCAGGTGTGTTATGAGTCTACTCAGGGACTCCATATTTTATTTTAAAAAATGTTCTCATCTTGGTTGTTGACTTTGTGTGTGTGTGTGTGTGTTGGTGTGTGGTGCCTACTTGCGCATGTGCCAATGTGTGTGCCCATTGCACACATGGGAAACAGAGCCAGATGGCAAACACCTTTCTCCATCTCTTTTTGCCTTGTTTCCTTGAGACAGAGCTCTCACTGGACTGAATCTTGCTGTTTAGGCAAGCATGGCTCACCAACAAACACTGGGGATTTTCCTGTCTCTGTCACAGAGTGCTGGGCTCACCGGGCTTTGCAGCCATGCCTGGATGGTTTTTTTTGTGGTTACTGGGGATTTAAATGTAGGACATCATTCTTTCCCACTGAGCCATCTCCAAAGATTTTGGTTGATTATTATAATATTGGAGTTTTAAGACTATGAAATACAAAAATGGGATATTGTTTAACAAATTATTATGACTTCTACAATAAGCTCTATTTGGATGTTCATATCTGGGTATGTGTATATGTATATACATGTGTAATTTATAAAGACAGCGTGGCAGAGTGGAAAAAATTGGGCTTAGCCTAGTACCAGGTTTCCACGGCAGGCCTGTGCTCTGAGTTCTGAGTCACTGACAAGGAGGTGGTGAGATTATGAATGTAGTGATATTTTTGAAAATCGTGGAATTTTGGTTTTTGTTAAAAACTACAAGAATATTGTAAGAATGTGCTTTCGTTTTGATTGCAGGTGTAGAGATGTGGGGGTGCTTTGGATTTGCTTCATGCTTTAGCACAAGCATGGCTTTGCCAGCTGTGGATTCTGTGACCGTGTGACATTTTGAATTCTGGGAACTTTTCAGAAGGTATGTAAATGCTAGGGTCCGGAGAGACGGGTTGGTAGTTGATGGTCATTTCCTGAGGATGGTTGTGGTTTGTTATGAGCTGTGATCAAAGAAGAAACAAAGGAAAAAAAATAGATCCAGGGATCTCTCTTTCTCTCTTTCCCTTTTGTCTTTTCTCTCCTATCTACTCTTAGGGAGTGAAAGGCATGGGGGTGGGGGGAAGACAGGGAACTAAAGGATGGGAAAAAGAACTCAGAAGTAGCAAAGATTGCTACAAATGAAGACTGTCACTTCCTGAGCAATGACTGACTCTGAGGTTACCACTTCAGGTTCTTTAAGTCGGAGCTAGCTATGTCAAACTCAAGAACTGACATTTAGCACACATCTGCATGTGTCATTGAGTCCTGGGCGCACTGCCCCATATCTCTGCAGTTACAATCAAGCAGGGTGGTTCTTGCTGTACAAAAGTTGGTCTCAAGGGGCTGGAGAGATGGTTCAGCTGTTGAGAGTGTGTTCTCTTGCAAGAGGTCCCAGTTCAGTTTCAAGCACCCAAGTGGTGGCTCACAACTGTCTATAATTCCAATCCCAGGATATCTGAAGAGCCCTTCTGGCCTCTCTGGGCACCAGGCATGCACGTGGCATATGTAAGCGCAGGCCAACCACTCAGATACATAAAGCAAAATAAATCTTTCAAAAAGAAGGCCCTCTTCAAAAGAAAGCTAATCTTAAGTACATTTTTACATGGATATGCCATAAAATACCAGTGAAATAGATTGTTTATGGAATTCGCTCTATAATGAGGTGAATCACACTTATCAGGCATATAAACATTTTTTATTTAGATAACATATAAGTTTCTGCACAAGAGCTTTTATTTAATAGTCATAGGAGAAGCCCACTTTTGAAAACCCTCTAGCTACTTGTAGAAGATCATCTTGCAAAAAAATTTTTTTAAGAGTCGTGGCCAAATTGCACATGAGGAGTATGTGGATGTCATGAGTTGACCTTCTAGAGAGTCCTCCAAGTAGCTGCATCAAAGAACTACACCCAAGATGGTCAGAGAGGACAAAAGCTACTAAAGAGAAAAAGAAATCACAAATCACTTTGAGACAAACAAGCATGTATTCAGTCACAGGACAGAAAACGGGTGACCTGGGTGTGGAACCACATACTTAGATCAGGCCAGGACATGGGAAGCCACGAAGTACAGCAGACACATCATGAGCATCCTGAGTGATGGCTGTGCTGACATGGTACTCCCTGGCTGGGTGGGTGCTATGAAGGGGGAAGAGTGAAGCCGCAGTGCAGAGGACCCTGGGTCTTGGCCTCTCCTAGAGTCCTTAGGAAGGACAGTGGCAGAATCACTTCCTTACTCTGGGGGAAACTCTCTCCCACATGCAACTTCCAGTGATAGTTATGACATTCCTAGTAGCATGAGAAAACCTGTGTGGCATTTAATGTGACATTTGCGAATCATGGTTTGGGGTCCGTAGAGCGAAGATGTATTTATCAAGAGGAAAGCAGATAACTCTCAGTCCCTCTAAAAATACCAGGAATACCTGTGTAGATCTTGGCTTCTAGCAGAGAATAGTGCTGCCACAGTCTAACCTTCCAATGGGAACATCAGGAGAATGGTTAGGAGTGGAGATCACCAGGAACTCAGACAATACTGCAGGTTTTCTCTCATATACAGAATCTATCTATCTATCTATCTATCTATCTATCTATCTATCTATCTATCTATCTATCTATCTATCTATCTATCTATCTGTCTGTCTGTCTGTCTGTCTGTCTGTCTGTCTGTCTGTCTGTCTGTCTGTCTGTCTGTCTGTCCGTCCATCTAGCTAGCCATTCATCTATCCATCTATCTAGTCATCTGTCTATTTATCTATCATCTATCTATCTAATCTATGTATGTATGTATCTACTTAATGGAAGTAGGCTAGGAGAGGGAGGGAGGGATCTAAAGAGTGGAAAGCAGAACAACAGGAAGGAATGATGGCATAAGTGAGGCATGGAAGGAGAGAGAGAACTGAGGAGAGGAAGTGAGCACCAAGGTGAGGAGAAGGAAGACTCACAGAGCACAGTGATAAAGACGTATACAAATGCTATCATGAAACTTGTTGCTTTGCATATTCAATAAAAATTGATTAAAGTAAACAAGACAAACCTTGAAGAGTTTGTGCCCAGGAACCACAAAACATTTTTGAAAAATTATTATAACAAACCACAGTAGTGATTAAACCAGGACATTGCTGATACTGGGACAAATGAATGACATCACCAATAATGGAATATCTTTAAGAATTCAGTACTTGAGAGAGGGAGTGAGGAAAGGAAGAAATGAAAACATTCAGAGCTTGGTAAAAGTGACTTCTCCAACCAGCAGTTAAAGAAGAAGTATGTAACAAATATTGGTGAGGCATCTGGTTTATTTTTGGTGAAAACAACAGGTGCTTATCTAGAAGAATTTTGGAAATAAAGTTTGGATGGGACAAGAAACTAAGAGTTGAAACTAATAAATTATCTAGAGAAAATCTAAGTACTAGCTTATTTATTTATTCTTAATAAGAGTGACTCTCTGAGCATAGTTTTTTGTTTTTGTTTTTGGTAAAGCAGTACACCAAAACAATAATTAACACTGATCACATAAAAATATGGTCATCATGGTTGGGGGTGTGGCTGATTGTGGTAGACTGATTGCCTACTGTGCTCTAGATTTGATCCCTAGTACGGAATAAATGGAGGTAACTCATGACACCAGTCTTGGAATTGGGAGCTGGAGGCGGGAGGATAAGGAATTCAAGGCTATCCTTCGTTAAATAAGTTCAAGTTGCTACATGAGATCTGGTCTCAAAATAATAACACACCTTAACTGACACACACACACACTGTGGGGAGATAGATAGATAGATAGATAGATAGATAGATAGATAGAGACAGATATTGCATAGGATTTATGAATTGTTCTTACAAGTTGAAGGGAAAAAAAAGTAAAGAGCCAAAGACCTACAGTATCACCCAAAGACATGAACTGACAGCTAACAACAACAACAACAAAAAGAATTTCAAAATTAAGCATTTAATAAATGGCAGACTTGTAACAGAGTTAAGGAAAGGGATATAAAGTTCTCTATCATTCCTCTTTACCAAACAAGCAAAAATTGAAAAGAAAAACCCAAATGAACAAAGAAACCAACCAGTCATTGGCATAATGGCATGACTATTGCTCTCATACATTGCAGCTGGGAGACGGAAATAACATCATTGCTGTCAGGTAAATTTGGGACAAGTATTTTCTTGTTCTAAACATGAAACGAGTACAGCAATTTCAGTTTCAGGATTCGGTCTTAGAAACCTAACCACACCTGCAAAAAAAAATGAAGGAAAGCTCTCTTCAGCTTTTCTAATAACATCGAGATATGTAAAACAACAAAATACCACCAAATTGGATCATAGCTGGGAACGTCCATAAACAAACTAGATGGTTGGCCGGTGGGAGGATTTTAAAATTAATAATGGCTGACATGATGTCACAATATAATACAAAAATATTACCGTCAGAGCAAAAAGCCCCAGTCTTTAGAAAACTCATTTAGAACAGACCACATGCATGTTAAAAGGCTAAAATGAGCACCACGCACGATGCTGATATTTCTGTGTGGGTGGTAGACTTATAAACCTTTCGGTTTTTGGTTTTGCTTTTTTGTGTCTTCTCATTTTCCACAATGAGCAGTTTCCCCTTGTAATGAGCAAAGCAGGGCATGTATTTGAAGGGAAGTGTTGCTGTTTTTGAGGAATTAGAAAAGTAAGGCCACGTTGAAACCAGTGGAACCTCTGTGGCAGTTGGGGTTTTGGTAGCCCCATTGTTGGGTACTGTTGGGAAAGGGGTATGGTGGCTTAGGGAAGAATGTTGGGGTCTGAGGAGATGGCCCAATGGAAAAAGCACTGGGTGCCCCCAGGAGGATTTAGGTTCTTAGCTTCCTGGTCTGATGGTTTTCCTGTCACCCTGCACTGATGGTTAAGCAGACCCAGCTCAGGCCAGGCTTTCTGTGACCTGCTGTGTTTCACCATTCCTGAAAGGAGTCTCAGATGTCTCACTGTTCTCCCCTCCTCAAGTACTAGAAAGATCTTGAGCTGGGCAGTGAGAGCATCAACAGGTTTCTGTTAAGAGGGAAGAAAGGGAGCAGGCTTCTATGGCAGCTGAAGTTCTTCATGCGGCCCAGTTAAAACTGTTAAGATAACCTTCCCATCTCCTCTACGCTCAGCTCAACTCACAAGTTAGTGCCAAGGTTTGCAGGAAATGGAAGTGGCTGATGGGAGGAGTCTTCTTCAGTTGCTCTCCACCTCGCTCATTGAGGCACGGTCTCTCAGTTGAACCCAGAGCTTCACTGATAAGGCTGGCCTAACTAGCTAGCTTGCTCTGAGAATCCCTTGCCTCTGCCTCCCAAGTGGTGGAACTGCAGGTGGAATGCCGCATCTACTCTGTGATATGTGGGTTCTGGGGATCTGAACTCCCATGCTCCCTTGCTGCTTGCGCAGCGAACACTTTAACCACTGAGCCATCTCCCAGTTGCCCCACCAGCAGCAGATCTGAAATCAAGCAGCGGCTGTGAATCAAGCAGAAAGCTCCCATTAAACCTGAGAAGAGCCCTGGGCCATCTTTTCATGCCTATTTCCCTACTCTTCCCTATAGAACATTGCCTCTGGCCCTGTCCTAGCTTTAAAAAAAAAAAAAATCAATGGCATTCATTGTTTATAAATTCCTCTGTTGATCTTTCCCATTTCGGTTCCTGACAGCTAGTGGAAAAACTCTCTCATTTCCCTCACCCCTCACCCACACTTGGCTTTAAAAATAGCAATGAGAGTTGGGTTGGCACAGCGCCTCCTGGATCTGGAGTTCACAGCCTCTGCCCCTGGGGCCATCAGATCATAGTGCGATACATAGCTGGTGAGCTTTTCTCCTGGGATGTGTGTGTGTTTGGCGTAAAGCTCTGGGAGGAGCTGTCCCCTGAGTGACCACTTTCTCATGGTCTTCTGGGGGAACATCTGGACCTCATGGCTCCACTGTAGTATTGACACTCTCTGCTGATGTTTTCTGTCCCCCTTTGCTAAAAACCTGTTCCTAAGGCCATTTGCTTCTTTCAGACTTGTTCTTAGGTCTTGAGGCTGGAGAAATCCTATTTAGATTTCCAAAGAGCAAGAAGGCCAGTCCTTTCCCTTCAGGGTGCTTTTAGAGAAACTGGGCGCACAATTATTATCAACCTTCTTTTTGCACATGAAGCTATTGCTTATTTTTAGTTTTTATTTCTCAGTGCGTCAGAGGGAACCCAGATCCTCACACATGCCAGGCAAATGTTCTGACATTATGCTCCATCTCAGCCCCCTTTGAATTTTTTTGTTATGGGACAATGAATTACTAAGTTGCCCAGGCTCGCTTTGAATTTGAGCTCTTCCCCTCCTCAGCCCTCCTATGTAGCTAGGAGGATAGACATGTGCCACCATGCTGGGCACAGATTTAATCATGGATAGAGTTTTCGGTTTTATAAACCTCAAAACCACTTTTTCTTTTCGACTTGCTGTCATTGCTCTCAATCTCATTTTAAAGACACCAGGGCTGGGAGGACAGGAATGGCTTGTCCCGTCTATCCTGGGCTCCTGAACACTTTGCACCCCTTCTTTACACTTACCAGTGTTCACCATTTGTAACACTGACTATGAGCATTCCCCACAAGGTTCCGCTTTCCATCACTCTGAGGACATTTCTCTAGATAACAAGGTAAGGCAAGCACTGGCAAGAAAAGCAGTAGTGTGATGTGAGCTTGGTTCTGGGAGTTCAGTCAACAGCACACAGAGTGGACCAGGGGACACAACGCAGATGGAGAGAAGCTGTGTACTGTCGGAAGCTGATGGAACAGTTCATGGGGAAGGAAATCAACTCAGCCTATAAAGGGCAAGGAAAAGGAGCTGAGCTCAACACCCAGCACCCATATACAAAGCCAGGCAGGGTGGCTGTCTCTTGCAATACCAGTGATGACCAGCTGACCTAGCCCAATTAGTGAGCTCCAAACCTGTAAGGGACCTGTTTTCTAAACACAATGTGTCAGGGCCAGAGAGGTGGCTTAGCAGGTAAAGGCGCTGATGAGCTAGTTGTACACTCAGATCCCACATGGTAAGAAGGAGAGAGCTGACTCCTGCAAGTGTCTTCTGAGACCCACACAAGTGTCCAGAAACGCACATGCACGCGCGTGCACACACACACACACACGCACACGCACACACACACACACACACACACACACACGCCACCGTCCCTGCCCCCCCCCCCATGCACACACAAACACACAATGCTTTTCCCTGACTGGAGGTGGAAGAGTGTGTATGTATGTGTCCATGTGGCGTAAATGCACATACACACGTGACTCTATGTGCCATCCTGCCCTTGTGCACTGGCACACTGTTGAGACAGAGAATACAAGTGAGCCATAGGCTGCTGCAGCTTCTTTCCAGGCATGATCTGTGCTGTTTCCATGGCTGGGAGGCTGGGCAGTGCTTAATGAGTAGTAGAGAAAATACTTCACTAGGATTAGTCATGGACTTCTCTTCTCCCCAGCCCTGACTGATGCTTTGAGCCCCAGATATGCAGACTTGCCTGCTCTGTTTTACACTACTGACCCAATTCTGTCACTTATGATGTCACGTCTTTTGTTGCTGCATAACCGTAGGGACCATCCTAAAGTAGGTCAGTGGGGCAGTGCCTGCTCTGGCAGCTAAATGACCACACAGGGGACGTTCCCCAATCGCCATGGCTCCCCATCAAATGTGGGGAACTGGAGGTGATGTCCTATTCCTGAACCCCATCACCCTCAGATCTGGAATGTTTCTTAAGTCAGAAGCAAGCAGCCTCTGGACACTCATCATGGCTGCACCTGAGCCTCTGGCATTCTGGAAGCAGAGACCAGGTGCAAAGGCTCTGCCACACAGGAAGTTGGCAAACCCTTCCAGCACGGTTATGGCTGTGTCTACCTTCTCTTCTTGTCCCTTCTGCTCTAGCTCCATTTTGAGTGACCCTCCTTTCTTTCTGGCCTGGGCATTCTGGATTAAATAAAGAGAAGCTAGAAAGAAAAACTGTAGCAAACAGGCTGTACTCAGGGTCCACATGCTGCAACTTGAGAATGTTGCATCCAGGTGGCAAACCACTACATATAGTGAACCAATGTTTGTCCTTAAAAAATTAATTAATTCAATTTACATCTCGGTCATAGGCTCCTTCATCCTTTCTACCCACTTCCACCTCCCTCCCATTCCTCAGACAGCCCAGCTCAGCTATTCACATGATGACCGAGTTCATCTTCCTCCCCTGTGGCCTTGGATGGCAGTCCCATCAGGGGGAAGTGACCAGAAAGCAGGCAACATGGTCCATGTCAGAGATATCCCCCACTCCCCTAACTAGTGGGCTGACATAAAGTCTAAGATGCCCATCGGACTTATCTTCTTGGGGTCTGTGCATTGTAGTATGTTTATCCTGTGCTATATGACTAAAATCTGCTTATAAGTGAATATATACCATGTGTGTCTTTCTGGATCCGGGTTACCTCACTCGGGATGATCTTTGCCTGCAACTTTCATGATTCCCTTGTTTTTAATTGCTGAGTAGTATTTCATTGTGTAAATGTACCACAGCTTTTTTATCCACTCTTTGGTGTTTGTGTGTGTGTGTGTGTATGATAGGTTGATTTCAGTGTCATATTCTATTTCTCTGGACTTTACTTTTTGAGGCGAGGTCTCTTGTTGAGCCTGGAGCTCATCAATTCTGGAAGGCCAGCTGGCCAACCAAGCCCTGGGGAGCATCCTGTCTGTGCCTCCCCAGCGATGAGGTTACAGGCATGGAGCTGCACCAAGCTTTTTACATAAGTGCAGGGAATTGGGACACAGGTCCTCATGCTTGCATGGCATGCGCTTTACCAACCAAGTCATCATTTCCCTACCCTCTGGTTTAATTTCTTTTATTTAAGTGAGTTTCAGAGAGGCATTTTAAATCCATACTTGCTGGCAGCAGACAAAATATCAGAAAAATAACAGGAGATGCAATTTCAAAGCATTTTGTGTTTTCTTCTTTCAGCTGAAAGGTGCTAAGTACCAGCCACACATACTCCTGTTTAAAAATGACAGAAAGAGCCCTGGGACAGAGATTTAAGTCTTAATAACTTTTCAGTGCATTTATCTGTGCAGGAATGGAAAGGTCCTGCAAATCCTGGATGCTAGACAGAGAGACATGCTAAATCGGATTCACTAGTGACCAAGAAGCATCGAGGAGCAGGGGCATCAGAGGGAAGAGTCCTTAGGGACAGCTACCATCTCCTATCTCTGATTGTCATGGCATCCCCGCCCCTCCGTTCACCGTTCACCCCATTCATGTGGAGGCCAGAGGTCAGCCTTGGGTTTAGTTCTTCAGGTACCATTACTCTTGTGTTTCTGAGTCAGACTCTCTCACTGGTCGGGAGCTTGCCCAAGCAGTCTGCTTTGTCTGACCAACAAGCCCTAAGGTTCCTCCTGTCTCCACCTCTCCACCACAGAGACCACATCTGGCCTTTGTACATGAGTCCTGGGGACTGAACTCAGGCCCTAATGCTTGCAAGGGAAGCACTAAATGGCTGAACTCTCTCTCTCTCCAGCTCGTTCTTTCACTTGTGAGTCTTCGCTCAGCATCAACACGATTCCCTTAGAGGAACTAAATGGGAAACTAATGGGAGGAAATCTGCCTCTGACGGACAGAGCATTGCTGTGCCTTTCTGTCCTGTGATGATAGTGAAGCCATTAAGCGGTGGCTACCAGAGATGAATAATCCCATTGGATAGGACATGCAGAACTGGGTACTGCATGTTATCACAGCTGATCATGTCTTCAAGGAACTGTGGACTGTGAGAAATGACTTGACATTTCAGAGATAACAAGTGTTTGCTACAGAACTGGCAGTCACATTTTAATTAGGTCTCAGTAGATTTAGGATTAGCTAGGTGGAGGGCCAGAGAAGGAAGGAAGGAAGGAAGGATATTGCAGATGTTAAATGCTGGAATGCTGAAAATGAGCTGAGGAGACAGTATCCAGAACTTTCTATGGAGAATAGGTTGAGACAAGACAGGGAAACGTGGGCACCAATCATCACCATCCTTACCGCCTCTTTCCTGGGTTCTCATTATGCCAGTGGGCTACGGATTTTACCCTCTCAAAGGGATGGCATTCAGGAAACACACTACTGCTGAAGGAAGCTTCTGTTTGATCTAAGTCTAGGAAATCTCTGGAGATGTTCATGTTTTCTTTTGTACACATTGTACAGCCCTGAAGGACTGTTCACTTAGAGGACCACAGTGCCCGTGAGGTTCTGCGACCTCTGAGAACACACGGTCTTGATATTTGATTTTAGATATTCCCTTCAATCTCTGTTTGGCCATTTGTACCCAAGAAGCAATTTATTCAGTTCATATGCACCGTTTTTTCTTTTGAAAATTTATGTGTTGTGCTTGTATGTATGTGTGTCCTTTCTATTGAAGATTTTGTTAATAGTAGAACAGTGGGATGCATTCAGAACAGGCCAGGAAACAGTTGAAATGATGGCCAGACAAGAGCAGAGCAGAAAGGTCTAGCTTGGATGGATGGTAATGTTTCCTCATATCAAATGATTCATTCCGATGGCAATGGGGCCATCAACACCAGGGTCTCTCTGCATCTTAAATACACTTGGCAAAAGATGATGCCATACAGCACCAGTATCCCACAGCACTAAGTCCCAGCAAAGGATGCTGATGGACATTGTAGGTTCTGTTGGAGGCTTGCTCATTCCTCCTTTATCACACAGGTGTGGTGATCATTTGCTGCTAATGTGTTATACATTCTCTCATTTTCACTTTTTCTGCAAGATGATTAGTTTTAACCAAATAGGTTCTTTTTTTTTTTCTTTCTGGATGCTGCCTTCCTCCTTCTTCCCAGAGCAGCCATGGCCAGTGACTGTCTGGGTAATGTGACAAGTACAAGGGAAGTCCCTTGTCTCTGGAGGAAGTCTCTACTTAGCTCTGTCTGACATAGACTCTGGATGAGACCATAATCCCACTTAAAGCCTTTGCTTGTTTTTTGATATTTCTTTGGTTCTCCTCCCAAGGGCAATCCCTACAATTATGTACCTTCACAGTAATCCCTACCTAAGACAACACTTATTATCATTTTTCTTTGTGGAAAACTTGGGCTGTTATGAAAGCAATTGGTTCTTTCAAAAAGATTTTAAATTTTATGCAAAGAAATTCAACAATTTTTCTAACAATCTCTTTATAAAATCTGAGTCCATTTAATGTGCCTGTATCTTTTAAGCAGACTACAGTTAAAGGCACTAAAATTATTTTAAAATGGTCTTAGAAACATGGTGTCTCAATAAACAGAAAACTTGGGACTTGTTGGGGAAAAAATCTCCTTAATTGGTAGAGTAGACCCGAGGCTGGAGTTAGGCATATTAAGAACACGTGTTTCACATCTGTGAAAAAGCTGGCTGTGGTGGAATAATCTCAGCACTAGGGAGGAGGAGCCAGGACGACCCCCAGAGCGTGCTGACTAGCTGGTCTACCCCAATCGTTACACTCCACATTTAATGCTAGAGTCTATCTCGAAGAATCAGATGGAGAATAATGATGCCCAACACTGTCCTCAGTCTCCACATGCGTGTGCGCACGCACACACACGTGACCAGGTACAGACACTCATAAGCATGCACTCTTGTGTGTGCACATACCACATAAAAGCCCACATTGACTTATTGCATATTATCATATGGGTTCGATGTTCCCTTGAGTAACTCCCTGTCCATACTCAATTCAGCATTAAGGCAGAATGCCATAGTAGACTCCATTTAGGTGAAATGCAGGAAGATGACCCTTGCTCTCCTTGTAAAGCCTTAAGGATTTCAGAAGAGGATATACTTGGAGAGACAAAATTGTTCTGACCAAGGACCACAGTTGGTTCAGAATTCTCTCCATCTAAGACTTAATCTTGACTCCTGTTGTCCCGGAGGCAGGGCCCTTCATCTTTGGAGTTCACATGACTGCTTGCTTTGCTCACATTTCTACAAAAGGCTGAACTGTCTATTTTGGCTTGAATAGGTGACTTTTTTTTGTGGAGGAGGGGATAATGTAAAGAGGTGTGAATATATCACACTCCCTACCCTGAAGTCTCAGGGAACATTGAAAATGAGAATGCAGAGAGATTGTTAATAGTCAGAGTTTGGGGTGGGCTGGGGAGAAAAGGTGACTTCTGGACACCGAAGGAGTGTTGGGCTCACTAACAGCTGCTTTGGTCTCCTTCACAAGACCTGCAGAAGATGCATGGATAGGGGTGGGGCACACAGCACAGTCTTTTATAAACATAAACATGAAGTTGGGAGGGGGATGTTGCAGATCTGGAAGGAGTTAGAGGTGGGTGAGGGAATGTCTATGATTGAAATAATATTGTATCCACATATAAAATTTTCAAAGAATAAATTAAAATATTATCCTAAACTGTTTAAAATACTCCGACCAAGGACCATGCATGGAGATAATCTAGAACCCCTCCACAGATTTAGCCTCCTTACTAGGGTTCTCTAGTAAGGGGAACAGGGGCTGTCTCTGACATGAACTCAGTGGCTGGCTCTTTGATCATCTCCCCTTTAGAGAGGAGCAGCCTTACCAGGTCACAGAGGAAGACAGTGCAGCCAGTACTGATGAGACTTGATAGGCCAGGGTCAGATGGAAGGGGAAGGAGGAGGACCTTCCCTATCAGTGGACTTGGAGAGGGGCATGGGAGGAGATGAGGGAGGGAGGGTGGGATTAGGAGGGAATGAGGGAGGGGGCTATGGCTGGGATACAAAGTGAATAAACTGTAATTAATAAAAAAATAAAAAATTAAAAGAAAAAACTCATCCACAGCAAAGCCCCCCCTCCATATGCAAGTGATGATTAGGGCCTTGAGCTGCTTAACCCACAGGCTGTGGGATCCGACTCAGCAGGGAGGCCCTGGGCTTCAAGTCTGAGGTACTTGAAACAGATGGCCAGCTATGAGCCTGTCTCTACTGGTCAGTGTCCTCATGGTGGACATGTGACCTTTACATCTTTAAGGGCAAATGTCAACAAGCCTCACAGGAGGGGTCTCACAAAACTAGCTGTGAGTGTACTGTTGTTTCAAAAACCTAGGGGAGGGGGAATAGCATTCTCTTCTTTCCTTCACAGATAGATTTATTAACTACTTTTCTTTCGCCCTCTATGTTTTCAAAGATAAAGCAGTGGGGTTGGGGTGATGGCTTAGGGCAATGGCTGTCAACCTTCCTGATGCCGGGACCCTTTATGCTAACCATAAAATTATTTTTTTTGTTGCTACTACATAACTGTAATTTTGCTACCATTATGAATTGTAATATAAGTTTCTGTATTTTACAATGGTCTTCTGTGACCTCTGTGAAAGGGTTGTTCGACTCCCCCGAAGGGGTTGCTCCCCACAGGTTGAGAACAACTGGTTAAGAGGGTAAAAGCAAGCCAGATGGCACCCATATAAGAACCAGGAACTGAGTGGAACATATTTATAAGTCCAGTGCTAGAGGAGGGTGGGGATAAGGTAGGCAGATTCCTGGAGCCCTCTGGCTGGCCCGCCTAGCACAAAAGGTGAGCTCCAGGTTTAAGGAGTGACCCTGCCTCAGAAAAATAAGGAGAGTGGTACGGATGGTACCTGATGCTCAGCCTCTAGCCTCCACATGTACATGTGTCTTCATAGGCCACCCTCCCTAGATGATGAACTTTGTTGGTAGGGTGCTTCCTCAGTATCCGTGAAGATCAGGGTTTGATCTCATTGCCTTATAAAAAAACCGGGTGAGGTGGCACACAGATGTGATCCCAGTTCTCTGGTGGGTAGGCAGGATGATTAGAAGTTCAAGATTATCCTAATTAGAGATAATTAGGCCAGCCTGGGATACATTCGACCCTGTCTTCCAAAATAAAAAAAATAGATAGGTAGAGAGAGAGACAGAGAGAGAGAGAGAGAGAGAGAGAGAGAGAGAGACAGAGAGAGAGAGAGAGAGAGACAGAGAGAGAGAGAGAGACAGAGAGAGACAGAGAGAGAGAGAGACAGAGAGAGACAGAGAGAGACAGAGAGAGACAGAGACAGAGACAGAGGGAGGGAGGGAGAGAGAGAGAGAGATGGCAGGTATGTGGGGCTGGAGAGATATGATTCAGCAGTTAAAAGTCCTTGCTTCTCCTACAGGGGACCTAAGTTCCATTCCCAGGACCTGTTACACCAGAGGTTCACAGCCACATGTAATTCCAGCTCTGGCCTCTGTGAGAATTAAGCACCCATCTGCACTTATGACCTTCTTCTCCCAGTATAGACACACTTTTTTTTTTTTAAGACAGCTATAACATGAATTTAATTCAGATAAAAGCACAGCGAGGCCTTCTTTAGTAGCAAGTCTTACAAAGCTCCTGCACTTGCAGTCTCCCGAGAAGCCTGGCAGGGTAATGGCTGTGACATTCCTCAGAGGTGAGCACATTTCCATTACTCATTCCTAAGAACACATGCTCCTCGTCTTTTCACATGCATCACAATGAGATCTAAAATAGACGTGCATCCCCACCTCTTTCAGGGTTATGAATAGCGCTATTCTGAAAAGACCTGGTGGCAACTGAAGGTGACGCATGGGACTCAGAAAGGAGGCATTCAAGAAAACCAAGCAGGAGGCAGGCTGCCTAAGTTCTTTGAGCAGGGAACATGATGGGAACTCCTTGGTCTCCCACGCTGGCAGCCAGGTGCCACACTCAAATGGAGATGGAGTGGGTAGGAGCTCCAAGGGGGAGCTGCATCTACCAGGCAAAGAGGTAGAAAAATCCACAGACGACCTAAGCGCTGGATCAGGTTGCTGACCCTGTTCTCCATCTCTTCATCCATTCCCCACTTCCAGGGAGCTGGAGATATTAAATGATATTTCTCTACCCTCCCAAATGTGGGATTTCTCATTCAATTTACCCAGCCAAAGGGATCCATCAAGTCACCCTGGGCCACCTCCAGCTCAAGAACTCCTCTGCCTCTTGTCCCTTCCGGGAGAATGACATGATGAGGCGGGGCCTCAGACTGAAGAGTGAGGGACAAGGACAAGAAAAGATGTGACTGCTGAGTGGTATCCCATCCAGTCAGGCTCTGCCTGATCTGAATACCCTCAAATGAGAGTTGAAAGATGGCTTGTTTTAGCGTGGGGATTTTATTGGTCGTCGGCAGGTGGTGTTCTGGTGAAAACCTCTGACTAATACAAACCTCGTTTTCCATTGCGGCTTGTTTGGAGGAAGAACAGACACAGTTGAGAGTAGTGAGGCAGCAAGCCTTATCTGAAAATGTGCACAGGTCTTATGGCTATGGCAGCTCTGGAACTGATGTGACTTCTCACTTAGGTTATCCTGCCTGGGAATGGAGGGTCCCAGAACAAGAGCTATACCAAATGTACAGCTCTACCTCACAACACTCTATGAGGATTGTTTGAAACTTCTGTCATTTCAGAGAGCTAGAGTATTGCAGGTCCAGAGACAAACGGTTTGGGGCTATCTCTAGTTTTCCAACAGTCATTGATTTCCCACCTGTGTTTGAACTATCAGCCTTGTAAGACTTGGAGGTAAATAGCTTTTAGAAAATACGATGACCTTAAACTTCCACCAACCTAAAGGCTGCACATGTCATGGATCACATCTGAGGCTGAGACCTGAGGACCCCTCCCACCCCGCTGCTTTTCTGTAACATGGCTACCTTCTAATTTCAGCCATACATTTGGCAAAAAAAAAAAAATCCCTTTGTTTTTAATTTTCATTCTTTTGTTACTAGAAAAACTCCATGAACCATTGAAGCATGGTATTTGGGGTAACCTAAATCTGTGTTCCCAGGACCATGGCCAGTAATAAAATTTCTTTTATTCTTTTACACTGGCACACCTCTTAACCGGACCTTGACAAGGGTGAGGGAATCATAGAACATTATACCTTCCTGGCCTCAGTGGCCATCACTAGTGCGTCCAGTTTCAGTGACGACAGACACAAACATCTCGGGTCTCCTGAGCCTACCTGGATTATCAGGCTCAGTCAGGTACACGTGGGCAGCATACAGAACAGGTGTAAAGGGTGCCAGACAACTAGTGGAGGGTGCCAGCTGAGGTCTTGGTTACAACTGTATCCCAAACAACTTCTCCCTCCACCTGGTCCTGCTTCCCTTTGCTTTTTGAAAGTCCTCTCCCTCAAAGCCACTCCCCACCTGGACCCTGCTGCATCTCTCTGAAGCTGGAGTTGCTCTGTGGGTCTCTGAACCTGGGCCTCCAGCTCTCACTGAGCTTCCTAGGGGCATCACACCTGGAGGGGTGGGGGTCTTACCCACGATCATGTGGTTGCAGACATCACAGAAGGTGGGCTTCTTAAAGACATGCTCCTGAAAGGCGTGGACCTTGCTGTTGCTGCCGGGGTGCAGGCCAGCCCTGGTGGGCATGGATGCCGGGCTTCCCGGCATGGGTTTTGGGCTGGGTCCTGGGCTGGCCTTGGCTAGCAGGTCTGCTTGCGGTTTCACGTCACTGTTGGTTCTTGGGAAGAAGTTGTCAGCACTTTTGCTCCGCAAGCTCTTGGTCTTGAAAGAAAGTGACCGTTTTAGTTTCTGGAGCTGCAATGCAATGACAGGACAACCTCTCTTATGATCGGTCCTGTGACTCCTGTGGGGGTGCAGCCAGCTCTGCCCTGTACCCCATGGATATCTTAGCCTGGGAGAGTCTGCCAGGCCCCAGTGTGGGTAGTCCAAGGTTGGAGGCTAGCTGAAATGGGACGCAGTGGTCCACCTGTGCCCTGTAAGCCAGTGAGCAGACAGAGGCTCCGTTGCCTCATTCGGCCTGCTTCCCGCCCGTGCTTCCTTAGGCCCCCACCAATGTGCTGTCTGAAGTTCCAGGATACTGGGCTTTTGACCTTTTGCCTTTTGAGTTTGCATAGTGGGAAAAGAGGTATGACTCCCCATCCCCCCCCCGGGTGCCATTGCTACATGTGTGTAGGACTGTGCCCTGTCTTTAAAACCAGTCAGCAGCTATTTGTCTCTATGGATAGCACAATATACAAGTGGTGTCTCCTTCTGACTTGACATAAATATGGCTAACTGGTCTCCAGGTCACAGATCAGAAGCTCTCTAACTGTATGTATCTGAAACATGTGGAAAGAAAGCTGTGTGTAAGGCATGCCTGTATGCCCATGTGGTGTGTATGTGGTATATGCTTATGTATGTGTATGGTACATGTGCATGTGTACATGTACATGTATATGTGCCTTTGCATGTATGTGCATGTATATTATATGTATGTATGTGTGTGTGTATATGCATGTGCCTGTGTATATGTGGTATGGGGGAATGTGAGGTACATGTGTAATATGTGTTTATGTATGTGGTGTATGTGTAAGACTCAGTATTTCAACAGCCTGGTTAGCTTTCCTGGCCCTTCATGTGTCCTTGCCCTGGTTTTCAGCTCAGAAAACCAGACCATTTCCATTTTGCCTTTGACGTTTATGGAGAGACACCAAATTGGTTTGGAAGAGTGCTGGACTTGAGTCCAGTCTGCATTGCTAATCCGATCTTCACGCTGATGCAGGAAGCTTCTGGAAGCACAGAGGGACTGTGAGCCTTGTGCTTAAAATCCTTTGAGAACTTTCTTTTTCTCCAGCTGAGTATGGTAACGCCTAGACCCCTGGCTGCTCAGGAGGCTACAGCTTGTGGCCTACCTGATCTGCAGAGTGAGTTCTGTTCAGCTTTGGCAATTCTGTGTCTCAAAAACTAAACAGTGAAAAACAAGGCTGAGGGTATGTAGCTTAGCATGGCATGGGTAAAAACCTCAGGCTCAGTTCCTAGCACTACACAAAGGGTCCAGCCCCTGCTTCTCGGACTCCTGTGCCCTCAGCCCTGGTGATAATCTGCATCACCATAGGCTTTGCCAGTCCTTGCCAGCTACCAATGGCTCTTTAAGAATCTTATAGATTTCATTATCAGCCCTTGGCATGCTGTCTTTTCTTCATCTAGATAGACGAGGTGAACAATGCACTGGCTATATGGCTTTCAGGAAACCACCTCTGAGGTGGTCTCCTTTGGTAAGTATTCACCTGTGACCATTCTTCCTTTTTCCTGAAGTAACATCTGTGCAGCAGCTGGAGCCATGCATTAAGGTGCCCTGTGCTGACTGGAGTCTCCCCACACAGTAGAGCCAGGCTCCCCAAGGACACGTAAGAGGGGCTGATGGGGCAATGTCAGCCCTGCTACCTCCTTCCCCACCTGTGCCTTGAGCTCAGAGGACTAGGAGGGCACTATGGTCAGAGAGCAGAAAAACCAGCAGATATTGCTGGTAGTTGGGCAACCAGCAGAAGAGCATTATGGGTAATGAGACTACCAGGATTCCAGTGAGAAAGCAACATCCCTGAAGCAACTAATGAGGATGCAACAAGGGCACAGATCCAAAAGCAGCTTCATGGTGGGGCTTTCTTGCTGGTCATGGCAAGGGCTGTGGAATTTATCCTCACAGCAATGGTTCAGAGCCAGGAGGTGGCAAGGGCGGGCTTTTATTTAAAGGGTTGCTATTGGGAGTGCTTATAAACAGGTGATTAGGAGGCAAGGTTGAAGCAAGAAGGCCTGCTGAGCTTGTACTAAGTGTCTGGCTGACAGGTGATTCTGACAGGTGTGGGAAGATACACTTGATTCCAGGTACTTTTTGAAGGTGGACCCGGCAGTTTGTTGAGGGGTTGGATAGGAATGGGTAACTCTAAGATTCCTGATTGGTGCAACTGAATGGATGGAGGCAGGCCCTTTTCCTAGAAGGGAAACATCGAGAAGTCGCAGTTACCGTGGGGACCAGGAGGTCTGAGATGCTTATTTAGAATTCAAGGGGAGTGGAAGTGTTGGTAAGTAGACACATGATTTTGGCATTTAGAAGCAAGGTCCAAGCTGGGTAGTGAGTGGGAAGCCATGAGCATATGGGTGGAAATCAGGGCCATGAGATTAGATGAAATCAGTACATAAGCTGTAAGCAGATCCTAGAGAGACACTGTATGAGGAGAGGGACCCGGATAGTGCAAATTTTGATGAGAAGAAGATTCATGAGGCCAGGCAATTCTGTTTGAGAAGAAGTTGCCAAGGAAGGGGACTTAGAGAAGAGGGTATTATGGAAGTTTAAGGGAAGGCAATAATTCAGAGAAGGCTGGAAAGCCAGTGGGGTTGAATGGATTCCCAACAGCAATGAGGTTTAAGGCTCTGCGAAGGGAGGCCTTTGAGAGATCTTAGCAGCGAGGGAGATTCAGTGAAGTTCTGAGTGGGTGGTGACAAGGTTTCAGGAAAGAACGGCCAGAGGGGGAGAGAGCAGATGTGGTGGGCCATGGGCAAAGACAGTTTCTTTGAGTTTGCCATGAAGCATGTTAGTAAAGAGACACAGTATCTGGAGTGGCAGTAACATCTCAATGTTTGTGGAGAGTTTTGTTTAAATGCTAGTTATTTTCAAGCTGATGATGCATCAGACAGGGCTGGTGCTTTTGCATCAAGATCTTCCTGTGTGTGGTGCCTGTGGGGGGTATGGTTCACATGTGTGCAGGTGATTGTGAAGGCCAGAGAACACCCCATGTGCTGTTGTTTAGGTGCCCTCTACCTCAGTTTTTTTTTTTTTGAGACAGAAAGTAGTCTTAGATGGCTAAGATGGCTAAGATGGCTAGACAGTATAGACAGTCTCTACCCTTTTTCCTCCACAGTGCTGAGGTCGTGGGCGCCTGTTACCATGCTCAGCATTTATTTTTAACTTGGTTTCTGGGTCCTGGCACTTGGCAAGAATATTGCTGGCTGGACCTCCTCTAGACCAGGATATGGACCTTTAGATTATTCAGAACATGAAAGAAGCCAGGAGGGAGAGGGCAGAGGCACCAAGAGCTGGAAGACAACGAGCAGCTTACAGATGCGAGAGGCTGGCACACTCTGGAGCAATGCGCAGGAATGGGCAGGATGCTAGGGAGGCACAGAGCATCTGTTATAGGTCACTACACATTTTACAGATGAGAAACCAGGGGCTTGGCAATTTAAACACTGGTAGACCACAGAATGAATCCCCACATAGAAATCTCTGGCTTCAAAGCCCCCCAAAGCCAAATGAACTTTGGTGAGAAAGCTCCCTTCCTCAATCTTAGAAAAATATCTCATCTTAGGGTGACTTTGTCACCCTGATGCCAACTGTGATTTTGGCAATGATCTACACAGATGCCATGCTGAACAGCACTTAGGTGGCAGTTCAGTCAGGAGTGCAGAAACTGGGCATCCTGAAAACACATGGAGAATTTACCCTGAAGGTGACCATAATGCAGACATGCTAATTCACCAGCTGGTGAATCCGCAGCTGCAATGAAGCTAAGTAACCAGCGTGTGCTTGAGCTTCTGAGCAGAACCTCAAGTCTGAACTATGTGGGAAAGTGTGCTGCAGACCAGTCTGCCCACACAGGCAGTGGCTTGGGAGGCACGGTCTTCCTGTGGGCACTCAGAGACTATTTTCCTGTTTGTTGATGCTAAACCATCAGTTGCCTTTGCAAACATCTTCTCCGCTATCTAAAATAGCATCTGTACCATACTGGCTCTCCTATCTGGATTCAGATGAGGTCATCAAAGAAGGACTGACAAGCAACTATCTCATCCTGAATTTTCCTAGGTGATCTACATCTTTGATTCTGAAAATGAACATGTTTTTCCTCTTGACATTTTATGTCCTCTAAAATATGGTTACATCTTTCTGTTGAAATAGTCACTGGCTTCTTCTTCGCCTGTAATGATGTGATTAAATCAATTGATGGTCTAGGCATGAAGGGAATGAGTTACTTGGCAAGCAGAGGCAGGTGTTCAACCTTGAGCATGTACGTTCCCCTTGAGACCCATCCCCCTTTACTTTCCAGCAGCCACATCTACTTCAAGCTTGGCTGAGGCTGCGATTTGCTGGAGTATTTCTGAAACATACCCAAGGCTGGTGGACAGAGAGTGTGTTCTGGGACTTGGGAAGTACAGGGCCTATGAGGAGCTGTCTAATTTTCATGCTGAGTTTTTATTCTTTCATTGTTGGATTTCTTTCATTTTCTTGTGCGTGAGTGTACAGATGTGCACATGCATTTGCATGCATGTTGAGGCCAGATCTAAGATGGAATTATTTGCCATCTTAGTTTTTGAACCAGGTTTTCCCTCTGGATGTGGAACTCATTGATGATCTGTCTGTGTGGTTAGATCCTCCTGCCTCTGTCTCCCCTATGCTAGAATTACAAACATACAGCACCATGCTTGACTTCTTAGGTAAGATCTGAGACCTGGGCCTCAGGTCTCATGCTTGTATGGCAAGCACTTTATTTACTGAGCTATCTTCCCAGCCCATGTCTGATTTTTTTTTCACTGCAAGCCCAATACTTTCTAGGTTAGATTCACTGAAGATTAGACAGTGACTTAAAAGTGAGAAATGTTCTCCCTGTCTCTGTTTGTTTCAGTCATAGTCGTGCTAATGAATAGACTGGTAAAGCAACATTTACCGAACAGGACTGACTACACAGTCTGCACCCAGCAGCTGTGTGGTTGAAGCCAGTCCATGAAGCCTGTGGCTTGAGGCACAACAGGAATGGGGAAGATTAACTTAGCTTCCAAATTCGCTCAGATCCCTGACACTGAAGGACACTGTGACCCAGAAGACCAGAGTCCATTCTTCAGAATGTTGGGTGCACTCCTATAGGCAAGCAGCAACACTGAGAGCAATCAGAGGTGACATGAGACCCTGCATTGATGTCACAAAGTAGTAAGTAGACTATGCTTGCTGTCTAGTCTACGTTGTCAGAGAAAAGAGGCATTAGTAAGGGGTAGAATAGCCAGAGACATTCTTTCCAAACCCAGACAATGAACTGATTCTTATTTTTTGAGACAGGGCCTCATAAGCCTTAAACTTACTAAAGATGACCTTGAACTTCTGTCTTTGTTAGGGGTACAAGAGCCTTCTCGATGTATCCTCTAGATGTCCTCTAGCTTTGTTTCTAGTTACTCTCTCTGCCTTAGACACATGGACACAACCAGAGCATCACACATCCCAGATTTCCAAAGGTGTGTTAGCTATCCATGACTTTGTTTTTTTCTGAAATGATTTCTGGGTATGACGTCAGCAGAGTCATACATTGTCTCTTGAGTATGATGTCACATAGTCATATATTGTCTTCTAAGTATGTCAGTAAATCATACATTGTCTCTTGAGTATGATGTCATATACCATGCTCATATATCATGTACTAAGTGTGTCAGCATAGTCATACATGATACCTTCAGAGATTCCTCCTTAGAAAGAAGAGTGTTGTCTTGAGAATAAATGAGGTAAGGGAGGATATAAGTGACTAATCGTAGTAGAAGGAAATAGTCTGAGGTTCCACTGGGTCCTGAGAGGAGAGGGATTTACAGAGTTAGACACCCAGTTCCTGGGTGGATGGGTGAATAGAGGTTACCATGATGGGTCTGGGCTAGAAAGGATAGGAGGAGGCAAATTTAGGGGTGATTGGAGCAAGGAATTTTGTGGCAAAATACTTCTGGATGGAGTATGTACTGTAAACTTGCCTGTATTTTTATGAACTCGGAAAAATCATCAGCAATGCTTACATTGGTCTCTGAGGTATATGCATAAGGGTTCGGTATTAGCCTGAAGGAAGGCTGAAGCCACCTGATGTAGAATGAATGGGTTGTGTGGAGTGTTTCCGTGACCTTTCTCATCCTGAAAGTCTCACCATGGGAAGCCCTGTCTACACAGAGACTGAGCTGAAATGATGGGTGTTGAGCCGCATGGCCTACCAAGGGCTGTCAAGCCAAGCTGCAAGATGCTGCAGCCACCAAGCCTCACTACATACTGGGTCTCTTCCGCTTCATATGTTGCTGCTGCTGTTGCTGAGGGAAGCTAAGGTGGGCTCAGCCCTGGGATCAATCACTTTTCTTCTCAAAATCAAAGAGAAGAGCTTGACTCTTGATAAATGTTCGCTGTGCTCCTCATGGAAAAAATATCTCAAAAACACACGAGGGTGTTAGATTTTGAGCTGTTCTAGAATTTGCTTCACAGGACCCACTGGTTAAATAACCAGAAGGCTGCAGCATAAACACGTGCGCTTGAGTTTGTACTTAAGCTTTGTTTCTTAAGCACTGCCTTGTAAATAGTAGGGACCTATTACAGTGTGAATCGCGTCCTCCCTGATTCTCCCACTGTGGGCTTACCACTCCACCCTGTACCTTGGAATGTGACTATGTTTGGAGATCTGGCTTTTACAGAGGTAATTAAAGTCAAAGTGAGGCCATTACGTTGTGCTCTAATCCAGTCTGACTGGTGCCCTTACCAGAAGAGAAAATTTGGGGGATGGGGCGATGGCTCAGTGGGGAAAATTTTGCTGCCCAGGCACCGGTGTCCAGGTTCCCATCCCTGTGTGAGAGCTGGCTGCATGCCTTTGTAACAGCAGCACCTGGAAGACAGAGACAGGCAGGTCCCTGCAGCTCAGTGGCTAGCCTTAGCTAGCCTCTAGCTGAATTGGTGAGCTCTGATTTTAATTGAAAGACCCTGTCTCCAAAACTGAGGGAGTGAATGACAGAGAAAAGCATTCAACATTGACCTCTGACCTCTATGCTCATGAGTGGTCACTCATACCCCACCCCATGTACACACAGATACACCCCCTCCACACACACACAAAGGGAATTGGACACACAGACAAACAAATGACCAGGTGAAGACAGTGAGAAGGCAGATCTCTGCAAAGCCAGGAGAGGGAAGCCCCGGAACTCAATCTATGTATATTGGATCCCCAGTCACTAGGATGGAAAAAAAAAAGAAACCTGTTATATATGCCATCCAGCCTGTGGTATTCTATCACAGTAGCTGTACCAAGCTAACATGGTCCTCGATAAAAGCTTGCTGAGGGTCAGCACTGTGTTCCTAGAGTAATGGCTATCTATCAGGAAGAGCTGCACCGAGGGGGTCCTGTTCTGTCCTTGGTGCTGTCCTCTCTCTCTGTCCTTACCTTCAGTGTTGTTTTTGGCATGGGAGGGTACTTTGTTTTATGTGAGTAACTGAGTGAGCGGGCATTCTTCATCTTTGTAAACTTGGATTGCTCACATTTATCAGGCAGATCCCTGAGTTGTCCAAACAGTGCTCTTGCTTACAAAACCCCGACCCTTCTTCCCGACATCTTTAACTCCAATCCTTGCCATGAATCATGGTCAGCTTCTTTTCTCCTCTCCAAACCACACAACTCTGCCTGCGGTGTTGCCCGCCCTGCCCTGTCTCCGAACCACATCTTTAAAAGCTGTTATTGTGCCAATGCTGTGTAGATCAGTAGAAAATAGAGGAAATGATTCGTCTTGACATCAAACCCTGAAACCAAAAGATTTCAACAGCCTAAGTTGAACATGGGATAATGGATGTGAGGAGCAACTCAAGCCTGAGGAGCCTTGGTGGTGGCCAGGCAAGATCAATGGATAGGTCCAATCCAGAAGATCAGGACATAACTTGGAGGTGGTTCAAGGACTTGAAAGGGACATTTTTTCAGGGTTTATAGGTCAGCCATAATAAATAGAGAGAGCTGCTCTGAGCAGGTTCTCACATGGCCTCACCACGTTCAGACTGCTTCCTGCTGGCTCATAAATCAGTCTAAAGGGTCTCAGCAGTCACAAGGAACATGTGTCTCACCCTGGTCTTCCCTTGTGTGTCTTCTGGGATGGCCCTGGGACCTGAGCAAGGCTTGTACTGGGACCAGGTCATATGGCACAGTTAGATTCTTACATGGAAAGGTCCCTGAATTGCTGATGCTTGTGCCCTTGAAAGCAATTTTCTTCCTCACATATTCATTGTACAAACTGTATGCATAGCCAGCCTAACATTTTACTCAGTTGATCAGGTCTCAGGTGACCTGTGGTTACCTATTTCTGCCCTGTGCTTCATATCATGTCCAGCAGCCAACACACCCACCCATACTTCTTTAAAAATCTATGCAGAATCCATCAACTTGGCATACCTCGGATGCCATCATGTGGATCCAATGTGACACCTGCCTTACCTAAACCACTTCCCTCCTCAAGGGTTCTCTGCCCGTGTCCAGAAATTACATTGTTTTGGCTCTACTTCCTGCAAGGTCGTCACCTGTGACTTTCTAAGATGGAAACCTGATAACAGTTCCTCACCCTAGTTACCCATACCACCAGACATCTTGTCAGTGTCCTCCGAGGCCCAGCCAGGACCAGGGACTGACCATCCCACTCATTCCCATTCTTCGCTCTTCCCATCGTTTTGGATGAGACAAACCAAGAATGCTGCTGCCAGGGCCTCCGCCGTCCCTGCATCTTCCAACAAGGTTCATCCCACGATAAGGTTTCTCATTTCTCACTCTGTTCAGACCTGTGCCCAGGCTCTGTTCCACTTGACCTTTCAGAGGGCTTTTTATTATATATATAATTTTAACTCCCTATTTTGAAGAATTTTTAGGCTCACAGAACATTGGCAAGAAAAGCTCAGGAATACAGATCTCTCCTTTGGCAAAACTGAATGGTCGCTTATAATTTCCCGATATTTATGTTCCTTATTCTCTCTTCCGGCCCATCAATAGTGATTATGATTACTATTGTCATTGCTATCATTTTTAGGGGATATAATATATAAACCAGTCTTCAACATTTCTGAATTCTTTGGTGTATTTTTTTTAAGAAGAAAAGTATTTCAGAATGAAAACACAGTGCACATGAATGCAATTTTGTTATTCATACTCAGATTTTGAAAACTGGACCAGTGATGTCTCAAGAACCTTAAAAAATATTTTCTTAGTATTTCTTCTAAGATTACATATTTCTTTTACTTTTCATGTTCTTAGTCTCATTTGACTTGGAATAGTGTGTTGGTTTCTTTCACTTTGGTGACATTTTCATCTTTAAAGAGCACAGAACTGCTGTCTTGTAGAACATGCCGTAACCTGAGCATGTCCAAGACTTCTTCACAATCCAGTGAACATTATACAGTTTAGACGAGATTTCTCAGTGTATGCTATCAGGCATGACACTGTGCCCTCAGCATACACTCTCAGAGGCACATAGATCCTGGCTCTGCATTATGTTTTGCTACATTTGTTGGTTCTTTGGCTCCTAAGCTGGAAGGAAGTCTCTGAAAGGGCAGGCCATTTCCATTGTTTTTGACCTCTTATGTTTCAGAACCTAAGACATTGTTGATGCTCAATAAATCTTGCCTGAAAGAAGGAATCCAAGTGTGACTGACTCTTAAACCCAGTGTATTTGACTACCAGGCAAAGGGCTTGCTAAGCGCTCTTGCTGATAAAACTCACCATGGGTTTGAAAGCAGAGGACTTGGGGAAGAGGCAGGTGGCAGGGAGGAACAGAGGAAAAGCCAGGCAGAGGCTGTCTGCAGGGATGAGCCGCTGTTTGTCCCCCCTTGGCAGTTCTCAACCTAGGGTTAGGCTTTGGCAGGGTGTCCAGGGATGAAGGAGAAGGAGGTTGGTGGCAGGAGGGATGGAGTCAGCCTTATGTTTTGTTTTAGATGGAGTAAACGTCTTAGCAAGAAATGAGACCCTTGTGATCAACTAAGAGGCCAGAGCTGCTCCACATTTTTAAACGTTGATGAGCAGAAAAACAGATCCCATCCCATTCTGTTAGAAGACTGAAATGAGAGGAATAAATCTATGGTGAGGTCCTGGCACGCGGCTCAAGCCACCATAAATGGCTGTCCCTACCTGTATTCGAGAACTTCTCTTTCTACACATTGCTTACTGGATCTAAAATTCATAGCAGGGTGAGGAGTTAAACCCAAGCTTCTTAGTCCACATCTGGGGAGGGGGGGTTCTTCCCACAGCCTGGCTCTGCTTTCAATTGCAGAAACTGAAGAGAAACTTAGGTCTTGAGAGAAGCAGCTAAAGAAGTCAATTTGTACACTGACTGCCTTGTGCGTCTCCAGCAGTGCATGCGAGCCTTGACGTCCCATCTTCAATTCAGGGTGGAACATCTCTGTGGCTGCTGCGGAGCCCACAGACCATTGCAAATGACTTTCTATTACATGGCTCACAGCTTTAATGGCTGCATGGAGAATCCGAGTGGCAAGTCCAATCCCAGATCTGGGAAGAGCCTTAGTGGATACTTCTACCGACTGAATAGCCAACCCAGCAAGAAAAGATAGTCACTGGAGCTTCCTTTGCCAAAAGAACAGCAGTGTTTTGTTTGTTTTGTTTGGGTTTTGAGATGGGGTCTCACTATGTAGACAAGGCTGGTCTGAAACTCACAGAGACACTCCTGTCTCTGTGTCCTGAGTTCTGGGATTAAAAGGCGTGTGCCACCATGGGTGGTAAAGTGGCAAAGATTTTGATGAAGATACCAGAAGGTAAATATGGTCAAAGTTATCCAAGCATCCATGGTATTCTTGGATAAAAATTTCTTTATGAAACTCAACATTACAAACAGTGAAGATATGCCAATACAAAATTTGAAGAAAAAATATCCTAGAGTTAGATTATATCAAACGAAAGGAGGGAACACCCACTCATTACATTTTATTTTTATGTCTCAAAATTGTATTATCTACTTACTTACTGTATGTGTGCCTGTGTGTGTACCTGTGTGTCAGTGCCTACATGCCATCTTGTGTGTATAGGTACTAGGATGACTTTTAGGAGTCAGTTCTCAGTAATCAAACTCAGGTTGTCACTCAGCACCAAGATCCTGACCTTCAGAGCCATCTCATCAGCCCCAACAACTTACTTTAAGCATGAAAACACACTTGATGTGTTGGAGAATTATTTTGAAGCTTTCAATTCAGTAGGGTTCCATTATCTATGAAAACACAGCCTAGTAATAAATTACATGACATTTCTCTTTCTTAACATTTAATTTTGAAGTAAGTTTAGTCCTATGGGCAAGTGGCAAAATAAGGCATCCTCTGTGCCTTTCAATGGACCTCCCTCCAGCTCATGTGTGACATAAATGAACCCTTCATAGTCAATGCATCAGCACTGTGGTGAAACTACTATCCTGATACAGGCTTACTGGAACATCTCAGCTGGCCTCCTTCTTTCGCCTGATAGAACCCACTCCTGTGTTTCACGCGACACTGAGCTACTCTCCATCTTCAGCATCCTTCAGCCCCTGGCAGGCCCTGAGTTTTTCTGTGTTCATGAGAACATTGACTGTGTCCAAGGCTTTTGACTAACTCTTTGTGAAATGCCCATCGGTTTGCTTTTTTTGATTATTAGACATTATCAATCCAGGACCTCCTAATCATGTAAGGTGGTATCTGACCCTAATGTATTCCATAGCTAGTGTTAACTTTGCTCACTGGGCTGAGGTGGTAGTTTGCTAGATGTTTCTGTGATGTAAACAGGACTTCCCCCTTTGCAATGAAAGAGTGTCATGTGACCAGGAGAACACGCACAGCTCACTGTACTGTCATCTCTAATTATAATCTCTATTGAGGGATTGGTGAATCTTGCCTGGTATTTTACAATGGCAGCATTCTACTTCCTCTAGTCCTGCTGACATATTGAGTGGAACTATCAGATTAAGGAGTCCTCTTTTGCCAGAAATTTTAATGTTTCTAGTACTTTCTTGAGGCAGTGGCTTACCAAAATCCATTTAAAAAAGTTTCTTGTTGGGTATGCGCTTAGAATACATTTTGCAAAGTGGCTTACAGATACACTAGCAAATGGCCCTGACTTCCTGCTGTGGATATACTGAAGTGCAGTGCATCCTTCTGAAGTCAGGCATTGGGGCTTTGTGGGTGCCCTTGTCACCCCCTCTTCTCCTTTCACACTGGCTTCCATATGGGTGTGGTGGAGACCCTCTTCAAGCATGGAGAGCATGGCAAAGTGCAAAGAGGGATGTCTTAGAAGAAAATGGGCACCCAAAATTCCACAGGGAGCAGAGCTGTTCTGCTAACTACACCCTGGAATGATGGAAGAGAAAGGAATAACCTCTATTTATCATTTGCATCTATTGAAGTTCCTTGTTATAGCCACTTACCCTGACCCTCTCATATACATCCTGTACACATAGCAATGGAAAGAACATTGCACCTTCATAGTTCCCGATACTACCGAAATGATCTAAGAGCTGTAATGCTGGAAGGGGATTTTCTTGGCCACAGCAACATAACAAAGACTAGCTGTGTAGAAAGGTGACTTTGGGGCACCAGGCATTTGAGAAACTATGGGAAGAGTAAAATAAAATCATAAGAAACTGGAAATCACTAAAGAGTGTATTATTGGAGGAAATATAAAGAAATAATTTGACCCTGAAGGGGATTTTGGAATGGCTGGAGTAAAGAATCACTCAATAGTAAGGCGAGAGACTTCCTGGGATAAATGAAGAAGAAAGACCCAAGTCTAGCAGCAGGAATCACCACATCTGGTCAACGTAGTGAAGAGACATCTTTTGTCCTGTGGTTTGAGCGTCCTGTCAGAACATTCTACTACCAGATGTGAGTGGGGTGCTCTCAGGTAACAGTGCAGTCCACACACCCAGAGAGATCCCTCAACTTCACCACATACTCCTCTGCAGCAGAGAGCCGCACAAGCCTGAGGGCTACCCCAAACATTCTGAAGGCAGGCAGAAAAAGCCAAAGCATTAGAAAAACAGGGGCCACTGAGGCACAAAATCATTTGTAACTGAGACAATGTCAATAAAGTAGAAGTAACTGTTGTGAACAGAGGTCATCAAGAAGATTCATTTGTTATAAATTCTGTCTTTTAAGATTTACTTTATTTTTTAAATCTCTCTCTGTGTGTGTTGACATTCATGTGTGTGCAGGTGGAGGCCAGAGAGGGTCTTGGTTCCCCTTGGACTAGTTACAGGTGGTTGTGAACCACTGAATGTGGGTGCTGGGAACCCAGTGCTTGTTTGTGCCCTGACCACTGAACAAGGGATCTCTCTGGCGGCAGTGACAGTAGCCCAATGGTACCATTGCCCTGCTGGCATTTGCATGCCTGTGGGCAACATTGTGCTCACGGGGGTCTTTCTGTGTCTCCTCCTCCAACCTGCAGTCGCTACATGGGCTCATCGTTGCTGTCCTCCTGTAGGACCAGAAAGGAAGGGGCTGTGCTATTCAGGTCTCAGTGTAAATAATTAAACAGCACAGTTGTAATAGAGAGAGGTGAATCCTCTGCGGGGTGCTGGCCTGAGTGTTTCCACGAGATCTACTAAAAGCAGGTGGTGCCAGGGAGAGAGCTCAGCGGGTAAAGGCATTTGCTGCCAAACCTGACAACCTGAGTTTGATCCCTGGAACCCACATGGTGGAAGGAGAGAATGACTCCTGTAAGCTGTCCTCCTGTAAGCTGTCCTCATGTGCACCATTCACCATGACTGTGCACACACATGCACACCCCACAGGCACACGCACACACACACACACACACACACACACACCACATATTCATTCACACCCACACTAATTGAGTGAATGTAATGCTTTTAAATAAAAGTGCTTATTTAGATCTTTGCTACAGGTGGGCATGTCTGTAAAACTGTCTGCAACCCCAGGACCCAGGCGGCCAGAGCATGGGATTATGAAGAATGTTGAGAGTTTCAAGTCAGTCTGGGCTGCAAAGTGAAACCCTGTGTAAAAAATGAGAAAGTAGTAAAAGTCACAAACACATTTTATACAATTAATTGTCATGAATTTTCTTAGAAGCAGCATGTCGGCTCATGGAGTTAGGTACTTAGAAGGCTGAAGCAGGAGGATCATGAGTTTGGGGCCAGCCTGGGCTTACACAGTGAGTTCTAGGCCAGCTTGAGCTGTGCATCAAGATCCTGTCTCAAAACACTCACACAGAAAAAAAAGAGCAAAACAAACAAACAAAAATAAGCAATTAAAAATTACCAGAGAACAGTTCATGAAGTCAACAAAGAATGAATTACCTTGAAAGGAACACGCAACATTCCAGAAACAAGCAACAGAGAATAATGCATGACAGTGGGTGCAAAGGTGTTCTGTCGCTACAAAGTGGACGACTCCACAGAGTGAAGGTATGACAGTTTAAAAGGACCACCCTAAGACTGAACAAACCTTACAGATTAGACAAGAGTAGGAAGGAAGAGCACTCCAAACTCTAACCAGAGAAAACACTTCCATAATCATGTTAGTACAAAACCTAGCTAAAAAGGTTAATGAGGTGAAGTTGGTTATTGGTTAATGCTACATTGTAAAATGAAACTTAAGAGCTGCGTGTTGGGACAAAAACCTTCATCTCAGCCCTCGGAGAGCTGAGGCAGGAGGATGACAGGTTCAAGACCAAGCCTAGGCTGCTAAAGATGATTGGCTTAAATGGAACCAAAAATGATATCTGGGGAAGCTGAGAAGGTGCACATTTTTTATGAATGGTGGGCCCTAGCATTTTTATGTAGTGGACTCTTTGCAAATGATTGTAAAATTTAAATGGGGTCTCAATATCCTATAAACTCACATATGAATAGATTGAAAAAAATATAAATGTCCAGAACACCAAGGGATATATTTTTAGCTAAATTTTAAGACACACAAAGAAACTCATAGACCCCAAATGTTTGTTGCCTTGATCCACTAAGAGAAGCCATTTTAAAAAATGTTTTGGGGGAGGGGTCTGTAACCTGGAATATTTTCCTTTTTTTTTCTGTTTGAAACTATACCAAATTATTTTATTATAAGTGTTATTTAGTACGTAAACTACGTCACTACAATAAAGAACAATTTAATTTTTTAAAATATAGGAACAAAAAACATGTATACATGCACATGTGTACACATGTGAGTAACAGAATGAAATAAAAAATATCAATACAATCAAGTGTGAGTCTATGTAGAATTGTTAAGACATAAGAAGCATTTAAAACCGGCAAATTGCCTTCTCTCCCGACTAGTTCTCAGTGGAATTAAAAGCTTAATTGTGAGAGAAGAAAAGCCCTAACTTAAAAAGGCAATAATGACATCTGGAGCAGAGAAAAATCGTAAGTAGACTCAGTAATCACAAATAACATGGAGAAATGTTTGTGGGTTTCACAATACGATACAAATCCTGTGAGCGCTTGTCTGCAGCATGGTAAACAGCCATGCTGGGAACCCGCTGGGGCCTTTGACTTGCTGGTCTACACAGCGAGAACATCAAAACAGAGGTGAGCACCCTGCTCCTGTCGGGTGCTTATCTACTGGCATCTGGTAGGAAGCTGGGGCTTTTGTTTGTACAAAAGATTTGCAGATGTCTGAAGTGTTGTATTGGTGTATAGGATTTTAATTAAATGGAGGGGGGTGAGATAGAAATGCTAAGGACCACGGAACATGTCACGTTGCTTTTCGGCCACCATGCTGAAAGCCAGGTGGCAGCTCCTCACCCCGTAATTAAAAAGCCCCACAGAGGCCAGTTAGGTGACTTTCACTGGAACACAAGGCCCTGGAGAGTGGAACCCTGTCTGTTTTGTTCACACCTGTTTTCCAGTTGCATAGAGTTGCTTAAAGTGGCTTCACCCAGCACCTGGGGATGCCTGGCGCTAGAACATGGCTGGCCTGAGCTGATATAAGCTATGGAGGTCCAGATGTGGAGACTCAGGGCAGAGCACATAGTAGCATTTTTTAAAATTGATTGTCTTCTTTTAAATTGGTTTTCTTCTGTTTTTAACCATCCCTGTCAAGTTGTCCTCAAACTGACCATCTAGCCAAGGGTGACCCTGAACTGCTGATCTTTCTACCTCTGTTTCTTGAGTGTTGAGGCTCCCTGCGTGTGCCATCATGCCCGGTTTGTGAAGTGCTAGGGTTGAGCCCAAGGTCTACTATCAATACAGTGACCAGAAGATGTTAAGTTGCCAGTGTGGCCTGTGTTACCTTTTTACTGGACACCGAGCCCTTACCCAGGTCCATGACTGACGACTAAAGAAACTAATACGTAGCTTACATCGACAGAGCTTTTAATTAATACTCTTGTGTGTGTGTGTTTTACATTGGTTCTTGAGTCTTATGTTCTTACATATGGGTCAAAGTATCCAAAGTTTCTAGTGACTGAGGAAAGGGTGGCTGTGTGTACAAAGCAAGACAGGCCATGAATGAACACTGTTTACCTGAGCACAGATTTCATTTGTGGGGCAAAGCTGTGGAGTGATAGTACTTTGCCTGTGCTCTCTCAATACGTTCCTCAACCCCTCTCTGAAGGGCCAGAATGCCAACTTACAGATGGTGCCACTGACAGTCAGGATGCTAAGGTCCTCTGTGAGGAACTGTGGAACCAGGAGTCAGCACTACAGCTGCCTTTAGAGCCACGCTCATCCCGTGTTTCAGCCATGACCAGCCAGCAGGGTCCCCAGCCTGCCCCCTCAACCTCTGTGCCTAGTGTTGCTCTGCCTGAGGATGCCATCACCCTTTAAGAAGGCCACCTGCTCTGTTGAGATCTACGACAGTGAGAGCTTGTTTGTTTCTTGTCTGTGCTCCTCCTCTTGAACGTGGGCGTTCTAAGGGTCAGATGCGTTCTCTGTCTTTACTGGATAATCCTAGTGATCCACACTGACACGTCTGGTACACAGGTAGTGTGTAACAGGCACTTGCTGTCTGGGTCACTGAGGAAGCTACGATGACCCCATCATTCCAGCCAGAAAGCAGGCTCTCTCTGCCTCTGCCCTGCTATGCTCTCATACTAAGGAAACTTCTCATCTCATCTTTTGTTCCATCATCATCAGTTTTTGCCCATCTCACCACCTCTGCGATGCTTTACACTTATTGAACTTGATTGGATTTAAAGTTTCCATGGAAACCCAGCTGTGCATGTGCTATGAAGGACCTTCTGTGTTCAGTTAATTGAGAATTGAGGTGGGAAGACCCCACTGTGGATGGCACCATGCCATGGGTGGAGGTCTTAGACTGTGGATGAAGGAGAGGGAGCTGAGCAGCAGCATCCATCTCTCTTTGCTTCCTGGCTGGATACCTGTCCTGTTGCCGTATGTCCAGGCAACCCAAGATCCTACTGCCATGCTCTCCTGCTACGACAGACTTTAGGCCTGAAACTGTAAGCTGGAATAAACTCTTCACCTTTACTTGCTTTACAAAAGCCTTTTTTTAAAGGTATTTAGTCACAGAAGCCAGAAAAGTAACTAATATGATTCTACACTTGTAAGACTGGACTGGGTTTTGACTAGCTTTGTATCATCCTTAAAGCCATTTCCAATCTCTTTCCTCTATAAGACTTGGTTTTCCTCCAACTGCAAGACTCTGTGGGTTGTTCACGCATCTTCCAGTTTCCTGTGTCTGTTTTCTTTACAAAATCCTTATCTTACTTGGAACAGCAATGCATCCAGCTTTTCTCAGAGCAATGAATGGCCAATGACAGGTACAGCTGCTGCAGGAATCTGCATAGGTTTTGCTTTCCTGATCCTAGAGAGAAGGCTACAAGGCTGGGGATGGGGAGCTCAACAGATAAGAGCCGGTGCTGTTCTTACAAAGGATCTGAGTTCCCATACCAGTACCATACCAGACAGCTCACAACTACTTGTAACTCCAGCTTCAGGGGATTAGATATTGGCTTCTCTTGTCACCTATACCCATGCAAACACACAATATTAAAGTGAGAAAGGAATCTTTGCATACCTTTAAAATAGTAGGGGCCTGGGGAGCATAAGTGATCTTTAGAGTGGAGCAAGGAGTTGAATCTAGATCTTCCAACTCCAAAATCCGTGCCAAGCCATCCCTAGAGTACCTCACAACAGGATGTATTCTAAAGCCATGTCTTCATGTAGGTTGGGAGACGTCTCATCACCGTGACCTCACGACCTGACTCTGGAGCAGGACAGTCTCCTGGCCTGAAATGCCATGGTCTTGTTGCTGATAGAGGAAGGACACCTGCTGAAAGGGTCCATCTTTCCATAGTTGTGGCTATGTCTTTTTAAGAGTCCAGTGGGAACATTTGCCAACAATGTTCTTGGATCCTTGTCATTCTCCCCAGGTGGAACAGGAGCACACTCTGTGTGTCTGAGGAGCATTAAGGAATTTGTATTGGGTTGGGGGAGGGGGCTGAAAGGGAGAAGAAAGTACAAGAAAAAGTGGCTGCATGGTCTGGATCCCATGGAGCCTCAGAGGAGACAGCAATGGTTTTGGGTTTGTTCTCAGTGTGATGGAAAGTCACTGTTTGATTTTGAGTGAACAGGATATTAAAAAGACTGCTAAGTTCTACATGGAAGAAGCCAAGTATTTCTATAGACAAATGATAGCATGTGTACCAGTTCCATCCAGCTTTTTGACATTGCGGCATGATGACATTCACAAAGTTCACACTTGAGAACCATGTAATTGAGTTACAAGGTTGAATTGCAAAAGGAAAATTTCACAATACTTTAAGTAAGTTTATGATTTTTGTTAAGACTCATGTGGCCACGGATCATGGGTTGGACAGGAGTACAAGCTAAGGCAGTGGAAATCATACTTAGGAACATGGTCTTGACACATTTTGGAATTATAGCCCTCTGTGATCAGAGATGAGCAGTGATGAGGGGACAAAAGGGAAAGGCTGAATAAAGGCTTTTGATTTGTGCCATTGTCAGTGGAGAGGTGACTGTCATCATGAAGAGGAAAGTCTGGCATGGGCAAGGATGGATAGCAGGCAGGTGGTTTTCATAGATTATCTTTTGAGATTAAGATCCTGAGTCTGTGGTATGGAGAAGAGGGTGACGTAAAAACCATAGCTTGATTTTTTTTTTATAGCAATAGGTGAATGTTCCCATGTCTTTGTGGCCTTTGTCCTCATCAGTTAGCTTACCATAGAGGCCATTTCTCCACGTGTGGTGAGTTTCTCTGTACTTGCCATACCACAAAGAATAGTGGAGGTTAGAGCATCTATTCTTAACCCTTGGCAATCAACTGTTCAGTTATCTCCCTGCTTGAGGACAGAGGCAGAGGCTCACTGCCTGCTGTTAAAGGTACATACAGACGACTTGAAACCAACAGAAAAGGGAGGAAGGGGAGTCACTAGGAAAGACACCTAAATCCAAACAAAACCCCAACTCCCCTGGAATCGTCAGTCTCTCCAGCTCAAGGGATGGGAAGGGTGGGCTTCTCTCAAAAAAGTCTGTTACAGCTGCCCTCTGTGCAGCTTTCCTGTTTTTTAATTATTTAGCTTATGGAGAAAAAGAATCTACCTGCTAGCTGGTATCAGGAGGACTATTAGACATCCCTGTGGAACACAAAGAGGCTCCAGATTTCCCAAACATATGGTCCCCAACAGTACACTGAACCATTCTAAAGAGCGAGATGGCAAGCTATCAGAGAGAGCTATGCATGTTAGCATGCATTTGAAGGGAAAGACAGAGATCAATGGTGAATTCCATTCACCTCCTCTAATGAGACTCGAGTTCTCCATCTCCATTTGCTGCTGAGAAAATCAATGGATTGGCAGGAACACAAATATGCTTGAGTAATTGCATGGACATCAGCAGTGTATCAGTTTATTCAGAAAGTGCAGTGATCACCTTTACGATTTTCCCCAAACCAAAAATACACAAATATGTACATGAATGAAGACATCATGAAGTGCAGGAACATGAATGGCAAAGGCTTCTAGGGAGCTTGCTTCCCCTAACAGTCCAGCTGCCTGGATTTCAGTCCTCGCCTTAATTCTGAACAGCTCTATTAACTACATTTGGAACAGAAAATGTAGGCTGCTGAGCTAATTCAAACAGATAATCCCATAAAGCTCTTAGCACAGAACCTAGGAAAGAGTGTCAGTGCAATAAGCAGCACTTACCTGCGTTTCCTTACATGCACAGATGTGTGCAGGGGCAACAGATATGAACATTGAGCCTGGGTTCACGTCCACACTCGGATGAGCTTGTGCCCAGTGGACACCAACACACCTGAATGGATTGGTGAGCATACACACAGGGAAAATGCCTTCAGAGTTCTCATTTCCTGCACTGCCTGTGTCTGTCCTTGATAACTCTCCATCTCAATGCTCTTCAAGAATGGAAAGATTATTTTTCTCTGTCTTCTAAGAGCTGGCTGTTCCCGCTATGCCAACCATGGCTCAGAGCCTGCTGTCCTCTTGAATGAGTGGCAAATAGCCTCAGCAAGTCATTTTCTCTAAAAATAGACCACCCCAGCTGATCTTAACTGTATTTTCATCTCCGTAAGCCTTCAAAAAGAGAGACTGGAGTCCATTCTTGAAGGGATTTCATGCTAATCTATCAGAGGCAACATGACTCGGTGACACAAATAAGCGTCTGCTCAGCATCTGCAGACTGTCCCACTTTCAGCTCTTGTTACTGGATTCATAGAAAATGGAAGTGCAAGGCAGGTGGATTTCTCCAGACACTGCCAATTGAGTGTTCATTCTGTCTGGCTTAATGGGGCCATTTAGCTGAAGTCTTTCAGCCTGGCAATTTAATGCATGACTTGCTTTGGTGATTTCTTCCTGAGGACGTGTGTGGGTGGATTTAGTGAAGGTAACAGGTAAGCCTTGTAGAAGCTGATGACTTTTCCTTACCCCTACAAGCCTATTAGACTTTTGATGGGCATGATCACTTGGCTTTCGGGAAGCAAGGATCATTTGGTTCATATCACCTATACTGCTGAAGTGCAGGCTTTTGCCAAAAACAAAACAGCACAGGGAATGCACTTCAAATCTGGGGACTCAACTGTTAGTCCAGTGCTAACAGGGATGTCCTGATAACCTTGGAATGCATAAACCAACTCAATTCTTATTTTGATTGGTCGTATTTATGGGTCTGGGTCTGGGGCATCAAGTCAAGGTCTAATATAAAACCATGACTATCTCTTAGTCACGTGCACTATTAATGTGAACTCTCAAAATGGAGGACACAAAATCTGAACTTCTGTAGAGATGCAACAATTCAAATCAGGGGCAATGAATTTAATATGCTGGTGACCTTGACATTTGATGGGCAGAGCAGCTCCTCTCAACACTGTTGCTTTTGTTATCATCACCATCACCACCACCATCACCCAAACCGTCGTCATCATCATCATCATCATCATCATCATCATCATCAGGGTCAGCAGCAGCAACATGAATTTGGTTCTCAGAACCTCTGATACTATGTGAGATAAGGGTAAATACTGGACACTCATTTTCAATTGGTTCAATAATAGCTATTGTCTCCTGTACACAAGATACTAATGCAGAAATTGCAGGGATGGCTCCTCTAGCAATTGAATGATCTCACTGTGGACTTGGGTACTTTCCTATCATCATCTTTCCATTCTTCACACCAGTCTGGTTCGAAATGATGTGGCTGTCTATTGGCAAATGTCCAGTAATAACAGCCCTCCTCACTGTGTCTGTTTTCATTAACCCAGAAAAACATTTTCTAATGCAATTTTTCCAGGTATCATTGGTCAGAATTGTAATGAATGTCCTTCTCAAGCTAATCACTTGTAAGAAAAATTATGTCATCAGGCTTGGACCAATCAAGATTTGTTTCTTTGATGTTTGTGCTAAGAATATTTCATACATAGAATGGTTGGATATGAGAAGAGTAGAAGCAGTTCATTAGAAAACTGGAAGAGGAATACACAGCTAAAGGGTAGACAAATCCTTAATTCTCTAAGCACACAGAGATTCCTGGTGGAGAATAAAAAGGACCAGGCTAACTGAGGTGGGGAATGGATAGAAGAAGACAATAGAGTCTCATTGGGGCAGGGATATATAATCCCTCATCTATAATGTTGAAAGACCCATGAATACAATGGGATGGTAACTATTGATTAGGTCATACTACCTAAGCGAGGCAAGGGATAGTCCCTCTGAGTAGAACTCCATTAGATTATATAAAAAGAGAGCAGGACCATCTTGTTGGCCTTGATGAGATAAGCTTGCACAGTGTGGGAAGCAGGGGTGGTATTTGACAGGACAGGGTTGCCTCCAGCTACTGAGAACATCCTGGGGTGACTAGTATCATGTTCGGACTTTAGCTGCATGACTGCAAGGAGATTAACCATTTCCATAACCAATGAGCTTAGATGAGAACTCTGAGCATCAGAAGGTAACATCTTACTTGTCACGTCAACATCATGTCAATTGGAAGCTAAGTACAGAGACACCTCAGCCTCTTTCCTCTCACATCAAAAGTGTGCCATAATCCCAAGTGAGGTAACAGACTCATGAAAAAGCCCATGGTATATACTCACTCACAAGTGGATATTAGCCATAAAGTAACGGGATAACCATGCTACAATCCATAGACCCAATGAAGCTAAGTAACAAGAGGGCCCAAGGGAAAAATCCTTGAATCTCACTCAGAAAGAGAAATAAAATAGACATCGGAAATAGAGGGAGGAAACTGGGTGGGAGGGGTTGGGTAGAAAAATGGTGTGTGTGTGTGTGTAAGAATCAAGTGTTGGGAGAGTTGGTGGGGAGAAAATACTGAGAGAATGTAAATTGGTGTGGGGGTTCAGGGGCATCTCTGGGATGGGAGAGGCTTTCAGGAGTCTATGCAGGTGACCCTCACTGAGACTTCTAGCAGGGAGGGATATGGGAATCTTTAGCCAGGTTGGACTTCCAGTGGAGGGAGGGGGAACCGACCCACCCATAAAACCTTGGACACAAAAACTTTATCCTGCCTACAGGAAGTGCAGGGTTAAAGGTGAAGCAGAGGCCAAGGGTCTGGCCAAGCAATGACTGGCCTAACTTGAGACCCACCTCATGGGAAAGAGGCAACCCCCAACAGTATTAATGATACTCGGCTATGCATGCAAACAGGAGCCTAGCAAAGCTGTCTCCTGAGAGGCTTCATCCAGCAGCTGACAGAAACAGATGCAGAGGCCCACAGCTAAACAATTGGCAGAGCCTGGGGAGTCTTGTGGAAGAGTGGGGTGGGGGTAAGAATTGAGGGAGCCAGAGGGATCAAGGACACCACAAGAAGACCTGCAGAATAAACTAACCTGACGTATGGGGGCTCACACTGACTGAACCACCAATCAAAGAGCATGCATAGGCTGGACCTGGACCCCCTACACATATGTAGCAGATATGCAGCTTGTTCTTCATGTGGGTCCCCTAACAATTAGAGCAGGGGCCAACTCTGACTCTGTTGTCTGCCTTTGGATTCCTTTCACATGGCTGGCTGCCTTGTCTGGCCTCAGTGGAAGAGGATGCTCTTAGTTCTGCTGCAACTTGATAAGGAAGGGTGGGTTGGTACCCATGGTGGGGCCTTCCCTTTGAGAAGGGGAAGGATAAATGGGACAAGAAGGTGGAAGGGTGGGACTGGGAGGAGAGGAAGGAAAGGGCTGTGACTGCTGTAAGTTGATTAGATAAATTAATTAATAAAAAAACCTGTATGGCCTAAGTTTCTAAGTCCTTGCATCTAAAAAATGTCCTGTCTGTCCCTTGGCTTAGTCTCACTCTCTCTTTCAGGAACAGCATCTGTTTTAGTCACTGTTCTATTGTGAAGAGATACCATGACCAAGGCAACTGCTATAAACAAACAAAAAAAACCAAACATTTAATTGGGGCTGGCTTACAGCTTCTGAGGTTTTGTCCATTATCATCACGGCTGGAAGCACAGCAGCACAGAGGGAAAAGCACATTGGAACAAGTAGCTGAGAATTCCATCCTTATCTACAAGGGGCAGAGGGAGGGAGGAAGAAAAGGAGGGAGAGCTAGTGAGAGCTAGAGACAGACGGACAGACAGACACAGAGACACAGAGACGGAGACAGAGAAACAGGGAGGGAGGGAGGGAAGGAGAGAGAGTAAAAGAGATATGAAGGAGAGACAGAGAAGGAAGGGAGAAAAGGAAGAAGGGAAGGAAGGAGATAGGGAGATGGATGTGGACTTTTGAAAACCTCATATCCCACCCTCCAGTTGTCACTTTCTCCAAGGCCACACTTCCTAATCCATCAAAGAGTTCCACTCCCTGGTGACTAAGCATTCAAATATATGAGCCTTTGGGAGACTGTTCTTACAGAGACCACCACAGGGCCTCATGCAGTCCTGTCCAGTTTGGAACTCACTGTGTAGACCAGGCTGGCTTCAAACTCACAAAGATCCACCTGCTCCTTGCCTCCCCATTGAGGGAATTAAGGGTGTGAGCCAACACATGCAGCTCATTTACAGATCCTTAGTTGTCTTTCCACAGGATTTCTTGTTTATTCACATTGGACCCACTGATTTGTTGCTAAAGATACACTTGGGTGTGTCATCACTGGTGTGGGGACAGCTGATGCCATTTGAGCTTTAAAGTTTGATCGCACAATGTGTAGAATTGTCCTATTAGTCACCGGAGGTTCAAATGACCGTTTGAAACAGATTTTCAGACATATTACTAAGAATGGCAGTCATCTTCCCGTTTTCACTGTAGACGCTGGCTTGTCTTCTCCAAGGAGGACTTCCAGAAAAACGTTAAGTGACTCCAGGAAAGTATCCTTTGTGTCCCTGCCTGTCGCATCTCCCACTTTACAGGGCTATGTGATTACCACTACTGGAGGCAGTTGCCACGAGGTTCTGGTGGCTCCCCAGCAACAAGGGATGATTGCTACTTTACCAGGGATCTTTCTGATAATAAGAAATTTCAATTAATTCAGCACCGACGGAGCCACGGTAATTTCCTCCTGCTTTTAAAACAGAAGTAGGGCTTGAATCCTTTTTCTTCTCGCATGTCTTCAGACACCATTTTTATTTTTATATTTTTATTAACCTTCATTCTTCTTGAATCTGACAGCAAGGACACATTTCAAAATCAGGCTGGTAGCTTTGAGTTCTTTTCGCAGGCTTTAATTTGAACCTGTGTCTTCTGGCGGCTGTCTTTTTCAGAATCACCCCAATGACCTGACATTGGACTCCAACTTGAGCTCACTCTCTCAGATTCAGAAGACAGGCTGCCCTTGACTGACTCTGTCTGCTGCCTCACTGCTTCTCATTAAGAGAAGGTCATTTGCTTTTACATTTGTGGAGACATTTCACCATTTTTCTCAAGTTTGTAGTTGACAAAGGTTACCATGGTTTTTCTATTCACATACAGAATTTCCTTTCAGTGTTATTGTTCATTTTTTACTGCTGGGCATTTATTTGGTTCCATTAAGATGAATACACACATCTAATTTTCTTTTTTCCTGTGCTTATTTTTCTTTTATTTTTTCTTGTTCTTGTTTTTCTTCACCTCCTCCTCTTCCTCCTTTTTTTTTTTAATTCTCCTTCTTCAATTGTCTGCTCATCCACTTTGACCATTCTTTCCAGTGGAGAAAACTAGAAACTTGTGTCTACATTCAGTTTCTTTAGATTTTATTTTATGACAACTTCATGGCTTATCTTCCATTTTACTGACACAGTCTTTAGATTGGTCTCCTCTACTTTTAAGACCTTGCATAGAATTTTAGTAAAATGATTGGTCTCTTTAATTCACACATAAAAATTTGAAATGTTACCTTTCTGAAAATTCATTTGTAGGCACTGATTGTCCTTTTTCTTAAAAAACAGACACCTGTTCTATTTGTTTACGGGGTGCCCATAATCCCTGGATCTTATAGATAAGCTTCTTGTGTCATCTTTTACTTTCCTGAATGGGTGTTTGGTTTTTGCACTAGCCCTTTGTAATCACACGTTAGTTGTTCATTCATACTTAAAGGTGAAGGACTGACTTTATGTGAGTCTTCTGTGCAGGTAAGGTTCTGACTAGCATCAGCTGAGCTAGGGAGGCCAACAGACAGACTTTGCTCTAGGGAATGTGGGCGGGTCACACATGGAGATTTGTGGGGGTCTCACTGTGGCGCTTGGGCACTCTTATCCTTGAGTTGAGCATCACTGTTTTGTTACAGTTGACAAATGTACTTGGGCTTGTTCCTCTGCCTGGTCCCTGAGTTTTGTCTGGATGGCCTCCTAGGCTAATATTACTCCTTCTTTAAGAAGAAATCCTGAGCCTACTTCCTTGGGCTAGTTAGTGAACTGCTGAAAGCTTGCCTATGACTATACAAATAGCACAAAGCACATACTGTTTGGGGGAAGTGCTGTAAGGATGAGATGAATCAAGGCATAGACAGTGGTGCGTAGTGACCAGTAGGATGTACCAGCTGTCTCTCTTCTTCTTCTTCTTCCTGTCAACCCCTTGCTGCTTCTTACTCAACCTTCTCTTCCTTCTCCCTCCTTCCTATCTTCTTCTTCTATGATCTTGCATTTTTTAATTTTATAATTACTATTTTTAATAATAATTTTACTGGTATCTGGACCATTTGCCAATTCTTTTATTCATTAATATAATTCTATTGAATATATATTCCTGTTTTGGCCTTGAAGGGAATTAAATTTGTACACAGAGGTCAATACCTTCCTTATACACTTTATTGCTACAGAAACATGGACATGGAAAGGATAAGCAAAGAAACAAAGATGAATTCAGCATAGACTCCAAGCAAGCACATGTGAGCAGTTGCTTCAGTCTTCTCAGTGTCTATGTCTCTGAACTTCCCTCATCAGAAAAATGAGCTAAGCAAAGTGATGTGTGTAAGTCAGCATGCACACTCCACCTAAGGGAAATGCACATGTGTGTCCCATCTCATTCTCTTATTCTGCCTGACTCTGCAGTAGGGAATGGCTCTAAGCTGTACCACTTATGGAAACCCCTGGTTTCCCGTAATGCTCATTGTTATTGCCTGGGGTTCATAATGATATTTGAGCAAGGAGCTTCTATTTCCTTGTACAACATGCCCCACAATTCAGCTGGGCCACTGAGCATGCTGTTACACAGTTCCCAGGAGATGTTCTTAGTCTTCATAAAACACAGAGAAGAAACATGTTTCACAACGCCTGAGAGCTGCAGCTGCACAACCCAAAGGCTGCTCAGGGCTGCCTCTCTGTCCCTGTCTGTCTCTGTCTCTCTGTATCTCTGTCCTTCTGTCTCTGTCTGTCTGTCTCTCAGCATCATCCTTACCCGCGCTCCTAAAAGCGCTAGTGCAGCACTTTCCAGACTCACTACAGCACTTCTAGCTATAGCTCCGATCTGACAAAATTACTGTTCTCTATCAGGGTCCTTAAGGCAGATTTCTGCAAGGTTTTGGAAGTAAAGCAACTTAGAGCCTTTTTGTTAATGATTCAGAGAGGAGCCTTCTTTCTAAGTATAAGCAAACTTTAGGAGTGTGATGTGGTTGGACCACAAGGTGTCACTGATTCTGACCTCCATGCCAAGCAGACACATGGCTGGGAGTTCCCTTTGTCCTATGACCCTTCACTGAACCTTTCATCCTTTATTTCCACAGGGCAGGATGGACACACTTTTTTTTTTTTAGAGGCTTAACTCCCAAAAGGACACAACTTCTTGCATGACTTTGAGCAGGTCAGTCTGCTGCATGAAGCCATCTTTCTGTAATCAGGTCTACAGCTGGGGAAAGAAGCACAACAAAAGGCAACAAAAGGTTGGACCAACCCAGCCTCACAGTTCTCCCCGTGCCAGCTGAACAAATTCTGGCCATCTGTGGGGTGACAGGGCCTGCAGCCAGAGCCCTGATGTGTTGAAGGGATGTTTTTGGACCAGCTTGGGTCTGGAGAACACATGCATGTGTACCACAGACATGCAGAGCTGCTGTTCACCCCAGGGCAATGACGCTCATCATGGCATCTCTGTCACTGTTTCTGCTGGGCAGTTTGGAGGCACGTTGGGGAGTAAGCAGACAGCTTTGTGGCTAAAAGCCCTCAACTCTGTCTGCCCTGTTTTTGGAAGCAAGTATTTATAAATTGTAGGTCAGGGCAAAGGGAAGAGCCTGGCCCGGATGAAACAGTGTAGGCAAGAGTCTGCATGGAGAGGAGGAGGAGCTGTGGTTCTCAAACAGTCCTCAGCCAGAGCCTTTGCCTAATCTTCAACAGCTCTGCCTCACTGATCTCTGTCACTTCAGTGTCACCCTTAACTTATATGACCTTTCCCTGTATGAGATTGAATGCATACATACATATATACTTACATACACATATACATATATACATACATAGATACATACATACACATACACACAAGGTTTCCATTCCAACTCTGCAACCAGGGTCTACACATTGCTTTAAGACAGGGTTGGCTCTGAGGTAGGCTTTTTGTGACAGAGCCTGCGGGTGCGATTAGGCAAAGGGGAGGCTAAATGGATATGAAGCCACTGTGTTCTACCTGCTTTCCTTCCTGCCCTGCAATGATCTCCAGACACCCCCGAGAAACCATGCATTGCTTCCATGTGGTTCAGGCTCCGCTTGTAAAGACCCTGTATTAAGACAAGGGCTGAGGTACTAAGAAACTTAACTGCTGTACCTAACTCATGCTGGAGGCAGCCATCTTCCAGGTCATGCATGATTTGACCAGTGTGGTTGCTTGCTTCTCCTCTCTCCTTATCCATTTCTTCTCATTCATTAATAAATTTTTGGTTTATTTATGTGCTTATGTATGTGTGCACCCACTTGTCTGCACATGAGCTCTGTCTGTGTGCAGTTCCTATGTCGGCAAGAAGACAATGTCAGATCCCCTAGAAATGAGTTACAGGTGGTATGAGCTGCCTAATGGAGGAGCCGGGATTCAAACCCAGGTCCTCTGCAAGAGCAGCATGCCCTCTGAAGCCTGGAGCCATCTCTCCAGCCCCTCCCCTCTTGAAATTTTAACTTTCATTTATATGTCACTAGGACAGCCTTACACAGCTCATAGATTGACAGGTGACATTTTAGCCTGACTGTTGTCAGACAAGTCAAAGCTTCTGCTCCTCCCCTAAGTCCCCTTGGTCCCTAGATGCCACTGAAAGTCTGTAAAGCAGATACACAGGCTCAGGGAGCTCAACAAGCCTTTGCACAGCTGTCCCACCAGGCTGTGCACACTTACAAAGGAGGGTGAAATAAGAGCCTGATAGAAAGCTAGATGGCATGGAATTTTGCCTTTGGCACATGTTCAATGCAACTGGAAGCATCAACATTTGAAATTGGTTATCAGTTGTATACAGAAGTTACCAATCAGACAGACTATAGAAGAAGCCACGGTAAGTCTAGCCATGAGAAGAGACTAGCACGCATTCCATGCACTGAGGTGATCTAGACAGATGACTCTACATATTGACTGGCGTATGTTCATCTGGGGGGCTGCGGAGAGATGTTCCAGTGGGTAAGAGTGATTGTTGTGCAAACAGGAGGACTCAAGTTCAGATCCCTGAGCACCTATGCACAAAGCTGGGTGTGGCTCTGCATACCTGTAACCTAAGAATTGGTGTGTGTGTGTGTGTGCGCGCACATGCGCGCGCTTGTGTGTATGTGAGACAGGAAGATCACTGGGGCTTGCTGGCTGCTATTTTGGATTCAGTTTCAATGAGACACACTGGCACAGTGGAATAAGGTAGAAGAGTGATAGAACAGGGTACCTCACGGCCCCTCCCTGGCCTTCCAGATATGCACAGGAATGTGCACTGGCATGCACAACTACGCTGCCCCCAACACTCATTTGAGAGGATGTAGCAGGCATAACTGTGGTCTGACATGAGGTCTCTGGTTGTACTTCGTGGGTTTCCTTGTAGTCATGGTCAGATATTAAGAAGCATGCTTTGATTTTCCAAGTTGGGTTTTTGTTTTGTTTTGTTTTGGTTTGGTTTGGTTTTGCTCTATTTTCATTCAGGTAACTCTTCTTTTTTTATGGGAACAGTATTTTGATCATTTTCTCTTATAGAATATATGCCAGAATAGAAGAGATGGAGACTGGACTAGCACTTCATATCTGCTCAGTAAGACAACAGTTGACATTTCATATCAGGAGAGTGATGATTTCACAGCTCATTAGAAGGTCCTCTGAGAACAGTTAGCAGCGAACTGATCGATACAATAATTGTCCAGCAAAGATGCACTAATTAAACAAATAGATACCAGAGAATTCGGCCTAGTCAACTCATGTTTTAGGAGATCTAAGAAATAAGAAACCTGTCAGGTACGCAGGATCTGAGAACTCATACATGGAAGGCTAAGCAATGAAAAGAAAATAGAAGCAAGTGAAGGATTAATCACTAATCGCTAAAAAGAAACACCCGGAGATGGCAGTGGGGGAGATGGCTTGGGGATACAGTCCTTGTGGTGCAAACATAAGGACCTGAGTTTTGGATCCTCACAATCTACAGAAAACCAGGCATAACAGAGCGAATCTGAAATCCTAGCTCTTCAGCAGCCAAGTGGGAGCTGGATACGGAAGAATTCCCAGAAACTCCATATCAGTTTCCGGTTCAAACATTGCTTTGCCGTAGCATCCTCCTCTGGTCTCTGCTCTAGTCAGTTAATGTTGCCTGTAGTAAGAATGCGACCAGCTGGCAGCTTGAACAGCAGGCGAGAATCTCTCAGCATTCCAGACACTGAAACACCAAGGTCACAGAGCACATCTGGCCAGGTGCCTAAGGAGGGTTCTCCTCCTGGTTCACAGATGGCTGCTTTGCTGTTCACTCCCACAGGGGATTGCCGAGAAAGGACGCAAGTTCTCCCCCATAATGAGGGCACCACCATCACAGGATGAGGGTTTAGAGTATGGATCTGGAGGGTGACATAAGTGTTTACTTCAGGAAACCATCAACTCAGTGTGAAAGAGCTCCGAGGCCTCTCCTTTCACATGCAACCACCAACGTGGCATCACCCCTGTATGAAACGGTCACGTGACTTTCCCATTCTCAGTAAACAGGAAATTGGCATTTCCACATGATTCTAAACAGAGGGACACAGTATCTTAGGGGCCACAGACTCATTGTCATGACTGTAAGTTCAGGCTGGAGGGCCGGATTGGCCAAGGGTGGATGGAGGGGCACTCAGCTTAATTAGTTCTGTGCCCAGGTGGGGTGCAGCACCCCCAGATCAAAAAGAACCAAAGGGGAAGAAATACCAGTGTTCAGGGAGGTGGAGGCTTCCACGAGAGGGCAGAAGATAAGATCGTAGGAAGGGTGACATTGAAGGTCTCAAAAGTGAGGATATTTGCCAAGGTTATGGCAAAAGTTGCACTGTGAACTCTGATTTCTTTAAGCCTGGCTCTCCCCAAAGGGAAGAGAGCCTGGGTGGGATTGGTAGGTGCTTGTGATGATGACATTGGGTGGAAGAGCTTGAGAGAGTAGATTTTACGGGGAGGGGACACTAACATGGAAGCAGAAGTGAGTCTGTCCAGGTCTCAGGAAGGAGAGCCCCCATTTGAAAGTTCGACAGGGGATGATTAGAAATTTCAAGAGTGAAGGACATGTCAGGGAGGAAGCTGAGGAGGCTCCGAAGCTGCTGAAGCAGAGAGGAGACAGAGTTTCTGGAGGTGACTGAACAATAGGCCACTAGCAGATGGGGGACCTGAGCGGAGATGGAACTTGGAGAGGAAGGCTACCTAAAGTCTGTATGAAGTACCTGGAAATTAATCCCTGGGTAAAAGGTTATAACTGGATTTGTTTCCAAGGTCCCCAAGTCATCTTGTTCGGTTGACAGGCAGAGTGCAGTGTGGGAGGAGGAGATGTGGGTTATTGTCAAGGGCACACCCACCACAAGGGCTCTTCTCTCTTCTTTGATGTCACTTTGAAAGGCAAGAGAGCAGTGGCATTCTCAGACCCTCTGAGTACCTCAGGTCCCTTCTTCTCTGTCATATGTCTTACACCTCACTTCAAACCTTTGCTCTGAGGTCACAGCTGTACCTAATCTGAGGAGAACACCCTGATCAAAGCGCTTCCCTGTGAGAGGCATCATGACCAGGGTCAAATGCTTCATTGGACATATGCTTCATTTCCGGTTCCATCAAGCACATGCAGAGAATCTAGAGGCCTTGTGTTCCCTGACCCTTGTCATCAAATGGCCTGTCCTTGCTCAGCTGCCTCAGGACCATCTAGGATGACCTCTGTCTTTCCAGCCTGGCTGACGATTTGGGTAAAGAATTGTTAATGAATGATAATACAAAAAGTGAGGTGACATGTGGGTGTGTGGAGGAATAATGATTTTTGTTCAACATGGGTTGAATTTAAGATACACGGGATTGTACAAAGAGCTGTGGATATATGGTCTGAGCTCCAAAGAAAGCTGACCAGATTGGATATGCAGGGTCAGAATTATTAAACCAATTGAAAATGAAAGAACAGGTAAGAGCTATCCCAGGAAATCTAGAAGGACTTGGAAGATGAGAGGTGTGGGCTGAACACAGTGTCAGAATATGAAGGGTGGGTGGAAATGGCTGGAAATGGCAGGGACAAGCATTAAGATCAGACATTGTCTGTATGGGTGACATGTTGGAACCAAGATGGGGGGCCGTCTGTGGAGAGAGGTGTCCATTCTCTCAATAATGTAATGACCTGAGCAGTGGTGTTGACTGCTTCCAGTTCTAGACCTAGACCTGATGGGCCCACTCATACAAACAGAAGGTGATCTTGGGGTGAATGCCCACAGGCCTCCTTCTGAAGCTAAGGTGACATGGGCTTGGGGCAGGGTCCTGGGGCTGTCTGTAAACCCACCCAGGAAGGTTACAAAGATTCAAATGAAACAGACAATCTTCTGGCAAAACAAAAATTAGTAAGTTTGACTGAGGCCAATTTGGATTTGAAAAGAACAGGATCAAAAAACCAGAAAAGTGTTTGCAACATTTATTTTGAGATGGGTACTAGGTTTAGACATCTCTGAAAGCTGTTTTCCTTCAAACATTCATTCAGAGGGGAGACAAATTCTAGGCTCTAGCAACAGGTCCATAGAGAGAATGCAAAACAACCATGGACATCTTCCAGAATAAGTTTTTTTTTAAAGTTTGGCATCTCTTTAAAAATGAAACGTGACCAAGAGGTACCAAGCAACAGGAAATAATCTCCCATATGTATGTAGATTCAAAAATAATAGCGCGTTGGCAACCACACCACGGAAATTTATTAAAAGAAAATCCCCTTGGCCAAGTAGAACATGTGCCAAGAATGTAAAAAAGAATTTAATATTTCAGGATATCTATTAATATAATGTGCCAGATAAAGGGGCAAAGCGCCCAAACCAACCGCTTGGTGACTTAAATACCCGACACAGTTTCACACTTGGTCCTGATGGAGATTCTCAGCAGGCCAGGCATGAGATAGATCTGCCTCTAACAGGGAGACCATCATGGCTTAATTGTTAACCTGACCTGGGGGTGTGCTGTTCGCAGAAGAAGGGTCCTACGGAATGGCTTAGGTAGAAGCTGACTGGCCTTAAGAATTGAACTTGCATAGTGCTTCCTTCTCAAGTGAATTTACCAATCTGCAGATGTCTCCAGAGTGGCAAGAGATGTTAGGGGAGCCGAGGTCACTCTTTAGTACCAGCTACATGACTGAAAACTGCAAGGACTCCAAATAGGTCAGGTAGGAGCATGATGCCCCCAGGGATCCTCACTGGATTTGGGGAGTTATAATTTCCCTAACAGCCGCACTTACCTGGCTCTTTAAAAAGAGGGCTGCAGCTCCAGGTAAAATTATGATCATAGCTGTTGTGAGTACCCTGTACTAATATCCACCACCAAGCAGATCCCAGGCACTCAGCATCCACTAACTGCCTCGTCTCTAATGGCAGTGCTATGGAAGGTGTTGCTGGCTCATTTTAGCGAAAACACAGAACAACTCTGGGAAAGGAAGGACTGTTCGCTGGTATCACAGAGGCATGGTGGGATCTGATCCTCTTGTCTGACTCTAGAGCCCAGTGCTCTGGACCAGTCAGAAACACAACATTCTATTTTTGTTTATTTTCTTTTTTCCGTGTAGTGTGTGTGTGTGTGTGTGTGTGTGTGTGGTGTGCATGCTTGCATGTGTTTGGCACACCTGTGTGTGCAGGGACATATGTATGCTTGTGGATGGAGGTCCAAGATTCACGTCCCCATGTTCTTTGCTTGATCTCTACTTTATTCACCGAGGCGGCATCTCCCAGTGGGGCCCTGAGAGAGCTCGCAGATAGGTCACAGTTCAGCTGGCCAGCTAGCTCTGGAGCTCCCTTCTCTGAGCACTAACACAACAGGCTGTTTCTATGCTCCCGGGCTTTAGTGTGGGTTCTAGGGATCTGAGCTGCCATCTCACACTTTCTCAGTAATTGCTTTAACCACAAGGACATCTATACAAGCCTTATTTGTTTTCTTAAATACATTTCCTTGTGGGTATTAGAGTTTGCAACACAGTGCCATATGATACGACAGGCAAGCGTCTCCCCTAGTGAAGCCGCCTTCACACTGTCTGAGAAGGGACATCTGCTTACTTCAGAAGTCCCCAGCTCAGCATTGCCTCCTTTGCTTTATTCCTCATATCTGCTACATAACACCCTCTGACTCGTGCTTCCCGAGTTCTTCTCACCCACAACCACATGATGATCCACTCACCGTTCCTTTCTTCCTCTTCTCTCCCCCTTCACCCTTCCTCTCTCTCCCTCCTCTTCATTAAAATAACATGAGATCATGCACTATATTTTTTCTTCACTTGACACAATGTCCTCCAGATTCATTCATGTTATGGCAACACATCTCCCTTTTAAATACTGAATAATACTTTGTCATATGCACATACAAATTGTGTGTATATGAAGTGTGTGTGTGCACATGCGTGCATGCTCATTTCATAGTCTCTCTCACAGTCTCATTTCCACCTACCAATTGTTGTGACCATATGTCCTCCCCTGATTCACTTGTTAAAGCCTCGATATCAGTGGGAGTACGGACAGGCAAGGCTCTGAGGAGGTGAGAACAGCACTGGAAGTGAACTCTCAAGAAAGAACTAGTACCCAGAAGAGAGCTTGTTGGATCCCATGGCATTGGGACCTTGACAGTATTTCTCATAGTGACTACACTGGTCTCATTCCTGATGGGGCATAAGAAGGTTCTCTTTTCTTACTTTATTGCTTCTATATTTACATCTCTACATCAACAGCCCATCCTTAAGGTTTTGACGTTGGGCTATGTATGGTTTTCATTGCCATTTACTTCATGCCTAGTGACATGAGCACCATTTCAATGTGCGTGTTGGCTGTTTTTATATCTGATCAGTGCATTGATTAATGAACAAGAAATGAAATCTTGGCTGGAGAGACAGCCCAGCAGTTAACAGCTCTGGCTGCTCTTGCAGAGGACTCAGATTCAATTCCCAGCATCCGCATGAGAGTTGGCAGCCACCTGTAACTTCGGTTCCAGAGTATTTGATGCTATGCTCTTGCCTTCATAGGTAGCTGCAAACTCATGTGTACATGTACACAACTCAGTGTCACACAATACTCATCCAATTAAAAAAAAGGAATAAATCAAGAAATGGAATCTAAAAAGTGTTAGGTTACAGGCGTGCATAAAAATGAATCACCTATGTGCTAGCTATAGAAAATATATGAGCTGGGTCCTAATGCGAATGTGGAATATGAAATATTCAGTGCTGAGTTGTGAATGCTCGTGTCCTGTGTCCTCATGTTAAAACCTGGGTATCAGTGGGATGGTAGGGTGAGGCAAGGCTTTGGGAGGTAAGAACAGCAGTTGAAGCAAACTCTCAAGAAAGGACCAGTGTTCTCATAAGAGAGGTCCCCATAACTGTCCCTCTCCTCCCTCCAGCAGGGGTACATTAAGAAGGCAGGATGTCTAAACCTGGAAACAGCTCACCAGAGCTGCCTCCGCTTCTGCCCTGGACACCCCGACCTCACAGCAATGGGAAGTGCCTTTCTGATGTTTGTGAAGTCAGCAGTTTGTGTTGTGTTCTGGAACCCAAACACATGCCAGGAAATGGCTGAGAATCATTAGGATATATTTTTTAAATTTCCCAAGAATTTCTGAAAGGCATAAAAGCATTTCAAAACTAAATAAATATGTTCCTGGACAAAAATGTTCTTACTGTGAGTACTTCACCAAGATAAAATAGACATATTATATATGTCTTTCAAGACATTAGAATTCTTTAAATATTCTTCTTGTTTTTAAAATTTAAAATAAAGTTTAACTGATGCATGTAACTTCTAAATTGTACACATTCATGAGTTACCACATGATATACGATTTCAATATATGTATATACTACATATTTAAATGTGAGTACACATATCTATCTTTTTACTTCTTTATCATTTCTTTAATGTACTAAGATGTGACTGGGCAGGATAAGGACTTCTGGGAAACTGTGACACAGGAAAGTGCCTATAAATAGTGATTGCATGTGGTTTATTTAAAAAAAAAAGAAACAGGAAAGGATTTTAAATATTTTCCCATAAAGAATATTTTAGCCAAAGCATTATTTTTGGGATGAGAATATAGCTCAGAGGTAGAACATTTGCGTATTATGTGTAGGACCCAAAACTACAAAGAAAAAAAAAGTCATTTTTATTTTTTATGTTTTTGTACAACTTGCTAGAAAAACAAAAAGGCAAGTGCAGGAAAATTATGAAGATCTCCCCCACCCCTGGAGATCACTTCTCTTATCAATTATCAAAGCCAACTTTAGCTTTTTGATTTTTGCTCTTGTGCATGCCTTTGTGTGAGTGTGTGTCTGTGTCTGTGTGAGTGTGCGCCTGTGTCTTGTGAGTATGTGCATAAGAGTAAAGATGCGTTTGGGGGCGGGGCAGAAGAGGGTGTTAGTTCCTCTGGAGCTGGAGTCACAGACAGTTGTGAGCCACCCAACATGGACCCTGAGACCTGATCTCAGGTCCCCTGGGAGAACAGCTAGTGCTCTGAACCACTGAGCCATCTCCTTAGCACTCATCAGAGCCTATTTTAAAGTATAGTGCAGAACTGAATGAAAGAATAAATTTTAAAGTCATCAGAATAGAACAGATGATTCCAAAAGAGAACCCAGTACATATTACCATTTATTACATAATAAATGTACCATCTCAAATCATTGAGAAAAGAATAAATTATTTAGCAAATGGTTTTAAAATACTGACTAATCATTTGGGAAATTTAGAATTCTTTCAGACCTTACATGATACAAGCCTAATATAGTTAATAAAGTGTTAAAATAAGCTTTATATGGTAATGACATAGAGAAATACAGATTAATATTTTTCTGTTCTCAGGATGAGTTTTTCCTAAATATAAATGGAAAGGAAGCATATATAAATTTGAGACATTCTATATGAGAAAAATAAACCTATGTTGGAATGTAATAAAATTGAAAAATTAATGGCAGAGTGAAAATGTGTGCAGTACATATGAAAGAGCATCGCTTCAGCATGGATAGAGAAATTTAAAAATAAATAGGAAATGGATATGCAGGATCAAAAATAGACAAAGGCATGAACTGATCATTAAAAAAGAAAAAAGGCAAATAACAGAATATTATGAAAATAACCTTCCCTAGAGAATAAATGTAATTAGAACAATAATAAAAGGCAATGCTATTCTTTTGATTTGTTTATCTTCTGTCTTTCTTTCATTGCTTCCTCACGCCCCCTCCATTCTCTCTCTCTCTCTCTCTCTCTCTCTCTCTCTCTCTCTCTCTCTCTCTCTGTCTTTCTCTGCCTCTCTCCTTCTCAGCTTAGGCTGGTGTTGAATGTAGTCAACTTCCTGCCTCCTTGTTTTCCTGAGTATTGCATTTCAGGCATGCACCACGGTGCCCAGTTTAATTTGCTGATTGCAAATAATGTGATGCCACAACTCCAGCACAAAAATCACCAATCCAAAAAATGAGCAAAGGCCATTTACCAGACCTTTACTCAAGGAGTATGTACAAATGACCTACAAAAGTGGAGAAGGGTGCTGAGCATGATCAAACATCAAGGAGACCCAAACTGATGTCACAACAGAATGCTTCCTTAAAACCATAGGATCACCAACAACTAGATGTAAAAGTACCGGCTGCTGGCAGAGAGCTGGAGAAGCTGGCTGCTTTGTGTACAGCTGAGAGGGAAGTAAAATGATACAGAAAATTGGAGTTCCACAAAGAGAAAAACAGAACCAAAAAATCTGGGCCCAGGGGTCTTTTCTGAAACTGATGCTCCAACCGAGGACCACACATGGAGATAACCTAAAACCCCTGCACAGATGTAGCCTGTGGCAGCTCAGTCTCCAAATGTAAATGTACTAGGCTCCCTAGTAAGAGGAACAGGGGCTGTCTCTAACATAAACTCAGTGGCTGGCTCTTTGATCACCTCCCCCTGATGGGGGAGCAGCCTTATCAGGCCACAAAGGAAGACAATGCAGCCAGTCCTGATAAGACCTGATAGGGTAGAGTCAGATAGAAGGAGAGGAGGTCCTCCCTTATGGGGAAGAGGCATAGGAGGAGATGAGGCAGTAAGGGATTGGGAGGGGACAAGGAAAGGGGGCTACAGCTGGGTTAAAAAGGGAATAAATTGTAATAAATAAAAATATATATTAAAAAAAGAAAATGGTATAATGATCCCTTAGCAAGCTAAGCATGAAGTTCCTGTTAGTTTTAGCAATTCCACTTTTGGTTGTATAAAGAAGCTGAGTGGAAGGATTAGAGCGGATTCTTTTTGTACCATCACATAGCAGCATTATGCAAAATAGTCAAAAGGTCAATGTAACACAAGTCTTATCAATGCAAGAATAAATAAACAAAATATGTGTGCGTGTGTTCAAAATAGAATATTATTCAGCCATCAATAGAAGAGAATTCTCGTAACATGACACAACACAGAAGAACCTTTATGGCATCATGTAGGTGAAATATCCCAGTCACAAAAGGGTCAGTATTACAGGAGATACTCAGAATAGCTACAACAGCTGAACACACACACACACACACACACACACACACACACACACACACAAAGTGAGTAGAATTATTGTATTCACCAAGAATTTAGGGGGAGGTGGATACAATGGGTAGTCATTATTGACCAGACAGAGTTTCATTGAGGATAGAACGTCTGAAGAGATAGATCGGTGGTGATGGTTGTGCATCCATATGCATACACATGATTACATCAACTGTGTACTTACAATAGTAAATTTTATGTTCTGTGTGTTTTTACCACACATTCTGGTTTTGACTTACATTTCCACATCACAGTCCATTTTGAAAAGAAGCTAAGGCAGGAATGCAAGGCAGGGCCATGGAGCTTTGAACTGATGCAGAGGCCATGGAGGAATGCCACTTACTGGCTTGCTTCCAGTGGCTTGTTCAGCCAGATTTCTTATATGACCAAGACTACTTGCCAAGGGGTGGCGCCATCCACAGTGGCTTGGGCTCTTCCACATCAATCATTAGTTGAGAAAATGTCCCACAGATTTTCCCATAGGCAAATCTGATAGAGGCAATTGAATCAACTGCCTCAGTGACTCTGGTTTGTGTCAAGATTTCAAAAATGAGTCAGTACTTCACACTAGAAACCAAGCTAGAGTTCTGAGTTTTGATGACTGATCCCTAGAGAACAATATAAAAAAGAAAGAGAAGATAAACTCTAAACAAACTTCTTCTCAGCTCAGGATACTGGGAAAGAAATCTTAGCTTAGGCTTGAGGTAGGCAAAAGTTGATTAAAAAATATTTTCCATGAAGGTCATTATTACAGCTTTGCCTTCACATAGACTTGAGGCTCAAGTTTATATTAAAATGAGTTGGTCCTAGGAATCCCAATTGGAAGATTAACAAATCTATTTCTCGGTGGTGGCCTGGGGACTTGGAACTCTAGCGTGGGAGATATTACTGAAAAACTGTGAATTATAAATTCCATTCACTCCAAATAGATTTTAGAGATTTTCTTTGATACCCATCAAAATCCTCCCAGGTAGTTTTTGATTCTAGAATTCATTCTAAAATGTGAAGAGACAAAAGTGTCCCTTCACAAATCAATTCGATAAAGAAGAGTGAGGGGCAAGGCTGCAGGGCTCAGTCCACCAAAACCAAAGATAGTGATGAGGTCCCACTGCTTGAGGCAGCCGTCCTTGGGCAAAGATGTGGCCTTTACCTGTGCACATTTGAACTGTTGGGGGCAATGGCGGTAGGACAGTCATCATCCAATATTGATCTGTACTTTCTACCATATCAACAAAGAAACCACCAGCGGATTTAATCTAGCTGTGAAAGCTATGTGGATAACACTTCTCAGGGCAGTCACAGAGAACACCTTCCTGCTGCTGAGCTAGGCAGAGTCTTGGTAAGCAGGACAAGTAAGCACACCCATAAACAGGAGGATTAACAACCTGGACCATAGGAGACTAAGGCTTTATGCTAAGAGAAGCTGGGAAGATGACTTGGTCAGTAAAGCATAAGGGCTTGAGCCCCATGCCCAGAATCCATTCAGACAAACAAACAAACAAACAAACAAACAAACAAACCCATAAACACAGCGCAGTGGAGAAAAGCTTGTAGGGCCATCTCTGGGAAAGCAGGGATGGGGAGAGTCCCTGGCCAGCCAGCCTAGCCTAAGTAAGAGTGAGGCCAGTGAGAGACCCTGTCTTTTAAAAATTAAAGGTATGCTCTTCCCTGGGGTGAGACTAGTTCTTCTGCTCCCAGCATCCTTTAGTTGCAGGAAGTTCTTTGTGTCGGGCTGAGGTCTCTTGGGTTTTCTCTGTCCGTGTTAGCAAGTCTGCTGGTGGTGTTCTTGTTCAGCTCAGATTTAGGCAGTCATGTTAGCGAGAGACTAATAATGCAGCCTCTGACTTTCCTAGGAGAATCAACCTCGCAGCAAAATTCTCTGTTTCTCTGGATCTGACAGTCTTTCTGCCCCCTCTCATACACTCGTCCCGAGCCTTGGGTACACGAGTTATGTTGTAGTTGTATCAGTTAGGGCTGGGCTCTACAACTTATACATACCCATGTATGCATGTGACAATAATTAATGTAAAAAGAAACCATGAATTAGAAAGTTATCAAGGAGGGTTTGGAGGGAGAAAAGAGAAGGGGGAATTTATGTAACTATATTTTATTCTCAAAAAACTTTTAAGAAGGTGGATAGTACCCGAGTAATGACTCCAGAGGTCCTTTAGCCTCTGCTTCCAAATATCCACTCAGACAGACAGACAGACAGACAGACAGTCAGTCAGTCAGTCAGGCAGGTAGACAGATAGACACAGACACACAGAGGAGATAGAGAGACAACAATTTCTGTTAAGCCACAAAGAGGCTTTTTTTTTTTCAGAATATGAGAAAAAGGTATGCATTTTATCTATCTCTTTTTCCTGCCCAGAATATATAAAGAACTCCAGCGAAATGGAAGACAATTTAATAGACAAGTAAACAAGAGGTATAAACAACTACTTCACTATATATGTGCATGTGTCTACATATATTATATACATACATATATATATATATGCCAATAATCATGTGAAAACCCACTGGCTTCACTGGCCACTGAGGACATTGCAAGTTAAAATAGTTTGATAATCACCTATGACACAGCTGAAAAATTAGGCAGATGATACCTAGTGTTGGGAGTGGCTGGGACACGTGTTGATACAGCCAGTCTGCGGAAAGGGGAAGTATCCACATCTGCACACGCACCCACTATTATCAACAAGGCTGCTCATAGGTATACGCATAACAGATTAGTTCATATGCATCATGGAAGGTATTGTAAGAATGATCATGGCAGAACTGTGTAGGGCTCCCCACCAAAAGAAACCATCCAAGTAGCCCTTGTCAGTAATGTAGGTAAATAGTCATGCTCTACTCTTGTGATGGATGGTACACAACACTGCAAATGAAAGCATGGCTGCCAAAGTGGCCCAGCATCACGTAGAGTGGAGGAACCCAGGGAATTAACTGGTCCACATCCATGGATGCATCGGTCACCATTTCCTAAACAAAACAAATAATTTACTTAGTTAGGAGTGAGGAACTTGTTTATCTTCAGGAGGTGCTGACTAGAAAAGAGTGATCAGGATATGGAATATTCCAGAGTGTGAATCACATTCTATTTTGTGATTTATGTAGTGATTAGCCACAACCAAGAGTTTTTTTTTTTAATTCATTGAGTAGTAATCTTTTTTGCACCTTTTTTTGGGTGGGGTGTTATATTTGGATGGAGAGTTTATTATAAAAGAAAAACTGACAGAGGAGTTTTCAAAGTCTCTGTAACAGTGAGAATAAAATGCACAGGCCCAGGAATTTCTCACGAAACGAATCTAATCACAGATATATGAAATGCTTATGTGTCAGAGTGCTGGCTTTAATATTTTTCCAGTGTGTGGAAGCTTAGAAAAACCCTAGGTGTGCAAAGCAAACGTAGCTGATAAAATCAAAGTAGTGAGCAAGGAAATGGCATAAGTGGAAGAGCACACCGCCGATGATTTCGGAGCATGGTAAAGTGTGCCCAGAAACAGTGCGTGGAAGAAAAGGCTTAGTGCACATGCAGGAAGAGAATTTTTCAATTTTACTTTCAGGAAATGCACGTGAAAGAAACAGCAAAAGCACTGAGCTTATCTCTGGGTGGATGTGCGATGCGCGTGTTTTTCTTCTTTAAATTATTTTGGTTTTACAGATGTCTGCATAGAATACCTTTTATTTTTCTATGCATGGAGGTAACATAAATAGCAATAGAGTCAGCTTATAAATCTAACTGCTTGTGAGTAATCTGTGAGCAGGCCACCTTTTCCAAAGCCATTTCTTTGGTTCAGTAGAAAATGTGAGGAAGACAATAGATACAAATGCTTTTTCTCGGCTGACGTGGATGAAAAGCAACAGGAGGGCATGACTATTGTTTTTTTGGGCATTACATAATCCATAGAATCTAGAACTGCCCAATGGTTGAAGAAGCGCTGGAAACCATAGTGGCTGGGTCTGGTGATACACTCCTTTAATTCTAGCACTCAGAAGGCAGAGACAGGCGGGTCTCTCTTGAGTTTGAGGACAGCCTGACCTACTAAGCAAGTTCTAGGATGGCCAGGGCTCTATTACACAGAGAAACCTTGTCTTGAAAAGCAACAATGAGAGAGAGAGAGAGAAAGATGCCTGTGATTCAACCTAGGAGGTTAGGCCTGGCCTGACTTTCCTGGTAATTTGAGTATATTTTGATTCATTCTTCCTTTGAGCAGAAATTTAATTTCTTGTCTATCATTGCTTCATGCCAGTTCTGGGGAAACGCTGGGGATAAACTAGACATTAACTGGCTGCTCACTGAGGGTCGCAGAGCCTTTCTCAAAATCCCAGCCATGTCCTTATGAGTAGAGGCATCTTCCTTTGCAGTGCGTGGTTTGCAAGGTTCAGAGCGTTATAACTCAGTAATAGTTTGTGGCTCCATTGGGGTAGGAGATGGATTAGACCATGCCGTCAAATATCAATTGTGTGTGGGTGGTGGTGCTGTAAACTTACCGATGTGAACGAGGTAAGGTGGAATCTAAAAGTCTAAAGGGAGGAACAGCTGGCTGAACTTCTGGAAAGTCAGTTGTGTCAGCTGAGATAATGTCAGTGGTGTTGACTTCTGGGTTTGGCCTCCTGTTTCAAGAGGAGGTCAATGGTGGTTTATGCACACATGTGAATTCAAGGGCATCCTGGTCTAAATAGCAAGTTCTTGGCCAGCTTGGATCTATGCAATATGATCCTATCTCAAGCATCAACAACAAAAACCAAAACAACACAAACGAAACAACAACAACAAAACCAAATTAAATATCAGCTGGGGATTCTGTGCTTTAGAGATGGAGCGCCAGTGCCCTGGTTTGCTTCTGTGGTAAAACAGCTCGTGAAAGCAGCCTGGGGCAGGAAATGGTATATTTGTCTTACAGTTTACAGTCTGTCATCAAGGGAAGCCAAGACAGGAACTTAGTCAGAGACCACGGAGGAACATTGCTTCCTGTATTGCTTCTGGTGGCTTGCTCCGCTAGGTTTCTTGTGTGGCCCAGGCCCACCTGCCTAGGGAAGCATCGTTCACAATGGGCTGGGCCAATCGGGAATTAAGAAAATCACAGACATGGCCACAGGCCACTCAGGTCTGAGCAGATATCCAGCTAAGGTTCCCTCTTCTCAGCGGGCCCTACGTCTGTTTTAAGTTGACAGCTGACGCTAATGGTGACACCCAGGCTCAGAGATAGTGACCACTGTGCTTATTGTCAAGAGAAGTGGCAACTGAAGGAGGCTTGGAATTTTCTCTATCTAACCTCAAAGCCTGGGATCTTTCTGCATGATCCTGATGGAACCTTAGGTCACTTCCCAGATGGCCAAAAAATATTTGACCCTTTGTAAGCTTCTATGCTGTCACCAAGTCAAATTGCAGGGCAGGGGAGAATTCAGCTACTGGGGCAAAGGGGAGTTTTTCTTTGGTCTATTGATCTCTGTCCAGCACCCTGTAATTAAACTCAGCTATGGTCTTTCTGGAAGAGTTAGTGGAAAGATTGAGGAGGGGACACACATTAGTGGCTTTCAGATTTTTCAGTTCAACTAATGGAAAAGGAAACAGAATACAATTACATTAAACTTCATGACTACATGTGCTAACAGGAATTGGCTTTAAGGAAATCATCCTGGGATCAAGTTCAGACTGGATTTTTAACTAGTAGCATAGCCAAGAAGCCAATAACGACTTAACTATCTGTGCTTCATCATCTCCGCAACTTACTGTCCTTTATTGGAGCCCTGTCTGAGAAGGGAGGGGGGGGGGCGCTATATGTTCTTGTGGAACTTACATAAAGTAGACATGCTTTCCCCAGGTAACACATGTGCCTGCATAGTTTTAAATGTTGGTTCTCTTCACTCACAGATTTCTCACAGTTTCTGAACCTTTGAAAGACTCTGTTGACCCTCAATGACAAAATATCTGTAGTATGTGCTAATGGGATCTTAGGTTTACCCAAAAAGTCCTTATCTTTTAGATAAGCAACCTGAAAGATCTTTCTGGTGAAGGGATCTGATGACTCAGAATTTTCTTTAAGATGATCCTGTCGGGGAGGGATGCTAGTGATGGGATAGCCCATCAAACATATTGTCCCTGAGCCAGTAACCCGGGAGGGCACTGATTAGACCTATGGTATTCTTGATGCTGTTTGTTTTCCTTTGTGTGTATTGAAATTTTCCATAAAAGCATCGTCACGAAGCACAAGATCACTGTTTTCAAAACACCTGTGTTCTCTAGTGTTACTAATTTCAACCCTCTGTGATTTAGCTTTCCAAGGAAAATGCAAAGCAAATACACTAGGTAGATGTCGTGTGGCCTTGTTTTATGTTTGGTGGTGCTTTGTGCATTTTATTTACTCCGACACTGCGTGAATGTGCTCGCCTCTTTAGCATGCCATATAGGCTTCTGGACTAGAAGGTCCCAGATGGTTCTGGGATAATGCACTTAATTTCTTCCACACATGTTCTTTGGGGGTGGGAAGCAGCAAACACAAGGACAGAGAAGCCAAATAAAATCTGGGCACCGCCATTTCACACACTATGTGGTTCTGCTCATTTACTTGTTTTTGAAGTGCTCTGGATTGAATTTAGGTCCTTGATCAAGCTAGACAAGCCAAACATTCCACCACCGAGCTACATCTCCAGTTCTTGATTTCTTTCTTTTCCGAGCAGGTATGTTTGTGAGTGCATGCATGTGTGTGCTTGCCTATGGAGGCCAGAGTAAAATCCTCAGGTGTCATTCTCAGGAGCCACTCACCTTGCTTTGTGAGGCAGTCTCTCGCTGACCTAGAACAGGCCAAGTAGTCTAGGCTGGCTGCTCAGTGAGCTCTACAGATCTGCAATTTTTGCCTTCCTAGCACTTGGATTATAAGTAGACACAGCTGTGTTTAGCTTTTTAAAAATTGTATCTTTTTCACAATTTATTCATTATATATTCTGACCGAAGACCCGTCCCTCAGCTCCCCCCAGCCTCTCCCTTCCTCCTCCTACCCCTGTCCCTTTTCCCTAGTCCACTGAAACGGGGGGTTCTCCACTTTTGCCATCTGACCGTAGTTTATCAAATCTCATCAAGACTGCCTGGATTCTCTTCCTCTCTTCCACATCACCGGGCAACTGAGTTCTTGACAGAGGCAGCTTAGCTTTTTAAAGGGCCTTTCAGGGATCTAAGTTGGGACTTCATGATGGTGTGGAAAATACTTTACTAATTCAGCCACTGCCCTAGCCCCATTTCTTAGAAGACGTGGCTGGTGTGACAAGATGACTCACTGGATGAAAGCTCTTGCTTCCAAGCCTGACGATCTGAGTTCCCAAGAAGCCTTGTGGTACAAGGACAGAACTGATTCCCAGAAGTTGTGCTCTGACCTTCACATGTGAACCATGCTATGTGCACTCATGCTGGAGTGTGTTCATACACATAAATAAATAAATGCGATTAAAAGCTGTGAGCAGGTGTGGTGATGCATGTTTGTAATTCTAGACAAAAATAAAGATGATGATAAGGAAAAGAATAGAAAGGAGAGGAGGAGGGAGAGGATGTGGAGGATAGATGTGCTGCCATTGACCTCTCACTGAGGTCCTGATAGAGCACCAGGAGAAATGGCCGATGTAAGCATGGCATAAACAAGGGACAGATAAAGATTAAAAAAAAAAAAAACTGCCTCCAGGTCACGTTGCTCTGGTCCTGCTCTTGCCGTTCCATGAGCTGCATGACCTCGGGCTGGTTGCCTCTCTTTCCAGACCTTCTCACTGCTCTAGGCATGAAATAGATGTCACAGTAGAATCTTCTAATTTAGGGTCATGTCTGCCTAGAGGCTGTATTTAGTAGACACTCACCATTGTCCTTGCCACTAAGTAAACATAAAAATAGGCAAAAGTAAGTAACAGAGAATAAAGTACTGCCCGAGTTTGCTTTTGGACTGTCAAACAGTGCCCCTGGACTTTTCAAATATCTAGCACTTGTTATTTTTATATTTAGAAATTCTCTCTCTCTCTCTCTCTCTCTCTCTCTCTCTCTCTCTCTCTCTCTCGGCAGGGTCTCGTGCTGTAATCCTCTTGCTTCTGCTTTTCAAGTGCCAGGATTACAGGTCCATGGCCGGGTGCAAAGCATCTCTTAAAATTAATTGAAGAAGTCTCTACAGGCCGGTGAAATGGCTCAGTGGCTAAAAGCGTTTGCCACAAGCCAGATGACCCACGTTTGATACCTGGATTCTACATGATGGAAGGAAAGAACTGATTTCCACACGTTGTCTTCTGAGCCCCACACAGGCACTGTAGTGGACTCACGCCCACATACATATTTACATTAATAAATCCATGAAATAAGAAGCCCAAAAGCCAAATGTACAAAAAAGTCTTTACAGAGAAATTTCAGTGTCCAGTAGGACCAACACTATGTATCTTCCAGTTGATATTTTATTTTGTTTAGCTGACATATCACAATTGTGTTGCAATATGACGTACAAATGATTTTTTTTGAAATACGGATCTGGAATTTAATATAGCTGATCAACACGTCTATCATTTAGTTTACCTGACATTTTTTGGGATCTATTTTCTTGCTTCTATTGAAATGTGCACATTTTGATGAGCATGACCACTTCCTATGAGAGTCCAATAGAAAGCCATCGCTGCTTTGTCTATACTTTCCCAGCAGGCTTTTTAGGGCACAGACATTCTTAAAGGCCAGCGACATTCACTGTGCACACTGATGGTCCAACCGGCTCCTGTTCCAAGCCATCTACCCCTCGCCACAGTTCTTACACAACAGTAGCTCAGCCTCTTTCGAGGGTGTGAACCCCCTTGATCCAGACATGAATACCACTTCAAGAAAAAAAATCACATCTACGCATGCTGTCCTGTGTCTAGTTTCATAGGGTTCAGGGCTCCCTCTGAGGAGCCCATCTCCATTGCCTAGGATGCCTAAGCCACAGTGGCAAACAGACAGGTGCACAGATGCACATCAGGCACGTAGATGACTTTGAGAAAAATGGATGTCTACAGAGCTGAAATTGTAAAAGCCAGATAAATTGGTGGATAATTACTGGCATTACATAGAAGGTTTTTGCTTTGCCAAATGATTTACATGAAGACATCTATAAATAACAGGCCCATGCTGTGTGTTTGAATCAGGCTGCTGTTTTACCCAAAGGCTAAGACCTTTCCAGAACCTACCTACTGCAGGATGGTGGGCCCAATGCAAAGTTTAAAAAAAAAAAATAAAACCAAATACTTTCACTCTTGTGCTGTGTCACAGCATCTATAGAATGCCAGAGCACCTCTCAAATGGCAGCTGGCCCTCTGCCTCTCTAGGAGTGGTGGTCAATGCTGGACAGGAATGAGTCCCATTGGGTTCTAGGTAGAAGAGAGGTGTTTCCTATGTGGGCACGGAGCCTGTTTCCGAGTGAACCATCCAGTGTGGTGGATCCCACCTCCCAAACTCACACAGGGAAAGGATAAATCTGTTAAGGCAGCAAGAGACCGTTAGGTGCACTCCCCTATTCTTTAAATGGTCTTGTCTGCCTTTCCAATTGGATATTTGGAGAAGTTGCCACTAGTGCCCAGATGAGACAGCTTGGAATTAAATTGGAGGGGGCAAAGGCTTTGGTCTTAGACCACCGTCTCCGATGGTTAACCATTGACACTGAGAGTATCACAGTGCCAGTGTCAATGCCTCTGGAGCTGTGATGCTATAAGGGTCTCACTTTTCCTTGCTCTGATGGGCCCTCTAAATCTGCATCCCTTTGCGGCATAAGGAGAACTTACACTCCCTCCCCCTCCCCTCCCCAAATACTCCAAGTATTCTCAAAGACCTCTGCATAGCCAGGAGCTTTGCACTAAAAGGAATCTATGAAACTAACTGCGACTCCGTCTTACGAGGCTTACTCTCCTGGCCCAGTTGCCATTTGGCTCTGTGCAGTTAAGCAGCCACGCTTCACTTGGTTCTCTTCCAACTTTTCCAAACATGTGCCTGGCACCCACGCAAGTTTCAAAGGAAGTATAAATGTGACAGCAGACGTGCTGCGGGGTTGGTTTTGTGTATATGTGTTAGTGTGACTCTTAAAAAGACAAGTGTTAAGTGTTAAGTTCTACAGAGCAGCAACTTCTACAACAGGAACGCTAACTTTCTTGCAATTTCAGTTACTTCTCTTAATATATTTCTTTAAACTCGTGGTATCTGAAGTTAGGGAGGCACCCTGGTAAGCAAAAGGTCCCTGAGACCCCAGGATGAGGCATGCTTTGTGGGCTCAGTCTTCAAGCTTTCTAAAAGAATAACCCTAGGCTCTCTGTCTTTCTGTCCCCAGAAGCCACCCATTCCCACCAAGGCTTGGGGACACTATCAGGTTCAGAGCATGCATCATCCTAACTCCCTTCTCCTGCCCAAGGAAGCCATCTGAGCACCAGGGTTAGGGTGAAGTGCCTGGGCTCCTAAGGCAAAGGGTCTGCAAAGGTTTGGGTCTGTGCAGCTGGCTCAAAGAAGCAATGGGTCCAGCAGACCCCAGCTCTCTGGGAATGAGTCCCAGCTCCCCTGGCACCCGGACCCCAGAGGAATGGTGACAGAGGGAAAGGGACTTGGTGTTTCACAGGGTAGGCGCGTGGTACCTTGGATTCCAGGCTGCTAGTGGACGCAGGAGAGGGCGGCTGCTCTGTGCCCGTAGCCTCCCGGGTCAGCCCATCCCCGCTGTCCTCGCGGGCGCCACTTGGAGGGATCATCGTGGCCGCGGGAACGGTGTTGGGCTCCCGCGCGGGGTGGTGGTGGGGAACAGCAGGTTTGCTTGACTTCGGTGCTCGCTTAGTGCCGGGTTCCCGGGATGTCCATCCCGCCAGGCAGCAGCGTGTGCCCTGGGGCCTCGCCTGGCCAGGTCCTGCCCACCTCCCGGGCTTCTGCCCCGCCCCGCGCAGCGCCAGTGGCCACCTCGCCCGAGATCGCGAGCTTCGAGTCGTGACTGCCGCCCACTGCAGCGGGCGGGTGGGCCCGGGCTGGCCCCTCCGAGGAGAGGAGGAGGCGGCTCGGGGCGGGGCTGCGTGGTCGTGCGGGGAACCCAGGGCGGGCGGGGTCCACACTCACCCGACAGTGCGGGAGATACGCGGTGAGCGCCTGCACTGGATCTGGTGGTGTTCTAATGAAAATGCTCAGCAAACCCCCAAGGAACAGAGAGCGAGTACAAACAAGTGCTATGGGCCACCTTCAGCAACTCCCTCATGCCTGACCCCAAGTGAAGAGAGATGTGGTGGCACCTAGCTAAATTTATAGTTCAGTGACAGCAGGGACTAGTGTGGGCGTCCTCTGACCCATGGGCACTGCAATTTCCAATGTTTCCGCCTTGATCTAAATCAGGCAGATAATGCGCTTGGTGTATGGGCACCTGGTTCCCAATTTCTCCTGCTGAGCCCCACAGGCTCACTACGGGTTAGGCATGGTCACTTCCATTTATAGACGAGGAAACCGAGGTTTGAACCGGGTTGCTTTAAGTCACTAAGCCATAAATGGCAGAGCTGGGACTTGGGGATAATTTGGGCTTTTCAAATCCATGCCATTTGGACTGTGGCGCCTCAGAGCTAAGCCAGGCTTAGAAGCTGACTAGGAAACACCAGGCTGCGGGGCTGTGCTTACCATTAAGAACCTGTGTAGATCAGGTGAAATGGACTACGTTACTTGATTTCTTGGCAACAGAATCGGAGTATCTCTGGGCCAAAGCACAGAAGGATCCGGTTTGGTTTACAGACACAGCAGAGTATGTAGCCAAAGGGAATACTTCTAAATTTATAAAAAGCCTTTCCCACATCAATATAAAACTCCTTCTTTATTTTTATTTCTTTTTTAAAAAAATAAATTAATTTTGTCACTTGGAGTTAGCACGTAGAGTCATTGGGTTATTTGTGATATTTTCATGCACACATACAAGGCATGGTTACTCTCTGTTGTGGCCCTCCTCCAGCTCACCTCCAAATCACAGACTTTTCCAAGGAGGCTGATGTAGGAAGATTATTGGGAGTTCCAGGCCAGCCTGGGCTGAGCAATGAGTTCTAGATCAGCTTAGGCTGAAGAGTAACAAACTGTTTCAAAAACACAAAACACAAGAAAATGAAACAAGAACAAAACAACCCTAAAATCAACCAAATCCTATAAACTGCCATTTGGCTGGGCCCAGCCCCTCTGGCCTCAGATGCTTCTATTTGCTGGATGGGGACGAAATTCTCACCAGCTGAAGTTGCGCCAACCACCAGCATTAGAAAGAGTCTGAGGCACATGCTGGCTTTGTGGGAGATTGTCTTCTAGAAGCTGCTACAGGGTGAAGAGAATGTAGGTGAAGCCTGATCTCCTGGGTGAGAAAAGTGAGATAGATAGATAGATAGATAGATGGAAAGATAGAGAGGTATAGATAGATAGACAGACAGATACACTTAGATAGATAGATAGATAGATAGATAGATAGATAGATAGATAGATAGATAGATAGATGGTAGATAAATAGAAAGATGATAGATAGGCCAATATAGATAGATCAATCAACTTATACATTTATGTACACAGTTAACCAACTGCAATGAAAGACAGTACAAGACTACAGGAAGAATGTGCAGATGAGAAGCCTGAACTAGTACATGGCCAAAAAAATTTTCCCACAGCAGTGAAACTTCCAGGGAGAAAGCATACCCTAGTTTAAATCAAGAAATCATCTTTAGGTTGTAGGGTTTCCTTTTTTTTTTTTAGAATTGAAGATGCTACCTCCCTCCCCCCCCCCTTTTAATGCTCAGCTTTAGTTATCAATAGGATTAGTGAATGATATAAGAAACGCTGTCTTCTAACAGAAATGACATTCAGTGCTGGGTTCAACCCAGAGTCCCTGTACTTGTTAGATACATGTTTCACCACTGTGCTTACTACATCTTCTTTCTCTACTCCTTTTGATTTGCAGTTTCCTTTTGAGATGGACTGTCACCACGCTGTTGAAGAATAAGGGAAGTTAACTCGATAACAAAAGATGAAATGGGGAAGAAGTCACTAGAGGAAAACACAAGAACAGAGGTTTGATTTTTGTCCTGGGATTAGTGATCTGCCTCAGCCTTAAGATAAGGCTACAGGTCTACACTTGGTGTGGGGTTGGAGGAAAGCTATCTCCTTGAACCTTGCCTTTGGCTACTAACTGAAATTGTAGGTCTGGTGTCTGGGGGGATGGGCCAGTTGGTAAAGCACTTAACTTATTAGCATGAGTATCTGAGTTCAATCCCCATTGTCCATGTAAAAAGCTGGGAGTGATGATCCACGCTTGTAATGTCAGTGATGAGGAGGTAGGGGCAGAGATGGGCGGACCCCTGGAGCTGGCTGATCAACTAGCCATGCCTACTTGGTGAAGTTCCAGCCAATGAACGACCTTGTCTCAAACAAAATGTAGAAGACACATGAGGAATGACACCTGTTGTCCTTTGACCTGCACACACACACACACACACACACACACGCACGCACAGAGACACACACAGAGCCTTTATTTTACAGGTAATAGTTGTCTACAATTTCTCAAAAAATAAACACACAAAAATGTTCTTATGTTTTTCTCAGTGAGTTTTTTCCCATCTCATCTTTTGTTATCTATCTAGCTTCTATTGTTCTTCAACAATCTACTACTCTTTGCATTCTCCTTCCTCAGCCCATTTGTCTCACTTAGGCTTCCAAATCAGTGCCACGTTATTGTGGTACTCTTCCCCAAGTAATCAATGGCCAAGCGGGCTGTCCTCTGACTGAGTGAGGATTTATGCTTAGGCAGGAACAGTGTCCTATTCCTCTTGTTTTTCTAGCTGCTGAACACTCTGTTGGTTCCAAGGATGCTGGACATGCAGTCCAGAGCTCGAAAACAGCCTAGCTGTTGGCAACCTCAAGTGTTCCTCCATTGAACAGAGGAGTTAGAAACAGTGAGATTTAAAGTCAAACAAGTGTATCATGAAGAATTTTGCCTTTCTTGGCTAAGAAGGGTCATTGATGTATGTCACTGTGTGACTCTGCCCTAGTTTGTGTCTCTGTTTCTCTGATAGAACACTGACCAAAAGCAAGTAGGGTCAGGAAAGCATATATTTGGCTTATAGTTTATAGTTCATCATCAGGGAAGGCAAGGCAGGAACTCAAAGCAGGAAAGTGGAGTTGAGAGCTATTTATTGTTTATTGGCTTGCCTTCCCCTGGCTTGCTCAGATGTCTTTCATGCATAGCCTAGGCTCATCTGCCTATTGATGGTATAGGTCACAGAGGGATGATCACTGTCACATCCATTATCAATTAAGAAAATGCCTCACAAAAATGGCCAAACTTGATCTTGGCAATTCTTTAACTGAGGTTCCATTTTCCCAGTGACTCCATGTCTGTGTTGAGTTGACAGCTGAAGCTTAATTTGATAAGCATACTGATTTCCATGGGTGTAAGGGAGCTTCCAAAGTGTTAGATTCATAGCCTTTCTGTGGGAGCAGGCATGAAGTGACCAGAGTAAGCCTTGGCTGGGTTTGTTGCTGTAGGGCTCCAGACACACATGGAAGGGGCTACATCTGAGACAGGAGATGAAAATGCTGTTGCTTATGGTCTTAGATATGGCTATATCTGCTTCCAAGGCCTATAGCCACCAAAGTATCACAGGGGATTCCTGAGCCCAGTACTGTGGGAACATTGATTTATTGATGACAATGCTTACAGCACAGTGATGACAAGTGTTTAAGTGTGAGTGCATGGTCAATCCACACAGTGGTTTCCTCCTCTGTGCTGGGCTATTTTTGTCAACTTGACACAAGAAGAAGGACCCTCAGCTGAGGAGTTTCCTCCAACAGATTGACCTGTGTGCATATTCGGTCATGTTCTTGATCAACAGTTGATTAGGAAATTCCCAGCCCGCTGTGAGTGGTTGCCACTCCTGGGCAGGTGGACTTGAGTTATCTAAGAAAGGAAGATGAACCCACCATGAGAAGCAAGCCAGTGAGCAGCACTCCTCCACGGACTCTGCTTCAGTTCCTGCCTCCAGGTGTTTGCCATGAATATTTGCCCTGGCTTCCCTCAATGATGGACTGTGATTGAGACATGTGAGCCAAATGAACTCTCTCCCTCTTACATTATGGAAACCTCACCGGAGTACATCTCCTTCCACTATTTGCAACATTGGAGTGGGGCCTTGCAGAGGGCTGTAGCAGCTGGGATGATATTTTAGCTACGGCTACTGAGTTATTTCACTTTTTTTTTTTTAGTTATTTCACTTCTACTGCAAGCTCAGAGCTTCAGGGAAGAAAGGTTATATCCGATTATTCCAACTCTGAACTTGGCAACAGGATCCTGTGATTTCTAAATTCTGCACATGGTCCATGTCATTCTGGCTACTGGATGGATATGTAGCCAACAGATACATGGAGTGGTCAGAATTTTGTCTTCACATACTTGACCCACTTAACCTAGAAGCTCCTATTCCTACTTCATATGCTTGCTCAGTCACTCCTAAAGAGGCCAGATCCATCTTCTTAAGCGTGTGTGCTGTTTTGTACAATAAATGTGGAGTACCCAGAATGCCATGCTCCAGTCTTCTGGCTCTGAGTTTGGATGGAGGCTCCATTTTCATTCTATGAGTTTTGACCTCTTCCAGATCCATTAGGTAAAAAAGACAGGAAGGTTGCTTGCAAAAGCAGCCACACATCCTGAGGTTATGGATGAATGGAACAAGGAAAAGGAACATGGAAGATCGTTGAGATGCTTAGAGAATACTGCTGACTAGGGCAAAGGAGAGACACTCAAGGAAGGGTTGGTTCTTAGTACCCAGTGAGCTGGGCACTGAGACTCAACTTCCTCATCTAAACTAAGATGATAAAGACACTTTGTCATTATGGAGTTTTTGTAAGCATTTCATAGCTAGTCAAAACAACAATATTGTTATTGTCATGGTCACCACCATCATCACTGCGATCATCATCTTCATCATCACTATCTCATTACATCACTATCAACCTCACAGTCATAAATCACCATGATCAACACAACTGTCTTCATCACAGTCATCACTACCATCATCATCATCATAATCAAGTTCAACATTTCTGTCACTATCATCATCTTCATCTTCATAGCTGATATGATTAGTTCGAAATGGGCTAACTCTTCACTATAGCCTAATTAAAAAAATAACCTGTTAAGTGTTATATCTATTGTGTCACCCTAAAATTGTTAAAAGTTCCTGTGTGGGGAGCAAAGAAATGGTGCATGTTTGAAGTTTTCTGCAAATTCATGCAATTAGTAGTTAGCTGGATATAGACTTGTCCTCTTGCAGATTCTGAGTTTAAGAGACATAGGATACAATCCACCCTGGTTTATGTGCTCATCAGAAAATGTGTGGTATATTGTTTCCAAACATCAGTACCTGTAATTCCTGCACCATAGAGACCATGCTGCTCCCACAGCCTTTGCGTTTGGGGGTCCATGGACCTATCTACCACCTGAAAGCACTTCTTTCTTTCCTTCAAAAACATGTGTTTGCTGTGTGTGCATGTGAAAATACGCATGCATGAGCCTGGGTGCATGAGCTACGGCACATGTGTGGAGGTGAGAGGGCAGCCTGCAGGAGCCAATTCTCTCTTTTCACTGATGAGCGGGTTCCTGGGATGGAACTCAGGTCATTGGGCTTTGTGGCAAGAACCTTCCTCTACTGAGCTGTCTTGTTTTATTCCTGTTTCATTTCTTATTTGATATCTTCTAGAATGTAAACCTCATGATGTCAAAGGCCTCCCATTTTCTTTTTATGTGTCTTTGATGCTTAAATGTTCACATGACTGGAAGTATTTATTAAATGAATGAGTAGGTGATTGAAAAAGCATCAGCACCGGAGAGGAACTTACAGAGTTAATGAAAAAATAATCAGTAGAGGGAGAAAAAAGCAAGCCTAAAATCCCACTAAATGGATCTGTATTAAACTGACTTCAAAAGACTTATCATTATACCTATAGATTAGTGTGCCTCTTAATGCTCATAAGAGTTGTGTCTATTTCAGTAGGTAGTGATTAACACAGATATCCACAATTAGTCATGGTGAATAAGAGAACAAGAAACTGTGGGATCCTCAGCCCAAACTCGGACATATATATCACACCCCTCCTTCCAAGACTCAGAGATTGTTGTGGAAGAGAGTGCAGCAAGGATATAAGAACCAGAGGCAGTAGATGACTATAAGGAAACAGTGTTTTTCCAGACACAGGGCATTTACTCATATGAACTCAGTGGTTGTAACAGCATGCACAAGACTTGTGCAAATTCAAGCCAGACAAAAATCTTGGCATGGAGAGGGGAGGTGGGTGCAGAGTCCCACCCCTAGCTGAAAAGCTATTGGCAACCGATAGTTTCCGGGAGAGGGAGAGTCTGCTTTCTTAAAGAGCATCCTCTCCTGCTGGCCAACTGCACTCCCATGGAAGGCTGCACATTCATGAATTTATAACCAGCACAAATTGGGGTTGATGGGTTAAGAAAAGGGAACACAAAGAAGGGTAGGTAGGGAAGAGGATGGATCTGGGAGGAGTTGGAGAGGGGAGTGGGTATAATCAAAACACACTGTAAGAAATTCTCAAACAACTAATAAAATGAGGAAAGGGGGGAACAAAAGCAAGCCCCGATAATGCATTACTTGCTAAGCCAGTTTCTATGGAGGAATAGCCACTGTCTGTTCCATTGCTCATCTGTCTCCATGGTTGTCACTCCATGATATGACAAATGATCAACTACGTGAGCCTTTACTCCTAGTTTCAAATTCACTATGTTGTTATGTAAAATGTTTATGACTAGTTTTCCAAATAATATTTTTATCATTATTTAATTAGGATTCAAAGGGAATGCTGAGGGATATCAAAATAATCTAAAACTCTACTCCTATTTGGCAATAACTATTATTATTTTGATAAATGTCCTTTTAGAAAACACATGTACATATGGATATATTTAAAACTTATATTTGCTTATATTCTTGAAAAATGACCTTAGGACATTAATCACTTTGTCACTTCCCTTTTTGTCAATATTATATCTTAGACATACTTTGGGTCAATATATATACATGGATACATCATCTGCTAAAGCTTGTTTGTGTTTTGCTGCATAGATACATCATAATTTATTTATGAAATGCTACATATGCTTTTTGCTAGTAACTGTTAGAGAACAATAACAAATTCATGGTATTTTTTCCCCTGGGTAGCATGGTAAGTACTTTTGGACAGGCTTAGAAAGCCAGTTTCACTGTATATGAGGTTGCTTGAAGCACGCAGGTATTATGACATCTTCAGTAGTGTTGGTTAGGTGCAGAGGGAGGACTCTTGCTTCAGTAAATAATAGAACTTAGAGACATTGAGACTGTGTGAGAATGCTTCATGGCATGGCATGTGTGTATTTGAGAATAATGCTACACCAAGTGAGGTGGACTTGGGGAAGGCTTTGGTAGAGTTTGAAATGAGTTGTTTTTGGTGGAAGGATAAAGAGAAGCAGAGGATTTTGCACAGAGTTCATAGTGATGATGCTTAGGTGGAGATACATGGGTGTGGCTTGTTCAGGTTTGTGTTACTTAGGGCTTTTATTGCTGTGAAGAGACATCATGACCACAGCAAATCTTATAAAGGAAAGCATTTAATTGGACCTTACAATTCAGAGATTTAGAATTACACGGAAGCATGCAGGCAGACTTGGTGCTAGAGAGGGAGCTGAGATCTCTACATCTGCATCCTCAGGCAGCAGGAAGAGGGAGTGACATTGGGCCTGGCTGGAACATCTAAAATCTCAAAGCCTACCTCCAGTGACACACTTCCTCCAACGAGGCCCCACATTCCAATTGCTCTCTAAGCCTCAGGGGGCCATTTTTCAGGCTTCCCCCTCCTCTCTGTCTCTCTTTCTTCCTTTTCTCCTGTCCCCTTCCCTTCTCTCCCTCCTTTTCTTCCTCCCACCCTGAGTCTTCTTTCTTTCTTTCTTTCTTTCTTTCTTTCTTTCTTTCTTTCTTTCTTTCTTTCTTTCTTTCTTTCTTTCTTTCTTTCTTTCTTTCTTTCTTTCTTTCTTTCTTTTCCAATAGTGTGTTCAAGTACATTTGTATGGAGGTTACAGATCAACCTTGAGTGTTGCTCCTTAGGACTCCATTTACCTTGATTTTATAGAGACAATATCTCTCACTGTCCTAGGACTCTTGAAGTAGTCTACACTGGCTGGTCACCAAGTCTCACAGATCTGCCTCTGCGACTCTGGGAACACAAGCTTGTGCTACATGCCCAGAATTTTATATGGGCTCTGGGGACTAAACTCAGGTCTTCATTCTTGAACAGTGAGCACTTTACCCAGTAGGTTGTCTCCTCAGCCACTTTTCTTATGAGCAAAATCAACAAATCAAGTCACATTGGATACAGTGAGAAATAGAGAGACAGAGACAGAGAGATAGATTGAGACACACAGAGAGGCTGCTTAGAACTGAGGGTGTTGTCTGAAGAATAGCTTAAAGTTATTTCGCAATCTTCAGGAGGAAACTTGGACTCAGTGGGCCTAAAAGATGTCTTTATTATAACTAGTCCAAGACTGAGGGAAGTCAAGCATGTCATAGGGATTGCTGGGTGGTCATGTGGGTCACAGAGTGAGAGAGAACCAGATGTCAGAGAAAACAATCTCCAGTCTGCTGGAAGAGTACTGTGGTCCTCATCAAGGCAGGAAGCCATTCTGCGCCTGGGGCTAGGAATACACCCACGCACATAATTGAGCTCATTTATAACCTCTAAGAGATTATGAATATTTGATACACCTTGAAGGATGCCCACAGAAGTGAGCAGAAAGGCTGGTCTTCAAAACCTAAAAGGTGCTCCAGCAAAATAGATTAAAGTTGTAGTGCAGCTATTTACCCATAAGGCCTTGAACTCACTTTGAAATATGCTTCTGATCACCTGTAGAACTGTGCTTAGAGTGAGTGACCATCAAAAATTCTGCTATTATGCTTCCTGGATAGGTCTTCATGACTGCTTTGTCTTTCTGCCTCCAATGACCCTCTACATTCTTCCAAGTGCCCACTTGGCAGCTATGAGCCATCCATCAAAGCACTTGACAATTGGCCTGGAAAAGATGACTCAGGGCTCAAGCCTTAAATGCCAACTCTCTCCTCTCCACAGCAGAAGCAAACTTACCCATAAGGACAGTATTTAAAAACATACCTATATTTCATCTGCCTTTTGTCTTGCATAGTTGGCTAAAACAATGGGAAAATTTTATCCTCCTCAAACGTTAATAAAAATGGCATGATCATTAATAATTATAGCTTGTCAGAATCAGATGGTGTGGGCACCTGGGCCCCTAGGGCCAACACGCAGAATGACCTTCAGGCATGGTTGGGATTATTTTGTTTCTCTTCTCTAATGAATGCCGCCTAAATGCCAGAACCTACAACTGAATGGCCAAAGCTTTAAAGATGATTGAGCTATAAATGTTTGAATTGTAAAAACTACCCAGATTTTAAATAAGTCTCTGTTTTAATTCACCATTTGTTCAACACATTTGAAGAGTAATTCACCAAATTCTGTTGTAATACTAAAGCAAAGGGTTAGTATTCAACTTAAGATACTAAGAATAGTAAAACATAAGGAAGAGATATTTTAATGTATGAAACCTGTAAGTCATTGTCTGATTGATCAAAAGTTGCTGAAACTTGCTGTCTACCAGACATGTTCACTAGTTCTAAAACCCTTGAGAAGTGTAGGCACCCAACCAAGGACCATGTATGGATATAACCTAGAACCCCTGCTTGAATGTAGCAAATGGTAGCTCAATATCCAAGTGGGTACCCTAATAAGGGGAACAGGGACTATTTAGGACATGAACTCAATGGCTGGCTCTTCGACCCCCCTCCCCCCACTCCCCGAGGGAGGAGCAGCCTTGCTAGGCCATAGAAGAGGACATTGCAGCCAGTCCTGAAGAGACCTGATAAGCTAGAGTTAGATGGAAGGGGAGGAGGTCCTTTCCTATCAGTGGACTTGGAAAGGGGCAGGGAGGAGATGAGGGAGGGATGGGGGGTATAGGGAGGGAATGCAGGAGGGGGCTACAGCTGGGATACAAAGTATATAACCTGTGATTAATATAAAATATAAATGTTAAAAAAATAAAAAATAAAAAAGATGTGTAGGCACAAATAATGTCTGTGGGTAGGAACACAAGAGTGTAGGAATCTTGTACTGAGATACCCAGGATAAGTTCATCAAAGAGAACAATGAAGGGTATGTCAAACTTTCCCAGGGGAAGGAGTGAGCTAGTCCATACTTTAAGATTGGTGCTCATCCCTGCCTATTCTTTCTTGTGGTGTGCTGTGGTAGATCTTATTTGTAATTATTGCTTTGGGGGATAGCAAAGTGACCAGTGGCAAGCTATCGAGGCCATGCTGTCATGGCAGTCTTTGCAAATCCCTTCTCATTTTATCTTATATAATTAACTGACCCAAATTTACCCTAATCCTCACTTGCAATTTCTCCCCTTTCCTGATATTTACCATAATTTTAAAAAGTCTTAGATGCTTATGCATATTTGAGAAATATGTAGAATTAATTAGTGCATATACGTGTGTTTCAAATTGCATAAAACATATTGTGCTTTGGCACAGTTCCCTTTGTAACTTATTTCAGGAAACTGAGTTTGATTTTGACAACAGCATTAGAAGTAAAGTATGTGAAAATTATTTAGAATCCATGAATATCCACATTGCTGATTATAATCTTCCACTGTTGGAGAGCTTCTCATTTCTGCTCCTGTAAGCAACCATTCACCCAAACTGTTTTAAAGTAACTTTAATAAACTTATTGGTTCATTAAGTAAGAACCCCTTTCTTTGATAGTTCTTTGCTCTGTTGTTCATTCCCTATCTGGGGTGAATAGACATTTGTCCTTGCCTCCCCAGGTATCGTGACACACAGCAACTGTGTAAGAAAGTATAAGCATTGCTGTGGCCCAATTAACACGTGGCATCTTTCCAGGTTTCTGTTGTATGTTGACGGCTGTAAATTAATAGTTCCATTATTCAGTACTGGATGAAGTCATCATTATTAGTTTCACCATAGCCTTCGTTTGCATTTTTGATGACCAGTAAAACAAAGTACTTCTTTGTGTGATTATTGGTCACTTAAATACTGCTCCAGAATGAAAGAAACAGACATTAGCTAAGTATGATGGCACATGCTTGTAACCCAGCACTCTGGATATTGAGATCATTAGCTTACGAAAAAGAAACGGAGCCAGGACTTTCATTGAGGACCCTCCTCATGGTGAGAGTGGAGAGCTCCTGGGAGTGTGGACATTCATCTTCATCCTGCAGTGATGATGATCTCCTCGATGGCAATCTGGTGTCTTCCTCTTGACAATAGAGCTGTGCCACTTCCTCCGCTTCCCTACAAGAATGATGGCAGAGAAAGCAGCTCTAAGAAGAGTTAAGTGAAATCCAACATCCTGGGACAACATAAGAATGCTCAGATTAAAATTACCAATGGGACACAAAGCAGAATTGATAGGCTTACTGAGAGGGGCTTTAGATATTTGGTATACTTAAGCGAGGCTGATGGAGACACTTTAACCTCCCATGGTAAGCACAACTAAAACACACAAGACAAAAAGCTTAGAACTGGGAAGTCTTGGCTCACAAACACAGACACCAGGAGAACCAAATGGAAATTTGAATTAAAGACAGAAAATTTGAATGAAAACTCTCCATCAACATTTTAATGCCAGAAAGAAGCGACAGAGGGAAGAATCAGTGAACAGGAAATTGCAACAATTGAAATTACACAATCTGAAGCGGAGACAGAAAAATAGGTGGAAAATTGGAGAAAGCCTAAGGGGCCTGTGGGACTCTTACAAAGGTTAACATTCACATCACCAGGAAAAGGAGGAATAAAGTGGAACCGAAAAATATGTTCAAGGAGACAGTTGCTGAATACTTGCTGCATTTACCCAGAGACATAAACTCACGGGCTTAAAATGATAAACTGGCAAAATCCAGTAATAAGATTCAAATTATAGTATAGTTATTTTTTTTAAAGTAGAGACAAAAAAATCTCTCAAAAATCCTGAAAGAAAAGGAGAGAGAGAGAGAGAGAGAGAGAGAGAGAGAGAAAGAGAGAGAGAGAGAGAGAGAGAGAGGAGGGTGGGGAGGGAGGAAGGAAAGAAGGAAGAAAGAAAGAAAGACGCCTCTACTCCTACTCACAGGAGAAACAAAACCAAGAAACTATTTCTTGGCAGAAACCACAGAATTTGAAAGTAGTCTGGGGTCTCAAGTACTGGAAAGACAGGGCTAGCATCCTGGAACCCACGACAGAAACTATCTTCAGAAACAAGGTGGGGAGTCAAGATATTGCCAGATGTCTTGAACACAGTTAGGTGTGATGGGGAATTTCTATTGCCAACTTGACTACACGTGGAATCACCATAGAAACACACCTCTGCATTTACAGGAAAGTCTCCCAGGAATGTTTAACTGAGCAGGAAAGACCAATCTTGCTTAGGGGCAGCACCGTCCTATAGACTGCAGTTCCAGATCAATGAAGAAGGGATAAAAGTTGTTGGGGATGAGCTTTCATCTCCTGCTGCTTCCTGACAGCAGATACAGCAAGACCAGCTCCCTCTCTACCCTGCTGCCATGCCCTCTCCCTGTGATGGACCATACATCGTCAAACATCAGGCCAAAGAAAACCTTCATTCCTCCAGTGTCGTCAGAGATTTGATTACAAAAAGAGAATGGTAATTGACGTAGAAACCAAGAGAATGTGTCTACAGCCTAGGATCATAATAATGGCCAGGGGAAGACAAGAGGAAGAACTGTAATAGAGTATAAAACAGGAGGAAAAAAAGATGAAAAACAGGAGGAAAAAGTGAAAAAAATATGGGTAAATATACTAGACTCTTGTTGTCTCATAAGAGTTTTGGGGGGCATCTTATCATTTGTTTTGAGATGGGGATCATGTACCCCAGGCTGCCACAGTGCTTGGTTTGTAGTTTAGGATTACGTTAAACTTCTGATCCTTTTGCCCAGTGTAAATGCTTGGATTATAGGCATGAACCATCATATCCATCTTTCTTCTGAAGTTTTCTAAATCATATTTGCTGTGAAAGTGAATATCCTAACCCTGTGTGATATGGTTTTAAATGGTGTAAATGAGATATTGAAGACAAGTTTGTTATACATGGAAATGGGTAAAAGAAGTTTTTCACATTTATTTTCAAAGTGAAGACAATGTAGTACTTATAGGAGACCTACATGGTAGAATACCTGACCTCCAAAAATGCTATGAGAAGAGATACATGTAAAATTGCTGGAAGAAAAAAAATCAGTGGGAATTTCTAAAGTATCAGAAGCATGATCCAGTGGCTGGGGAGAAGGTTCAGCAGTTCAAAGTATCGGCTGCTCTTCCAGAGGATCTGGATTTGGTTCCTATTACCCATGTGGTGGGTTCACAACCATCTGTAGTTCCAGTTCTGGGGGGTCTGACACCTTCTGCCCTTTGTGAGCACAGCATGTACACAATGCAGGTACATCCATGCAGACAAAACACTCGTGTAAAATAGAATGCAAAAACAGAAAACAAAAAGCCCTGGTCAACTAAATTCATCACAGTTAGAAATCTTATTTTGTGAAAGATCCTCTTGAGAAGTTACAAAGAAAATAATTATAATCAACATATCTGATAAATGAGATTCTGGAATTACTTATTTTTTTTTAAATCTCAAAATTCAGCAGGGTAAACCAGCAGCAAAATAATCCAACTAGAATTGGGACAAATTACATGAAACATTCACTGACAGTGAATTCTAGCAGATTAGTGAATGAACAGCTTAAAACACAATCAGCCATTAGAGCAATGAGAATGAAAACCCCAGAAAACTAGTGACAATAACCAGTATTGCTGAGGAAGAGGAGAGACTTCATCAGTCAGATTTCCCGGGTGAGAATGTAAAATAGCAGTTCGTTTGGATGATAGTAAATTCCTTTAAAAACTCAAGTTTTTGACTCAAGCTACTCTACTACAACCCAACAGTTTCACTCTCATGCAGCTCTCAGAAGAACAGATATGCATGTCCTCACCTAACCTTTACATGAATACTGTGATAGTACTGTAATCAGTCTTGGTTGTCAACTTGATACACTTGCAAAGAGAGAACACCACCTGATAAATTGCTTCGTTCACATTGGCCCAGGAGTATGTCTGTGGGACATTTTCTTGATTGCTAATTCATGAGGGAGAGTGCATGCTGCTGTAGGCAGCACCATCCCTAGGCCAATGTGCCTGGGCTACATAAAAAGATCACTGAACCTGGGAGCAAGCCAGCAAGCACAGTTCCTTCATGGTTTCTGCTTCAGTTCCTGCTCGAGCTCCTGCCCTGAATTTTCCCACTGATGGATTTTGACTTGAGAATTGTAAGCCAAATGTCTTCATCCCTTTAAGTTGCTGTTGGTCCTTGTGTTTATCACACCAACAGAAAGCAAGCTAGAACAAATGCTTATAACAGTCCCAAATTTGAAACAGCCTGACTGTCCTTTAGCAGTCATGTACATAGATAACAGGAGCATTCATACTATCATATATTAATCAGTAACAAAATGAGTTATTGATGAATTTATTGATCAACAATGGCATTCTGTACAATTCCATTATATGATGTTTATGAAATTAATTAAAAGCATAGAAAGGAAGAGCTGATTAATTGGTTGCCAGAGTTCAGGAAGAAATAGGGGGCAGACAGAGGTGGGTGTGGCTACACATGGACTGTATGAGGAAACCCTTCGCATCTTGACTTTATTAAGGTCAGTGCTCTGATTGTGGTACTGTACGGTAGTTTAATAAGATTTTACAAATGGAAGACATTCATGGGATACCTGTAGCATACCTTGCAAACTGTGTGTGAATCTGTAAATATTTCAAGATCAAAAAATAAGTAAAACAAAGATTCACAAAATACTCAAAATTAGTCAATAGATAAAAGCATCTAGAAAATGTCAAAATTTGCTCCCTGTGTACTTTTGGGTCACTAAAACAAAAATCAAAGCAAGTTATGTAGCCACTTTCATTTCATCCACGAGTTCTGTTAAGAAAAAAAAATCTTTTATCTCCAGGGAGAGAGAGGAAACCCACACTCTCACACTAATTGCCCCAGCTTCTTAGAAATTACATGTTGCAATAGCTACTTAGATGAATAATTCAATTGTAAAATACTACTTCACTTTGGGGGATTAATCACACCCTATTCAGGAAATGAGTCTGGAGTGGGAAAGAAAGAAATTATTGATCCCTTTCTTCATATTGCTTTTATCTACACAATATTTACATACAATCTTCAGGTAGTTGCATCACCTATAGCATACTTATCCTGAAACTGATGTATGAAAAACAAATATGAAAGTGTTTACAAAAGTGAGCTTTATGGCTTCAGCTTGGATATATTTTTAAAAAAATTATGTATTTTGTCCTGCCAAGAAACAGACAGATAAACAAAAATATCAAGCAAAGACAAAGACAACAAACTTCCTTTAGACTTACTGGAGATTTCAATAAAGGGTGGAGAACACAGGGGAGACTTGGAGAGGGGTAGAGATGCAGAGACGCAGATGGGTACCTTTAGATAGAGTTCCTGGAGGAAACATCCACTGAGAAGGATTTTCTATGAATTGCTGATGGCTGAGGGGAACAGGCTTGGGAGCAAGAAACTGTCAGGGGCCTAGCCTAAGGGTGGGTAGATGCCTGGCACTTTCCTGGGTTTTATTTCTGAGAATACTCCCAGATACTTAAGGCCTCAAATATAGAAAGCTTCCCCTTTGATTGGGGTAGGGTGAGGGATGACCATTTCTCATAGGCCCAAAGTAACTGCAACAGCAGAAGCAAATACTGTAAGAGAAACCTTTTTGAGTCTTATTTAATCTAAATAGGAGGATCACTGCCAATACTTAAAGTCCTGTAGCCTCTCTGTCTCTTTCCAGGTGATAGGGTGAGAAATAGGGAGCATGAACCCACTATTAATTGACTGTGACACAATCCTTTCCTCCTACATTTTACCACCAGCTAGTAGCATTCCATAGAAGAACACTGGGTTAGAGAAGGTCGAACTATCAAGCTCAGACCCAAGGACTTTGTAGAGACACCTAAAGTCAACAGCAGATACAGAAATCAGAAACAAAGACACCAGAATGATTTGAAACGAGGCATACCTACATCACACATTGAACACAGCACAACTGCTAGTCAGATTAATGTTTCAAATCCATAAGAAAAGCCTATTTGTTTCCAAAGCCAAACCCAAAGCAAAAAACAAAAAAACAAGGCATATCCAAACTCTGGAAGAAAATTGAATTCAGTATGAAGAGGCAGTGTAAGCATTAAGAACCTGACTCAGGTACGACACTCATGTAGCAATGACCAAACAGGGAATTAAAAAATGACTGTCTAATTCATCAGGGGCTCCAGGAGACAGAAGCCTACACTGTGTAAGCACAGCTGGGTGACATCGTCAAAGAGAAAGAAACATCAAGAAATGAGAAAAATAGGGGGAAAAGTTCAATTGAAATAAAGATATTGATTGTCTATCAAACAGACTAGAAAGCACCAAAGAAAGAACATAGGAGTGTAAACTTTCCAAAGCCCCTTTGAGCATGACAGCCCTGAAGAAACTAGGTATATAGAGAACATATCTCAACATAATAAAGGCAACATACAACAAGCTTAGAGCCAACATAATTCTAAGTGAAGAGTAAATTGAAGCATTTACGCTAAAATAAAGAACACAAGATTGTCCAGTCCCCATTCCTTTTAATACAGAGCTTTATTTCTAAGCTAGATCAATAGCACAAGAGTCATGGGGGAAAATAATACAAATAGGAAAGGCAAAAGCTAAACTAAACTTATTTTCAGATATGATTCTATATTTAAAAGATCCTAAACACTACACCAGAAAACTCCTACAGATGATTAACTTCATCAGTGTGTCAGGATTTGAAATTAATACACAAAATCAGTAGTCTTTCTATTGATCAAACATACAGAGAAAACAATCTCATTCATACAGCATACAAAGGAATCCCAAATATACAAAGGAAACAAGCCCATTCACAATAACCTTTAAAAATAACTTTGGAATAAACCTAACCAAGGAAGTAAAAGATCTGCACAATGTAAACTTTTAAACAATAAATAAAGAGATAGGGGAAGACACTATTGAAGTGTTTACAGAATAGAAGATGAAAAGATCTCCCATGTTCATGGTTGAGCAAAATAAATAGCGTAAAAATGGCAATCCAACCAAAAGAGTCTACAGATTCAATGCAATCTCAATCAAAACTGCAGCCTAATTCTTCACAGGAAGAGGAATAGAAAAAACAATCCAAAAATATATATGGAAGTATGAAAGATTGCTGATAGCCAAAGTGGTCCTGGGCAATATGAACGCTGGGGGAGATATTATCTCACCTGGCCTCAAGTCAGATCAACCCATGTCCTGGCTTCCGGCATACATTTTTAAATCAATTCACCCACCTTTTACTTTGAACCCTCTAATCTCACACTCAAAAGATTTTAGTACTTTTCCTTGTCTTGAACTGTTGTTCACTCATCAAGGTCCAAGTAAAAGAACCGTCTTGGTTGGCATTCATTCCTCTCGCAAATATTTTGGCAATGTTTTAACATGATCAGTAACTTGTTTGTGACTATTTTTCGTTAATAGATAGGTGAGTGAAATGAACTAATAAATAATGAAAAATAGCAACAAACAAATATATTACTGGCCATGTTAAGATATTGTCAAATATGTGTTAGATTCTCAAAGGGCATAGATAGGTAGGTAGGTAGATAGATAGATAGATAGATAGATAGATAGATAGATAGATAGATAGATAGATAGATAGATAGATAGACAGATAGATAGATAGACAGATAGATAGATAGACAGATAGATAGGTATACAGATAGATGGACAGACAGATAAATATCCAATGGGTTAATGTGAAATTATAAATGTGGGAAGAATTAAGCATAATACGACATAGAACATGGTAGCTTAGGGACAGTGTGGGGAACTGTGATTCCATAACTAGAAACGAAGAACCAAAATCATTCAATGAGTAGTTAAGGAAGAGTTTTCCTGATGAAATGAGGCCTCAGTCAAGTATAGAAAACAGCTTGAAGGATGCAAGAACTGATGGTGAGTGTGGGTGTGCAGGCGCTGCTGAGAGGAAGTGATTAATCTACATCTGAGACTATCATTTATGAAGACACAGCCACGAGGGGCTGTGGTTCCCCTTACTCTGATTTATTACGTGCTGTCAAGGTTGCTGCAGAATGGGGATTTCTGTGAATATTGTGAGATGAGTAAGTGAGCAAATCCCAACCTCAAGCTTTTTTTTTCCCTCCTGAGTCACTGAATATAAGGACACAGCAAGAAACTATACTGTTATTTGGGATTTCATGCCTATTTATTTTCAACTGTCTATTACTTATCATCCATCTATCTAGCTATTATCCATCTTGTATTAATCATCCCATGTTCTGTCAACTACTGGCATGCCAGTGATCTACCTCTGCCAATCATCTATCTTCTATCAGTCACCCACTGGCTATCTATCTATCTATCTATCTATCTATCTATCTATCTATCTACCTACCTACCTACCTATATATGTCTGTCTGTCTACCTATTATCCATCCATCCATCCCCATCCATCCATCCATCCATCCATCCATCCATCTATCCATCTATCTTCTGGTCATATATCTTCTATTATAGATCTCTAACTTCTGTTTCTATCTTCCTACATACCAACCATATAGCCATTCATTTATCTAGTCATCTTTCAGTTGGTTCAGTTAGGTCAATCTGTCTTCCTGCTCCAGATGACTTACTCTTGCTAAAATGAAAAATACCATTTTCAGATAGTGACTGAGTGGCCTATGCCTAAGTAAATGTGTGATGTCTTTTCAACTTTCTCATCATATTGAAAGTGATTCCTAGATCCTGTATTTGTCTTTGTATGCTGAGAAGACTGGAGAAGACTCTTTTCTGTTCTTATATGCTTTCCTTTTTTTTCTTTCTTTGGGGGACATTTTACCATCCGGTTAGTTGGGAAGAACTTTGGGAAGTTAGCACGATGTGTTTTTCTGTCTTCATCAATAGGAACACTGAGCAGATATCTGAGCAACTCAAGGCTATCCAATGTGGTCCTCCAGCCTTGCTTTTGCTGTAGGTGAGTTTTCTTGCCTGTATAAAGTGCTCTCTTCTTAGCCTTTAGTCCCAGTTCCTTAGCCTTTAAAGCCCTTGTTGGGATAAGTAAAAAGAAGATGCTCCTGAAGCCATTAAAAAAGATGAGAGATTAAGAATCTGCCATGTATCTGTCTTTAGAGAAAAGCTTTGTAACTTACTCTTCTTTACCATACTCAATTCTTGCTTCATAAGATGGTCCTGCCATACTCTCTGTGTGTTGAGTACATGCATCCTCCCTAGGAAGTATCATGGAGGATGCTCAGCTACCCATGTAGCAACTCACCCATCTGTCATTCCAGTTCACATATCTAGGCCAAGCTATCCTTAGTCTCCAGGCAACTAGAGTCAGACACAACTGCACTTTTGTGGTGATGGAACTCATGATATTGGAATTATGAATGTCAAAGTAAAATTATTATTTGATTTTTATTTTTAATTTTTTTACAAATATATTGTATATATACTGAGCATATCTATCACATTTGATACTTTTGGAGTTTTTTTTCTTCGTGGGGCTTTTTATTTAAAAATTTACATTTATTGATTGATTGACTGATTGGGAGAGATTCATAGATGTATAAAGCAAGGTGCCATGTGGAGATCAGGGGACATATTGTGGGAATTAGTTCCCTCCTACTAGGTGGGCTCCAGAAATCAAACTCAGGTTATCAGGCTTGTACACAAGTTGCCTTTACTTACTGAGCCATCTCGGAAGCTCAGAAACAGAATCAAAAGATAAACCAAGGACCCTTAAGTCTCAAAGAATTCTCATGTATATATTACAAAATGTTTAAAGGAAGTTTGCATGATTTTATTTTATTTTTAGTGTGTGTTTGTACTGTGCGTGCATGTGTGTAATACGTGTGTTTGTGTGAGGGCACACACATGTTCAAGCGTGTGTGTGGAGGTCAGAAGAGAACCTTGGGGGTTGCTCCTCATCTTGCGCTTTGAGTCATGATTGCTTGCCATTGTGTATACTAGGCTAGCTGGCCCTTGAACTTCATGAATTCTCTTGCTTCTGCCTCCCATCTTCCTGAAGAAGACGCTATTGTTATATCTAGCTTTACCTGAGTTTGAGGTATCCAGACTCAGTTCCTAACTCTGTGTGTAATCCACTGAGCAATCTCTCTAACCCTCAGGATTTCAAAACTAATACGGCTTCAGTGTAGCTGTTCCCCAAACAGAAGTAACACTACCACCAGACCATTTAGTGACAATGCTCACTGTAGAAACTTGGGGTTACTCTCATTATGTCATCTCAGAGAAGAAACACTAGCCTTCTGCAGCTCACCAGTGGAGCAAGGGCCCATCAATGCATCTTTTTCTCTGGAGATACTTGACTGCAGCCACACATGCCCTTAACTGAAGTAAAGGCAGACAGCTCAGGCTAAAGGAAAATTCACAGGCTTCATTTGTTACAAATTATCATATGGTAGTACCATGAGTCACCAATGCCTTAAAGACATGACTCCATTGTTTAAAAATCCCCATGGCTATTTATAACCATAGACCGTGGTCATGGAGTTTTCCCAGAATGCTCCAAGGCAATTCCTTCATTTCTTTCTCATTGGACAATAAATCATCTTCCTTGCCCTTAGTTTCTGGCCAAAGTTCTTATCCCTGCAGACAGACTGAGCTATTGGGCAGGGACAATCAGTGAAGGGCAGCCTTTGTCACCAGCTTCCCTAATCATTTCTTGTACTGAGAACATATCTGGATATGTTCTCGTCAATGCCAGTCCAGTGTGTTCATGAGCATTAGCAATAGCAGTACCTCTTCGCGGATGAGGATCCCAGGACTCAGAGATTGGCAAAATTTGCCCGAGATTTCAGAGCTATTCTCTTATGCCGTTTGACCTTCTAGCAGAGTCCCACTAGGCTGGGAAATTACAAGCGGGAAATTCAAACCCATTTCTGGTGACTTAAGCTCTTTATCTCCCATTTGCAGGCACACACAATTACTACTATGGCATAAAGTAGTTCAAACAAATTGGAGGGACTGGTGTTGTAGGCATAAACAAGGCTCTCATTGGAAATCTCTCACATGTGTTGTCTTTGTGGCTGGCAAGTTGGTGTTTGGGGCCCTCACACGTGTTCCTGTGCTCATATTTGAGCTTCCAATGGGACTCAGACTGAAGCTCCTGTAGTACTGCACTGTCTTGAGGAACAATCACTGGGCAAGCCCTCCGAACAAGCTGCTTTCGTTCATGGACTGTGAGGAGCAACAGGGTACCTTGAGCAAAGCTTGGCAGTGAGTGAGGTTTTACCTTGAGGACTGGGGGAAGCCTGGCTGTATCAGCACACAACTCATTAGAAAAGGAGGCATTGTCGGGATGGGGCTCTGGCTCAGTGCGAGCACTGGTGGGGTGTTTACCTTGGGTGTTAGTTTTGTGTCAACTTGTGACTTCAGCTGCAGCATAAAAGCTCAGCTACTGGAGAACACTTGGAGTTGCTTAATACAAATTAACTCTACATTACTGAAAAGGAAGGTTCATGTAGTTTCTTAATTGTGCTCCATTAGCGTTGAATTTTTGTTTTCAGAAAATTAATTCTGTTTGATTTGATGTTCAAGAGAGAGAAGTGGGAAAAATCTGAACCACTTACCATGAACACCTCCACCCCCGGCCATTACTAAGCCCATATAGCCTTCCTGTTACTATTTAACTGTTCTTCCCCTATGTTTCTTCCAAGAGTGACAGGTGAGGCAGATGACATTACAGAGAACAGGAAAGCCAGCTGCTAAGGCTTTGCTGAGCAGGGGTGTTAGGAAAGACAGAGGATAAGGAAGCTGCAAGGGCAGGGGCCAGTTCCCTTGAAGGTAGTGCTTCACCCTTCAAGAATCCAGACCCCAGTGTAAAGGGATTGGGCCATGTCTCCCTTCCACTCTCTCTGGAACAGAGTGAGGAGCATCCCATGCTGTGCCATCCTGTGTGTTGCCATCCTATGCTGTGATCTAACAGTTCTCAATAGATGACATCTGGCTTTGTGCATTTTCTCATTTACCATATGTTGTACTAAATCGGGCGACAGGGAACTTCCCAGTAGCTGAACTTGTAGAACCCTTCCTTTGTGCACTCTGAAGAGATCCCCCAGCCTCCCCTTGATCTCAGGGTTTTCCCCCCTCTCTCTTCCTCCACCCCTCTCTTGCTCTCACTCTAATGAAGTTCCTCTGCAGGTTGTAAAGGAATGCCTCTCCTCCCTTTAAGGCTCCATCATGTTTGGGTCTCCATGCACTGTGCTGTTTCTGGTATTCTTCCTGTCACCTTGAGGCCTGATCATGGCCCTGAGGCTCCTGTAAGTGCATCTTTTAGGGAGTCCTGGTCACCTTCCTTTCTGGACTGCTACTGCTTTTTATTATATTACCAGAAGAGGAGAGTGGGAAGGAAGGAGAAATGGAAGGAGAGAAGAGAGGGGCACCATGGGAAACACACAAAGAGAGAAAGAGAGGAAGGGGCCATGAGGGATGATATCAGAGGTGAGAGAGAGAGGTGGGAAGACAGAACAGGAAAGGAAGGCTGAATTTTAGGGGGAAAACCTCTCAAAACCACAAACCATTTACAAACTGGAATATGCAACACCTAGATAAGTTTAAAAGATAAATGGACTAGCGATGTAGCTTTGTTGGCTTTAGGAAACCATATGTAGTATATGCCTGTCATCCCAGCGAGTTTGAAGTCAGCCTGGGCTACATGAGACTCTGTCCCCAAACAAGGACAAATAACAAAAATCAAACAAACAACAAAATCCCCACTGTGGCTGCAGTAGTTATGGCATGGACAGTGTCCTGCATGTTTAGCCCTGATCTCTGGCTTATTAAATTCTGGGTGTAAGAACATGACTAATTTTGAGCACACACTTAAGCTTAATAGGTTTCCATCGTGTTGGACACTGTGCTAAAAACTTAATATGCATTATTTATTTAATATCTTTTTTACAATCTTGTTCAGTAAGCATTTACTTTTTTCAGAAGTATGAGCTTGTTGTACCATATTGTATGACAGAAAAATAAGCTTTTTAAAAGGGGGAAGAAAAATGTGAAGTAAATGGTTTGGGCACAAAAATTCATCACCTGTTCAGTAGGGAAAATGCTATAATAAGCTCTTGGATACAAACCAGAAACTTGGAATAGGTTGTTTGGAAATATCAAATTACAAAGTTACTTTCCCCTGCTCATGTTTAAGGGTATTGTGACAGCTTTTATTGACTGATATCTACAGATTTCATTAAGGCTTTTTGAATATTTATTTTAAGCATAATTAATGTTTAATTAATTAGTCTCTTCCAGTGTTTTACTCAGACTTGCAGTTAACTTTGTTGGGGAAAAAATCTTTTCTAAAATGTATTTTAGGTTTCTGAAACATGAACCCTAGTAGCTGGGATGAACCCAGTTCATCAGAAATGGCTTCGGAGAGAAAGGCAAAGAACCCTCAGAGTCAACTCTCCAGCTCTTCCTCGAGTTGTCACAGCCGAAAGTGGAAATCCATTCACAAACAGTGAGCCCCGCTAAGTGTGAGAGCCAATGGGTCAAAGTTCTACTGCTGCTTCAGAGGAAGAGGGCATTTAACCACAAAAATAAAGTAGGTTACTAACTGGAGCTAGAATGAAAACTGTAAAGCTCCGCCGTGGGCATTCCTGTCACCATCTTACTGCTCACCTCAAAGCCGAGAGTAACTCACTTTTGCTAACGTTTCAGAGGTTTGGCGGGATGCCGGTCTGCAGGGACCAGTGGAAGGTGCATCTCATCTGGGAGGACATGAGCATTCAACCAGCGTTGTTGAATTAAATTTTTTCACACAGCTGACAATGTGAAGGAAAGTAATATCGTGGGGCTTCAGATGACAGATGGGCTTTACATTGTCAGGTGAGTCTTTCCCTCAGACACTGGCTGGGCTGTCACGTCCAGGTCCGTGCAAACAAATGTTTTCCCTAATATGGATTTAGTAGTGGCTGATGGGAAAATTCTTTCCTGAGAATGCACAGGAGATACTAATGAGACACCTCTGCTCTGGCAAAAGGGACTGGAGCCCCAACAGGACAATTGGCTTCTGGGAAGGGGCTGAGGAAGGGACCAGAGGACTTAGTGCTCATTATTATTTTCTTTGCTCTAACAAAAGCCCAGTGAAGGAGGGAGGGGTTTTTGTTCGCTCATGGCCTAAGAGGACCCATGATGCATGAAAGGCATTGGTGGTGGGAACTGAGGTGGCTGGTTCCATTGTGGCAGCATCCAGGATCGGAGAGAGACAGATGTTGGGGCTTAATCCTTTGTTCCTTCTTATTTAGAATAAGAACGCAGAACAGGGGGTGTTGTGGATATAAACATGTTTTTGTTTTAGCAACAGAACAGGAGCATGCCAAAGAGGACCTATGGGGGGGGTGGTCAATGTAGCGATGTATCAGAGTGGATATTAAGACTCGAGATCAAGCCTATGACAAAGGGGGGGCGAGAGTAATGATAGATCTGGGGGA
>CM053749.1:10517140-10632160 GCA_028658305.1 Pachyuromys duprasi | reverse complement strand
TGGGACTGATTCAGATTGTCACAGCAGCTAACTATTTGCCTGGTGCAGGCTCTGAGAGGAGCCCTTTGCCCACTGTAGGTAGTTTAAATCTGAAGACTTGGGAGAGGGAAGAAACGCCAGGGCCCAGAAAGTGAGAACCGGGCTCCAAGAAAAAAAGAAGCTGTTGGTGCTTCCCTCCTCCTACTGCTGATTGTTGTTGATGAAGTTTGATGAGAAGCTGGAGACACCAAGAAAGGAAGCTTGGCCTTTCCACAGAGAACCCGATGACCCTAACCAGCAGGAAGTAGCTAAGCAAAACTACACTCCTTCTCCCCACTAATCTTTTTCTCCCCTACCCAGTATTGGGGTATTGGAAGGGATCGGGGTAGAGAAGGGTGAAAGGTCTAAGAAAGGAATAAATAGAGAATAAAAAGTAACGCCAACAAGGGCATCACTTACATTCAGGGTATGTCATCCCTTCTCAGTTAAATCTCTCTAGAAACACTATCCCAAGCAATGCTAAATCCATTCAAGATGATGATTGAGATTAACCATGGGAGCTAACCTAGCCTAGCAAGGCAGCCCAAGTCTTGAGCTCTCCTCCAAGATCTAAAAGATTTCCATGCTGGAGATGAGAGGCAGGTTCAACGAGATGGAAAGAATTGTCCAAAATCATTGAAGTATTATTATTTTTGTGTATAGCTCCTCACCTCAAAATGTTGGGAGTTTAGGACTTCAGTCATTTGTTCTCCTTCAAGGTCTGTGGTTATGGCCTGGGCTTAGGTAGTAACGCTGCTAGTGGTCTCTCTGCATGTGTTCACAGGCAGGAGATTCTCCGCAGGGCGTCACAGTCCTGCTTCCTCCAGCAGTCTAGCCTGGACTTACTCAGGTTTCCCGGAGTGCAATGAAAGGAAAGCCGCCATTAATGCTCAAACACATGCCAAGTTTCTACTTGTTGTGGTACAGATGGCCTAGCAAAGAGTAGGTTCCAGAGGCAAGAAAGCAGGTTCTACTTGCTGGCTGGATATACGCAAGAGTGATATATAAAGAACAGTGCAAGGATTTAGGCTACTTTTGTATCTATCCCAGAATCAATGAGGCTATTCTAAAGTTATTTTTTACATTTATTTATTTGGGGGGGCAGTTAGGATATTGAGGGCAGAGGACCTTTTGGTGGAGTCTTTTTTTTTCTGCTGTATGGATTCCAGAGATCAAATTCAGATCATGAGGCTTGGTGGCAAATGCCTTTACCTACTAAGGAATCTTACTAGCCTCAGAAATAATGATATTCTAAAGAATATTTGTGTCCTTCCCTTTGGATACCAGATTATTGAAATAATCATTCCTAATAAAGTAGGATTTCCCCAGACATTTCATGCTGGGAGAAGGAAAAAGCCAGGGGCTGGGGTGGTCCCAGAAAAAGGGGTTTCACACAGTTTTGACAATCTGTCTGACTATCTTGCATGTTAGCTTGGAACAGAGACTAGGATGATGGGCTTGGGGGAGATGGTCATCCAACCTCTTTATTTGTTCCCATTCCCACTGTGGTCACGTGGAATACATTGCTTTTCTCTGCTTTTCAGATTACCTATCTGTTTAATTGGTGTATTGAGGACTAAATGCCAAGCGTGGCTTGTTAGCGTTGACAGATTCCAGGCTCTGACTCTAACCCCAGTCGCACCTTTTGAAGCCCAATCTGTCAACAAGCAACAGAGCCAGGCTTTGAACACTAACGCCAAAGTCCATGCCCCCAGTCTGACTTCACACTGCACCCCAGAAACAGGTTCCTTTGCAGTTTTCCATAATACCACCCCAGTTTTGGAGTGATCTTCAGCTAATTTTATCCCTTGATCCCCTGCTCATTCCAGCTCTCATGGGTCTTAGCTGTCTGTGGATGCTCCCGTTCACCTCCCCATTCATTCTGTAAGGAAGCAGTCATCATAACACGGTGGATGCTCTCCAGAGGAAGTCGAGAGTTACACACTATTATTATCAATAGCCAGGGTGCCTGGCACTGTCTGCTCTAGGAGTTATGCTAGAGAAATTGCTTTTGGAGGAAATCACGGTCATCTCCTGGCTTTTCGGTCTTGTAACCAATAATATTGTGAGTGGCTGGCGGTGCTTATTGTTACTGCTGCCATAAAACTCCCTCAACTTCCTTTACTGGAGCACTCACAAGCATTTTATTTTTAACCTCTGAATTACAGAAAAGCTCTTTATTTCTATGTTGATTTTTATGTTTCCTATAATGTACACATTAGTTTTTTTTTTAAGAAAAACGAAATTACATGCACTGAGTGAGAAGCAGCTTTTGTGTTGACTTGATATTTTCGGCAGTCTCAGAGAAGGGTATGGCTGCCTGAATTGTCCTCGAGCATACATAGGCGTACAGTGCTGTTGGATCAGGTCTCACTTGCTCCCTATTACATTAATTGCTTTATGGTTTAAGGGGCTTTCATGTATGCATTTTGCCTGGAACAGTAATCTTGAAAGAATATGATAGTAAGATATTAATTATGATCAACGATATTTTTAAGAATTTATTTATTTCTATTTTACATTGTTGGTGTTCTGCCTTCCTGTATGTATGTATGTACACCACATGTATGTCTGACACCTAGGGAGACCAGAAGAGGGCATCAGATCTCCTGGAAGTAGACTTACAAGAGTGGTGAGCTTCCATGTGAATACAGGGAATTGAATCCAGCCAGTGCTCTCAACCACTGAGCCGTCTCATCTCTGGGTCCATCATCTTTTTTTTTTCTTGTTCTATTTGTTCCTTTTTGCTTCTTTTTCCTCATTTAAGTCCATTTGCTCCTGGATCCAGTGTGACTTTCTCTCCCTGGTTTCCCACTTCCTAGAGGCATAGCACTTGTGCTTAAAAGATGGCTTAGCCAATGAATGCTCTCAGGCAAACACTGAGAACTGAACTCAGATCCCAGCACCACACAAATGCTGGGCATAGCAGCTCATGTCCGAAATCCCAGACATCCCTTTTGTTTACATGAATACAAACATTGTCCCATCTTTCCATGTTACCATGCCCACCTACCACCAAATCACTGCCACAGTGATGGGTTTTGATCTCTTGTGGTCACACCTGAGTTGGAATAGTCAAACACGTGCTACTGTGCTGTGCAATCTCCATTTGGGTTTTCTTCACCTGGAGATTTTAAAAGCTCACCTGAGCAACATGTTTTGGATATAGCAAACATCCTTTTGGAAGGATCAATTGATGTTACCTGTATAGATTTTGTAGACCCCAATATCTCTGTCTATCTGTCTCTCTCTCTTCCTCTTTCTCTCTCTATACTTGTGTATGTATGCAAATGCCCTTTTTGTCACTTTTCATGCTATTTTTAGTGAAGTCTTTCACTGAACCGGCATCTCTCCTCAGCTAGGCTGGTTGACCAGTGAGCTTCTGGCATCTGCCCGGGTCCACATGTACCCCTGCCACCAGCACAGGTATCACAGACATGTGCTACCACACCCCGCTTTTATGTGGGTGCTGGGGATCTTGATTGATTGAAGCCCTATTCCTTATCTTTTTTTTTTTTTGTAAGCTTGGCTCTACTGATTAAATCAAACAGGGGAGGCCAATAGCAAATAAGAGAGGAGTTTCATAATATTTCAGATAAAGAACCCTACAATACAAAGTCTATTGTCACTAGTTCAGCTCCCTTCCTTCACATAGAGTCACTTTCTCTGGCTTCAGGGAAAAGCCAGAGCATTCATCATCCATTCTAGACATAGACTTAGAGCAGTTAGAGCTATTCCTACAAAGCCAAGGGGAAACTGACAATGGCAAACCTGGTGTGACCTATCCCTGATTCCCCAGGCTTCTTGTATCCCTTTGGCCAAGTTGGTTCCCACAATGGGGTTCTCTAGCTTTCTCCTTGTATCCTCCCTGCAAAGTGATTCTAATCAGGTTTCCTTCTGTGTTCTCCAGTGCACTGCCACCTACTTTGCTAGAGGCTTTAAAAATTCCATAAGTATCATCATAAAGAAATTTCCTTGTGTGCATCCTGTGCGCCTGTTCTTTATTAATATAAGGCCATTAAAGTGTTAGTGGCGTTCTTTAGACTTTCTGTGGGGGTGACTGAATACTGTTACTCATTCACCGAATAAATAAAGTAAATATTAACCCAGCTAAAATTATAGACATCATGACTAATGCTGCAGGAATGTATGTAAAACAGTGTGACTTCAAAGAGTAGACATAACTTCTAAAGTTGAAGCAAAAATTGCTGATAGTCTACGGCCTTTTACTTTTTACCTTATCACCCTCGGAGACAGAAATTTAGAATATATCTTTTGTTTGGAAAAGCCATGGACTCAAGAGGGATTTCATTATTAAATTCACCAGGTTTCTAAGCTTATTAATTTGGAAAGAATGATGTTGAACAATTGCTTTGCAGTAATAGAACATAGTGTATTAAAATGATGCATTGTTCTATAAGTCTCTTGACGATGCTGAGAAAAATTACTTTTTGCTTAGACGTATGTTAATTTCTTTATATCCCTCAGCTCCAGACTTAGCCCAAACCATGCAGTTTGTGTAGTATAAGTCCCATATTAAAATTTAGGAAAATAACCTGTCATCTTAGCCCTGAGGTAAGGGCTGAAGAGTGAGAGACTTCCTCAAAGGGGAAAAAAGAGAAAAGGAAAGAAAGGAAGGAAGAAATGAAAGAAGCAAAGGAAGGGAGGAAAGAAAAGACAAAGAGACAAAGGAAGTTTGGGAAATTGAGAGGGAGAGAATAAACAGTGCATTCTGAATTAACACAAAAGTTCGCTCAGTTTTTCATTATTAACTAGTATTTTTTTAAAAACGACTATGTGATTAAATGGTCATATTTCTTTTTTTTCTCTTAGTTATATCCCTTCCCTCCATTTCCTCCTGTTTGTATAATACAAACATGCCACATAACATTGTTAACACAAAATTTGGAGGCAGTGGAGGAGACAGACTTTTCCCAAGAAGAGTTGGGGTTGGGGTCCTGTGTGTGCTATGCAAAGGCCACAGCCAGAGCCCAGATGAGTCTTATCCTCTGGTGTGGGGGGAGGAGGCAGAGATGACCTGGGCCCCCTGGAAGGGAAGGGTATAAAAGTGCATGATGTGATGGCACTGTATGGTGTAGTGGGTAGGGTCAGGAGAGGAGGAAGCCAGATGGCTTTTGGAAAGGGAAGAGCTGCAGAAAGGAGCAGAAGCAAGGATGATAGATCCCTTCTGCAGCTTTGCACATGGGTGACTGTGAAGCGGGGACACAGGCTTAGAGCAGGATAAGAAGCAGGGTCCTTGAACATGTAGCAGAAAGAGAAGAGATTAAGGGTGCATGGTGGTACCGCTGGATAGTAGAGTGTCAGGAGAAGAGCTAGGAGTTGGGTATGGATGGGAGTTTGTTGCTAGGGCTGAAGGAATGGGGAGAGGAGGCTCAGGCGTAAGATCCTGACAGGACCTTACTTCAGAGGGAATTGGAGCTCACAGAGGGAATTGGGTATGGTGTGGGGGTGAGAATCAGAGGAGGATTCTCTTGAGAGTAGGATTCTGTAACAGAATTTGGGGTGTGGCACCAGGTTGTTGTTGTTGGTGGCAGCTCTGACCACTTAGCACTGCATTGTGTGCATAATTGATGTATAAGGAGTGAAATGAACTAGAACACAGGTTGTCATGTGTCTAATGCACATAGTAGATGCTTTGTTCAATGGCTGAATCAATATATAGAAGAAAAAGCTTGCCACCTGTGGTGGCATATTTGGATGGAATGTGTTATGAGAATAATATTCTTTGATTTTTTTTTAAATAATTTTTTACCATGTGTGGTGCTCACAGAAGCCCAAGGAGGGTGCATCAGATCCCGTGAAAATGGAGTTATGGAGGGTTGTGCACCACCATGTATAGGCTCAGAACCAAACCTGGGTCCTCTGCAAGGGCAGCAATAGCTCCTGACCTTGTGCCATCTCTCCTGCCTCCATTTTTAAGTTTTTCTCACTCTTGATATCTGAGCAAGCTTGAAGCTGACAAGGCAAGTCACTGTCCGCAGTTTCTATTTCTTCATCATTAGAAATTATGTTACTCAGAAGGGCTATCAAAATGACCAAATAATAAAAATGTTGCTGGAAGCTTTTTGCATCATGATAGATTTTATATACACAGTTTCGTGGTAGAATTGTACCTTAAGGGGCCGTGCCTCAGGAAAGAGCACTTGGACAGGGCCAACTTTGACAACTCATTAGTCATCACTGGGGCCAGGCACAGTCCCAGTCTCCACAGCACCAGGCAGAGGAGACATGTGGCCCAGGCCAGGCTCACTGATAATGCCTAGAATGTTGTTGACATGACATAAGGACTCAATGTAAAGACTGCACCAAGGGTCTCAGTATCTCCGCAGTGATGAGTGTGACCTCAACAGTGACACTCAGCAGTTGACCCCGTCCCGAGACTTTATAATGAAAATGTGAGCACACAAAATCACGGTGCTTATCAGAAAGCTCAGAGGAATGCGATTTTATAGGCAAATCACTTGAAGCTCCACCCCAGAGAAAACAGAGCAGAACCGTTTATAATGCGATACCCCGAGTCTGAAGGGGGCTAGCCCCCTCCCACCTCCTGTCCTAATTCCTGGCTTCAGACCTGTACTTCTTCTAGTGAACATTTTCTTAGAGTTGTTCTATAAAATGCAGTGGTCCCTGGAAAAAATGGGGCACAGCAAATGCTGGAGTACTCTGAATTCATCTTGAGGTTCAGTGCTGATGTAGATTGCCTCGGTAGGACCACCTAAGGGGAGCTTTCTTTGGAAAGTCTATTTTTAGCTCAGAGCCTGGGAGAAACAAAGAGCAGGAAGCGTGTTCTTGCTTGACAAATGACAGAATGCAAACACCCTGGAGTAGGCTTTTACCCCTTGCCTTCAACCCCACACTTAAGGGGATTAAGGTAGAGGTTGAATATTAAGTCAGATTCCTGGAGAAGACTGTGGAGTCTCAAAGTGTGACATGCTTGAGAGCCCAGTGCTTCTTAATTCCAGCTAGGATTTCTCTACTGTAAGGGGCTGGAGGAGAGCAGGGAATTTAGACAAAGCAAGATCCTCTAAGCACAGAACATCAATCCAGTGACATTTATCTGCACAGCAGCTACCCACTTCTGTGCCTTAGCTCTGTCCCTCATGAGCAGGCAAGGGGCCACTAAAACCCTTAACCCTTCCCATTAAGTCCTCCTTCTGTCCTCTCATGTCCTTAAAAGAGCGGAAAACAAAAATACAAAGGAAAAAGAACAACAACAATAACAACAACAAAAACAAAATAGGACGCCATCTTTTGTCTACTACCAGACACCAGCTGTCTCTTCTTTCCTCTCTCTCTTGCTCTGCCTATTCTTTTGAAAATTGATTGCCAAAGGGTTATTTCCAAAACAAACTGATCCTGGATCTCATGCAACTCTCCAATAGTCTCAAAGAAAGAAACCAGTTTTTGCACTCTTGGCTCTGGGCCCATGCCTGACACACATTTGACTAATTGGGTAAGGTCTGTCATTTACTAAAGTGCCTGACAGAACTTTTTCATAGGCCAAGGTGGAGGTCTGTGTGAGAGTCCCTCACCAAGCTCTCCTCTGTGAATAGCCACAGCCCATGTGACCTCACAGTTCCCAGAAAACTCTACTCCTTAAGTGTATCTCTTGGAGGTAAGGATTTCAGTACCCAACCAGGTTTAAGATGAGCAGAGACAGCTAAGCTTTGCTCATAGGTTCCCCTCACCTCTATGACCTACTACCATCCTACTTGTCAAAGATGCCCTTACAGTTGCTCTTTGAAATCACTGATATCAGACACCCATGACCAAGAAAATAGCCATTTTATTGAACACTACTGTGTTCGATATGAGCCTACTTCTCAGGTGGTTGCAGTGGGAGTCGCTGTAGCAATATCTGTCTCTAAGAACTCTGAAAGATATGTATGATCTTCCTACTGGGCTCCATGGGATAGAAATGTCAGGTTTGATCTAACATGTAAAGCTGTGAGGCAGAATTGCTACTTAAAAACTTCCAAGTTCTTTTCCTCTTGGAAATTCAGACAACTAGCATTTCTTGTCCTTCTTGCAGTCAGTCATGGCTTTATGATTGGCACCTATCTTAGTTACTTTTCTGTTTCTGTGAAGAGACACCATGACCAAGGCAACTTATAAAGGAAGGCATTTAACTGGGGCTGGCTTACAGCTTCAGAGGGATGAGTCAATTACCGTTATGGTGGGGAGGATGAAGGCCAGCAATCAGGCGCTAGAGCAGTAGCTGGGAACTTACATCCAGATCTGCAAGTTGAAGGCAGAGAGATGGTTAACTGGGAATGGCTTTTGACTCCTAAAAGCAGAGAGATGGTTAACTGGGAATGGCTTTTGACTCCTAAAAGCCCACCCAACACGACACACCTCCTTCAACAGGGCCATACCTCTTTCCCAATACTTTCTAAACTGTTCCATCAACTGAAAACCAGGCATTCAAATATATGAACATATTTCTAAGTTATTAAGTTCAGTAAGTGATAAACAGCCCGGAGCGTTTTACCGGCCTCCTTAATTAGGACTGCACCTTCCAGCAAGCCACTGTTCACTCCTCAGCCATCAAGTTGAAAGGAACTAAGGCTTTTCCTTTTACAACCCATTGTATTTACAGCAAGAAACTGTCAGGGCTGCGGCTGCTTGTACTCTGACTTGAAGGAGCCACCTAGCTTGACTGCTTAAGACCCTCTGCCTTCTTTTCCTTTAGAGGTTCTCGTGACCAGCAGCTCTTGGGATTATACTGTATATGTAGTTAAACTAGACAGTTAAAGTGGACAGATCTAATTAAACTGTAGCGGGAGCCCCAAATAGAGAGATCTACCAGCCTGGAAGTTTAAGAGTTAAAATTTATAGAGAAAGTAACAAGACTACCAGCCTGAGAGTTATGAGAGTTTCAGCATTATAAAGAGAAACACCAGCCATCAGCTGGTCATTGCCAATGCTGCAACCTACCTTGGTTCACCCTGTGTGCTGGAGTTGGTCTCTAGCACCGAGAGCTGTTTTTCCTCCAGGGAGAGAAAGCTCTTTGGACACATTTCCTTAAGCCAGAGAAAGAAGGTGCTTATGAAAATTAAACAGTCAAATTTACTTTTCTGCCTGAACCAACAGCTTGGAGTTGGGGATTTGTGAGATTTCAGAGCCAAGATGTAAGACAGATGAACACACTCAGTTGGAGTCACCTCCCTAATGCAGAGGAACGAAGGAAGCCCTTGTCATCTTAGCATCTAAGTTCTGCTCACTCCCTTTTCCCCTAGAACCCCCTTATTCACCTCCAGTGCAGGATGTGAGGAATCAGGCTCATACTTCGTTGATCGCCTCATGCATTTATAAAACAACATCTGGTGAAATTCTACTTTGTGCAATGGTCTGTTTTAGGTTCTAGGAATAACATGATAATGAATGTGGCAGGCAAAGCCCACATTTAAAGAAGATTGTGCTGAGGATTAAACCCAGGACTTTGTGCATAAAAGGCAACCACTTTTCCCCCAGCCACATCTGTAGATAGTAGACTCTATTTTAATTAAATTATATATAATAGTAGCAGGAGTAATTATTAGTAATTCTATGAAAGAGAGAGAAAAAAAATGAACACTGACCTAAGACCTGAGTAAAATGTGAAAATAAGTTCTGATCTTACCAGAGGAAGAGTCTTTCAGGAAGAGAGGGACATAGATGGAAGAACTGAGTGATAAGAGTGTCTGACCCTCTTAAGTGCAGGGTGTGGTAAGAGAGGACAGTGGCTGCCTACACCATTTATATCCAGAGGGACTTTGGTCTGGCCCAATGCTGTGCCCACTGAGAGTGAAGCTAAGAACCTTAACACTGATGGATGAGGCAGAGTGCTCACTAAAGTAACTCAGCCAGTCACCAAACAAGCAAATAACAGTGATACCATGATCTGAGTCCCAGCATCCAGGGTTGTGATAATATATTTTTAAATATCTAATTTCCTGGAAAAAGATGAGATAAAAAACCATGAAGAGATAAGGATGTATGATCTGCACATCATAAAGGATGAGAGGTAACAGAACAGTCTTCAACGGAGATCAGATTTCAGGTGTAGTCTGTTTTCTCTAGAGTGCCAGTTATGTTCAAAAAGTAAATAAGCCACATTTAAAGAATTAAAGGAAGATACTATATTAATCAGCCCACTAAATGGAATATATCAACAAAAGGTAGAAGTTATATTAAAGATTAAACATAAGTAATTAAGTTAAAAAGTAGAAGTGAAATAAAGATATATTAAAAGGAATTAATAGTGAATATAAACATATAGAGTAAATAATTTGTGTAAAAATAGATCAATAGGGATTATAGAATCCAAAGAAGAGACAGTCAGATGAAAGGAAGGAAAATAAACAGAAGCTAAAGGAAACTTGAGACTCCATTTGGTGTCCATGTCAATGTGAGGATAGTGCCTGACTGGAAAAAGAAATGAGCAAGACTTGACTAAGAAATAAGGAATGAGCATTCCCCACATCTCTGGAGTAACAAATCCAGGAAGCTCACACAATCCCAAGTAGGCTAAATATGTAGAAATACTCACAAATACATACATTATAACAAAAGTTCTGGGAGTAAAAGTTGGGAAAAGAATGAAACCAGCAAGAGAACAATGTAATGACTCATCAACAAAGAAACCTATGACTTTCGTACAAGCTAACCTATGACTTTGCCATCGAGTTAATGGAATTAAGAAGACATTGGAATAATATGTCTAAAGAGCTGAGCATGGAGAAATACTGTCAATTAAGAATACCATGTATCCAATGATAATGTCTTGTTAAAATAAAGGCGAAATAGAATGAATATCCATAAACTGAATTGGTTTCTAGTACATCCAGCTGGTAAGAAAAACCAACATTTCTCTGGCTGAAAACAATTGACAAATGGACACCTGACAGGCATCCAAATCCAAAACAATGAGTACCAGTGACGAGGCAGTGTCCCTTCCGGAGAAGCTGAGTTCATTTCCCAGCACCGTGGTTGGGCTAGTTCCTAACCCCTGGCTCACTGCACATCTAGGAGATCGCGTGTCCTCTTTTGCCTTCTGCACGCACCTGCACCCACATGAACATGTGTGTGTGCTAAAATAGATCTTAACAATTTTATAAACTGATAATTTTAACAAAACACTATTGGGCTGGCAACATTTTTTTCTTTGCCATTTATTATTATTATCACTTATTACAATTTATTCAATTTGTACCCTAACTGTGGTCCCCTCCCTCATCTCCTCCCAATTTCACCCTCCCACCCTCTTCTACTCTTATGCCTCTTCCCTAGTCCATTGATAGGGGAGGTCCTCCTCCCCTTATATTTGACCCTAGCCTATCAGGTCTCATCAGGACTGATTGCATTGTCTTCTTTTGTGGCCTGGCAAGGCTGCACCCTCCAGGAGGAGGTGATCAGAGAGCCTGTCACTGAGTTCACGCCAGAGAAAGTCCCTGCTCCCCTTCCTAAGGACCTCACTTGGAAACTGAGTCTATGGGCTACATCTGAGACAGGGTTTTAGGTCCTCTCCATGTATTGTTCTTGGTTGGGATATTAGTGTCTGCAGGGTCCCCAGGGCTCAGGGTTTTTTGGTTTTTTTGTTTTTGTTTTTGTTTTTGCCTCTGTTGATCTCCTTTTGGAGCTCCTGTCCCCTCCAGCTCATTCTCTCTCCCCCTTCTTTCATAAGTCCCTGCACTCTGCCCAAAGTTTGGCTATGAATCTCAAACTCTGCTTTGATACCTCAATCAGTAGAGTCTTTCAGAGGCTCTCTGTGGTAGGCTCCTGTCCTATTCTCTTGTCTTCTCCTGCTTCCAATATCTATTGCATTTGTCCTTCTGAATGAGGATTGAGCATCTTCCCTAAGGTCTTCCTTGTTATTTAGCTTCTTTAGGAGTATGGATTTTAGTATGTTTATCCTACATTACATGGCTAATATCCATTTATGAGTGAGTATATACCATGTGTGCCTTTCTGCTTCTGTGTTTCCTCACTCAAGATGATCTTTCCTAGTTCCCATCATTTGCCTGCAAAATTCATGATTTCCTTGTTTTTAATAGCTGAGTAGTGTTCCATTGTGTAACTGTACACAATTTCTGTATCCATTCCTCTGTTGAGGGACATCTAGGTTTTTTTCCAGCTTCTGGCTATTACGAATAGGGCTGCTATGAATATGGTTAAACAAATGTCCCTGTTGTATAGTTGAGCATATTTTAGCTATACTATGGTGTAGCTGGATTTTGAGGTAGCACTTTCCCCAGTTTTCTGAGAAAGCACTGGCAACATTTTTTAAATGCAACTATGTAATAGTTCAACAAAAGGAGAAAAATATAATTCTAGTTGTTACTCTTTCTATGTCTAATATCAATTTATGAGTCAGAAACTAATTCTGGTAAATTGAAATGTTTATTGTGTGTTCCAGAGCAATCACTAAGGATGACTAAGGAACCAGCTAAAATGATTGAACAAATTAAAATGCTATGTTGAAAAATATCTACTAATGCAAAACAAATAATAAAGAAAAAGTATTAGAACAACAACAACAACAAAACTCCAAACCATAAGCTACAGAGAACTTAAAAGAAAATAACAGACATAAATCCAGCTACCTCAGTAACAACACTGAGTGAGAATGGACAAATCAATGGACAGGGATTATGAAACTGGACAAAACACCTAAATGCAGCTATATGTGTTCCACAAAAGACATTTTAAAAGATACCAATTAAAAACAGAGAAAAAGAAACATCACCTAAACAGCAACTACAAGAAAGCCAAACACACTGATAACAGATTAAATACACTTTAAGCAAATTTTATTACTTGAGACAAGGGCATTTTGCAATGGCCAGAGGGTCGGTTTTCAAGAAATCTCTATTATAAACACCTAGCCACTTAATAACAGGGCACAAAAACACATAAAGCAAGCCTGTTATAAATGTCTGGACAAATAGACAACTCCACCATAGCTATTCTAAGACTCCACTTCCAAAGACATAGAACAAATTCAAAGAAGTAAGCTGTATCCCAATAGAACCATTTAAAAGAGATACGATCTTTCTCTCAGTACATGAGGTTACATTTAAACTTGATGACAGAAACTACTGGAGTTACCTTGAAAAGATGACAACTGGGCTATGGGAGATATTGATTTTCTGGGTGGTGAAAAGACCAGTTATTCAGCACTAAGCAATGACTCCTACTTCTGTGGACTTCTGTTTTGAGGCAACAAATGTCTTATTGTTTTAGCCACCGTCCTTGTTATTTGAGACAGCACCTCACTGTGTACTGCAGGCCAGCTTGGAACTCATGATGACCCTTAAGTGTGTGTCCCAATGCTTCAGCTTCTAGAGAGCTGGGATTACAGACACCACCACACAGGCCATTTGCTACCCTTTAAGTCATTTCAAGCGCAGATTTCCTTCCTACATTTCAGAAACTTTCTAACCAGTGCACTGCAGGCATATACTGCTAAACAAACAATTACTGAAAATTATATGTGTGTTGCATATTATTAATAAAGGAAAATAATGGAAAACCCAAAAAGAAACAATCAAAAAACTCAAAGTAAAATGAGCATAGAGTCCAAAGAGCTTGAACCAAGCCATCTCTCTGTATGATATGAGGTATGTAATCTTGGGTAAGGTACTTGACTTCTTGAAATCTTAGTTTCCCTTATCTAAAAGTGGAATGAAGTGATCCCTAAATTTCCAAAGGGCTAAATATAATAATGTAAATTGACTGGAAATGTGAGGAATTATGATGAATGCTTTCATTATTCGATGAATTATTCAGTTTATCTGTGAGCCTGGGACAGTTTCACCCTTCATTTAGCTGCATGCAATTTGGTGTACCAATCTTAATTGATTATTCCACACTGAGGTATGGGAAAAGACATGATTAACAGATTGCGTTATTGAGAGTCGTGTCCCCACAATTCTCTTTCAATTTCATGGAGAAGGCTTTCCTCAGTTGTCAATATTGCATTCAACTGGATAGTTTCTCTTTCTTTAAAATTTTTTTTTCTGGACTCACATGTAGTGGTAGCTGATAGTTCATGTCAAATTTGTGTCCCACCCATCTCCAGAGGAAGCTTAAGATCTTAGGGCGCCAACTGTCATTCAAGCTTCCTGTAACTACACTTTACTTTCCTTTGTCCTGATTCTTTGATCTATTTGATCCCCGTTGTTTATATTTCTGTCACTTTTCTCAAAGGAGCAGGATTGGGTTAAGACACGGTTGCATAACATGTCATTGGGTTCTTGCTTCATCGTCTCCCCTCCCCCTGGGCTGGACCAACTTTAGTATGGAGTAAGTGGAAAGGAGCCAACCCAATTGCAGACTTCCTATTGCTCTGACCTGGTCTCGCTCACGCTTGTCATTGGGAGCATAGTGACTTGTCTCTTTCACAAAGGTCCTTCTGTGCTCATCATGCCGAGAAGAGCAGTGCGGACATGAAGCCACATCATCTTTCCTGATTTAGATCGAGGTGGATGGGGCCGATTGCACCAGAGGTGATTCCCTGAAGGAAGGACATAGGGAAACATCTGGAAACATGTTTTGTTTTGTTTTTGTGCCAACGCTGGGTGAAAAGAAGCGGGAAGAAAAGGCCTAAGGAGGGAATTTGAATTTAAAGCTGGATGTCGGGTTAGAACTTGAATAGACATGAAGGAGACAATGGGGTAAATCTTGTGAACATTTGGGCAAACATTCCTGGTCAGAGGGGGAAAAATGGAGAGAAAACAAAAAACAAAAAAAGAAGAAGCTGAAGGTGCAAAAGAATGTTGTTTAGCCACAGTTCCTTTTGGGACATTACCGATTCCAATATGGGGCAGAAGGTTTGTAACTTTGCTGTTGTTTCAGTTATTACTCTCAGTGACAATATGCCTGACAGGAAGGGAGGAAGGATTCATCTTATCTGCAGGTTTGGGATGATCCATCATGTCCACTGTAATTGGGAGGAATGGTGCTGAAGTGCCCTCAACATTTGTGGTAGGATTGTTAGGCCGGCTGCTCTCATCCAGTGGCTCAGGAAGAAGCTGCACAGCAAAGCTCAAGTTCCTCTACCCAGCTGTCCACCTTCGTCACCTAGGCCCTGCACTCTTGAGGTTCCTCATGCTCCCCAAGCAGCGCCACCACCTGGGACAAGTTGTCAAACACATGAGCCTGTGGGAGACATTTTCCATCAAACCATAGTCACCATGCCCAGAGATGCTACCTCCTCAGCCCATCGCCTTGGAGAAAAAGTTCTGATGTGAGTCTTGGCAAGAACATCATCAGTGTCATGTAGACCATAGCCAGAGTTCTATTTCTTCAGGGAAGAGAAGAAATAAGAAGAAAGGCAGAGAGGGAAAGCTTACAGCACATGAGAAGTGTGTTGGCCTTTTGGGCCCACTGTGGTTTTGCTCCTCTCTGCTCAGAAGCAGAAGACAAACCCTGTTCTAACTTGCTGACTGGAACCAGCGGCAAGTCATCCTGGCTCTCAAGCAGTCACATCATGGTCTCCTCAGAGAAGTACCCTGGGCTATTCAGATTGAGGCTTCTTGAGGAGAGAGCTCAGAGGAGCCTTGCCAGAGGTTGTTAAAGGAGAGAGTCTTTGCACTCTTGGTATCGACCTTTCTTCTTCTTTTTCTCTGTGCATGACAGAATTGGCCAGGCTTCTCTGTGGCAGCTCCCCCTCAGACTGCTGTGGTCACGCTACCAGCTCCTGTCAACCAGTTGTGAGGGAGCAACAGGGACAAACATTTTCATTCATGCCATCAGGACTGAAGCCACCTGCCCCTTGACCACTGACAGTTAGAATGTAGATGCGACCGATATCTGCTCTTTGACCCAGGAAACAACAAAGTGGAAAAGTTCCAAGGTTATCTGAGGAGGCAGAGATACCTATTGGCTTAGACTACCTGCTTTCAGACTACGTGATAGATTAAAATATGGGACTGACGAGATGGTCCAGTGGGTAAAGGCTCTTGGTTCTGAGCCTGATGATGTGAGTTTGATTCCTGGGACCCACATGATGGAAAAAGAGAATTGACTCCTCTCAGTTGTCCTCTGCACACACTATGGCCCGTGCACATTCAAGTATGTATATATGTACACATGTACATGCATGCACAAGCACACACACACACAAGTATTATAAAAAATAAACTTATGCCTGAAATACAAGGAATAATTGTTGAGGACATACAGAATGGATACAATTTTTAAAATGCAACACCAATAAAGATTGTTAATTTTATTGTGTGTATTATGGTTCAGTATACATGACTGTAAGCCATTCTGGAAACAAGAAAAACTGGAGTTTTAATAACTACATTGAAATGCACACACATAGACACATACATACACAATTTACAAAAAAGGTTCAGAAAAAGTAGCTTATTACTAAAAAAATTGAAATATTAGAATATTGCCTAAGTAAACTTTGATATCTTTGAATGTTATTTTTTTCAAACCCAATTAACATCCAATGCAATTGTTATTAATTTGTAGTCTCAAGGCCCACATTTGCTGCCTGTAAAGAGAAAGACGTAATGTGTAGTGTAACTGGTTCAAGTCTTAAGTACAATTACCTTTAACTCTGACATAATCAGTACATATTGTAAGTTTTTAATAAATGGTGGTTGTATAGCTTATAGACAATAATTAGGGATTTCAAGTGCTACAGTGGATACCGTTTAGCAAATGTAACCAACATCTATGAAGGAGACAGAGTATTTTCCCTCTTGCTCTGTAAAGCCTCAGATGAAGTCCTTAGAGTTACTAGGGCCAGCAGGAGATACAGGGGACACCCAGCGATACACTGTTTCAGTTTTTCTGGTAAGCCTTCTGTCCTCCCCTCCCCCTCCACCACCCCTGCCCTCCCTCCCCACCGGTGCCTGCATCTCCATTAGCGATTCAGAGGCCCCTTGGACATGCTCCTCTGCCCTTCTCCTATCCGGTGCCCACTGCTATGCTTCCCTGTGTGCCTTGCAGGGGTGGCTCCATAGGTCCCCCACAGGAGCAGACTGTTTCCCTACCCCCCTTCATCTCCTATGAGTGTTCTCTCTGCCATGGCTACTTCACTTCCACCTGAGCAGCATCTGACCTTGATATATGTCAGGCGCCAACTGTCTCTTCTGACACCGGGCAGGATGGGTGATGGCTTAGATGTGGCCACCACCTCCTGCCATCATGGCCTCCCTGCTGTTCCCTCTCTTTTGTACTCTTAGACCCTTGGTGGGCTTGGCACAGCTTCTCACTAATCAGTGTGGTCCCTTCCCCCTTTCCTATCAGAAAGTATCACAGTCAGACATGGTAGCTAAGTCTCTGTGGTCACTCATCTCTTCCTGGAACTGTTTTCTGTTTCCTGTTGTCTTGACTCTCACCATGGCTTAACCCTGAATAAAAAGAGCACATTTTCCTTTATGCCAACTTCGCCTTGGCATTGTCATTGCCCTTGGGACCTAACTCCAAGAATGTAACTCCAGAGAAGCATCTGATTTGCATGTTTCTAGGCTCCCTGTTTTCCCCAGGCTCACATGCTCTGAAACCAGCTCAGGAGTCACTTTACCAAGAGAAGCATCTTTCTGAGAGACTTCATCCTGGTGATGTATCTCAGAGATAGACACGGGTTCAGGCTAGTCATACACCCTGTGTTCTCACGGATCATTTGGTCTGTTTATCTGGTTGCCTTCAGTGGATGTACTTGAGTGGGGTGGGCACTCTGCTCCCAGTCTTACTCAGGCGTTACTTCTGGAATAGCTGCTAAAGCTGTTTTTTCCATCAGGATGATGGACATCCATGTTTAGCTGCACTGGGAGGAGGGGCATGGCCTCTCAGACTCCCCTTGGGGAGGTAGCGGTGCCTCTCAGACCTGATACAGTCTTCCTGTTAGGCTGTCTTTACACCATGGACTTAGATGCAGAAAGCAAAGATATGTTTTTTAAACTCAGATGGACCCAGAAAGCCCTATAAGTATGCTGCAGGAAGCAGGCTGTGTTTGCCTGCTGTACTATTTTATTTTATTTTATTTTATTTTATTTTATTTTATCTTGTTCCGTTTCATTTCCTTTTATTTTTGAGACAGGGTTTTATGCATTTCCATGCTTACCTAAGACTTACTAGCTACCCTAGGGTTACTTTCTAATTGTTGCGATTCAGACCCAGCTGCTGAGGTGCCTATTTAACCAAAGCAGATCTGGCCTCCAGGCTCTCCCAGAATCCCTCAGTCCCTGCCTGTTACAGGGCATGGCTGGCACACCCAGTCCTCTACCCTGAACTTTCCAGCCCAGGGGCGGGGTTTCCCCTCTTCCAGAGGCTCTGCACTACACAATCTAGACAGTTGGTTTCCACCCTTCTCTCTCAGCATTTCCTCTCTCCTCTCTCTGTGCAGGCTCTTTATCCCCACCCCCACCCCACGCCCCATCCTGCTACCACCTTCTCTGTCTCCCATCTGCTTGGCGACTTGACTTTTTCCAGTCTCGTCCCCAGAAGCTGGGGAAATTACCCAGGAACCCATTCCCAAATAAGCCTGCCTTTGAAAACTTTTAATTCAGCTCAAATTGGCTTATTTTGTTGGTGAAGAATACCTATCACTAAGTGTCCTGTCTCAACATCCCAATGCTGGGACTAAAGGCTTGTGTATAGTCTACTCGTCTGATCTTTATTCTCCACTGTTTTGCAATGATGGCTGCGAGGTGGCCTGTGCCTGTTTGCAGTGTCTCCTCCAGTCCATGGTGTTTTCTGGGATACTGACGATTGACATTTATCACATGACAGCTTTGCTGCAGGCACAGGGCTAAATCCACACAGGTCTGAGTTAATGACTAAAGGCCCCAAGAATGAGAAAGCTCACGTGGCTTTATTCAAGGACACACATCTCACAAAGGTACCATAGGTGCTTCTCCAGGCCCAAAGCACCCAGGGTTTTACTAAACCATATGCCGTCTATTGATGAAAGTAAAACAGAACATCTAAGTGAGTTTGCCATGGGGCCTACTCTGTTGAATATTTATGGTTTTAATCAATTAAAACACATCATCTTAAAATATAAGCATATAAAGGCAGGGGTCACTGCACATTCTTTTAAAGAGTCAGATAGCAAATATTTTAGTCTCTGTGGGCTGCCAGTCTCCATTCTAATCGTTGAGTGATGATATTGTATCAAGAAAAACGCCATGTCAATAAATAGGTATGGCCAGAGACGCTGTGTCAGTCAATAGATGTGGCTGTCCTGCAAGAAACTGTGAGGCAGGAATTTCATATAATTTTCATGAAAATATTCCTCCCCTTTCCAAGAGACATTAAAAATGTAAAAACTATGCCAATTACCCAGGCTGTGTGAAAATTAGGAAATGGAGAGATTTGAGCTTTGGGAGAGGGAGGGAGAAGGAGAGAGAAAGGGAGAGAGACAGGGAGAATGCTTTGATGGTACTTGGAACATTAAATTCCTTGACTCTCTCCATGGTTTCTGCTTCAAGTTCCCACTTGAGTTTTTGCCTTGACTTCCCTCAGTGCTCAACTATGAACGCATGAGCTGGCTAAAGCCTTTCTCCCTCTGAGTTGCTTTTAATCACAGAAACAAAGAAAATTAGGGCAGCAGGAGCTTCAGTCCCTTGTTTTGCTGCTTAGATGTTTTCATTTTTAAATTTTTGTCATGAATGAAACGACGCTGGGGAAGTTCAGTGTCGTGGCTCACTTCACCCCCATGCATTGTTTACCAGAGTTATTTATTTATTTGTTCTGTGACTTTCTGGTAATTCCACTTTGCTATAACCCCTGAACTTTCTGGAAAAATAAAGGAACATATTCTCCTATGTCTACTCTAAACAACAGACCCTGACTTCCCAGAGCACGAATGGTCAAAGCAAAGGGTGGGTGTCGTGATCTGCCACAGGTGGTGAGTCAGGAGGCAGCAGCATCCATGCCACATGTCTGCTCTATTTTGAAACAGCTGCTGAATCAGGCATCCAGAGACAGACAGAATTAGTGGCATTCAGGAACAGAAGTCCTTGTGTCCAGGAGTCTGAGGGGCAGAGCCTTTGATGCCAGGGCAAGGATAAGGTGTATATCTTAGCTCTAGAAGAGAAAATGAGCATTCCTTCACCTTCCTATAGTACACAGGCCTCAGCAGAAGAGATGATCTTTGTCTGTGTTGGTGAGGGCCATCTCCTTCAATATCACCACGCCACTGATGCAAACCCCTCTGCAAACAGCCTTGAGGATACTTTATGCAGCTTTGAGGACATCTGTCAGCCCAGTCAAGTTGACAGAGAACATCAGCCATCACACCAGCCTTCTGTTAATGATGCTAGTCCACCTCTCTGTTGATATTAATTATGACTATTATTATGTGACCCTGAAAAACTTGATTCCTTCCTAAGGGAAAGAAGGCTCCAAACCCTGTAATTTATTGGACATATCTACCGTCCCGATCTTCTAGCTGGAAGGAGACATGTTGGCAGGGAGCAGAAGGGAGACTGGTGTTTTAGTTGCCAACATATCAATCAGAGATGTAGCAACTGTTCATTATGGACAAAGTTTAACTACACTGCATGGAAGTGATCGCCACTAGAAACTAGAACAAGATGGTTTGGGTGACAAGTCCAAGATCATAGTCATTAGGATCTTGTGTCTCATGTGGCCCTGGGTATGAGGTGAGATTGGGTTTAAAAAAAGTGAGAGAAAGAAAGAAGTACTAAAACCTTCTAAGTCCGCATGTGATTGTCTGTAAATAAGAATAATGTTGGCGGCTCCGTTGGCAGGTGGTGTGAGGGTTAAATGGATTGCTGTATCTGGACTAATGTCCACTGCACACAATTGCTGCATTTCATAGAATTGTTCTGAGCCTGCATGTTAAACACACTACAGCCTCTTCTTAAGTATGAAGAAATTATTCTGAAGTGTGAAGTTAGTTTTTTTCAGTGCCATGGTACCAAAGATAGGAGAATGGAGGAAGAGAGAGGAGAACAAGTGAGTGAAAGAAAGAGAGCAAGCGTGAAAGACAGAGCAACACAGAGAACGTGAGAGATCAAACGTGAACCTTTAAAAAACTTTTAATGAAAATACTTGGAACAACAGCAACCGCACCCACCACCAACAAAAACAAAAACATAAACCATACACTAAAAATAGCCAGGCTTAAAAAATCTATACATCTCAGGGAACTTCTAGACAACTAGAATAGCCATTCTGAAGCTGTGGGTAAATGCATAAAACAAATATTTGGTAGTGAAAGGGTAAGATACCATGTGAAGTATTTTCAAGGTGTATTATGTATTTTCTATGCTTCTATATTTGTTTACATGCATATATGTGTAGATGCCACATGTGTGCAGTGCCAGAGGAAGCCAGAAAAGAGAGTCAGATCACCTGGAACTGGAGTTGCTGTTGTGAGACATCGTGTGTGTGTGTGTGTGTTGGGAACCAACCTTGGTCCTCCCAGCGAATGTTCTTAACAGCTGAGCTATCCCACCAGCCACACAAATGCACAATGAGATAGGGTCATTTAACTGAACAAAAACAGTGAAATTCAATATCCGTGTCAGTATTAAAGTCCAAACAAAAAGTAGAAGATCCTGAACCACACCTGGATTTCTGGATGTCAAATAACTTCTGAGTGTCAGTGCAGGCTGTTCCTCTTCACTTGCCTGGAGGACACAGCTTCTACGGAGATTGATTTGTGACTCCCAGCATCACTAAAGTACTCATCTCAGTGTAACTGTGTGACTCGAGAGAGCTGGAGCTGAGCCATTTTGCCAGAAAATGATTAAGACAAACTCCAGGAATATTGTGAGCTTATCGGGAAAATCAATTTCTCTAACAAGGAAGTGAGTCACTATTGATTTTTTTCCCTCTAATTAGACTCTGAGCCCTGATAGAATTTTTTTTTTCGGAGTGATGGCAGCTTGCTTTCACCAAATGTATTTTTCACTTTGCAGTGGAGTATAACATGCTTTCAAAAGCCTTGCCTCCTCTGTGTCTCCTCTCTTGTTTCTTACAGTTCTTGATGCTCATGGGAACTTCTTTTAGACACTTGCCGTGATGGGGTCAGGACTCCATCGGGCAATCTCTGGGTGCCCTGTGATGTGCAGGTGCTTGGAGATGGAGAGTGGGTTGGCATGCAGGACAAATGGTAGACAGCATTAGCTAAGAATAGCTGCTATGTGGCCACGGGGGTCCATAAAGTATCAAGCAAGAAGCTTTCAATCCAAGATGTCTGCATTCACATGCCACACAGTGTAGAGGTAAGAGAGAAACCAGTGTGCTTCCTAGCAGCTTGTGGCTTCTCACATCTTAGCAGACATGCTATGGTTTGAGAATGAAATGACAGCTCCCTATAGGCTCGTGCGTGTAATACCTGGAGCACAGCTGGTGCTGATGTTTGGGCAGGTTATATAGCCTTTCGGAGGTGGGATCTTGCTGGAAGTACGTCCTTTGTGCAGCACTTTGAGGTTGCATAGCCTGTTCCCACTTCCTGTTCTTTGTCTCTGCTTCCTGGTGTCCAGGCCAGCCTCAGCGTTCCTGATGCCATGCCTTTCCCACCATCACAGACTATGCATACCCTCTGGAGCTGTAAACCAAAATGAACCCTGTCTCCCTTACATTTCTTTTCATTCTGCAGACAAGGAATCATTGATTCAACAGGACTGACAAGGACCAGATCCTGCCTATTTGCAAGGAAGGCCTGTTGCCAGGGTTGGTCCTCAGGTACCTTCTGGAAGAGGAGCTCTGATTGTTGGTGTGGCTGCCTGGCCAGAGGAGCGCCATACTTCAGAGGCTTGGGACGTGACACATGATATCAATGTACTCTTGCTGTCTGCCTGTTTCTGTGCCCAGTACCTTGGCACATGCTGAGTCTATCATGCAGGTGCTACCCCTTGAACCACAGTGACATTGCAAGTCAAGGCTTAAATTTCACTTTGAATATATCTCATAGCAGATGTTTGCACTCATGGTGACAGATGGCAGCTTGGATGGCTGTCAGGACCATGAAGATGGACTTGAGGCAACCAGGTCACAAGAACTCTGTTTCTCCTTCCAATGTGGCCATATTGAATAACCCCCCTCCCTTTCCTGCTTTTCTCTATTACTTTCTCTCTTTAATTGATCTATCAAAGATGGTGGCTGAGCTTGGTGTGTTAGCTGTCAGGACCCAGGCTCTGACCCTAACAACCCTGGTGACAACTTGAATGAAGTGTGGCTGGTAGTTAATAACGATGCTCGAATGCTCATTGATTCACAGGACAAGTGCGCCGTGCTTCTGTCACATGCCATGGACATTTGGATCCTGAGAACCCCTTGACAGCTGTTCTGTAAATCCAAAATTATTTGAAAGCATAGCTCACCTGAAAATTAAACACGCGCTGATTATGTCCAAGAATGTCTGGAGAGATTTCTGGCAAGCTTGGTGGGATGCCCCCATGAAAAGGAAAGAGCAGAGCTGGGGACAAGCCAGGACTCTTAACAGTGACCACGCAGGTGTCAACAGCCAGCTTTTAATCTCACCATTTCCTTCATTCAGAAAATACATGCCTACCACTAATTTCATTGAAAGTTCTCAGTCCTTATTCCTCGGGGTCACTGGACGATCTTTTGTCAAAAATTTACCAAATATTCAATCATTTTTCATTAAAAGAAATTGCCATTAGGTTGTGCTTGTTACTATTTTCATAAATATTTATGCACCAACATTCAGAAAGTTGCTTACGTTGTTATATCCTACGCTGCTTTTTAGAGGAACTGTTTGTATTTTGGAAATATGTCTTCTTTCTTTCATTGTCTTCTTCAAATTTCTAATTATCTATAGCTGGCAAATGTTATAATGTACTATTTCTGTTGCAGTAACAAAAGGGCTGGGCATGGTGGTACATGCCTTTAGTCTCAGCACTCAGGATCTTTGTGAGTTCAAGGCCAGCCTGGTTTATACAGGGAATTCCCGGCGAGCCAGAGCTTCCTGTAAGAGCCTGTCTCAAAAAATATGGACAGTTCTATCAAAATGAACATTTATGTTATCAGAACTCAGATTAAGAAAATGGGCCTCATCAGATCTTAGAAACTTTGTGTATGTCCCTCCTCCATTTTATCCCACTTCTGCCTGTCTTGAATACAGTCCTTACAACTTATCATACTCATTCCTTTTTTTCATAATTTTAACACAGATATTTCTATGTTTAAGTTAAACATCGGTCAGTTTTTTGACTGTCTTTGTTTTATATGCCTGCAATGACATTGAATATACTGTTCTAAAATTTTCTTACTGTATAATTTCATAGATTCATCTTTAGGGATGTGTGTCACTATTTTCATTCTTGCTCTTGAGGGATATTTAGGTGACTTCCAGTCTTCCTCTCTTGTGCAGGTTCATGTGTGTGCTCATGTCTCTATGTGAGTATATAAGCTCCTACACATATGTGCACGTGGAAACCAGAAGTCAATGGCATGTTTATTTCCTAGTTACTCTTTTTTTTTTTTTTTTTTAGACAGAGTCTCACTGAATCTGTAGCTCTCTGATTCAGGAAGATTGTCTGGCCAGCAAGCCCCAGGGGTCCACTTGTCTCTGCTTCACCAGCATGGGGATTATAAGCATGGGCCATGTGCCCAGCTTTTCACATGGGTTCTCGGGGACTGGAGTCAGGCGCTCATGCTTGTGTGACAAGCATTATACTAATAGAGCCAACTTCCCAACTATATGTATGGATATGTATGTATGTGTATACGTGTATGTATTCTCTCTTTTAATATCCCATCGTCTACTGAGTTGCATTCAGAAGTACTATCAGTTAGGGCTTCATCACAAATTTTGGGAATCTGAACTCAAGTCCTCATTTGAGAGCAGCAAGAACTGAGCCATCTCCTCAGCCCTCCATCTTTCCCACTGAACATCTTCCTGTCCTCATCTTACCCACTGTGCCGTCTCCTTAGCTCCCATGATTTTTCTTTGTGTCCTTAGTTGGCCACAGGAGAAAGTGTAAAGTTGAATTTATAGATTAAAGTGCCTTGCTCACAGTCTGGGTGACACGCTGGACCTCAGCTGTGCTGCACAGATCTGCATTGGCCGAGCAGATGTCGAATGTTCTCTCTGATCTCACACAGCTGTGCACCAGCATGCTCCGAAAGAGCCAATGCAAGAAAATGAATCTCATCTGTAAGAGCAAAAAGAAACCAACCAAACAAACAAAATTATCAATGCGGTCTGCCCAATGAGAGCACATCTAGTTACAAAGGTGATGGGGAAAGCCATGCTTTTGCAAGAGCAAGTCACTCCTCTATGTGACTGAAGGGTATCCTGAAGGACAGTGTAGTTTTATAGAACCTGGGAAAAAACAGTCATGAATTAACAGAGGAGATCTGTAACTGAAAAAAGACCTGCAACTCTGTCATTCAAAATGGACTTAAGGGCTGGTCAGGTGGCCCAGCAGGTGAGGGTGCTTGCAACCAAGTCTGATGATCTGAATTTGGTCCCTGGAACCCACGTGCTGGAAGAAGAGAACAGATCCCAAAAGTTCTTGTCTGACCTCCACACACACACTGTGGCATGCACACACCCACACATGTATATATACATATGCTAACAGAGTGTGTGTGTAGTGTAAGTAGTCAAATTTTCAAAAACAAACAACAAAAGACGAACATGCCCGTGCAATGAGCACTGGATGAAAAAGCGCAGCATTGTGCCTCCAATGCCTTCGTGGGCCCTTGTCCAAACACTACCCTACGTCCTCTACACTCCTGACTTTTAACAGTGCACATAAGTACTGGCTTTTGGCCCTTTCTATAAACTGTACGTGCCTTTTGTGTCTGGTTTCTCTCATACTTCTTCAGGGGTGCTGTTCATATTTTTCTTCATGTGGTTAACAACTCTGGTAACATTATTGGCACACACAAACATACACACACAAGCATTGTAGAAGGCAGTATGTATTGAGATATGCTTCACATTTGGATCTATATAGTATCCAAGAAAAATTACAAGAGTTTTGTATCATTCTAGATGTATGACTGTTTTAGTTTTACTTCTGACATTGTGACAAGTTATCCCATGAAAGAGAATTTACTGGAGACAAGGTCTAATCAGGCTTACAATTCCAGGTTATGGTCTATTACTACAGGGATATCACAGCGGAGGGGCTTGAAGCATCACACCCATGGTCAAGGTCTTGAAGAAAGACATGAATGCACTGCACACTGACTTGCTGGGTTGTGCCCAGTTATAGTTCTTCACTCACTTCTATGCAGTTCAAGACCTCCCACCTAGGGAGTGGTTTCACCCAAGGTGGGCTATATTTTTCCCACACCAGTTAACTTATCTAATAACTCACAGACATACCCACAGGACAGCCCAATGTACACAGTCCCTCATGAGACTCTCTTCTCAGGTGATTCTAAATCAACGGTTCTCAATCTGCAGGTCATGACCCCCTTGGGTCATACATATCAGATATCCTGCATATCAGATAGTATACATTACAGTTCATATCAGTAGCATAGTTATAGTTATGAAGTGGCAATGAAAAAATTCCGTGGTTGGAGATCACCAAAGTATGAGGAACTGTATTGAAGGGTCACAGTAGGGTGGCTGAGAACCACTGCTCTAGATGATGTCAAGTTAAAAATTACAGCTAACCATCACAATGACAGTATCTTCTTCCCTGCCTGTTCTTCAGTCCTACATTAAACTGCTCCTCAATTTATACTGACTCTTCAATCCAGGCTCCCTTCTTGCTCCACAAACTGCTCTCAGTGGACAGGGTTCCTGACACAGACTCACAAGACTTCTTATGCTATTTTCATTTGAATGTGCCCCTTCACTGCTTCTAAACTACAAATGGGAACAGACCACTTGTTTGTGACCTTGATGAAATCCTGTCTGGAAAAGTGGAATAAAGTTAATATATTTTTACCTGCATTTTAGTATATTAAAAACGAAGACAACAAAAAAAGGAAACTCAGGCGTGTATGTGTACAGATGTGTGCACATATGTGTCTCCATCTCCTCAGTGCTTGGATTACAAGATGGGACCACCTCATCTGGCTTTTCACATGGGTCCTTGGGATCGAACTCACATCCTCATGCGTGTGCAGCAAGAACTTTACTCACTGAGCCATCTTCTCCAGACCCTGGTCTCACACTAGCAAAGCAGTCTGAATAGAACAGTGGGATAAGGAAACGAAAGGCAAGTCAGAAAAGCTGAACAAGATAGCTCTCTGGAACTGTCTCAACCCCAGAGGCAGAGCTGGCAACCCCCATCTGCCGAAGCATTCACCGGGGAGTGGCCAGCAGCTCCCAAGGGCTAACATAGGAGTCAGTTAATGAAGCTATAAAAAGAATTCCATGATGTAAGCAGGTCACAGGTGCCGATGCTGGTTGACGTGGGAATAAATTGAAGGTAAAAATTAGTACTTTCAGGACAAAACCCTGATTCACGGGAACCTTGAGAGCCGGTTAAGTGGCTTTGGCAATAAAGCCTCTGCTTTTAGCTGTTCTGGGCGAAATTTAACCCCTTCAAGTGAGACCAGCAAATTAAAAGACTCCAAACGGAGCCTTTCACAAAACTCTACAAGTGAAAAAAAAGGAATCAGAACAGCAGCAGCAGATGATTGAAAACTTGAGACTACTACAGAAGTTTGTAAAGTACTCTCTGTGAAAATGTGAAGATTTGAGTTAGATCCTCAGAACAGCAAGAAATGGAATAAGAAAGTGATTTCACTAGTTGGGCAGGCTAAAACCAGAACAGGTGAGCTTTTAATCACCCTGAGGATCCAGGGACACTTGGAGGTGTTTAGTTTGTTTATTCCAGTGGCAAAGGAGGAAGGGGAAGATGACATTTGAGTTGAGTACTGATAAATCATTGCCAAGAGCCTTCTTTCTGACTTTACTGAATCTGAATTCAAGTCTAAGGACTGGGATGCAAACGTTTCTTTGTGTTTCATTGCTCACTCGTACAATGCAGGCTTCTCTTTAGGTTGGGGGTTCCCTGAGCATCACAGAGTCAATTTGTTTTTGTAGGAACAGATTATTCTTTTGTTTTCTCTTTAAATTCAATCATGGATAACTATGGCTACCAAGAATGTAGCTTTCCCCACTCAATAGGAAGCCTGTGTCTACTTGCCCCTTGAATCTGTCTGGCACAGACATCTTGGTTCATAGAAAGTAGAGACAGTGGCATTGTGCCAGACCAGGCCTACTTCTCCAATGTCCACAAGTTGGTTGACCTTGGATAGTTTATCTGATGGAGTTGGCGCTATAGAGAAAGCACTGAGTCATCACCAATGTCTCAAAGCCACAGCTAGTGGGGGCAAGCCAAGGGCCAGGCCTGGCCCACTCAGGCCTTTCCCAAGTGTTCTGCCATTCTGGTTGGGAATAGTGAGCACATTTCCAAACAATTTTATCTTCTTCAATGTGCCTTGTCACATTCAAGGCAGGAGATGGATTCCCTCCTATAAGCAGTTCCCAGTGGGACTAACATATACAAAAGGAGTTAGTTCCTGCCCTGATGGATAGGAAGACCTGTGGTGATGGGTGAATTCCAGGGCTCTGCTCTCTGACCATCATAAAGGGACACAGTGTCTCCAAGGATCCAATGCATGATGCAGGTCACTCCCAGAAGCTCCCTATCAATGTCACCCTCTCATTCCTCTGCTTATCAGTCAGCATACTTCTCCGCTACAATGAGAAGTGATTTCTGCCTCCAAAGTTACATAGTTTCATTGGTTTTAATTACACTAGTTACTCCTATACCAGTATTTTACTGTTAGTATACAAAGGAGAATTCAGATTTTAAAAATCACTTCTACTTCAGTATTTGAAATACAAATAATATTAAGAGTGTTATCAGTGTGTGTGTATGATTCTGAAGTATCTTGTAAGTGCTTACTATGTTGATAACTATGACCTTAAACTTCTGCTCCTTCTGCCTCCAACTCTTGAGTGCTAGGATTATAAGTGTGAGGCACCACTACGCCAGGTAATGCATGTATTGGGTATAAAACCTGGGTCTTCTTGCATACTAGGCAATCACTCTACCAGCTGAACATCATCCTCAGCCCCTATCCATAGATGCACATCTTCAAAACTAGGACTCTAATGAGCCTACTGCTCTACCTATGGATTCTTTCTATGGCAGTGTATCTAGGTCTACAAAGTGAATTGGCCCTGCACGGAATCTATGCATGCCTATGATTTATTGATTTTCCCATCTGCCACGACACATGTGGGCTATTGCTAACTTTTATTCATCAATAATGCAACATCTAGAACCAAATTTCCTAAATGTTAGAAATAAGTTTTTGAAAAGTATATCACTGAGCTCTCTAATGAGGAATATTGCCTTGGAAACAGTAACAACAAAATCAGATTGTACTTTTAGAGGCTTCATTTTGGAGTCATTTGTTAGTCACCGTTTCCTGAATTTATGGGACGCTGGAAAATTCTGAAGACATGAATAGCCTCTAGACCCCCTACTGAAACTAATTAAAGCAAGGGTCTCCAGGGCAATCTCCAGATGCATTGCTTGGTGGAAGCTTGCAGAGCTGCTTTCTGACTAGTGTATTTGTTTATTGACCCAATTAGAAAAGCACCAGAAATAAAGCAATTTCCAAACCCTGTTCCCATTAGCTGCAGACAATGAGCACTCACAACTCTAAAGCTCATCCTAAGATCAGTAAAAACGGATGTCTAGAGACATACCCTCCTGTTTTATTTCCAGACAGGCAACAGAATTTTATCTCAGCCTCAAGAGAAAATTCAAAAGCCCTTAATAAACAAAAGCAGGTGTTGGAAAGAGAGCTCAGCAGTTAGGAGCATTCATTGCTCTTATAGATGACCTGCGTTCTATCCCCAGAACCCACCCTGTAGCTCACAACCACTTGTAATTCCAGCTTCAAAGGATCCAATGCCCTCTACTGGCCTCGTTGGGCACCGTGTGTATGTGGTATACATATACACATGATGGCTGAACACTCATATACAAGAGAGAGAAAGAAAGAATAAAAGAGCAAAAGAAAGAAAGGAAAGGAAAGAAAGAAAGAAAAGAAGAAGTAAAAGAAGGCAAGAGTGCAAGAAGTCAGAGCTATCCTGGCAGGGAAAGCACACCCTCTAAGAGGGCTCACAGGCCAGTGATATGAACACGTAGCACACATACTCTTCCATCCGTTGCAAGTGCTCGCCTTCCTTACCTTAATCACATGTCCCTCTGACTCCAACAGATGTGTCTCTCTCACACACATCAGGTCAATCAAAGATTTTAACCTTTGGGACAATTATGAATTAAAATGTACATATTCATCTCTCTTCTTGCCTGTCTTTCTTATTGGTTTGTGGGGTCTTTGTGGTCAATATCTGTGTTACATAACTTTGACTGTTCTGGACACATAAGAAGAACTGTCGTTGTTAGCACTGGGTATTGATACATGTGGCTCAGTAGTTAGTTAAACTCTACTTGCTGACTCTCTTTTCTTGGTTATTGACAGGGAAATAGGAGTCATGTTTCTGTGTTCATGGCTATTTGCAATGCAGGGAACACATTTCAAACTATCATCTGCTGGGTGATTATATGGAGACCAAATGTTGATACCTTAGATGCTGAAGCCAGAAAGGTGTGGAACAACAGTCACACATCAGTTTTGTAGCCTGTGGTTAGTGAAGACAAGTTACAGGTTTCTGGAATGTAGAATGCTTACTTTTGATATCAGGAAATTGTCGAGCCTTCATGAGGTGAATGACAATGGTCCTGGATGACAATGCTCTCAGAGGTAGGATAAACCTCATGGGAGAGTTGAGCTTAGAAGCTGAGGACTTCTGAGCATACCTGGAGGGAAGGTGACTCCAAACTTGTCAAAGATGATGATGTTTCAAGTTCATCCATACCAGCAGAGAACTGGACCTGAAGACGCCATTATTGCGGTGACTACAGTCATCTCAGTATAAATACACATAGAGATAAAGAATTTCTGGTGTCTGGGGTTCACTAGTGACTAAACTCAGGGTAGAGCGATGGCTAAGAAGCCAGTGACCTTGAAAGACCTAGGAGGAAGACATGATTTTCAGCACAGCAAAAGTTGCTGTGGCAGGAGATAAAAGCACTGAGAGGCTGAGGGAGTTCTCCACAGCAGAAACAGGCCATCTTGGGTAGGGTAGTAAGTACCATTGGGTAGATGAGCAGTCACTGTATATACGGAGTGATGTGTGAGGAAATACAGAGAGCAAGGACATGGTCAAGAGTTCTTCAAGGAATTGCCATCATAATAGAAAATAACACAAATCCACATCAATGTCCTGCTTAGAGCATTAACAGGGCAACCGATGAACTATAAACTGAAGCACCTTAAAAAGAACAGAGTCCCTAAGACACCAGAGAGAAGCATAGAGACAGAGTGGGAGACTGCGTGTCCACACAGGGAAGTTTCAGATCCAGGCTCCGTGCACAGATGGAGGAGATTGGTAAGTGGAGTAAACCCAGAGTCTTCCAGAGCAAAAGAAAATGAACGAATAATGCTCACTTATGGTATCAGCCTTCCCTTTCAAACCTGGACAGGAAGGATTGTGTCTGGAGAGAACACTCTGACTCTTTGTCCTGTGAACTTTCTTCTGATTAGGGTGACTCCAGGTTTGATCTTTTTTCCTTCAGTAGGAGCCGCCATTCTCTGTATTGTTTTTAGATTTTAGTCAGTCTAGATTTGAGGGTGATTCTAATAGGTTGTTTGAAATCCGCTAAAGAGGCTGGAAAGCCACCATAGGAGTTATAAAGTTCACACAGTCCTTGAAAGCAGATGACACTGCTGGTCACTATTATTGTTGATTCCGCAGCCCACTCAAAGATGTGTTCAATAACCAGTGGAGTGACTTGGGCCGCCAGGGCACATGACATTCTGTGAGAAGTCAGAGGGAAGTCTGGCTTCTTTCAGCCACTTTGAAAGGACTGGTCATGCCTCTCTAAATGCCCAATAAAGTGCATCAGCTTTATCCTGTCAGATTGAGAGAACACGCCATAAATGAGGCTGTCACTTAAATGCATTCTTTCCTCAGGAATTACCAGCAGGGATGTCCTTCCTGCAGAGCACTCTCTAAACCTGACAGGGTCTAACCGTGCGTCAGGAGCACTCTCCCTACAATAATAAACTACTTTAATCATGCTATATTTGTTCAAGGAAAAGTTATCAAGACTCACTGACCTGAATCTCAGACCTTCCCACAAATCTTAGAACTGGAGTCTTGTGTACGCCCCCTCCCCAATTCTCCCTTAAACCCTAACAAACAATGCCATGCATTAGTTCGATAATAATAATGATGTTAACGAGGTTGCCACTATGATGTTCTCACAGGTCTGTCCTGGGCAGAGGGGACTGGTCTCGTATGTGCTTATTTCACAGTGACACACTTCTCACCATGTGGTGGCCTTTGGCAGGTTGGTGCTGCCACATTACCTTATGGGCTACTCTAAGGCAAGAGCAGGCTGGGAATATTGAATCATTATCCACAGCAATAGGTAACTTCTTAGGCTGACCTATTTACCATCCTCTATCTGTGTTCCGTGGGATATCGGTGCTACTTGTAGCTGTTTCTGAGCCCAGCTGGTTAAGGATTTTCAACAGCAGGGCAGGAGCAAGCCTGGCCCAAAGCCCTGCTAGCTTGCTTCTTTCTCTATCATGTGACTTGATTTTCCATTTTCAGTCTCTAGTAGATGCCACCTAGAAATTCATGTGTGGCAGAAGCTTGATAGGAAAATGGCAGTTAGGGGTGTTCATGACCAAAACAGCTGAATACACAGCCTGGTCTGTGCTTTTCTAGGAATAACCAGTCCATATGTATTGTTGAAGTCTTGGAACTGTGTTTCTGAGGTCACCTGGGTAAAACACATACACACACACACACACAAACACACACACACACACGCACACACATGTTTAAGCATTGTAATAGTCAGAACTCTCTAGATGAACAAAACCAATGTATTGAAGAGGTAAATATGCATCATTAGATTGGATTACATAGTACTGATTGAATAGCCCAACAACAGCTGTCTGCATGGTGGGGAGTCTGAGAACCAGGGAGCTGCTCAGTCTCCCACGCTGGATGCCTCCAAGTCTCATCTTGGCGCTGAAAGCTGAGAGGATTCCTGGATGTTGTTCTTCAGTCCCTGATGGAAGCCGGAACAGACTGGGTTCTCATATCCAAAGGAACGTGACAGCATCAGCAGCAGGGCCAAGCCAGATAAACGTGCCAGCAAGAGAAGCAGGCAACGAGGCAAGAAAGCAAAGGCTTCTCTCCCAGACTCTCCTTTGTCTGGGCTGCTCCTGGAAGGGGCAATTTGCATTTAAAGTAGATCTTCATATATGAAAAACAAACAAACAAACCAAATGGGATGAAGAAAATGATTCATGGTGAGTCCAGCCATTCATGGCCCAGCTAGGTCTAGATCCAGCCAAGCCGACAGCCAAGATGAACCACCAGACACAGTCTCAGCTACGTTTCTACCTCAGTGAAGACACCATGACCAGGGCACATTATAGGAGAAAGGGTTTATTTGGACCTTACAGTTTCAGAGGGTTGAAGTTCATAACCACCATGGCAGTGTGCAGGCAGACGTGGCACCGGAACAGTAGCTAAGAACTTACATCTTGATCCACAAGAGAGAGGGGAGGGGTAGACCCTGGGGTGATGTGGGCTTTGGAACCTCAAAGCTCAGCCCCCAGTGACACACCTCCTCCAGTAAGGCCACACATCCTAATCCTTCCTCAAATGGGTCCACCAGCTGGGGACCAAATATTCAAATACATGAGCTATTCTCAGTCAAAGCACCATGTAGGCACACAAACACATGCTGCAGAGAATATGACTTTCACCAATGGTATCCTTCTGCTTCTCCACGCCATTAAGATAATTTGCTTCTAAAATAAGCAAGTGTTGAATATGTTTGACTTGATTTAAGGCTTTGAAAAAAAATCTCACTTAAGCTATATTTTAAAATGTCAAATTGTGTAATTCATCTTCTGCCTGGTTCTAAGCAGAACATTCATGTTTCTGTATGCATTTTCAGAGTTTTTTCACTTACAAGCCCTGCTCTCCAAGTTACATATAACATCTTATAAATAATAAAATCTCTTTTACTGATTTGCTTTTATTATTATTTATGCAGAAGCGTATGTCGGTGTGGGGGTATGTGCAACTCAATGCAATACCTGTGGAAGCCAGAAGAGGGTGCTGGATCCCCTATAGCTGGAGTTGGCGGTGAGTTTGAACTCCCTGACTTAAGTGCTAGGAACAGAACTCTGTCCTCTGGAAGAGCAGGAAGCACTGTTAAGTATCTTGGAATCATCCCCTAGATCTAAGTCCGGAATGATTCCCTCCACCATTCTCTTCTCCTGGCTTCTACACCTTAGCAACATCCAGAAACACTCTGGTCTATTCATCGTGCCCAGCGCAATCCAAGCTACATAGTAAATCCTAAAAGGATATGTAAGCTCTTCTACATAGAACAAATTTCAATTATGTCATGCATTCTTTTTACACCTGCTGAGAGAATTCCTCACTATATGCTCTGAGGCAACAGGGTCGGTGAACGACAGTCAGAACCTAGGAGAGCGTGAGGTGACGCTATTCGACCTTTTCTCTCTATAAGTTGATCTTCTCAGGTATTTGTTGCAGTGAGGGGAAGCTGACTGACAGACACTCTAGGGATCTTAGCATTGAATCACTGCTCCTGCCTGGTTTTGTCTTTTGACCTTTAGAAGCAATGTTGTGAAGAATTCCATCTTTACAATGCTGAGATCTTTTACTGTCCATCATTTATCTTCATTGATTAATTGTTTCCCACAATAGCACCTAGCAATTGCTCTGTAACAGTCACATTTATATGAGATTCTCCATGCCCCCAAAGTATCTCTTATTTCATGTTCTCACTGTCAGTGGGAACTTAAAATACTTATTGCCCGATAGAAATGCTATTAATTTTTCAGTCGTATTGCATCCAGAAACTCATTCCTCGCTTCTTGTGCTCTGTGTAGGCAAACCTAACATCTTAGCATAACTGCTCAAACTTGATTTACCCAACCTTTGTGCCATCTGCCTCCTCTACCTCACAGACTCATCTTTCCTGGTTTGTTAGTGTGCGTTAGAAATCCCCCTTCTTTTCTCATCTTTAACACCGCACCTTTCACGTTTTGCTTCTGATTTCCCCCTTTTTGCCATGATCTCATTTTCAACAGGGCTCTTTTTTTCTCTTAGCTGGTTTTTAGTGCATGGAAATATCTAAGCAGTGTCTGGGATGTCCCTCCTCTAGCCTTTATGATTTACAAGTGTGTGTGTGTGTGTGTTTACATCACAGAAGTATCGTCCACACCCCAAGACTGCCATAGAGAGGCTTCTATTTCTTGTCATTTGCTGTTTCTGTTCATTTTCCCAGGACATTCATATGCACAGGGTCCTGGCTTTGGACTGATTGTGTTAGCTTTCACCTGCAGGTACACATGGCTGTGACTCACAGAGTTATGCAGAGAGACTAGTCAGGTAGCCATCGAGGTGGTCACAGCCTTCCAGCTTTGTGACACTTTCTGTTGTAACAGTTTTTGTCTTTTAAGTAAAGATGCAGCCTCTTGGAGACAGGACCATGGTTGGAAGAACTCACTCTAGACTTCCAAAGTTAGAAAAATGTGCTTTCTTATTTATAGCACTTACTACGTGCATGTAGCATGTAGTATGAATTTTAAGCATATATTTCATTTTTTATCTTTACACAGTTATCTCTACTTTTTTATTTCTACGCTTTATCTTTGCATTCTTTTGAGAAAGAATCTCATCAAATATCAGTTCTCTTGAGCTGTTTTCATAAATCTATGTATTCAGAAGAAATTAAAAAGCGTAAAATTGAAAGTGATAATTGGTTTTAGGCAAACAGATCTTATGATGTACATAAGGACACTGGAACCATGTTCTCTGGACACTTGGTACTTCCTCTCTAGTTTTCTTCATGGTCTGTACAGGAAGAAGCGACACCTTGTACCATTTTATGATATTATTATTATCATTATTATTATTTACAATTTATTCACTTTTATCCCAGTTGTAGCCCTCTTCCTCATCTCCTCCTGGTCCCACCCTCTCTCCTTCTTCCTCTCCTATCTCTCTTCCCTAGTTCACTGATAGGGGAAGTCCTCCACCCTGCTCTCTAATCCTAGCCTCTCAGGTCCCACCAGGACTTCCTGGATCCTCTTCCTCTGTGGGATGGCTAGGTCTCTCCACCAGGGAGAAGTGATCAGGAGCAGACAACCAAGTTCATGTCAGAGACTGTCTCTTCTCTTACTAGGGAATGCACATGGAGACTGAGCTGTCTATGGGCTACATCTGAGCAGGGGTTCTAGGTCTTCTCTATGTATGGTCTTTGGTTCATGCATCAGTCTCTGCAGTCTCCCCGGGCCCTGCACTTTTTGTTGTTGCTGTTGTTTTTGTTAGTCTCCTTGTGTGGCTCTAAACAGGACTGGGGCCTACCACCTTGTACATTTTGGTTCTGTGGAATTTCATACCCACATTAGTTACTTTTCTCATTGCTGACAAAACCCCTGACAAAGAAACTTAATGAAAGAGGGACTTAACTTGGCTCACGTGGGTACAGTCCACCATGGTAGGGAGGAACATGAGATACCAGGTCTCACTGCCCTGCAGTCAGGAAGCAGAGAGAGATGACTGCTGGGTCTCAGCTCACTGTCTCCTTTTAATTCAGGCTGGAACCCCAGTGAGTGGAAGGTGACCCCTATATTTGTGGTGGCCCATCCACGCCCAATTAAATGTCTCTGAAAACATCCTTATAGACACACCCTCAAGTATTTTCATGATGGTTCTAAATCCAGTCATATCTACAAGAGCCGTCAGCCATCACATGCTACTGTGAGAGGATCCTTTTAAGACATTAGACATCTCAGAGCACAGTTTGAGAATGAGGCTTATTCTTTTTGACCCCCTCAAAAAGAGAAGAAAACGGCTCATACTTATAATACTAGAATTGAGGAAGCAGAGATCGGAAGCTGGCCATAGTATCTAGGCCACCTTGGAAAGAAGAATAATGACGAGTTTCAGGTTAACCTCTAATATAGTGTTTCAACATAACATCAGGAGAAGCAGCAGCAGCAGCAGCAGCAGCAGCAGCAGCAGCAGCAGCAGCAACAACAACACACCCAGGGTGGGAAGAGCAGTGGATTTGGTTGAGCAAGTCTTTTTAGGTTAAAAAAAAGTTTACTCTGAGCCTAGGGAGGTAGTTCACTTGGTAAAGATCCTTGCCTAGCATGAAAGAGGTCCTAGGTTTAAGTCCTAATACTTGCAACAGAAGCAGGTCAACAAGACATTTTGAGCTAATGACTATAACTTTGCAAGAAAGAAATCATAGTGGTAAAGGAAGAGTCTTGTGGTACCTCTGTTTTATGGGATTCATGGTTATTTTCAGGTTTGCATGTATATTGTTTTCTAGCACTCAAAAGAAAATGAATGCTGCTTCTTCCTCCTCCTTTGTTCTTCTTCTTGTTCTTCTTGTTCTTTTGCTAAAAAGGAGAAACAGTGTTGGACCCTGTGATAGTTGTCCCCTTCAGGCACCCAACATCAGGACCTCGGTGCTAGTTTCCCATGCTGGGAATCATCATCTCTGGCTGGCTCCAACCCCGATAGCCTATCAAAGGGCATAGATCCACTCCAGCTCTGTGCGCTCAAGCAAATAGCTTCCATTCCTTAGGATTCCATTACCATTCTGTCATTCTAGGAGAGGATAAGCTTCAAAATGTAGCACATAAGAGAGACATTGTATTGGTTGTATTTATGTATTTAGGAATATACATGTATATACATATATGCATGTAACAACAATTAATGAAAAAAAAGCCAGTAATTTGTAAAAGTGCGAGAAGGGATATATGGGCAGGTTTGGAGGCAGAAAAGGGTGAAATGATGTAATTACATTATAATCTCAAAAATTACAAGAAATAATTTTTTAAAAATGTAACACAAGCACTATCAGCAACCAGTAACAGCATCCCATGAGCATCTTTCCCAGGAATGTTGTAATATTGTTTTTGAGATGTTCGGAAAAAAACCTGAAATTGTAGAGAGACAGCTTCGTAAACAGAACAAAATGACTGAAGAAGTAATAAAGTTTGTTTCTGAGGGTCACCATGCTCTGCTTGGCCATTCAGAGACATGGCCACTTGAAGTTTTGCATGCAGTACGGCAAGTTGGGAGGGCAAGTCCTTGGAGGGCAGTCTTGAACTCGGCGGATGACTCACTGGGTGATCACATCTATCCTTGCTCAGTCGCCATTAGCCTTGATGCTAATGTCTGTCTAATACAAACTGCATTGTGCATCCTCAATAAATATTATCTCTCTCTGTGGTTTCTCTGGTGTTTCTAGAGAGAAAGGCGATCGAGTGAGGTAGATATTCAGATAAAACAAAAACAAAAAAACATAAAAGAATGGTGCTCACTCTCCGGAATGCATAGCAGATTCTAACCTTGGAATTATTTTAAACAAAAGGAAAACAATACACCTCCTGAGACAGGACTATTTATATTACTAAAGAAGCCCAAACAACCTTCCTGGATCCTAAATGAGCCCATCACGTAAGTATAAGCAGAACAATCCAAATGGTGCTTTCTTTAGAAAGTTGTTTTTTTATTTGCTTTTACTGGAGGGAAGGGTATTGTCGATACAGATCCTCATCACATAACTTTGCTGGCCTCGAACTCATGAACTCTGGCCTTGACTTTCCAAACACTAAGAGTTCAGGCTATTTAAGAAATAAAAAGAAACCAAATGCAGAAAATAAGTTTCGAATGAGGCCAGGTCTTTAAAAGAGTACACACATAATCGATGTGCAGCACTATTTTTCAGTAACGGGAAGGAGCCCACAATATCAAATGAGCATGCAGCTCAGAATTATCTTCCTCTACGTTCCACAGAGAAACCTCTTGCACTTCGTTGTTTTTCCCTCATCCACTATAGCAAGGGATGGCTTGTTCAGAAGTGTTATAGAATTGATAGAGAGGGAGGTCAGATATGGTGCCATTTCCCCTTCAGATGAGGTTCTGCAGGCATTCGTTCTCCATGGTCCGGAGCTGGGACATCAAAGCTTTGCTCTAAAAGCCAAAGCTGCACCAGTGCCTTACACTGTTGAGTGCAGCACCACATGTAGCTTGTTGGTGATTAACAATAGTAAGTAGTCAATTTTGAAAAGTTCGAATAACAAAAATCTATTTTCCTGAAGTACAGTAAAGGAAAAGTAAGATTTACAGTTGAGTTTTGTATTAATGTTCTTATTCAATAGTGTTTGGTGTGTGTCAGGTTCTATCCTAGGCTTTGGCATTGCTTAGAGAAAACACTCCTTTTCTCTGCATCCTGTATGTGACCCAGGAAGGACAGACCATCATCAAGACAACCACACTCGGAATTAAAATAACTTTAATAGGGGATGTTTGCATGTTGGTGTTTAAACTCCAGTACCAAGATAAATGAAGACAAGACAAGGTGAGTGACTTAGGTCAGGTCTTCAGAGAAGAATGGTAAGAGGAGGTGACAATTGGTCTGAGCTCTGCAACAGCCCAAGGGAAGAGAGAGTCAGAAAGATCCCATGCAGCAATTTTCTGATCAGAGCAAGTGTGGCAATCAGTGGGCACGGAGAGCCGACCCTTTGCCAGGGAAGCACATTGGAGGAACACCCAACACCTGTCTGAGCAATGCAAGCCTGGATCAGAAGGGGCAACGTGGTTTTTATTTGTTAAAAACCTGGGGATATGCTGGGTTAGGCATCTTGATTCTCTTTATATGGCACTGTCCTATGTAGCTAAAGGGGGCATTGCTATTTAAATTATGTAGCTGCCTATCAATAACCATTTTGTTCAAATTTTCCAGATTCCCCCCCACCCTCCTTCTAGGTACTGAGACATCTGAGGTTAAAGCTCAGGACAGACTCAAAACCAGATGGTAGTGACAGCTCTAGCTGGTGTCCTTGTGCTCACTTACGAGTGGCTGAACCTCTCTGTACGGTAGCACAGATCTGCTGTTCTTTTAAAAAAACTGTTACTTCAAGTGCAGAATCACAGGAGTGGCAAGTACCCTCACGGTTTACAATAACCTCTTATTTCCAATGCAGGTTTTCCTTAACATGTTAGAATTTCAAGATGTATACAAAAACATGCACGATAATAGTTATCCAAAAACCAGCAGGAAACATTCTCAGCTAAGGACGGAGAGGTTTAATCTCTTTAAAACTTCATTTCTTGGAGCTGAAGAGATGGCTCAGTGGTTAAGGGCTCTTACTGCCCTTGTAGAGGACTAGAGTTTAGTTCACCACACCTACGTGGTGGCTCAAAGCTGCCTGTATCTCCAGTTCTAGGGGGATCTGATGCAGTCTTCTGAACTACGCAAAACATTGCATGCAGGAGTACACAGACATATTTGCAAACAGAACACCCATAAACATAAAAAATCTTTTAAACATTCACCCATGCTAACACAAGCATTGAATGCTGGCTGAAATGACCTCATAATGTTGGGGAATACAGTTAATGTTAGAAAGCAATTGATGCTTCATCCGAACAGTTCAAAAAATATGGTCTTCTCTAACCCATGGATGTTGCCCAAAGAAATGACAAAAAAAAAAAAAAAAGAAATTAAAGAGTGGAAAGACACTGGCATGGAATGTATCCCTTATGACATTGCTACAATGCATGGGGATAAAATGAAATAGAGTCTCTTTAAGCAAGGACTAATGGCAGATCACCTCTGGAAGGGGCTCTTGATAAACCATTATACTGACATCTAAATTAATGCTTAGATGATGATAGGGCTCCATGGAAAAAAAATCTAAACGAGAATTTAAGCCAATAAAGCAGGAAGGAGTCAGGCTAACCATAATAGCCTTCATAGTAATATAATAACCTTGACAGCCTTTTAAAATCGTATCAGCACATTTAAGCTGTCAAGGTGTTGCTCTGTTGGCCTATTGAACGTTTCCTCTTGACGTTTTCTCATCTACAGCATTCCCGTAATAAACAAAACACATTTTAGTAGACATTTTATCTGGAGGCCCGCTTTGATCTTGGTGTTGAATATACTTTCCCTGAGGTCCTTCCTCTTGCTCCTGAGACAGCCTTGCTCTGAAGTGGGGGGAAAGAGCTGAGCAAGCCAGAAAGGGGGTGAGGTAGGGACTTCCTGTCTGCTTTGCTCAGGCATGCAGAGCCAGGGGGCCCACTCCTAGTGTGTGCCCCCTCTGGTCCTATGGGAGCACCCCCTCACTGAAGGTGCAAGACTGCAGCTGGCCTGAAGCGAGAACCTTCCACTGGTAGCACTTGGGGAACTGCAACTCATGCCACAAGCGTAAGAGAACATTTCCGGGCGCCAGCCAAAAGGCCATGGGAGAGGTTTCATTCTTCTGCGCAGAGACACCAAAAATAATTCTACTTCCTTTCTATCTAGCCCATAGTTGTCAGTCCCTGTGGGATGAATGGCTCTAAACACACACACACACACACACACACACACACGAAGTTCCTGCTGCTCTGATTACCTAGCTGGCTACTGCTATCATGGTTAGCTTCCAAATGGTCCTCTTGCCAGACTACTATCCAAGAGCATAAGGGCAGTGAGGCTGGTGATAAAGAATATTGGTCAGCCATGGACTGTCCACATGTATGTACATGTGTGTGCATGTTTCTTTGTGCTAATACGCACATATGTAGTTCAGCTAAAGCTATTACAGCCCCTTGACTTCATGATGCTGGGGCTTCATATCTGATATCAAAACTCTCCTCACATTTTTTTTTTAATTTGGGACTGTCATTCCATGCACTTCTCTTAATAACATGACCCCATTTTTTTTGTAACAAAAGCAATATTTATATATGTTAAATTGTCTCCAAAGATGAAACAGAGCTCCAAATACTAGTGAACTTTACAAAGTGAATTTGGGAAAGGAAAACAAAAAAAGGGGAGATGATTTTCGTACTATGCCTGTATTATTTAATGTTTATGATATAAATAAATACATATATATGTTGCATTATAGAAAGCAAGTTGCAAATTTATTATAAGAATTTACTAAACTAAATAGTAAAAAAAAACAAACAAAAAGTAAGATCAGGTTTGGAGAAACAGCCTGGTTGGTGAAGTCCTTGCCTTAGAACTTGAGTTTGGATCTCCTGCACCCACATTAAACAAACAAATAAAACAAAATAAATGGGTGTGGCAGAGCATGCTCATAATGCCAGAGCTGAGGGGGCAGATTTCTGGATCTTCCTGGTACCTGTGGAATGACACCTGAGTCTCTCCATGCAAGCTCACACATGTGTACATCTGTGCACACATGTCCACCTGTATGTGTGTGTATGTGTGAAAGAGAGACATAGAGAGACAGAGACAGAGAGAGAGAGAGAAAAAAAAGCAGAACAAGAACTTTAATTTTTAATCAGTAGGCCTGGAATTTCTGAACTTAAACCCAGCTACTGAAATAACTTGCTTGCATTAGTGGTAGCTAGGCATAGAGGTGTAGGCTTATGACTTTGTTTTTGAAATACATCTGGAAAAGTAGTCACTGATACTCAGGATACAACAAGGTAGCTTGCTTGCATCCCCAGGCCACCCCTGCCCTGTCCAACCCAACTTTCCATCATGCCATGTAAAGCTGTCTGTGTCTTGTACAGTCAGCAGCTGCCCTAGGTACCCATACTCGTGTTTTATCTCACTGGCTGGCAAAGCTGTTTTTCAGGCATATTCCATTATAACACAGCACATGAGATTCAGACGCTAGTCTTGTGCTGGGCCTGTGCTTCATTGATGGCTTTCCACCCTCCAGTTGAACATTTTGTTTTGTGTCAGGACTTTGGGATCAAATTTTGCTACTTCAAAATATAGCACTCCTTGGGAAGTTGGGGTCAGGAGAGTAAAGCCAAGTGGGACACAAGCGTTTTCAAAGCACACATGAAATATAATTGTGTGTGTGTATAAATTTTTGAGTTCCAGTGTTTTGTTCTATGAAATCAACATGTGTGGCCAGTTCTGCCCTTCAAGTATGGAATTTTCTGTTGTTGACACATGTTAACAGCTTAAGAAATGCTTTAAAGGTAATTTGCTTATTTATACCACTCTGACAACTATTGAGAAAAGAAAACAGGTTAATGCAGTAGAGTAAGTTGGGAGGGACAATATCCCCCAGGGCTCTATATTCCTGTCCCCAAAACTATTCAGATCACAAAAATAAAAAAAATAGGAAACCAGTATGCTAACATTTCTTATTAATTTTTTGTTGATTTAACAAGCCTCTCTTTTGACCTAAGGCTTCAGTGTTTTTCTCTATCTTCAAGGAGAGAGGTTGAGCTGTCGTGTCCATTAGGCCACAGCAGGTCTCCAAAACCACAGTTTGAAAACTCATTAAAGTCCTGCAGCACAAATGCTTAGCTCCTTGTTTTTTAATTGCCAATTTCAGCTTCTTTATTGCCACTTACCTGGAGCCTCACATTTCATTTCCCAAGTGGCCCTTGAGGTCACCTATTTTCCAAACACTGGGATAACCCCAAGTGAGGAATGTTAGCATGTAAAGACAAAAAAAAAAAAAAGCATTCCTACTTATCCCAACTAGAACTAAAAACTCTCTGTGGCTAACAGTGCTTATGGGAAGTATTTAGGACAACTCGCTAATGCCATCTTCCACGCATGAAAGCAACACTCTTGGAGCTAGCCCCTTTGTACATTCACATGTAAATGTCTGGATGTATTTGTGGGTACAATCACATGCCTGCTATTTGTATGTATGTATCTATATGTTTATAAAAGTCCGAGTGGGGCAGGACGGAGAGATTGTTGTGATACTGGTAGAAGAGGCTGGGGGAAGCTGAGGTTCTCGGCCCCTTGGGCCTGATGGACATTTACTGCTGGGAAAGGCAGACCTCGGAGTCCGCTGATAAAAACCTAACGATTACAGAGAGAACATGTGCTTTCCAAAAGGTTTCTTGTCAAAGGCAATAAATAAATTGCTCTCACTTAGGGCTGGATGACGCATTTCCAGAGAAAGCACAAGGAAGAATGCCATTAAGCAACACTTACTAGGGGTTAACATGCTGTATAACCTGTCTCCCTGCTCTGGCTCTCAGACTCCCAGAGGGTGCCCTTGTAATCCATCTTACAACTTTGTTTATTGAGAATTATCCTTTCCCTTTTAATCCTGTTACAAATTATACTCCTTCGGCAACATTAGAAGGAAGAATTACAGTTTGGTAGCAATCTTTAGTGCCACGGAGATCCCATATACACTATACGGACTGTGCAGAAACCCACTTGTGACCCTCTGGTAGGGAAGACACACTTGTCCTATCAGTGAGTTTTACCTTCTCCCTCTTCAAGCATCCTTCCGTTTTTATAAACTGCTTCATATGTGAATGGCTCTGAAGTGTGTTTCTCTGTCAAAGCCCTGAATCCTGGCTGGATTCTTCTGAAAAGATATCCCCAGGAGGCAGCCACTGGTGGAGGGAAGGCTCTTCAGCTATGCTCCTTTTGCTGGTGACAAAATAACGTAACAGGTAAACCTGTAGGAGAGTGAGAAATGAGCTCTGGGCAGGACTCAGGCTGGCTGTGATTTGGATTCTGTGTCTGCACTGCTCTGGTAATTTATTTAACCTTTGATGCAAAACAGAGCAGAAACAAGGCAGATTTACGCTTAGTGAACATCGACAGGAGATATTAGTAAACCGTTCAGCATGAAACTGGTGCAAAACGGAAAATCATGAATTCTTAGATGTCCGGTTAGCTGACATTGAAGTCAGCATCCAAGATGTAAACTCTATATCCACCCAACTGACCAGCGGATTTGTGCACGGAAAATATTTAAAACCTACTCCGTCCTCACACTGGAAGTCCGGTTTACCTGCCCAGTTTGGCTCTCCGGATTCCAGCTGCAGCTAACTCTTGTGGTGATCCGCAAGTGGTGCGCCCTCGCACCCAGGACCGGTTTTAATTGTTAACTTGACCCAACCTAGAATCATCTAGGAAGAGTCTCCGCGAGGGGCCGACAGTCTGTGGGAAATTGTCTCGATTGTCTTAGTCAGTGTGGGAAGACTCAGGCTGAAAGTGGTTTGCGGTCCTGGACTGTGCAAGAGCAGAGAAAGTAAGCTGAGTACTTATTGCGCATGCGTGCATTCATTTCTCTAAGTCTTGACTATGATGTGATGTGCCTACCTGCTTCAAGTTCCCATTGCTTTGATTTCCCCACAGTAATGGGCTATAACCTGGAACTGTGAGCTGAAATAAACTCTTCCTCTCCTAAGCTGATTTTTTTGTGGAGTATTTTTGTTTCGTTTCGGTTTTTTGAGATGCTTTCTAGTATGCAGCCCTGGCTGTCCTGGAACTGGCTTTGTAGACCAGGCTGTCTTTGAACTCAGAAAGACCCTCCTGCCTCTGCCTCGCGATTGCTGGTATTAAAAGCATGTTTCTGTAAGGATGCATTTGGAAGCTTTATGCCCCCACAAGTCTTATGCTGGAATAGTTTAAAATATTGCCAGTCATTAGTTTCCTGGTTTTTGTTTGTTTGTTTGCCTGCTTGCTGGCTTTGGTTTTGTTTGGTTTTGATTTTGAGACAGAGCGTTACTGCAGGTTGATCTGACCTGTATCTCACTATGTCGCTCAGACTGGAACTCGCGGAACCTCCCTGCTCAGCCTCCCCAGCACAGGAGTTGCAGTCATGACCTTCCGTGCCTAGCTTTGTCCAGAAAGAGCTCCTAGGACTGATGCTGACAACTTGAATTTGATTCCTCCGGGAACCACGTGAAGATGAAAATACAGCTGGGTTTTACAGCACACACCTGTAATCCCAGTACTTGGGGAGGCAGAGGAAGGTGGATCTCTGTGAGTTCAAAGCCAACATGCTCTACACAGCAAGTCCGGGACAGCTAGGGCTACACAGGGAAACCCTGCCTTGAAAACCAAACCAAACCAAAGAGAGAATCAAGAATGAGTTCTCTACAGTTGCTCCCTGACCTGCAAACACTCACTATTCATGTGGCACACACAGAAATTAGACATTGCTTGAGGCCTGCTGATGAGGCGAGGTTAAATCTTCTGTGTCTGTACCTTGCTAAGACATTTCATTCAGACATTTATTCAGTAAATACTGCACGTCTGGTGGTGTCTGCCAGGTGATCCAGCCAAAGAGCACAGAGGCAGATTGTCACACTGTCCCATGTCTGCTCTACTTCTCTGTCCCTGTTCTGGTTGAGGTGCTTTCTAGCGATGTGACCTCCATAAGACATTTCATTTTCTCCCCCCTTTAGACCCGTTTTTAATTTATTTTTTGAGAAAAGGTCTTAGACCAGGCTGGCTTACGACTCGCTTTCTTTCTTCCTCAGTTTCCTAGGTGCTGAGATTTTGGGCACACTCCATCATGCTGGATTCTCTTTAATTTCTTGTGCCTGTTTTTCATCTGAAAAGTGGACTTGCTTTATAGCACTGATAGGGAATGGAGCCACTTAGTGTACCATTTAATAACCGCTCTTCAGCGCCTGGCAATTAGTGGTGCCCTAAGCGTGTTTACCTCTAAAAGATGCAATTCATCTGTCAGCATGGTGGTCTCTCTTGGTTTCTCACAAACTGAGAGATAATTTTATCAGAGGGCAGAATGTCAGAGGGGCCCTTAGAGGAATAAGACAAAATGTCAACACATTAAGCTTCAGGTACCAAATACATAAACTTACTCAAAAACAGAAACCATTATGCACTGGTAGTAACAACTCTGGCAGGCATGTTGACATTTAACAAAAATTATGACCTGAAAACAATTAAGATCACAAAGTAAGCATCTTAATTTATTTTTCTGAGAAATTGCAACAATAAAAAAGTAACCTATAGACCTCTCAGCAGGGACTCTCAGAAAAAACAAAACAAAAAACAACTTAGTGCCCTGGAGAGCAATTTGCAAGCTTCTGGTGTGAAGCCTATCCTGGGGGTGTCCTGGGAAGCAAGACTAGCTGAGCAGTGTCAACCGAGGGCAGGAAATCACACTGCTGGCTCCCGGAAGTCCTGCTTCATTCCTGCATCCCTGGACCCTGCCTGCCAATCAGAACGCTGCCTGTCACTTCCTGTCTCATAAAAGGGGAACGCTTAAGTAACGCAAAAGTTATTTTGTAAATAACTTAGGTAAATCCATGCCCCCTTTCATTTTCAACGAGAGAGAAACAAAAACTACCCCTTTGCCATCCTGTGCTTTGGTCTCAGAGCTCTTCCAGTAGTTTCAGTGTGGACTCTGTGAACAGGTGCCTGTCAGGAGGGTGTGTGTCTCGGGTAGGGTTTCCACGGCTGTGAGGAGACACCATGACTACAGCAACTCTTATAAGGAAAAAACAAAACAAAACATTTCTTTGGGGCCGGCTTAAAATTCAGAGGTTACCCCACTGTCCTCATGGTGGGGAGCATGGTGGCAGGCAGACGCGTATTGCTGGAGAGGTGGCTGAGAGGTGTATGTCTGGGTTGGCAGGCAGCAGGAAGAGAGAGGGAGTGACGCTGGGCTGGCTCGAGCTTCCGAAGCTTCAAAGCCCGCCTCCAGGAGCACACTTCCTTCAACAAGGCCACGCCCGCTAATAGTGCCACTCCCTATGAGCCAGCCTGTGGGACTCATTTTCATTCAAATCACCCCAGGGCAGAAGAGGTCCGAGTCTGCCTCTAGGAGGAAAAAAAGTTCCTTGTCCTCCAGTTAAAACTAAGCTTTCTATTGCAATATGAAGCTGAATTCAGTGGTGGTAGAGGCCTTCCGGTTCCTCTTCCTGAAATGGCTCTATTGACTAACTCTCCCTTTTCTGCTTTCACTGTTACTTTCTTGGTTTTCTTATCCTGGGCGGTTAGGGTGGTCAATGTTCAGGCTCAGGCCTATGATACTTCATTTTCCCCTGTATACAGGGAACGAGAAGTCCTGACTTTTCTTGTGGTACAAGAGTTGAGCTTCCGGGTTTCTTCAACTCTCAGAAAACAAACATGCTGGGGAGCGGGGAAGGGGGGGGGGGAGACCGATCATGCTTTCCTGGTCGTGTTTCCAGATGCAGGTCTGCCCTAATTTCTTTCCTGGATGATCTGTCTTTCGGCATATTCTGCAGGTCCAGGGTACCAGCACAGGGGTCTGGGACACAAAGCTGCTCTCTAGTCACCAGGGTGAGGTGAGCCTCTGCCCCTGCAAAGTGTCTGTGTGATGGTTTCACACCTTTCCCTGGAGAAGCTACAGCATGCCGGGTTCCCTATGGACTCCCTGCTTTCAGTCAGGGCCCCTTTCCTAAGAGCAGCTGTTCTTAACTGCCCACCGTGGCTTTTGCAGCCTGACTTGCTGCTGAAGCAAACACAGCCTATGGCAGCTGCTGAGCCAGTGAGCATAACTTAGGAGGTCAGAGTTGGTCTGTTTGCCAGGAACCTGAGCTTTTAGCAGGTGTTCTGGGCTCTTCTGCCTTTGGACTTGCTTAATTGATCTTTGAAATCAAAACCTGTGGATTTCCATTCATTGCTGGAGAAGTTAGAGCCCCGGCGAATTCTACTTGGCGAATTCCTGTTTCTTCTCTTTCAGGATGCACTTTTCCCCAGGTTTAGGGTTGTGTTCCTCTGAAATGAGTCCCGGGTCTTCAGTGACTAGACAAAGCAAGCTATATATTTGTGTGTATGTGTGTGTAGCAAGCTACATGTTTCTTGAGTGTGTATTGTACTTGTACCTTGCACTCTAAATGACTTATAAGCAATTTTCCAATTTACACATTAACAACCTTTGATAGGAGTTCCTATTGATGTTCCCACTTTAATAAGGAGAAAGCTGAAGCCTCTGATTAGGGGTGTAGAAAGCAGGGATGGAAGCCCTGGACATTTGGATTCACAGCTTGTGTTCTTAACAGCTCATCATACTGCACTGAAGTGGAGACTGTGGTCTAGCAATGATGGGTCAGTGATGGGCAGACTCACACCTCAACCAAGACTGCTTAGTTACCTACACCCTTTGCCACTCTTTAAACCTAAGTCTCATGCCAGAAGCCCTAAAAGATGGAGTTGGGGGTAACTAGACCCATTTATTTTTAGCTCTTCCCCAAGAGGACACGTGGGGTAAATCTACTTTCTCTCCTTTTCATCATTCTGTGTGTTTTTAATCAACATTTTGGGACTGGGTGGACAGCCCTCATTTGTTGGGACTGCCAGAGATCAGATGTTGACCTTAAAAATCTCTGGTAATGGGAATGCCAGGAGGGATGCATTAGAACAAAGTGTATCTCAGGATTATTATACTGTGTATAAAATATTACTGATAGGTAGACAGTGATAGGGAAGGGAGAACCACACAAATCTGAAACAAGGCCTCAAGAAAATACATAAAGCAATAAGCCAACAAAAAGAAAGCAAAACCTAAATAATAAAAATAGTTTATACAGAGTAAGGCATGGAAAGTAGCAAAACAGAGATGACATGGAACAGAGATGACATGTGGAAGACAGTGAACTAACCAGAGAGAAGTCTGTTCAAAGTCACACATATAATACCAAGTTTAAGTGATCCATAGGTCATAAACAAATACATAAGATAGTAATGGTTTCTATGTGCTATTGACAAGAAACTCAGCTAAAGGGCTGGCGAGAGGGATCAATGGTGAAAACCACTTACTATGCTTGTAGAGAACCTGAATTCATTTCCCAGCACCAATCCTTATCAATAGTTTAACTACCACCTGAAACTCTAGTTACAGGGGATTTGGCACCTCCCTTTGGCCTCTGAGGGCACTGCATGTATATGCACACACACACACACCCCTCTTTATAAAAACTCACTTTTAGCTATGAAAACACAAATAAATTACATTTAAAAGCCTGGAAATATATATAATGTTGATACAATTTTAAGGAAGCTAGAATAGTGACATCACTATGAGGGAAAGCACAGTTTAGTGTAAAACCTATTACCTTAGTAAAAGGTGCTCAGGTCAGAATTATCCAGGGCCAGTTAATGAAAAGCATATAGCAACCATAAGCATTTGTATAGCCAATTAAATTTACATTTTCATCAATACCTGAAAGAATTGAAGGGAGAAATTTAAAAATTCATAATTATTTTCAAGTATTTTAATTCTTCCTGCCCCTCCCCAATGCTAGAACAAAAAGATAAAAAAAATTAGAAAGAATGTGGAAAAGCTACATAACATAGGTACCTGTCTGGCCATAACTCACATTTATAAAACACTTTATGTAAAACCATAAGAACATAAAGTCTTTACAATTACATAACTAAATTTTGGACGAAAAAATGATTTCATGAGTTTTTAAAGATGCAAAACACACAAGGACTGTATAGAGTTAATTAGAAGTCACTGGCAAGGATTTCTGGGATATTCTCCAAAATCTGACAATTTACTAATAAGAGAAAATTTAAAAAGCAGTTAGTATTGTGTAAAAGTGAAAATGTTTTAAAACGTATTATATGCACCCCAAATGTCACTCAGAAACATAAAGGACTCAAAGTTCATATTAGGAAACTAATCACAACTCAGTACTTTCCCCTTTAAGAGAATGGAGAAAGCAGAAGGTAGAGGGTCACATCTTTATTACCACACTTGGGATGAAGAGGCCAGCATATCTTTGAGAGCTGGTGGTCAGACTGGTCAACACACTGAATTTCAGGACAGCCAGCACTACATAGGGAGAGCCAGTCTTTTTCTCTCACAACAAGAAAAACAAAAAAGAAAAAGAAAAAAAAAGAGAAAAAAATAAGTATAGGAAAAATAACAACTAAAACCCAAAGAAGTAAAAGTATTGTGATAATGAACATAACAGAAAAGGCCCAGGAGCTGAACTCAGAAAAGCAAAAGAGAAAAGCCAAAAGATAAAAGTCTAGTCCTTTAGATTAACCAGTACAAAAGAAAGTATATAAATAACAAATACTAAGAATAAAGAAGAAACATTAACTGATTATAAATTGGATTATATATTGTAAATACTATTGTTAATATTAAAAGAATAATAAATAGATATTATTAAGTTAATCTTATTAAATTTGACTAGACAAATTGGAATGATTCCTTGAAATCCATGAACTGCCAAAACTAACCAAAAAGAGACGTATACTACAAAATATTTGTATCTATGATACTATAAAAAGTGAGAACCTTAGACACAGATGGCCACACTGCTGAATTTTACCACATGTCTTAGGATATGAGAGCAGTTGTATTAACACATTCCTTTCTGATCATCTCTGAGAGGAAAGGTTGCTTGTACAACTGTCCTCGGAGGCCAATGTTTTTCTGATTATGAAGTTAGTGGTTCCATCACATGGGAAGAACTCTGCCTATTCCTTAGCAGCCCTCTAACACAGATATGTAAATTCTTGAATCTATCAATTGATTTCTAAACAATAAACTCCATTATAACCAAATAGAGCTTATGCGAGAAATGAAACACTTAGACACCAATCAATATGATTCAGTATTTGAGAGAGAGACACAAAATGGTCATCCTAACAGATCGACTCCAAAATAAAACTCCACAGATATGTTTCAGACATAATGTTCATCAAACCAAAAAAACAAAGAAACATTTTTATCTGGAGTAAAGCTTTTAGCTACACAGCCCTCTATGATGGTACAAGAATGAATGTCTTCCTTTGAGGATGCCCATACCATTTTCTGAGTAGTCTATGAGAAAGTCTAGCCAGACAATGAAGCAATAGAAACTAAAGGAAGAGGACATCTGGAAAGAGCAAAATAGAATAGGGTTGGTAAAGCGTTCCAGGGATAGGTAAAGTGAAATGGCCACCCTCTTACAGTGTCGCGAGTAGGGTGAGAAGTTTGAGTCTATAAAAAAGTGTTTTAGATGGTCAGTGGGCACAGTTGCTCTGTGTAGGAGGTGTAGGCTTTGGACAGGGTCCTTGTGCAGTCCGCTGCAGCATTGGGGATTTGGGTAATATGTAGTTCTGCCCTATACGGAAATGTGGAAGGCTCATTACTGCATTTACATGCTTAGTGATAAGACTAAGGCCTTGATCACAGAAGTGAGGTCTACGTATGAAATATGTTAGAAAATTAGGCTCCAAAACTGCAAGGAAGACACAAGCCACTTTAGTGTTCTGGTTACCCAGACTATGGGTAAAGCCTATGAATGACACATTGTAGTCTGTGTCCCGGAGTTGAAGGTTCCATGGCTGAAGGTACAGGGTCATAGGAGTCATCAGAGATCTCTCCTGCACACAACTATCACATTCATTGGAAACAGACAATGTTCCTACATTCCCTTTTATTAACTGCACTGTGAGTGAAACATTCATTCAATCACATATATTCATCAGTCACTATGCACCAACTAATATAAAACATAATAGAAATAAAGACTCAATATAAAATATAGGTCCTGCCTTCAGATGCCTTATGTAGGATCTCACTTGGCTATACAAGGGGTAACATGAATATTCAGAAGGAAAAATAGCAGTTGGGTCAGAAAAACAAAACCAAACCAAACAATTCACAGGGGCTAGAGAGAGGGCTTGCATTTAAGAGTAGAGGCTACTCTTCCAGAGGACCAAGGTTCAATTCCCACCACCCAAACTGCAGCTCATAACCATCTGTAGTTTTTTTCTGGCTTCTATGGACACACAGGTAACACACAGATGTACATGCAAAACACCATACACATAAAAAAAATTCACAGGTGGAAAACCACTCAACTTCTCTCAGAAAATGTGTAAGAGAGCATGAGGGAAAGAGTGAGGCCCCCTTCCCTTAACTATGCACTGGAGGCTTCCTAAGATGCTGGCATGAGGCAGGGTCCTGTAAAGATACAGTTTCAGAAAAGCAGGTATAGTGCTGTGCACACGTGTCCCAGGTACTGTGAGGCAAGGCAGGGCAGGACTCAAGCAGGAAGCTGAAGGCAGGAACTGAAGTACAGGCCATAAGTAAAAGATGTGCCATTTACTGTCTTGCTCTCTATGGCTTGCTAAGCCTACTTTCTTATACACTGTAGAATCATCCACCTAGAGGTAATACTTCCCACAGTGAACTTGGCCTTCCCACACCAAGCATTAATAGTGATAATAATAATAGTAATAATAGTAATAATAATAATTGATGATTACTGTGATGATGATGATGAATGCCCCACAGACTTAACTACAGGCCAATCTGATGGAGACATTTTCCCAGGTAAGATTCCTTCTCAGATTACTGTAGCTTGTTGACAAAAATATAACCAGTAACTCGGCTTATTTATTACTTTTCCACATTCACAATCTGTGCTACAACTAATGTTCTTATACAAGTCTTCTGGAGTAAACTTTTTTTGTATATGTGTTAAGAAATCTTTTTGGTTGAAATACGCTCTTCAACTTTACTAACTATGCCTAATTATCCTTCACAGTAGAGGCACTAATTTATACCTTAAGGTAAAAGTATTATTATTTCCTCAATTTGTGTCACAATGGGCTAAATAGTCAGCCTCCAGACCTTTCTGAAAGCAGAAGCCTGTGATAATAGTGTGACAGCAAGCCATCTTTTCAGGGTAATTGAAGTTTCTGAGTCAACAAACAGTAATGTTGACCAGGTTCAGACAGTGTGTGAGCTCTTCCGCATTCCCTCATCTAGTCTTCAGATATATGTCAATACTAGAGATGGCTGAGGGTCAGAAATAAATTCTAAAGTCAACTCCAGAGCAGAAGTCCATCCTGCGATTGCAGGTTTGAGGCCACAATGTTAAGAGCTGCAGCTCTGTGAAGTACTATTCACACCCTCCCTTGCAAAATGCTCTCCTGGCATGGAACTCTTACAGACTCCCACTCTTGGGAGTCCACTGTTGTGTGTGTTAGCGATGTTTTATCTAAAATCAAGAGGTGAAGAACCTCTCCTGAGGTCACACTTTGCCATGTGGTTGAAGATTCATCTGAATTCCCTGTTTGGTTCTGTGATTTTCTTTCTTTCTTTTTCTTTAATATAATTTTTTATTTATTACAATTTATTCACTTTGTATCCCAGCTGTAGCCCCACCCGCATTCCCTCCCAATCCCTCCCTTCCTCTCTCCTGCCCTCATCTCCTCCCATGCCCCTTCCCCAGTCCACTGATAGTGAAGGACCTCGTCCCCTTCCATCTGATCCTAGCCTGTCAGGTTTCATCAGGACTGTCTTTCATGGTCTTCCTCTGTGGCCTGGTCAGGCTGTTCCCCCCTCATGGAGAGGTGATCAAAGAGCCAGCCACTGAGTTCATGTCAGAGACAGCCCATGCCCCCCTTATTAGGGAGCCCATTTGGAGACTGAGATGCCACGGGCTACCTCTGTGCAGAAGTTCTATGTTATCTTCATGAACGGTCCTTGGTTGGAGTATCAGTCTCAGAAAAGACCCCTAGGCCCAGAATTTTTTGTTTTGTTGTTCTCCCTGTAGAGCTCCAGACCCTTCTAGGTCTTTCTATTTGCCCCTTCTTCCATAAGATTCTCTGCACTCTGCCCAAAGTTTGGCTATGAGTCCCAGCATCTTCTTTAATATCCTGCTGGGTAGGGTCTTTCAGAGGCCCACTGTGGTAGGCTCCTGTCTTATTCCTTATTTTCACCTTCTTCCAATGTCTATCCCATTTGCCTTTCTGAATAAAGATTGAACATCTTACTTAGGGTCTTCCTTAGCTTTTTTAGGTGTACAGATTTTAGTATGATTATCCTATATTATGTCTAATATCTACTTATAAGTGAGTATGTGCTATGTGTGTCTTTCTGCTTCTGGGATACCTTGCTCAGGATGATTGTTTCTACTTCCCACCATTTGCCTGAAAATTTCATGATTTCATTGTTTTTAATTGCTGAGTAGTATTCCATTGCGTAAATGTACCACAATTTCTGTATTGATTGCTCAGTTGAGGGACATTTGGGTTGTTTCTAAATTCTGGCTATTACAAATAAAGCTGCTTTGGACATTGTTGAGCAAATGTCCTTGTTGTATACTTGGGCATCTTTTGGTTATATGCCTAGGAATGATATAGCTAGATCTTGAGGTAGCACTATTCCTAGTTGTCTGACAAAGTGTCAAATTGATTTCCAAAGTGGTTGTACAAGTTTAAAGATGCCAAAACCATTCAATGGAAAAAAAGATAGTATCTTCAACAAATGATGCTGGTCTAACTGGATATCTACATATAGAAAAATGCAAATAGATCCATACTTATCACCCTGCATAAAACTGAAGTCCAAGTGGATCAAAGGCCTCAACATAAAAGCAGACATACTAAACCTGTTAGATGAAAAAGTAGGGAGGAGCCTTGAACTCATTGGCACAGGAGACAACTGCCTGAACAGAACACCAACAGCACAGGCTCTAAGATCAACAATCAATAAATGGGACCTCATTAAACTGAAAAGTTTCTGTAAAGCAAAGGACACTGTTGTCAGAACAAAACAACAGCCTACGGATTGGGAAATGATCTTTACCAACCCTATATCTGACAGAGGGCTAATATCCAGAATATATAAAGAACTCAAGAAGTTAAACAGCAACAAATCAAGGAATCCAATTAAAAAATGGGGAACAGAGATAAACAGAGAATGCTCAATAGAGGAAAATATCAAATGGCAGAGAAACAAAGAAATGCTCAGTGTCCTTAGTCATCAGGGAAATGCAAATCAGAATGACCCTGAGATTTCACCTTACACCCATCAGAATGGCTAAGATCAAGAACTCAAGTGATAACACAACACGTGCTGGAGAAGATGTGGAGAAAGGGGAGCCCTCCTCCATTGCTGGTGGGAATGTCAACTTATACAATCACTTTGGCTCTGTGCTTTTCAATACTAACATATGGGCTCGCTGAAGGGACGGCTTGAGGATTAAGAATCCTTTGCTGCTCTTCCAAGTGACTCAGGTTAGGTTCCCAGCTGTCTAAAATCTAGCTCCAGTAGATCTTCTGACCTACGTGGGTACTCAAACGTGCATGGCATACATATACACAGATATGAAAACCTGCACACACAAATAAAACAAATCTTAAAAAAATAAGATTAATGTATTGACTCCATGAATTATCAACATTGATGTTTCCACTTGTGGATTACACTAGATTGTACTGGACCACAAACACAGTTTTAATTGGGTTTAAATTATTTTCTGATAAATTTGACTTAATCACACAGAAAAAAAGATGATCCAATATCATTAAATGCATATATCATACACTATTATGCTAAAAGTTGCCATTTGCTTTATCTTCAATTAAGCCACATCATTATAATATACTAAGTATATGAATGGCAGAGTGAATGTGGTGTGGGGGTTATATATAGTACAAAACATATCAAAGTTTTTGATTATTATATGGTGAATAAATATGCAAATGTGAATATGGGTCTAGTAGAGTGTTTTATAAGTTTCTAATAGAAGAGTAGATTCATAATAGAAATTTTAGACTCTCAGTGGAAACATTGCTAGAAGATCTTTAAAGTTGGCTATGTAGCATTGAATACCTTTTGCTCAACAGTGCTACTGCTTAATGACAAATTTGCAAAGATTTATATAAAATATGTAGACTTCCGACAAGCCTATGCTCTTATCTAAGGACTGAAGGGGGGAGTTATAATCAACAATTTAACAAGAAGAGATTAAAAGTCCAGTGAAGTCTAGAGTGACAGCTATGCACAGGACACAGTATGGAACACTGAAGGGAAGGCACATAGAACTGGACAGATCCAAGTTTGTATTCAGGATTATCATTAAATGCATTTTGAGGCATTCCTGGCATAGTACTGAATCGATGATCATCAAATCTCTGATACTATGATAAAGACAGAGGACTTTAAATGCTATGTCTCCATTAAAACACGAGGAGTAATAACAACTGTCCTTGTTTCATACAGAGAAATGAGAAACGTGCCTTTCTAGGTTCAGGACCACTGCTTTGAGGCTCAAGGTTATTTCTCAAATGGCTGAAAAGTGCCATGTCTGCAACAGTTGCCACTCAGCAGGTGTCATGTTATGCCGAGAGCTGCCAATCTCCGCTCAACAGGCGTCCGGCCAAAAATAGATAGAGTCGGTTCAGCCAGTGCTCAGCGCCAGCCTGTTGCTGTTCAATGGCCCTTGTTTTGCTACACCTGCTCCATGCTTCACTCTAACCAGGGCAAGAACAGGAACGGGTCCCTCCACTCTGATGATTTCCATGTGTTTAGAGGTTTGTTTCTTCCACCAGCACCCTCCCTCCAAGTTCAAGACAGGTTCATCTCATGCCCTGTAATCTGAGTCTTGGTAGACACTAGTGTGGAAGGGGAGGGTGTGTGTGTGTGTGTGTGTGTGTGTGTGTGTGTGTGTGTGTACATGTGTGTGCACATGGAGGCCAGTAGATAATTTCAAATCATCCTCAGGAGCTGAGCATCTCAGGCACTGCCTATAAAAAGAACAAACAGGTCCTTTCATTGGTCAGGAACTAACCAATAAGGCCAGGCTAGCTATCAGCCTAGGAATCCATCTTCTGGGAGATGAGTCACAAACCCGTGCCACCATGTCCAGCTGTTTTATCTGTTTAATGTGGGTTGGGTTCTATGCTTGCAGTGATAAGATTTGACTAGCTGAGCTGTTTCTCCAGCCCAGAATATATTGTTTTACCCCTGCAAGTGCAAGCAGCATAAAGAGAAAATTACTTTTAAAAAATCCTGACTTATTAGTTACTTCCTCTTTCCTGTGAAAAATATCTGAGAGTAGCCATTAAAGGAAAGGAAGATTTATTTGGAGTTACAGCTTGAAGGAATATAGTCCATCATGATGGGAAAATCTTGATGGTGGGGGTAGCTCATATGGCATCTGGTTCCACCTTTTCAGTAGTCAGGAAGTGGGGACTTTTGGCTCCAAAGATGCTGGCTATAATTCCTAAAGCCTGCCTCACAGCAACCCACTTACACCAACTGGGTTCCACTTCCTGAAGATCCCATAACCACTCTAAACAAAGGCACAGCTGGGGACGAACTCTGAGGGACATTTCACACTAAAACTACAACAGCTGAAATATCAACTTTGACAATATCTCACTGAGATGGAGATCTCAAGGGGGTAGGCTTGGAGTCTCTGTTAAGTATCAACCCAATTCTGAAGATGTGGATACAAGATATTCACAGAAAGTTGGCCAACAGAGGAAAGTAATACATGACAGATACCCAGTAAGTCTGCCCCGAAGGAGGAGAGAGGAAGTGTAATCTCAGCTAACGACCACCACTTCATAGCCTATACTAATGGGAGCTATATCTTATACATGGTTTCTTAGGCAACGAGACAAGTGGGACCAAAGCCAACCCTGTACTTACCACTATCCAGGGCACTTAAACTGTGGGTAAGTCCACCCCAAGGAAACGGAACTTGTATTCTCACTCTAATGAAGAGACACACTAACAAATCAGGAACCTATTTTATTGATTCTCTCAGTGACTCATCAGTACTTATCGCTCTTCATGCATCGTCCTGAACTAGACCCTGGTGACAGAAACATGGGGGGAAAAAGCTGCCTGTCCTGATGAGTTAATGGGCCATGATCAGGAAGCACATTAAGAGGCACTAGCCCTTCTCTGAGAAGCTTCTTTATTAATGTGTCTTATTCACCATCCCTCTCCTCTGGAGATTCCCTTTACTCCAGAAATTCCTCTATCAGTATGTAGAAAAAAATGAGAGATGCCACAATACACAAGCAACACCCTATTATAAGGCCCTTTAGGGGAAACAGAAAGATTCTCAAATATCACACGTTTTATCATCCTAACAGTTATTATCTGTGGGATGGGTATCAACATCCCACCAGTTGGTGGCAGAGGCTCTGGGAATTACCCTCAGTCCTAGATACAGAAAGGCCCATGCATATGTGCTTCAAATTATACCAGGAAATCAGAACAACTCTACCTTGTGACACCGCCATTCTGACACATTGTTTGAAAAGCTAGAGAGATTGGTGGAACGTAAAGTTGAGTAGGTAAAGAAGTGGGGAGAAGAATCCAGGGGAATTGTGAGGTAGGAAATAATATAATCAAAATATGTTGTATATATAAAAAATTAAAAGAAAAGAAGTGATAGAATGAATATATATATAAAGGGATTTGTTAGATGGGTCCATTGGCCGTGGTCTGGGTGGTCCAACAGTGGCTGTCTCACAGCCTACAAGCCAAGAATCTGGTAGGTGTACTGCAGTCCATATATGGTGCTGAACCCTGGAGGATTCCTGGAGAACGGCTGGTCTTCAATCTACACTAGAATTCCAAAGAAAATGGATTTAATACTGGCCATGGGTACAGGATGCTAACCTGTCAATGAGAGCGAGGGCAAACAGGCAGAATGTAAAGTTTCCTTCTACCATGTCCTTTCGTCTGGGCTGCCCAACTTCCAGTGGGTACTCTTGCTTCAAATAATCTGATGAAGAAAATCCCTCCCAAGAGTGCTCAGAAGCATGGATTTTAGTTGATTCCAGAAAAAGTCAACCTGACCAGGATGATTAATCATCACAGTTGCCCATGTCATCTTGAGCATGGATGTAAGTGAAGAACGTCCTCCATGACCCCATCAACTCTTCCCTTGCCACTTTACTACTAATCCTTCTACTCATAACTATCAGATTCATCTTCTCAAGACAGGTTGAATAAGGCTTGCTTGGATTTTGCCTGTACATATGTCTGTGCACCAGTTGCATGCCTGGTGCCCATGGAAGTCAGAAGAGGATGGCAAATCCTCTGAGACTGGAGTTTCAGATGGTTGTGCGCTGCCGCTGTGTGCCGGGAATGAGGAGTCGAACCTGGGTCCTCAGGAAGAGAAGTCAGTGCTGTTAACCACTGATCATCTCCCCAGCCCCTTCTATAAGTTTTATGTTCACTTACATACTCAAAATCTGGGTGACTGTCAACTGTCTATTAATAGAAACTGTATTAGTTTCTTTTCTGTCATCATAAAATGACATGACAGAACAGCTAGTGATAGAAAGGGCTTGTTTCAGCTTACAGCTTCTGTAAGATAGAGTTCGAAATGGTACGGAAGGGCCAGGAGCAGGAGGGAGCAGGGGCTGTCTGCCTTTAGAAAGTAGAGAAAGAATATCTGGAGAATAGCCCCATACTTCCTCCAGGTCCATCTCCTAAAGGTTCCAGAACTTTTCCCCAAAGCTCCTTAACATGAAGTGTCCCTACAGTGCGGATTCAACCTCTTTTCAACCCATGCTTCTCAGGCTTTTCATAGAACTATAGTTACTCAAATCTAAGCCTCTGACAGCAGAGGTTCATACCTTAGCTGCTGCCTTCCTTTCATCTTACAGTTTACACAAAGTCTTCCAGTGCTATCCCTAGATGTCATCTCCACAGAGGCTACTCCACTCTGTTTGGGAGTAATCATCTATACTGTTGAACGTGGTCTATGTATTTGTATGTATGTGTCTATTTGTATCACTGCCTGTGTGTGTGTTTGTGAAGGCCAGAGAACCACCTTGGGTGTCATCTTCAGGCATGCCATCCACGGCCTTTGATTCAGAGTGTCTACTGTCCTGGTACTCACCAATTAGATAATACAAGAAGGAAAGCAATCCCCGAAGGTCCCTGTGCCCCCACCTCCACAGCTCTGTGATTAAAGTATACACCACCATGTCCTGCATTTATTTGTCTTCTGGGCATCAAATCCAGGTCCTCATGCTAGCAAGGCAAGCACCTTACCAACTAAGCCATCACAGCCCTGGAATGTTGGTTTTAATGTTTTCTAAATATCATCTTGAAGCCCTTTTAAGTTCTGTTTTGTAAGCTCTACTTCAGAACAGATTTTGGAGGCTAGATGTTTTGTCACTTCCCTTTATATTCCCTTGGAGTCTTCGCTGATAGTCACTGGTTTCCCACAGTGAGCCAGAACATACAGCCATAGTCATTTCACTCTGCCTCGCTCCTCCTAGGAATAAGGCTTTTGCTCTCTGGGGTCCCAGAAGAAGTGGAATCTAGGCAGCATTCCATGGTATTGCTGATTCTACTTTCCAGTTGAAAACCATCCAAGTGAATGGTTTCTCTGAATGCACACAGGAGGCCTATCAGAGCTTACAGAAATGCCTGAGAGGGCTAACAAAAGTTAGTCTCCTTGGCAACTGGAAAGGAGGCATATGTTGACTGGGCTCAGAAAGTAAAGGTCTTGCTAAGAGAATAGACACGCATACTCCAGTATAATGAATGCATGTGCTTAACTGAAAAAAAAAGGCATTTTATTTGAAATTCCAGGTTAAATCTGCACTCTACTTATGCACTACAACATATGAAACAAAGGTACCAATTAAAGTTGCTCTGTCATGGGCGAATATATGAGAAACTCTAAAAGTGTATGGTATGTTTTTTTTCTGTGCCCATTCTAGCTCCCAACTAATGACATGGAGACCTATTACATCTATTAATAAGCTTTAAGCACTATAGCTGGGCAGATACTCATCTGTTCTAACCAGACTATGCTGGCCTGGCTACTTCCCAGACCCATGCCCTGTTACCTGCCAATTAGTTTCACCCTGCCTTCTCATACTCCATCTGTGTCCTAATGAAGAATCTCTCGCCGCAATCTCCTCCTGGCCACCTTCTCATGATGACCCTTGTAGGTTGCCCTTCTCTCTCTCTCTACTCTTCCCCTCAGACCCTGGGATTGCAAGTACTGCCTCAACTCTCCTGCCCAGCTTTTGGCTGTTCAGCCCTTTATCAACCAATCAGACAGGATGGAGAACAATTTTTATGCAACATAAAGCAGAAGATTTTAGTAATAATGACAATGCCCATGTCAGTACTGCAACCAGATATCTGGGTACAGAAATCAGCAACTGAATACATGATGCACCAAACCATCCCACAAAAAGACACAAAGACAAAATAAAGTGGTACATAGAGGGTATAAGCATATTTCATTGGAGGACCAACTTCTGGCTCCTCGTCCAAACAGGAAAGATAGATACCCATGATCAAAGACGAATAAGAACTGTGAGAACCCAGAAGTCACAGCTGGTAAAGCCGCAATGCAGAGCTCCAAAGGAGTAACTGCACTTATAACTGATTTTAGTTTTGACTGAACTTGCTGTTTGCTGCTTTCTTTCACCACCTGCAATAGGTTGGAGATTTGGTCCTGGGGTCATGAGAGCAGGAGAGCTGTCTCTGCCCTTCACCAGCTTCAGTACTCAGGAGACCAGGCTTTGGACCTTGCCCAGGTAGCACAGTAGAGCTGACTCTGGTGGAGGGAGCACGAGTGAGCCAGCTCTGAGGGCCTGAGCATGGGAGATATGTCCCTGCCACTTGTCTGCCATGCAGCTGCTTCACCCTCGACTAGCTCAGATACCTCTCAGGCCCAGATCCAGGGCTTTGAATCAGCCCATCCTAACATCTACCCATTAATGAATTGCTAGAGTGCATAAAGGGGCTAGTCCTACAGATCAAAAAGCACAGCATCTCCATGACATAGAACAGCAATGAGAGGAGTCCCAGTGAGTTTCTAGGACTGATGGAGTAGCAGAAGCTTGAGACCTCATACCAGACCAATGAGTCATTACAATGAACATTTGCAAGCAAAGAATTGCGGACAAAGGGGTATATTGTGGGTCATATGTCACACACAACAGCTTCCATAATAAGATATTTTTTCTCTGTTGTAGGGGGAGGTTATAAGGGTGGAGGAAAGGTTTGAGGGGAGAGGGAGATGAGTGGGTTTGGAGTGCGTGGTGAGATACTCACAAAAAATCAATACAAAGTTTAAAAAAATTCACAACCAATCAAAATGCAAAGCTGTGGAGCCCAGTAGGTACATTTACAATACAACTTCTACACCTAAGCCTCGGGGCTCACCATGGAAGAGGAGGCAGAAAGATCCCAAGAGCTAGGGGAACAGGGAGTTTGCTATGAGCCTGTCTCCTATTAAGGTCAGAAGCCAACACCCATAAAGTCTCACCAACATGCCTGTCTAAACATGAGCCGAGCTAGGACAACAATAGACATGCTAAAGTGGATAGGGGAAAACCACGGGGCCTCAAGTCTACACAAGAGCAAGAAGCAACTAAGGAAAGCTGAGAGCAAAGAAGGGTTTCTGGAGAGTTAGGAGTGAGGAAAGGCAAGGGTGAAATGATATAATTATATTTCAATTTCAAAAATAAAAGGAAGCTTTAAGAAAGAAATTTAAACTGAACATTTTACTGGGGAAAAAGGAGGGATGAGATTTCTTTTCCCTGAACATCTGTCATCTAGCAGTCACATTGGAAAATAGATTCTAACATCTCAAAGGCTAAACTTCAGGCTGGGAATCCCCAAGGCAGAGATAGGAAGTATTCCCTAGCTGAGCTTGTCCTCATTTTTCCACAAGCCTCTCTCCACTCCCCAAATGGGCCTTCATGTTCCTGTAAGGGAATGATTGCTGGCATAGAGTACTCAGAATTTTTTGGTAGCATTGCTAGGCTTTGAAAAGGAAAATACAGGATTGAAAAAAATCAGTGAAATTTTAGTAGAACTATGCCTCAAGCGTATTTGTGTCTTGTGGCTATTTAAAGGGGGCCTTTATTAAATTAGCTTATGCAGTATATTCCCAGGAGACTCCCTATTTCTAGGCTTTAGATAGAGCTACAAAGCTGTTCCATGTGCCTTAAGGAGAATGTTCAGAAGAGAAATTTTGTGAATCTTTTCCTGTTTGGCAGAAAATATCTTACATAGAGAAACATTAAATAAACATGTCTGAAGTGAATTTTCTTAATCTTTCTTACATATTGTAACAAAATTGCTCATCAAGATCTATAGACCACCAAGCAAAATTATTGTGAGTGAACCAGACATAACAGAAACTATAGAAATAAAAGGAAACAACCACAGTGAAAAGGAATTTGAAGCATTACACAAACCCCTGAAATGTGAAGGGGTTTGGAGCATACCAGAAACAGAAGGGAACCCTCAGTTCTAGGCACAGGCTTTGTGAATGCCTTACCTGTTTTCTAACCTAGGATCATTTCCAGTTATGAGTGGTAAGTATCCCACCATCTTATCCCCCTGCCTCCACACTAGAACAGCATCCTTAGGCCTGGCCAGAGTCAAGTCTGTGTCAGGAGGACATCTTAGAAGGTTGGTTCCATTCTCTTAGGCTACAGACTCACCCCAGTTTTCCAGGTCTAGCTGAAGATGGTGGATCTCAGCTGTGACATTACAGTAGGGTCTCGCCAAAGAGAGGCACTTTGACTCATTCTCAGCAATCTTGGTAAGGGCTTGGTCCTATCTTGGAGCCTGGTGAACCACATCCAGTTCCCTCTCTACTCTTGCTTCAGTAGCCAGCCCGGATGTCACCACATTGTTGTCTCTATGCCTGACTCCTCACTCTGGATCTTAATGCATGTCCCCACACACCATCCAGCACAAAATGCTCTGTAGAGCAAACATTTGTTTACAGCAGTCAAGAGTCTCCTTCAATCCCATCCACCTACACCATAAAAAGCCAGCATGTCAAGAGGCTTACGCTCCTGTCTCCTGGGGAGACAGTAGGCAGAGAAATGTGGACATGAAGCCTCTTGTTCCCTGGACTTCCAAGTGTCACCACTGCCTCATGGCACAGCTGGCCTCAAGAGCTGCTGGTGGGTTGAGGCTGAGTTGACCTCTGTGCACCTTTGCTGACGTCTTTTCCCTTCCTGGCTTCCCCAGCTTTTTCTCAGGGTCCCTCTAGAAGTGCATCCTTAATGTATCACTCGCACACAAATCCTCCTCTGGGTTCTATTTCAAGGGGCCTTAAGCCAAGGCACCTGTTCTTCTGCACTTACATTGTTGCCTACTGTTCTCTAGGCATGGAGCTATCCAAGTCCCCAGTCCCCAGAGGATGACCTGTGCTAATAAGAGGTTTGATTGCACCTCTTATAAGAGGTTGAGGCTACCTCCACTCATCTTCCAGCAAGGATGGAAAGCCGAGAAGCCCAAGAGCAGCTTCCGAGCCACAGCAGAAACCATTCTTTCTCACCAGGAAGTACAGGAGGCTCTGAGGCGCCATGATACTCTTTATGAAGCTAGCCTTCCATGTTTAGAGTTCTGTGTGTTTCCCCGAAGATCGTGAATACTGAAAATTAGCATTGTGACTCGGTTATTTAACATTTATTCTTAGAACAATTGCTTCTTACCTGTCATTTTGCTATTATGTATTTATAATAAGACACCTGAATTTTATTATTCCTTCTTATTAAATGCCCCTGATGTGCTGGGGAAAAGACAGAAAATAGTTCGTTGTCTTGCCGGGGAACTGACTTTCAAGGAATTCACTGTAATGTCTAATGTTTTCTAACAGTTGTACTCTGTGGCAATGAGCTTGTGAGATGGAAAGCTAGAGAAGTGTTACTTGGAGAAAGAGAATGTGAAGTTAAGACTCCATCAAAGTCACCCAGGCAGGCTGTGAGGAGACAAAAATGAAAAGCTTCCCAATTCTGCGGGGTGCGCTTTACCTCAGCCTTCCTTTTGCTGAAACAGAAATCTCCCCTTCTGGACACTACAGCTTCTCTCTGGAGCCCTTAGGAGGAGCACCTGTTTTTAAAATAGTATCGTAGCTCAGAGGATGATGGGATCCAGGCACAGGGCTGGGATGATTCATCACCTCTGATCCTATGTATATTTATATAAAGGAGAACTAACGTTTCCACTGAGAAATTGTTCTTGGGTATAGTTCATGTGTGTCAGACAAACAGCCATTTTAGGATGTCTTTGAGAAGCAATAATTCCGCTGGGCTCAGGAGAGGAGAACCAGGAAGGGTGAGGACACAAATGTTCCCAGCAAGGTGATAAGCATGGCCCGGGGAGAAATGAAGCAGGTGAGGCATGCAGAACGAAGCATCAAGACGTGTCCACTCAAGTAGATGAGCCCACAGAATAAAAGCTAAACAAAAGCAGCAAGCACAAGAGTGTGTACCGTCAGTCCCCAAACATGAGTTCTTGGCCCGGTTTTGCATTTCCCCTTTGGAGTGGGCCATAAAGATGTGCATACCAATCACCCTTAAAGAAAGAAATAGAGGATTGCTTGTTAACTGTTGGAGAAGGTGAGTTCTGTTCCTCAGTCCCAAAAATGAGATGAAAAGTGAATTCATTCCCATTTCTCATATTTCAGAATATTGTAGAGATTATTATCCTAACAGCAGCCTTTCGGGAAGTTCAAGTGATGGTCATGAAGTTTATGTCTAGAAAATGTCTGAGTATGCTTTATCCTTCCTTCTGTCCTTCTGGCATGCAGATACCTTATAAACCAAGACAGTCAGTGTTAGCCCTAAACCTAACACTCAGGAAGCCAAGGCCTCTGGAGCATCCCTGTACGCTACTGGAAACTACTGATACTTTTTCTCTCGGTAATGGTTCTCTCAGCAATATCTTTCTGTCATGCTTAGTTCAACCATCTTCCATCAAATATAAAATACAAAATATAAATACAAAATATAAATGTGTCTCCCTTTTCCCCTTGTACCTATGATCACATAAATGGATATGTTCACATCATTTCAGGGTCTGTCTTAGGCCTTGTTGCTTCATTTTTACAGTTGGATTTGTATTCTCCATGTCCCTCTCTCCTGACTCGATTTGGCTTCCTTCTGAAAAGATAGTGTATCTAGGTCTTGCTTCTGTCCCCTGGAAAGGTGGGTCCCATAGTTTATGCAACTTTCCCCTGTAGACCGCCCCTCAGATCCCACATAGACCTCTGCTGTTGAAACTCCCTGGCTATACTTTAAAATGCCTCTGCAGACTTCTTGAGACACTTAGAGTTATTTAATCAAAATGTCGCTGTACTCTTGGCTCCACCTGCTAGGGCAAATACTACCAACTGGGTGATTCAGGCATTAGACATTTATTTTTCCATAGTTCTGGGGGCTGAAAGCCCAGGATCACGGTGCCACTCGGGCAGGTTTCTGGGGAAGGGGTAAGGCTCTTTCCCGGGATCCTAGGCAGCTGCCTTCTCTGTCTCCTGGTGGCCTTTCCTTACGTGAGCTGAAGCCTCTAGTATGCCTTAGATAAGCACATAAGTCTTCTCTGATAGAACACAGACCTTAGTCTTATTCAGCTCTTAGTGTCCTACCTCCAGACACAATGACCGTGAAGACGGATGGTCTTCTGCACATGATTGTGTAGAGAACGAGATTCAGTCCTCAGCATCACTTCACTTCAACGTTTTCTTTAGCGTTCTTTGGAGTCACAGCACTCATTAAGCATGGTTTCTCTGTGAGAAACTGTTTTGGAAGCCGCTTGTGTAATCTTCGTGTTAGATTATACTCAGCATACTCTTGGGGTGTTTCTATGATTCTGAGTGTAATTACAATATTGTTATCAATTTCAAAGTAATTACAGGCCAATGATTCCACCATAAGCTGCCAAACTTCACACGAATTCGGTGCTCTATAATTTCACTTCACATCTGTGTGTTCAAGCTTGTGGCATTTGATAGGGTTTTGCTTGTTGGTTGTTCTCCTTTCCAATTTGGCAGAGTGGGAGACTGCAGCAGGAGGGTGCCTGGGATTGCTCTGCTGTATAAATGATAAGCCAACCTGCCTAGGGGGATCTTGTGCAGGGATGTGTACAGCCAACTGTGAGCTTCGATGCCTAGTAACTCAGAAAACCACCAAGGGTCCTCCTGATGAGGATGTGTGAGCCAGATGGGAGTGAAAGGTCTGTGCATGATAGATGGTAGGGCAGATGTCATTGTCATATGTCTGACAATGGCAGAAAGATGTCTTTCTTTCTTTCCTTTTGAAATTCACTCGTTGTTTATTTGGGGAAGGATGTCTTCAGGACCCCCAGTGTACATGTGAAGATTGGAGGACAACTTGTAGGAAGCAGTTCTCACTTTCTGCCCTGTGGGATTCAGATATCAAACTCAGGCCATTAGGCTTGGTGGCAAGCACCCCTATGGTGGTTTGAATGACTATGGCCCTCGTAGGCTCTCTCATTTACGTTTGGTCTCCATCTGATGAGCTGTCACGAAAGAATTAGGAGGTGTGGCCTTATTGGAGTAGCTGTGTTACTAGGAGTGGGCTTTGAGGTTTCAAAGGCCCACAGCAAGCCCAGTGGCTTGTGCTCTCTCTCTCTCTCTCTCTCTCTCTCTCTCTCTCTCTCTCTCTCTCTCTCTCTCTGTCAGCTGCTTATGGGATAAGGATGTGGCTCTCAGCTACTTCTTCAGTCCCATGCCTGCCTGCCTGGTGCCATGTTCCCTGCCATGATTGTAATGAAGTAACCCTCTGAAACTGTAAGCAAGCCCCAAATTAAATGTAAAGACAGCAGGAGAACAATAAATCACAATGGAATTGTGGTTAATGCAGTGCCTGTCCTTTCTGAGCCATCTCACAAGTCTGGTTCTTTCCTGCCTTTTGTATTGTGCTGACATCTACGCCCAGTGAGAAGAATCAGTGCTTCCTGAGGACTTTCAAGTCTGTCTTTATGCCTTTAGAATATACAGAATTCTAGACACTAATAGGGGAACAGTCTGTGACTATTTATGTATATCTTGGTTTCTTTGCTTGTAAAACAATACTTTCTGTAATATTAGTTGGTCTATGGGGTCAAATCTTCTTAAATGGGGTTCCTGAACATGATTATCTGTTTTCATCATCATTCATATTTTTCACCATTAATCCCCAAATACTTATTAGGTTGTGCTCCATACAAAGTATGCCTGATGTACAAGAAAAACCCTTTATTTCATGTCCTAGCTCCAGATAAGCGGTGAGTTTTGCTGCTATCTGTTGTAAAGATTAAGAGGCTAAGATTCAGGGGAGAGAAAAAAATTGTTTAAAGTTGTGAGGCCATTGCTTCATCAAGTCTACAAACTACATGGAAAAAAAAAGCCTGGATCTGGGGAGATGGTTCAGTGGATGAAGCGCTTGTTGCACAGTTGTGAAGACAGCATAGAGCCCAGCATCCATACAAAAGCTGAGCAGATGCAGCAGTCTGCTGGGAGGCAGAGAAGCGCAGATTCCTGCAAGCTTTCAGACAGATAGAGCGGCTGAATAGGCCTGCTGTGGGTTCACTGAGAAACTCTGTCTCAGTAAGTAAAGTGAAGAGTGATCAAGAAAGACACGTGATGTCAATCTACAGACTCTATACATACATACACATGTAGCTTCACATGTGTGCATGTATGCCCATGTACATGCAAACATGGACAAATACGTGCAGGCTCAACACACACACACACACACACACACACACACACACATACACACAAACATACATGAGATTGAAGCAAGATGCTTTATTTTAACTGTACCTTTATCTTCTAAAACACCTGTGTTGAAACAAGTAGGTGGCAGGAGGTGTGAATTGAGAAAACAGGCTGGAAATGGTAGAATGTTTACTGTAGGCCTCTCTTACAGCCTTTGCTTCTCCTACACAAATGCTTCCTGCCACTGTCTGTTTAGGATGGAATGCTGGGGATGAGCTCTGAGGAAGCACACTGTCCATTCACACTCTACTCCCACCCATCAGTGGTTTCTGCCACGGACATTCCGGTCACCCCAAAGAACTCTTTACATTGCCCAGACAAGAGGAACAAAGGCCACTCTTGTCTTCTAGGGGCACATTGATGACAGTAACAGACTATTTCATTGGCTAAGTTAGTGTGGCTACTCGGGGCTCAGGCAGCAGAGGTGAACTGCCTGATGTCCCTGGACCTACATTGAGGAAGCCTTTGGGGTGACAGCGAGGGGGCTCCAGGAGCTCCCAGCTTAGAGCCCTCTCAGCCAATTCCCTGCCTACCTGTTTAACCTGGGACACAGCCAGCAGAGGTGAGCTCTGTCCCCTGAGCTCCATTTTCAGGCCCAAGGCTCCCCTTGCCTCCCTGAGGAGTCCTGGATGAGGAACATCTATCCAACAACAGAGACAGCCAGATGGCTAAAGCCAGCATAAGAACACAACCAGCAAGAGCCAGAGCCCAGCTATCCTATCACAACAAGCCCTGGATATCCTAACACAGCCAACGTACAAATAGATGACTTTAAATCTAACTGTATGAAGATGATAGAGGTCCTTATAGAGTAAATGAATAAATCCCTTAAAAATACAGGAAAGTAAAATCAAACAGGTGAAGAAAATGATAAAATGGTTCAAGATCTGAAAATGGAAATGGAAGCAATAAAGAAAACAGAAACTTAGGGAATCGTGGAGGTGGAAAACCTAGGAAAGAGAACAGGAATTTCAGGTGCAAATAGCAGAATACAAGTGCTAGAGGAGAGAATTTCAGGCATAAAGATACCATTGATGAAACTGATACATCTGCCACAGAAAATGTTAAATCTAAAAAGTTCCTGACACAAAATGTCCAAGAAATCTGGGACACTATGAAAAGGCCAAACCTAAGAATAATAGGAATAGAAGAAGGAGAAGAATCCCAGCTCTAAGGCCCAGAAAATATTTTCAACAAAATCATAGAAGAAAACTTCCCAAACCTAAAGAAAGAGATGCTTAGAAACATAAAAGAAGCTTACAGAACACCAAATATAAAATCCTCAAGCCATATATCAAAACACTAAATGTATAGAACAAAGAAAAAAATATTAAAAGTTGCAAAAAAGCCTGAATTCTCAACAGAAGCTCTAGAAGTCAGAAGGTCCTAGGAAGATATATTGCAGACCACAGACCACAGATTTCAACCCAGATTGCTAATATCCATCAAAATCTTTAATCACCGTAAATAGAGAAAACAAGATATTTCATGACAAAACCAAATTTAAACAATATCTCTCAAAAAAATCCAGCCCTACAAAAAAATACCACAAGGAAAACTTCAACCCACAGAGATTAACTACACCCAAGAAAACCCAGAAAATAACCCCACATGAGGAAATCCAAAAGAAAAGAAACACACACACACATGCGTGCGTACAAGCACACACACATGTACATACACTCTACTACCACCACCATCAAAATAACAGGAATGAATAATCATTGATCATTAATATCTCCCAATGTCAATGGAATCAATTCTTCAATCAAAGGACACAGACTAACGGAGTGAATGTGAAATAGGACCCATCAATCTGCCCCATAGGCACCTGAAGTTTCCACTCCCTGTAGGCAGGCAGGACTTCCAGTGGAGTTAGGGGGACATCAACCCACCCACAAAATGTTTGACCTAAAATTTATCTTGCCTACAAGAAGTGTAGGGATAAAGGTGGAACAGAGATTGAGGGAATGGCCAACCAATGACTGGCTCAATTTGAGACCTACCCCATGGAAGAGAGTCAACCCCTGACACTATTAATGATGCTCTGCTCTGCTTGCAGACAAGAGCCTAGCATAGCTGTCTTCTGAGAGTCTTCACCCAGCTGATAAAAACAGATGTAGAAACTCAGAAGAGGAGGAAGGACTGAGGGAGTCTAGGGGTCAAGGATACCAGGAGAGCAAACTACACCTACAGAGTAAACTAACGTGGGCCCATGGGGGTTCACAGAGAGTGAATCACCAACCAAATAGCATGTGTGGACTGGACCTAGGTGCCCTACACATGTGTAGCAGATGTGCAATTTGGTTTTCATGTGGGTCCCCTAACAATTGGAGCAGGAGCTGTCTCTGACACCCATAGCTGGGCTGCCTTGTCTGTCCTCAGTGGGAAAGGAAGTGCTTAGCCCTGCTTTGATTTGATGTGCCAGGGTAGGTTGCTACCCTTCTCTAAGGAGAAGGGGAGAGCAAATGGGGGAGGGGAATGTGAGGAGAAAAGGGAGGGGTCTGTGATCAGGCTATAAGTGATTAAATTAAGAAATTAACAAGGGAGAGAAAAAAGATATTTGTCAATTAATTCACAATTTTGAGCAAAATAATATCAGTGACCAATGATAAGAATCCCAGATGTGTGCCTAACACTCCTGGCTTAGATAGAGGATTCTGGACAGCTCAAATGAGGACATAGCGGGAGGGAGTATCGTCAACCAGGCTGGTGCCTGCCCAGGGCATCCAGGTTTGTAAATTGGTCCAAAGTGATTTATGAATCATCTGGACTGAGGGACATCTTTGTCCTTAAATTACCCAAGATCAAAGCAGAAGAGGGTCAGAGGCAGAAGCAGGAGAATATTCAATCAGCTCCCCTGAGAATTCATAAACACAAAAGAGAAAACACAGTCACCTTTCAAAAGAAAGCTATTAATGACTGCTTTCCTGTCCTGCTGAACCAGGTAGCAGGGGATTTTCTGGGGGTGAGGCTGGGTCCCAGTCTCTGGGTAATCGGCATGTAGAAGAACAGGTGATTAATTAATTACTAATCTAATAAGAGAGGCTTAACAGACCACAATGAGCAAGTCAGTAAGAAGTGCCCCTCCATAGCCTCTGCATCAGCTCCTGCCTCCAGGTTCCTGCCCAGTTTGAGTTCCTGCCCTGACTGCTTTCAGTGTTGAACTGTTTGTTGTATGAGAATGTGTGTGAAATAAACCCTTCCCTCCCCAAGTTGCTTTGGTCATGGTGTTTCATCACAGCAATAATAGCCTTAACTAAGACATATTTAGACTCAAAAGTTGCAATTACTTTCCACTTATGTAGCCATGGTCAAAGTAATTTGTGAAGAAAAATTTATATGGATGTTCTTATCAAGGAGCTAGGTAAGAGCCAAATTGACAAAGGGAAGAAAAGTAATTTGAAATATATACCTAATTGATAAAATATATTGAATTACATTAATGAAGATAAACAATTAGCCATGAACATATTTAAAATTTATAAAAAATATGTGAATAAAAGAGAAAGGAACAAAATGATGAATGTATATCCATCCATCCATCCTGTCCAGGAATGGTAGTATATACATGTAATCCCAGTACTTGGCAGGCTGAGGCAGGAGGATTGTGAATTTGAAGCTAGTGTGGGCACTAGATCAAGATTAAAAATAAAAGGAAAGAAGAAAGAAAGTAAAGCACATATAGTTTATTAATATAACACCTGTATAAATAGGTGATGAATTTGTTTGAGAAAGGTATCTGGATATAGAAGAAAAATTACAGCAGTTGCCAAGGGAGGCAAGGATATGAGGAAAACAATCTTACTACATTTGAGAAAAAAATAAGTCTGAGTCTGGGTCAAGGGTGTACTGTAATTGAGACAAGAAATTACCGTAGCATGATGGCTATTCCCGACATGGAATCCTATCCTTTGCCTATGCATCAGTGATAACTGTGCATGAGGAACCTCACTATCTGAGCACTTCAGAATTAGAACCAATGATTCACCAGTAGGTACCTTCTTATCAAAAATCTGGAGAAATCTGCAGAGAAGTGTTGAAGGAGGAACGAAAATGGTGAGTTTTAGGCAATGTCCTGGGCTCATCTTTCATGAAGCTCAGGAGTGTAGGAGCAAAAGATATTGGTTATTCTGTTTCCACATCAACCAGTCTTAGTCAGGTCTTCTATTGTCTGGGTAATCGAGACACAACCTTCTTAGATATTCCCATTTCTCTAAGCAAAAACCAAGGATTAACTCTCAGCCACAGAACACACAGAAGCTGAGTGTACTTGGAAAGAGTCAACTAAATATGCAGGGACTTCCACAACACACCGACCACGTGCCCATGTTCAACAAAATGCAACTTTCAAGCACTCAGCAGATATGTCCTGAAAAGCTAGAATCATGTTCCCCAACATGGAAGCAGCCACTAGCCATATGTGGTCACTGATCATAAGAAAAATGGCTAGTCAATAGTCCATAAATAGTTGTGTAAAATAAATTGTGGGTTCTGAAGACTGCTAAGGCAAAAAGAATATACATTATCTCACCAATAACCTTTCATAGTGAATAATCTTGAAACAGAATTTGATATATCTTATAGATCTATAAAATGTTTATTAAAATTTTGCTTCTTTGAACTTCTAATGCGTCTCCTAGAAATTAAATTTATATGCATGGCTCAATTATACTTCTATCAAACATTTTTGACATAAAAATGTATGACTCCCTGCTGGTGATACTGCAGTAAGCAGAGAGAAACATATCCCTTATCTTTGTGAGGGCCACTGCCAGAGGTTACAACAGAAAGCGAATAAATGAATAAGCACACATTCTCATTTATTGAAACCGTGATGGGAGAAATAAGAAGGTGGTTATAATGGATAGCGTGGCCAAAAGATCAATGAGCCAACACACAGCAAGAATACAACGCACATGGAAGGGACTCATTGGGGAGATGTGTTTGAAGACATGTTTTGGATGTAAAGACTGAGATAGTTGTGAGCATGCCCTTGGAACAAGAAGAGAGCTGAGGAAAAATGGAAGATTAAGAATGTGTTCAGTCTATTCCAACCCAGAGGCCATCAGACAGGACAAGACACATCTATGACAGCATCATTTTGTGTTTACAGGAAGTTAGCAGGAGTAATCTCAAGGATGACATGTTACTGCAGACATCAAAGTTGGCACATGCTACTGATGTCTGGAAAAATAATCATATTTGAAAGTTGACTAAGGAATTTTTTTTTCTTTCCCTAAATAAATTCAGACTCATTTCAGCCAGTAATATCTAAAGTAGTTGGAAAACCGAAGTTTTTAAAGGAAGGAGACAGAATATCTGTAATTATATTAAGATAAAAAAATATCGGATGAGGTTCAGTCGAAACAAAGCCACATCAGCCTGTTTATTTTCTCTTTGGAGAATTTAAAGTGATGTTAATGCTCTTATCAGAAACATGCAAGAAATTTAGATAACTTTTTAGGGAAAAGTCACAGTAACATTCTTAAGGGAGATAAATAACAAAATGCTTTTACAATTTAACTGACACTGAAAAAAATAGGGTTGGATTTCTTATTATAAAAAAAAACTTTCCCTGATAAGTATAATTTTACCATAGTTCATTCAGGTTTTACTATTAATTGATATATAATTTAATCTTCAATTTGATTTTTTAAAATTTATTTAGTTATTATTAATTATAGTTTATTCACTTTGTATCCCACCTATAGCCCTCCCTTTTGCCCCCCCCCATCCCATCCTCCTTCCCTCATCTTCTCCCATGCCCCTTCCCAAGTCCGCTGATAGGGGCGGTCCTTTTCCCCTTCCATCTGACCCTAGCCTATCAGGTCTCATCTGGACTGGCTGCATTGTCTTCTTCTGTGGCCTGGTAAGGCTGCTTTCCCCCTCAGGGGGAGGTGATCAAAGAGCCAGCCACTGAGTTCATGTCAGAGACAGTCCCTGTTCCCCTTCCTAGGGTACCTACTTTGATACTGAGCTGCCATGGGCTACATCTGTGCAGGGTTTCTACATTATCTCCATACATGGTCCTTGGTTGGAGTATCAGTCTCAGAAAAGACCCCTTTGCCAAGATTTTTTGGTTCTGTTGCTCTCCTTGTGGAGCTCCTGTCTCCTCCAGGTCTTTCTATTTCCCCCTTCTTTCATAAGATTCCCTGTATTCTGCCCAAAGTGTGGCTATGAGTATTAGCATCTGCTTCAATATCCTGCTAGGTAGAGTCTCAGAAATTAAAAATAAGGAAATCATGAAATTTATGGGCAAATGGTGGGAACTAGAAAAGATCATCTTGGGTGACATATCCTAGAAGCAGAAATACACACATGGTATATACTCACTTATAAGTGGATACTAGACATATAATATAGGATAATCATACTAAAATCTGTACACCTAAAGAAGCTAAGCAAGAAGAAGGATCCTGGGTAAGATGATAAATCCTCATTCAGAAAGGCAAATGGGATGGACATCGGAAGAGGGAGAAAATAGGGAACAGGGCAAGAGTCTATCACAGAGGGCCTCTGAAAGACTCTACCCATGGGACTATTTTTAAAAAAACAAGACAAAACTTTCCCCTTCTTTACATATCCAACCCAAGGGGGCAAAAATCTATTTAAAAAGTACTGAGTCTCATGGAAAATATCGGTAAGACTAACAATTGTAAGGTTAACACAGGAGGATTGCTTTGAGTTTCAGGCCAGCCTGGACTATATTGCAAGACCCTGTCTCCAAAACAACAATAATAAAACAAGATAACAGTGATTTTATTTTTGACTGGCTTGGGTCTTGGAACTGCTTATGTACTCAAGTCTGACTTTGAACTTGAGAAAGATCATGTTTTGTTTTTGTTTTTGTTTTTAGGGGGGCGAGGGGCTGGCTTGGAAGTCCTTATGTAACCAAGATGACTTTGAAATTGAGATCCTCCTGTTTCTACCTCCCAAGTGCTGGTATTACAGAAAAATGTTACCTTGCTTTGTTTTTATGTTGTATTGGGGCTTTATGTTGTACTCAGGGCTTCTCATATGCTAAGATAACATTCTACCCACTGACCTACATCACTTTCCTTAAAAACAGTTAATTTCCAATCCTTTGGTGAGCAGAGAGGTAGGAAACCAAAGACAAAGTTGGACCTTGAAGAAACCTGGTTCTTCCATTGCCTCTTATATAGAGACATTCTCAAAACTGCAATGGTTCATAGAGCCCTTGATCAAATAGATAATGTTAATTCATGGCAAATGACATGGTAAGTGACATCAGCATAATTATATCTTATCTCTGACCCTTTTAGTTGGTAAGATTCATGAGTGGTAGTAATAACTTACATTTATAAGGAGCCACACAACTTGCAAATAACAAGACCATGCATTACCTCATTCCTTTTAGCCAGCCTAAATGTAGAGCATGCAATTGTACTATAAAGAAAGGACTAATTCCAGGAAATGTATGACCTTTTGCCTAATGTCTTAATAAAGATTCAAGAAGTGTGGTCCAGGCTTCTGTTGGAAAGCATCTGTCTTAAGACCTTTGCCTCTCAGGACTCTAACAATTTCAAAAGCATGGTGGTTAACAGTGTGGATCTAGGAGACAGGAGAAGGGAACACAAAGGAGTATGCTGAAGTCCCTTTTCAAGAAGAATCTTGCGAGTTCATTTTCTTGTCCTTGTGACAGAACACATGAAGTGAGGTTGATTTTGGCTCAGAACTTTAGGGTTTTCTGCCCACAACTGACTCCCTTGAATATGAGCTCATGTTCAGGAAGAATATCATGGTGGCAGAGACATGTGGAAGAGGGTGCTGTCTTCATGGTAGACAAGTAACTGAATGTGAAAGACAGGAAGGAGCCGACAATAAGGTCTGCCCAAGAACTTGCCTCTATGGACCTCCTTACCCTAGAGAGGCCTTACCTACTAACAATTCCATAACTTTCCAAAATAGCACACTATCCAGGACCAAACATTCAACTCACAGCTTCTGGGGAGACAGTCCACATCCAAATAATAACAAACAACAACAACAAATACTTTGTACATGAATGAAGAATTACCTAACTTGCTCAAGGCTCCAGTTGTGTCTGACGCGGGGGCTAGTGGCCAGGACTGTTGTTTTCTGTTCAAAGTCAGGTGATGGTTAGTACAGGCATAAGAGAGCTACAGGCTAATCCCATTAGTAAACAAATGACCTTTAGTGAAGCACAGTACTCGTATTCAATGTTGGCATAATATTGACTCAGGCCTTCAGAGACCCAGTTAACTCTGTCAAACATGGAAGATTCTCCCGAGTTTAACAAAACATTGGTTTGTTGGGACAGGAGACATCAGATTATAAAGGCAGAAACTGATCTATACACAGGGCCACTGATAGAGTGACTCAGATTGCCTAAAAGGACGACATTGAATTTGCTCATAAATCAATCATCGTCATAATGACTCTGTAAGCTCCAGGTTCTGCCTCAGAAAACAAGGTGAGAGCGGTTCAAGTTGACACCTGGTGTAGACATCTGGCTTCCACATGAACACACACACAAATGTGCAAGTGCACCTGCAAGCACATATGCACATGTTCATCCCTACACACACCACACACATACACACATATATTGCAACACAAACGCATATGCACAGGCACACCACACACACACTCATGCACACACACTCACTCGCACACCAGAACACAGGCACACACATGCACTTACACACACACACCATGGCCAGTGCCGGGAAAACAACACATGCTACTGTGACCAGTTTTTGCCTGAACCTTGCTCCCCACACTTGTAGAAACAGCACGTTAGTGGGTGAGCCACCTTTCCAGCCCCTGCTCATGTCTTTTTCTTCAAGCCCTTGCTGCATCCACAGCAACCTACAAACTTCTTAATGTGTTTGTTCTCTTTGCTTTCCATTACATTTCCAACTCCTCCTGCTGCATTTCCCTCCAAACTCACCTGTCACCTTTCTCGCTCTGAGGCTGCGGCTGCACAGCCTTGCTGACCGCGCTCTGAGTGACTGTCCTAGGCTCTGTCACTCTTCTTTTTCATATTTTCTTTTCCAAGGATGTTTCCCTTTAACTTTGTGAAAGACTTCTTCCTTCGTAGCTTAGCTGAACTATCCTTTCCCCTCAGAAGCTCTCTCTGATTCCCCTTTTCTGAGGAGACCGTGAGCACAGAGGATCATGGCTTCCTCCCTGAGGCTTCAGTGAAGGCCAGGACTCAGGGGACCGTGCTGGTTTGAGTGAGAATGGTCCCCATAGGCTCTTGAATATGCACGGTTAGTTTCCGATTGGAAGGGGTAGGAAGTGTGGCCTTGTAGAAGGAGATGCATCACTGGGAGTGGCCTTTGGGATTTGGAAAGCCACACCAGGCCAGGTGCTCCCTCTGCCTGCTGCCTGGGATCAGGATGCAGCTCTCAGCTGCTTCTCTAGCACCATGCCTGCCTGCATGCCGCCATGCTCCTAGCCGTGATACTAGATTAACCTTCTGAAGCTGTAAGCAAGCCCCAGTTGAATGTTCCCTTTTATCAGAGTTGCCTTGGTCATGGTGTCTTCTCACAGCAAAAACGTGGTAACTAAGACAGGAAGGAAATCTGTGTGCACAGCTTATTACATGTTGAATAAAACAGCCTGCATGGTCACACACAATCACCAAAACCATGTTTAAATATGCATCAAATAGGTAATTTACTGTAAAAATAATTTGGGAAGCTGGAGAAATGGCTCAGGAGTTACGAGAGCGCTTCCAGGCGATTCAAGTTCAGTTGCCAGCACCCATCTTTGGAGGGGACAGGAGCTCCATAAGGAGAGCAAAAGGATAGTAGACATTGAGTCTATGGAGTTTCCACTCTGAGATTTTTACCCTGATGACTCAGAAGGGCTTACACTGTGCATGCATGGCCACTTTTCTTTTTTAAACCTCATATAGCCTAGATTAGTCACTGTAAATTACTTTTAGTAAGTGCTAGCCCAGGACAGTCACTGTAGCTTATGATTGCTTTGATCCATGGAGAGAAGCTAAGATAGGGCACATAGGGCCATTCAGGTTTAAGCAAACACCTTTGGGACCACCTAAGCAACATTTACTGAATGGCACACAAGCCAGGCTTGGCCTTTAATAGGCAGAAGTCTTCCAGATTAATGTTGAACCCGGGTCACAGCTTCATATGGGGTTACTGGGCACTTAGAAGCAGGATTTTATTATCTCAGCCCTTGGTGAGCATTATGATGTACCTTCAAACATCTGAACATTCTGGCTGCGGACCACAGAGCTGTGTGGCTGGATCTGTGGGGTGAATCTGTGGAGTCCAAGAAACCCCTTTCTATACATTCAAGGGGACAAGGTTTATTAGAAACATCTTTTTTCTTGTGGCTGTGACCAAATACATCACAAGAAGCAACTCAAAGGAGGGAGGGCTTATTTGGATATAGAGCTGAAGAAGATACACCATCCACTGTGGCAGGAAAGGCAAGCGCAGAGGAGCAGGAAGCAGCTGGCCACACTGTGTCTGTAGTCAGGAAGCAGAAGAGTGGCCAAAGAGTGGATGACACTGTAAAAGCTCAAAGCCCCCCTGAGGTGACCCTCGTCCTAGAGCAAGCTTCCATCCACTGAAGGCTCTGCAGCCTTCCCCTATAAAGCCACCAGCCAGAACCAAGGGCTCAAACACATGAGCTTTCAAACCACAACACTGGAGCTGCTGTTTGTTTTCATTGTAATGATGTCTTGAGACTTCAAAACCCCAATTCAGCCTTCTATCAGTCACAGGTGAGAAGATAGTAGGTTTCATTTTTAAAAAGTAAAAGGAGAAAATTATACTCATTTTAAGGACAGCATGCCATCTTCTTGAGATATGAGGGGGGAAAATCAAATTCTTGCAAACAAAAAGATTCTGGATCTTTTCAAAAGGAGTATGATTGAAAGCTTACAATCAATCCCGGAATTAAGTAAAAACACATGCCTCAAAAAAGTCACATCAAAGTAAGGAAAGGTGTATTGATTATGAAATTAGGACTTGATTATGAAAAGTCCTATTCACAAAAGGAAAGTTTGAAATTTAAAAATCTGTACAAATATTATAGGAGGGTTAGATCTCAGAGGTCAGATAGACTGGTATAAAGAGAGAAAGACATACCCAGACTTAACTGGTCTTAAAGAGGGCATCAAAAGAAAAGAGAGCTGTCTTAGCAGCTAGGATGTTTGGAAAAGAGCCCAAAGAAATGCACAGGAGAAAACAAATGAGTCTCTGCAGGAGACCGCAGTGTCTCTACCAGAGAGAACCAGAACACAAGGTCCTGAGAAGTGACTTCATAGAACTACATAGACTGATCAGAGTGAGAACAGCTAGGAAGCTTGGTGGCCTTCACAGTGGCTGCAGCAAATCTGGGCAGATCTAAAAGAATAGCATCAGAAAGGCTAGCCCAAATGAAGACCCAATTTGAAAACTCCTTTAAAATGGTGTAGCCATGGGAATTAGACTAGAAGTACCTTATGTCTCCAGTATCTTTCCCAGATGGACCAGAGTAACCCGTGGGTCCCTATTGCCACTTTTACATAATGCAACTAAACCAAAAGTAAAGCCACCTTTATTTCTAAACCCTGTTGACTTTTGCTTTGATTTCCACACAAGCCTATTTTTTTGTCCCCCAAAATGGCATGGTGCACATCATTAATCCCAGCACTTGGAAGCAGAGGCAGAGGTAAGGAGGAACTCTGATTTCAAGGTCAGCCTGGTCTACAGAGTGTGTTCCAATAATAATAATAATTATTATTATTATTATGAAAATGTAATTATTCATATTAAAAAGGGTTAAATTTTAGACAAAATTTTAAGTTTACTTCTTGCTTATCTTAAAAGGTAAGAAATAATAAGTCTAAGTGATGTGTAGCTGCATTAGTGAGATCATAGGCTCCTTGGTGCTTTGACTGTTTATGGATCTTGGATGTCACAAAACTCTACAGCCCTGATATCACGGAGTGTGAACCCTCTGGGCTTCCCACTTGGACTCCAGTCCTGGCTTGGGAACTGAGCAGCAGATGAATAATTTCCTCTTCTAAGCTGTGGTTTACACCCCTGCAGTTCTACGGCCCCAAGGCTGTAATCAGCCAGCAAACAGCCCACTTTTAAGGGAATTATGGTTGTGAGATATTTGTATAAACCTGTTCAGAAAAGTGAGCTTGGCTTGAGCTTTAACAAAACAGTAAAATGAGCATGTTCTTTCTCAGCAAAGGTCTTCACAAGATGAAAGCCTCTGAGAGAACAAGCTCAGAAATGCTGCTCCTTTTAGTCGAAATTCTTTGAAGAGTAACCATCGTTGGGTGGAAGCAAAAGTTACCCAAATAATCCAAGAAAAGCAAGAAGTCACCCTATCACCTTCACCTTCCTGTTGACACTTCTGCAAGGGTTTGGGTAAATGTCTACAGCCAACCTTATTAACAATTCAGACTTTTCTCTGATTAGCCAAAGAGCCAGCCAGGGAGCAGTTCCACAGTTGCTTCTGCTTCCGGGTTGTTATACTGTTTCATATATTAAAGTTATTGCTTTAATCACTGAAATTAGGGCCTTTATTTCTTAGCAGTTATTATAAATTTGTGCATCTCCATTTACTTATTTGTTTATTGTCCATTTTCTCATCAAACTGTGAATGTCTTAACTGTATATCATCATATATATGTATCAAATGCCAAAAATGTAGAGGGCCCCAATAACCATCATTTGAATACCTAAATTATTCAAATAATTTTGGGCTAAGCATGACAAAAATTACACTTTGCTAAACCAGGCTAAGGTGGGAGATGATACAAATGATGCCTCCTAAGCAGCTCTCTCTGAGGTGAAGCCTACAGAGCGGTCAGCTCAAGAATAGATGAAAGCACAGAACTGAATACGCAAGACCCCTTTGGGGAAGTTCACTGGCAGCGTTAGAATCGTTGGAAATCTCCCAAACTGAACACAGGGGAGACTAATGCTTACATCCAGTGTCTTGCAGTCTGACCCGTTTGGAACTTTATTATTTCCCACTGGTTGATACTATGTATCCAAACCTAGCCTCTGGTCACTGTTTTGCTCATAGTGATATGCGGCTGCATCAGTGAAATCAACACACTTCTTGCTGCTGCCGTTGATTCTTACTCTCTGATGTCATAGAAACTCTCAAAGGTACAGCTACATCCTTGAAAACACTGAGTGTGAACTCCAGTCCTGGCTCATGAACTGAAGAGCGGATGAACAATTTCCTTTCCTAAGCCATGGCTTACACCTCTACAAAATGAAGCCGAAATCAGTTCAACTTCATGAAAATATTGTAGAAAAAAACACTACAGTGTAAAATCCTCGAATTATTACCCATCTTTTGTCCTTATGTTGCATGCTACCTCTTTCTCTACAATTCTTTTTAAGAACTAGAACTCATTATCAAATGTGTATGGAGTGGCTACTGTGTGATAAACATAAACTAGACTATAGAAAATATTAACATATAAATTGACATTTAACATTAAAATTAAAATGATACCAATAGGTACAATTCCTACTATTGTGGCTAAATAAAATCAACAGTGAAATAGAACAGTGAAAATCCCAGTCAGAGGTCATGACGCCCCACAGCTAGCCCATATCATGTTAGTAAGGACCTAACTGTATCTTCATGCTGCTTCAATTTTCCAAACAAAACCACTTTCAAAATAGGAACGGTATTGACATTTCTCTACTTATGCAAACGTTTAAAGAAACCTGTAAAAGTAAACGTTATTGGTAAATTCTTATTGTGTCAGTAAGCAAACTTTTCTCTCCTGTATTTATGTGATGTTTTTATATCTCAGATGGTTTTCTGTGCTTCTCTAACTGCTTTTTAGTGTTTTAAATTTGTATTCTACAGAAATCAAAATAGAGATTGAAAACACACAAGGAGCTAGAAGGAATTTTCAACCTTCCAGTACCCATTTTGCAGTCTCTGAAGCAGACAGAAATCAAAACTGACCACGTCTTCCATTCTTTACTCCAGAACACGACCCCACATCTCCCCTGCTTGCCTAGGTATGTGTAGCACAGGGGTAAGGACCCCTCCCCATGCAGACGGGATGAAAGAATAGCAAAAGAAGGGTTCTGGACAAACCAGTGTATACTTATAGTCACTGTTTAGCTGCCGTCGAGAACTCTTAGGTCAGCAGACCTGAGCTCCAATTGCAGAGCCCACTTCCTGGTTGTATAACGTGGACTACGGACTCTGTACCGCCAAACCTCAGTTTTTGCCACTTTTAAAACAGAGACTTGTGCTGGTTAATTTTAACTGTCAACTTGGTTCGACCAAGAACTGATCACCTGGAAAGTCCCATCTTAATGAAGAATTATCTAGATCAGGTTGGACCGTGGGATAATCTGTGGGGGATTATTTTGATAGCTAATTGGGGTGGGAAGATCCATATTGACTGTGGGTGTCACCATTTCACGGGAGCCTCCCTGAACTGTGTGGGGGTGAAGGAAGCTAGCGGAGCCGGTAGCTTCTACGCGCTCCTCCCTGCCTTTGACTGCGGAGGTGATGTAACAGATCTCCAAGCTGCCGCCACCATGATTTCTCTTCTGTGATGGTCTGTGGCCTGAAACTCTAAGCCAGATAAACCCTTCCTTTATCTGTATTGCTTCCAAGTCATCTTGCTTTTACCACAGCAGCAGAAATAAATGACAACGGGACCCACCATCTTGTTTGGAATGCGGAAGCGGGTTGGCAGTCTGCAACATGATTATCTAATTGTGTGGGTCGCATAGAGTCTCTTCACTAGCCATGGCTTTTATGCCAGGCATACCTTTAGAATCAAAAAGGATAACTGGAAGGAATAATCCACTTCAGTGAGAAACTAGGGTGTTTTGTAGCATATGGTTTTATGGTGTTTAGTCCTGAGAGGACAGGATATGTTGTTCTAAGTAAAAACCAAAGCGGAGGCCTAGAGATTATGATGAACATCTCAGGTCGTAACTGTGGGTTAGCAATAAGATTTTATCAGTGCCTGAGTTTTTACAACTCAGGGAAGCAAAGGACAGTTCCCTCTCAGTAGTTGTAGCTGAGCAGGAGTTGAACATTGGCTGCAATCAGATCAAATTGTTCACCATCTGCTTATGCTAAGATAAAACTCCTTTTCCTCTGTAATAGATCAGCAAGGATTTAAACAGAGCAATTGTCTCAAATTTCAGCATCAAATGGCTGTGTTTATGCGACTGAAACTTGTGCACAGGGAATAGATAAAACACGATCAACCAGGAAAACACAGCCATAGAAACTTTAAGAACCCTGCCTGCATCTCCTGGAAACATTTAGTTTGCATTTTATGGAGGTGGAGAGAGCAGTGGAAATGTACTTAATAAAATCAGTTTTATTATTTTAACACCCAACCTTCAGAAGGCTATTTTTAGTTTTTCTGATCTTTAAAATCATTTCAGGACTTAATTACTTTTGTACTATACATATAGAGTGAAATTTCTGTGTAGTATATTATGCATAATTTATATTTCAAATAAAATATACATTCCAACATCTATTTAGAATCTCATTTCATTTATACATTTTATTTCATTTATTCATTTATTCTGTAATTGAAGGCAGAAGACAAAGCTAGTTAAAAACAACAACAAAAGAATCAAGCCTATAAACTATGAGAATTAAGGAGTGAATTTAACAAAAATAATCAGATATAAAATCAGTGGACCAATTTATTTCTAATGAAAAAATTAGGAAATAGAATTTCATGGAAAAAATAATTGGTTATAATTCATCAAAATCTGAGAGGAATGTAATAATATAATGTTGGAAGCTACAAAACATACCCAAGACAAATTACAGACCATCTCAACACCTGGGGGGGGGGTGGGGGACACGTAAAGCCATAGATCTCTAAATGGCATGTGTCATGAAAATGTAAAAATTTCCTCACATTGTTCTAGAAATACTAAGGAGACTAAATCAAAATTCCCAGGGTGAGGTGTCATAAGGCCCCACTGCCCCTGAGAACAGAGTAACAGTTAGTGGTTTCTGGGGGATGGAGAGGCGTTTTCTTCAGTGGTGTAGACACTGGTGAGCTCCCACGCTCCTGTAAGCAACCCGTCACCTATGTGCCCGTAAGCAACCGCACCACAGTGAAATTTACTGAGTCACACATGTGAAGCCTCAGTAGATTGCTTTTAATTAGCGAGTGAGTTCTAATATTTATATGAAGATGAAAGAGCTAAATAATGTTTTGCAGAAGAGCTAATTCTAAGTTGGAGAACTCACAGTGCCCTGTATCCAGAGTTATTAACTCTATAGTGTCATGTGAGTGCAAAGACAAATGTCCAGAGACACAGACTGTTCTAGAAGCAGATAAAAAGAGATGGATGCTTGTTTTAAGCATGCGTTTAAAAGCAATATATTTTAGAATAATGACTAGAGGTTGGAATTTAAACTTACGATGCTGTGTCAGTTATATATCAATATAAAAATATCCTTGATGCCCAACTTACAATATACACAAAAGTCAATGCCAGGGACAGTTCTCATCTAAATGGGTAAGTCAAAGTAGTAATGATATTCAAATAAAATCATAGCAATGCACTCATGACCTTGGGATCGACTCCTGAATGAGACAAAAAGTGTCAGGTATGTAGAGGTACAGCCCCATCAAAATTAAGAACTTCTGTTCGCGGAACTATTCCACCTGAAGAGTGCAATAGGGCCACCCAGTGACACGAATTGGATTCTCAGGTCCCACATGGCCGAAGGAAAGAACTATTTCCACGAGTTCTCCTGTGACCTTCACAAGTGCACCATGGCAAGTGAATTAGAGAAGTCACTTGAAAAATACTCCCTGAAGAGAATCATATCTGTGCCTTAGTTACACAGTGGCACAAAAATATGTTTGATATGGTGACACACACCAACAGGAAGGAAGGACAGATTACTGTGCTCATCCACAATGAACCTTTCAGACCCTACCAACCAGCTAAGTTTTCCCCTTAATCGTCTCCAACATAGAGACTCACAACCAGAATTGAAAAAACCAAAAAACAAAACAAACAAACAGAAAAACCTGGACTGACATTTCACACAATAGAAAAAAGAAACTTCACAAGTTGAGAAGTTGAGGCATTAGGTAAAAGAAAATGTAAATTTAAAGAACAATTTGATGCCCCTGTGCCCTCATTATATTTTCATTAAGAATTCCAGTTGTTGTTAATACTAGAGGACAAATCCAGGGGAGCTTTGTGAATTGGTACAAGCACATTAGAAAAGCGTTTGTTGAAATGCTAATGAGGACATGGGGTATGAAGAGCTTTTATTCACTGCTGGCAGGGGTGTAAACTGGGGCAGCCGCTATGGAAATTAGTGTAGAGGTTTCCCTCAACACCAAAAATAAAACTACCATATGGTTGAGCTATCCTACTCCTGAGCATATACCCAGAAGACTCTAAATCCTGCCAGAGACAAACACTCATCTTTACTGCTGCTCTGTTCCCTGCAGTGAGGAAATGTAATCAGCCTGGATGTCCATCATCAGGTGAGTGACAATGAAAATGTGGTACACAATGGAATCTGGTTTGTGCAGAAAGAAAAATAAAGTGATACAATTTATTGAAAATGTGTGATTATAGGAAATATTGCATTAGAGAGGTAAACTGATCTTGGAGAAACAAACATCATGTTCTTTCAAATATGGATCCGAGATAGAAAGATAGATAGATAGATGGATAGATAGATGTATGTGTGTGCGTGTGTGTGAAGAGTATGTATGTGTATTGGGGGATGAATAGACAGACAGGCAGATGATAAGAAAGTTAGATGAAAGGTAGTTGTCAGGAAGATAATAGAGACATGATCTATGACTGATAGATCAATAGATTATTAAACAGAGATAGATGGTTAGATGGATAGATAGATAGACAGATTTCATACCATTCATAACGTACTCTAATGCTCTAATAATATGGCTATCTGTGACTGAAATTTGAATGTCTTAAGCTTAAGGGAATATAATTATACATTTCCTTTGACAGCCTTTTTACATTCCCAAGAATAACCCATTCCTTCAACTTTCAGCCTGCCCTCCAATCAGTGACAGGAGGCCATCCTTCCATGATTCTGTGGAGAGACTGTGGACAGCTCAGGCTGGGCATCCCATCACTTCTTTGCTCATGGCTTGGCTGCTGTGTTAAGGGTGTTGATCTCAGGACTCATTTACAGAGCAAAAGACCATCAAAGGACTTAAAGTACAGTCACATCTAAAAAGCCCATGCAGAGTGATGGAAGATTCTCTTCCCCGGGTATTTATAAGGGGAGATTTGAGCCACAGATCAATCTGCCAGTGTAGATCACTTATTCTGGAATAAGACTGACATATCTGCCCTGTGGCTGTGAAGCGAGTTTCTCCCTGAGGTATTTACTCATCATCTGCCCTTAGTGAACTGTCCCTGATCAGGTAACCCCACCTGAGAGCCCCACCTAGCACCTACCACAGGGCTTATCACCTGCTTCCTTCTCTGCAGATGAGGGTCTCAGTGGACCCTCAGAACATCCTGAGAACCAGAAATAGAGAAAGTACTGGCTTTCGTTTATTCGAAATGTCTAAGGGTTGAGATCCCTGCTCTCAGCTTTACCTATACACTTCAGACACAAACCTACAACAGACTTCCATATTGTTATGATGGGTACTGGTGGCCGCCAATACAATAGCTGGGAGATGATGACAGCATCTGTGCCTGCATTTGAACACATCTCTGCCTCCATCCTTCTGTGGTTGATCCTTAGCTGCAGCCATAGTGTGTCAAAATCATTGAGCTAACTCATTTACTTTCATACCATATGGTTCTTGTCTCCTGCTGTGTACTTTACACTAAGTTGGTCGCCTCTTTGTTCGGCCACAAAATATCCAAGGGTGTTTCTGTTCATCTTTGTTGATTAAGCTTCGTTGCTTGTGCCAGAATTCACATGTTCCATGCTCGTATGTGCAGAAGTATAGATGTTGGAGCGGCATTTAGTCACCAAGTGGGAGTGCAATCATGAAGAAAGAAAACCCCAGGAACCTGAAAAAAAGCAGCAAAGTAAAATTTTTACATGAAATAGATCAAAGGGAAATTATGTAAAGCTGCTTACAGGGACAACATGATCTCACAGCTAAACAAAGATCTGGAAACAGCCGGAGTGAAGGCGGGGGTGAGTATCTCGGCCTGACAGGTGACGGGAGCAGCTCGTGGCTAGGCTAAAATGCTGGGGTGGGGCAAGAAAGTGAGGGGAACAAATATTGTCAGGACTCAGAAGAAGGGGTGCCCTGGAGACATGGCACTGCTGGAATCAGGCAGCTCAGCACAGAACACCCAGGCAAAGGCTATAAAATACTCAGTATGTAGGTAATCTTGCTACCACAGTGTTTTCTGTTAGGTTCCCTTTGTTTTCTTCAATCCTTACCACCTCCCTCAATCCAAATCTCCCTTCCCCACCCAGAAACTTCCACATCAGGAGGAAAGACACGCTGAACTGAATATAGTGTGCACAGGTCTCTCTCTCTCTCTCTCTCTCTCTCTCTCTCTCTCTCTCTCTGTCTCTGTCTGTCTCTCTCTCTCTCTCTCTGTCTCTCTCTCACACACATACATAAACACACACATACAGAGTAGGCCTACAGTGCTAATTTATATGCACAGTTTCTGTGCATCCATGTATGGGTGTGAGTTTATCGATGTGTTCTTATTGGTATGCATTCATTTCTCCAAAAGTCAGTTCTGAAGTGCTAGTATTTCAAAGGGCACATGTAAAGAAGCAGAGAACATCCGTTGAGTGGAAGAACTCTGAATGTGGCCCAAAGAATGGCTGAGGCAATGGCTTCTGAGCTATAGGATGGTAGTTTTAAGATAGGAAAAATACCACTAGATGCAAAGTGCAGAGAAATAAGAGGTGACAAGAAATCTGGGGAATTCAAAGACAGTTCTGACAGGAGAAATCTGGTACAATACTGAAGTGACAGGAAATGGTGGTCAGAAACTGAAACATGTAAACTGACTGACAATTTAGAAGCTAGCAAGCAAATTATGCTGTATGTCATTTATGAAGTTAGAAAGGAGACAATGACATGGCTATTCTGTATCCTTCAGTTAAATTGATGACCTTTTAGCCAACATTGTTCACCACAAATCTGGAAAGACATTTGGGGCTAGGGATATGACTGTGGGAATCCATTAAACATGATCCCAAGTACTGCCTGGGCCATCCACTCATCCGCTGCAGTGTTTGACTCCAAGGACTAGGACAGGAAGTGAGACAGGCAGACTACGGTTAAGGTGACCAGCTCTTCAGAAACTGGCAACCAAAGCTTTTAGCCACTTTGACATACCTATTCTTTATTCATGCTCTGGAAGTTCGAGTAGTTCTGAGGTTTAGGTTTCCATGTGCAATGCTGCATTGAGAGCACATAGCTTGACCCCACAATATCATATTGTTACATGGAATATGTATATATGTATACACATACATATCAATGGTTAACTCCATTCACATGTATGAATAGGAAAAGCCTTACAATCCAGCAGAAAGTTTTGGTAATCTATTTTATTTTCCTTTGTCATATTAAGAGGAGAGACAGATGTAATAAAAAATGAAAAAGAATGGAAGTTGTTATCAATGGGGTAACATGCCTCCGGTTGGGAAGAATTGTATCCAGAAGATAAGGATGTTGGTAGAGATGCGATTTCTCTGGATTGATTAGTAGGTGGATGGGGAATAAGGAAGATGAAGTTAGGGACAATTCTTGCTCCCAGATGTGAAGAGGAAGTATGGGTGGACAGCAAGAAACTACAGACTGTCTGTTATTAATGGTAATCTTTTTCTGATTTTGTTTTCAGTTAACTCTTACTAGCATAAAGAACTAGTTCAAAGAGGCAGTGGCCACTGAAGACTACCAGCAGAGGTGAGATCTGTTCCATGACCTCCACATTGTCAACTCCTAGGCAGTGAGCGCCGCTTGTGGTCTGTCTCAGAGACAGTGAGAAATGGAAACTGCTAGCAGAGAGAAGGCAGACATCAGCAACTAGCCCAAGTGACAGCCATCAAGGACTACCAGGGACCTCCAAGCCTGCCAACACCATAGACACCAGGATGGCTGGAGGACAGTGTAAGAACACAGGCAACAAAACCCAGGGCAGTATAGTGCCACCAGAAGACAACAATCCTGCTACAACAAACCCTGGACATGCTGATACCCCTGAAGCTCAGGAAAGTGAACTTACATCTAATCGTATGAATATGTTAGAGGCCTATAACCAGAAAATGAATAAATCACTCAAAAAAGTATAGTAAAACACAAAAAGGCAAAGGAAATGAAAAAATCCCTTAAAGAAATACAGGAAAACACAAGCAAACAGAAGGAAATGAATAAAACTGTTCAAAACCTAAAAAGAAAAAATAAAGAAATAACAACAACAACAACAACAAAACAGTCTGAGGCAATCCTGGAAATGGAAAACCTAGGAAAGAGAACAGGAGCTACAGATGCAAGCACCACCAACAGACTACAAGAAACGGAAGAAAGAATCTCAGCCATAGCAGATACACTAGAAGAAATCAATAGATCTGTCAAAGAAAATGCTAAATCTAGAAAGTTTCTAACAATGAACATCCAGGAAATTTGGGACACCATAAAAGACCAAACCTAAGAATAACAGGAATAGAAGAAGGAGAAGATTCCTAGATCCAAGGCCCAGAAAATATCTTCCACAAAATCATAAAAGAAAATTTTCCTAATTTAAAGAAAGAGATGCTTATAAATATACAAAAAGCCTGTAGAACAACAGAAAAGAAAATCTTCCTGTCACATAATAATAAAAACACTAAATGTACAGAGCAAAGAAAAAAAAATAAAAGCCACAAGGGATAAAGCCCAAGTAACATATAAAGGCAGACCTATTAAAAGCCAGAAGGGCTTGGGAAGACATCCTGCAGATTTTAAGAGACTACAGATGCCAGCCCAGAATACTATACCCAGCAAACTTTCAATCACCATAAACAGAGAAAAAAGATATTCCAAAACAAAACCAAATTTAAACAAAAGCCAATAACCAGACGGTTTTAGTGCAGAATTCAATACCAATATTCCTTAAACTATTCCACAAAATAAAAAACAGACAAAACATTGCCAAACTTATTCTATGAGGTCACAGTCACCATGATACTTAAACCATACAAAGACCCAATGAGAGAGAGAAAGAGAGAGAACTTCAGCCCAATTTCCTTTATGAACATGATAGAAAAATTCTCAATAAAATACTTACAAACTGAATCCAAAAACCCATCAAAAATATCATCCACCATGATCAAGTAGGCTTTATGCCAGGGATGCAGGGATGGTTCAACATATGAAAACCCATCAATTTAATCCGCCATATAAACAAACTGAATGACAAAAACCACATGATCATGGCATTAGATGTTGAAAAGCTTTTTACAAGTTTCAACACTCCTTCATGTTTAAAGTCTTGGATAGATCAGGGATACAAGGCACATACCTAAACACAATAAAGGCAATATACAGAAAGCCAATCTCAAGTTAAATGGAGAGAAATTTAGAGCAATCCCACTCAAATCAGGGACAAGACAAGGCTACCCATTCTCGCCATATCTCTTCAATATAGTGCTTGAAGTCCTAGCTAGAACAATAAGACAACTAAAGGAGATCAAGGGGATAAAAACTGGAAAGGAAAAAGTCAAAGTATTGCTGTTCACAGATGTTATGATAATATACATTAGTACCCCTAACAATTTTACCAGGGAACTCCTACAGCTGATAAATACCTTCAGCAAAGTGGCTAGATACAAAATTAACTCAAAAAAAAAATTCAGTAGCCCTCCTGTATACAAGCAATAAATGGGCTGAGAAAGAAATTTGGGAAACAACACTCTTCAGAATAGCCACAAATAATATAAATATCTTGGTGTAACTCTAACCAAGCAAGTGAAAGACCAGTATGACGAGAACATCCAGTCTCTGAAAAAAGAAATTGAAGATGATATCAGAAGATGGAAAGATCTCCCATGCTCATGGATTGTAGGATTAACTTAGTAAAAAAAAAATGGCCATCCTACCAAAAGCAATCTACAGATTCAATGCAATTCCCATCAAATACCAACGTATTTCTTTACAGATCTTGAAAGAACAATTCTCAACTTCATATGGAAAAACAGAAAATCAAAAACAATCTTAGACAATAAAAGAACTTCTGAAGGTATCTCCACCTCTGACTTCAAGCTGTACTACAGAGCAACCGTAATAAAAACTGCATGGTATTGACACAGAAAAAGACTTGTTAATCAATGAAATTGAATTGAAGACCCAGAAAGAAATTTATACGTGTATGGACACTTGCTTTTGACAAAGAAGCCAAAACCATAGAATGGAAAAATGATAGCATCTTCAACGAAGGGTATTGGTCTAACTGGATATCTACATGTAGAAGAATGCAAATAGATCACCCTGCAGAAACCTCAAGTCCAAGTGGATCAAAGACCTCAACATAAAACAAAACATCAAAACAAAAACATAAAAATATAAAATACACTAGATCTATTAGAAAAAAAAAGTGGGGATCATCCTTGAACTCATTGGCACAGGAGACAACTTCATGAACAGAATACCAACAACTCAGACTCTAAAATCAGCAATTAATAAATGGGACCTCTTGAAACTAAATAGTTTCTATAATCAAAGGACACTGTCAATAGGACAAAACAGCAACCTACAGAATGGGAAAAATATCTTCACCAATCGTATATCCAAGAGAAGGCTAATCTCCAAAATATATAAAGAACTCAATAAATTAAACACCAACAAACCAAATAATCAAATAAAAATTGGGGCACAGAACTAAACAGAGGATTCTCAACAGTGGAATCTCTAATGGCCAAGAAACACTTAAAGAAATGTTCAACATCCTTAGTGATCAGGGAAATGCAAATCAAAATGACTCTGAGATTCCATCTTACTCCTGTCAGAATTGCTAAGATCAAAAGCTCAAGTGACAGCACATGCTGGCAAGGATGTGGAGCAAGCGAAACACTTCTCCATTGCTTGTGGGAGTGCAGACTTGTACAAACACTTCGGAAATCAATCTGCCACTTCCTCAGAAAATTGGTAATAGCTCTACCTCAAGACCCAGCTATACCATTCCTGGACGTACACCCAAAGATGCTCTACCATACAATGACATTTGCTTAACTATGCTCATAGTAGCTTTATTCATAATAGCTCCAAACTGGAAACAATCCAGATGTCCCTCAACTGAAGAATGTATAAAGAAAATGTGGCAAGAGATCACATCCAAAGATCTTCTAGGTCTGTGTGATCAGGCTGGAATACAAACACACCTTTCATCCAGGAGACAAAGAAAAGTAGATCTGGGGCATTCAAGACCAGCCTGGTATAAAGCATGTTTCAAGTAAAGGAAAGCTTTGATCCAAGAATGGCGGTATCCACCTTTAATCCCAAACAATGAAAGTAAAGTTAGTTTGTAGAAGGAAGCACCCATGTTTGAAAGTGATGCCTAATGAGAAGCAGAAAAGGTAATAAATCAGAGAAGATTTGATAGACTAGGATACGCCCCACTCTCACTAGAAGAGAGAAGAAAGGCAAGCTACTTAAGGAGCAAGACACAGAATGAGGGTCAAGGAGGCATTTTTACTGGGCCAGTAATAGGGAGACTGGTTGCAGAGGAAGCACTCAGTTGAAGACCAAATTAGCCAGAGAATGAGGAGCCAGGAGAGTAGAGCAGAATGCTTGAGTTCATTTGAGGCCAAGTAGAGCAATTCAGAGGCTGATAGGAGAGCCAGATTGAATAAGTCATCTGGGAGAGGAGTTTGAGCCAGAACAGCTGAGTTGAAACAGCCAGCCCAGAGCTCAGAACAATAAAGGGTGAACTTATTCATCAGTAAGTCTCAGAGGCTGAAAACGTTCTAGGCCTAGGTTAGATTGTATGAAGGCTTGAAATTTCCAGGACTAGGCCTAAGTTAGCAAAATGAGGTAGTAAGCCTCCCAGACAACAATTGAAATAGCCAAATAAAAGTTACTTTTACTCACTTGTAAGTGGATATTAGCTATATAGTTCAAGATAGCCGTACTACAATTCACAGACCCAAAGAAGCTAAGTAACAAGGAGGACTCAAGGGAGGATACTTGAATCTCACTCAGAAGGGGAAATCGAATAGACAGAGGAAATGCATGAAGAGATGGAACAGGCTAGGAGAGGGAGTGGGGAAGTAATTGAAGGTGAGGATCCGATGGGGGAGAGCAGGGCTGGGAGGCCAGAGGGCTTGGAAAGAGAAGGGAAACCAAGGGCAGGCATTTCTGAGACAAGCTGGGAGACCTGGGGCAGGGTAGGTTCTTGGGAGGATATGGGGAAGACTCTACCCGAGACGTCTAGTAGCTGGGGGATGAGCCATAGAGGCTGAAGAGATCACCCTCTAGCCCACCCACAAAATCTTCCACCCAAAATTTACTCTGCCTACAAGATGTGCAGGGATAAAGATCGAACGGAGATTGAAGGAGTGTCCAACCAATGCCTGGTCCAACCTGAGACCAAGCCCATGGGAGAGAGCCAACCCCTTACTCTATTAAGGATACTCTGCTATGCCTGCAGAGCCTAGCCTAGCTCTCCTCTGAGAGGCTCCACCTAGCAACACTGAAACAGATGCTGAGACTCACAGCCAAACATTAGGTGGAGCTTGGGAAGTCTGGTGAAAGAATGAGGGGAAGGATAGAAGGACCTAGAGGGGACAAGAACTCCTCACGAATACTAACAAAGTCAACTAACTTGGGCCAATGGGGAAGGGGGCTTTATGGAGACTGAAACAGCAACTAAGGATCATGCACGGACTGGACCTAGATCCCTTACACATATGTAGCTGATGGGCAGCTTAGTCTTCATTGTGGGCTCTCTAGGAAGTGGATCAGGGGCTGTCTCTGACATGAACTCTGTTGCCTGCTTTTCGATGACTTACCCCAGGTGGTTTGGTGAGGGGGGGGGTGGAGACTCCCTTTTTCTGAAGAGAAGGGGGAGGGAGGATAAGGAGAAGAGGGTGGGAGGGAGAGAAAGGGGGAGGGTGGGATTGGAGGAGAAGAGGGAGGAGGCTACAATCAGGATGTAAAGTCAATAAATAAACTTCTATGATAAAAACTTAATGATTACATAGCATTATCTACTACAAACCCAATATAATAGAGTTGATATAGTAAAAGTAAGAGGGACATTTTCATGAACATATCACTCATAAAATGCTATGAAATCCATAATCATATCAGACAATTTATGTTTTAAATCATGGAAAATGAACAGAGGTGGCTCTATGCTACATTATGACAAAAAAGTCAGTTCACTAAGCATATAACATTTCTAAAAGTGTGTTATGTGTCAGCATAATTCCATTTACACCCAGCTTTCAAAGCTAAAAGGCTCATGGGACTGAAATGGAATATGGATCGATGGGATTCATAAACACCTTTTGGACTTCTCTCTATTGTCTAAATAAAGTAAAAGCAATAAAAAAAAATCCTCCAGGATGTAAAAAGAGCACACATCATTAGCCAACTTGGGTTAAATCGAGAATTACAGAGGATCTCACTTAACAGGAGTACAAGACACTTTCTTCTTAAATCCAGCTAGAATACTTTATCAAATGCTACAATATTTGGAATCATAGTACAATTTTCAGACAGTTGAAAAGAGCTGAAAACTTACAAATTTCTGTTCTGTAATGGAAAAAAATCAAGAAACAAGTAACAGAAAATTAGCTGGAAGATCTCAAAATAGTTGGAAAATAAATACTCTACTCTGTGCTATTTATTAATGACCCAAAGGGTCAGAAAGGAAGTCTCAAGGAAAAGCATAAAATATTTTGACATAACAAAATTGAAAAACCAAACCAGCAAAATGTATGACCTACAGCTCAAGCAATGCTTTAACTAAGAGGAGTTTCCAGCACTGGGTGCTTACATTTGGGAGCTGTTGAAGTAGCTGGTGACAAGCTTATGCTTAGCATCTGAAAGTCCCTGGGTCTCATCCTTCATGTGCCTGAAGCAAAAGCCAAAATGAAAGTATGATTTGATTTGTCCAGTCTAAGAGGACAACATAGCACACACTTAAGTAACAAACTTAAGTGTTTCACAGACCTGATGCCCAGGCTTGTAGGATCCAGTTGCTGACCAGGTTAGCACTTTCTGAGCCTTCTGAAGAGGACCTTCTCCTTAGCTATTGCTGGCAGGTTTGTGTTAGTATGGCCTAGCTACATGCATACCCATGTTTTGGGTTTTCCTCTGCATCAGGAGAAATGTAACAAACCTCGTCTGACCTCATTACTAACTTAACTAATTAATGTCTTATACCAAATAAACTAACACTTCAAACATTTTCAGGTTTCAACATACAGGAGAGTGAGGGACCCAGCCCAGGAAATCTTATACCAAAAAGATATAAGGTATAAGTCAACAACCCAAGTTTCTACTTTAAGAAATTCCCCAAAGAAAACCAAAGGGAGAAGAAAAAAAATACATAATGGAAGAAAACAGATTAAAATCAGTAACAGTGAAAATATTTATGAAACCAAATTCTTTTTAAAAAGATCAATGTAATTGATACACCACTTAATATGGGACAAACAAACAAACAAAAGAGAGCAGAATTAATAACAATAGACACCTCTCATACTGTGAAAGGATAATACAATATTTCAAATAAATGCACATTTAAACTTGACCGTTCAGACAAAGTGCTATCATTTCTCAAAACTTGTGGTGTTTATAGTGATCCTTAACTAACTAGATAGGATCTTGGATGAGCTTGCTGACAAATCTTTGGGTAGGTCCGCAAGGGGTGTGCTAGATTGGACTAGTTGAGGTGGGAAGATTCACCCTTAGTGTGGGTGACATTATCTTTTAGGCTCAGAATAGGACAGAATTCAAACAGGAAAGCAAGCTGATCTCCAGTATTCATTTCAGTCTCCTTTCAGACTGTGGAAGCAATGTTGCCAGCTGTTTAACCTTCTTGCCACCATATCCTCCCTTCTGTGATGAACAATACCCTCAAACGGTGAGCCAAAACCTCACTCCCTTAAGGTGACTTTTGTTAGATTATTGTCACACCAATGAAGGAACTGGCTAACATGCTACTCAAACTCCAAGATAAATTAGTAAAGAACTTAAATCTACTGAGGAAATTGAAGTAACCGTTAAAACAAATTAATAAATGAAATTTCAAAAATAGGAACGTCCTGGATTAACAGGTTTTGCTGAAAAAAAAACATCGTTTCCTCCGAAGTCAGACTTCTTTCAGGGTCACTTGGTCTGTCAGATGCAGCCCCATTAGGCTCTGCAACACTTGAGTTAGAGGAGACCCAGAAGGCTGCCCCCTGGTGGTGGAGAAGGGAGAACCCATTCGCATTGAAACGTGAGCTCTTTTCCTATGATGCTCTAAGTACGAAGTGAGGACCTTGGACTTCTTTCTCCTGTGCTCCTAAGCTGGTACCCAAGGGCTTCCTGCTACGCATGTCTTTCTGACCAGTGGTTCTTTTTAGAATGTGTGGATGCAGCATGAATATCCTTTGAGGTGTCTGTACTGTCCTAGAGCGCACGGGAGCTGGTGTGTCTTTACTGTGGCGCCACTGTAGAGATGTAATGAGTGAACCTGAACCGACTAAGACATCACTCACTGTCTGTCTTGCTTGCTGATGTAAATTTGATTCTTAGGATAAACTGGCTCAAGAATTGACGCTTGAACTTTTAATAATCAGAGCACTGCTGCAATCAATGGGATCCTTGGAAGAAAATGAACTCAAGAACACGGTATGAGAAAATTTAGGGTAGGACATGCTTGCTCCATGCTGATGGAAATTCCCCATTTGTCTTTTGAATTTAATTGAAATAGCGTTTTAGAGAATTGTGAGGCAAGCTTTGTTCTGTTCCTGTAACCCACAGTCATAGCTATTACTCAACTTCAGGGGGAATTATTCCCAGCATTCTCTTTGTCAAGGGGAAAAATACAGCAAACAAAGCACACTAATTATTTAAAGAAACCCTGTGGGCAATTAAGCTTTTTCTCTTAATACTAAACAAGCAAAACAGGTGGAAAGTAATGTGTGGACTGTCTGCCTTTCCTGTGGCTCCTTGAGTCTCCAGTAGTCCTCGCTACAGGTAGAATGTTTACTTCACATGCAAATTTAGTGGTTAGAGAGGGTGTGCAGCCCCCTTCACAGAGCTCCTTGGCTCCTTGGCCTTTCTCGGAAAGTGGACATCAGCGCACATGCCTCACTGACGCACAGTTCCAGCTTTCACGATGTGCTCTTCAGTTCTGCTAATCCTTCCATCAAATAAGTGGTGATGCCTACAACTCAAAAAATATGTATTTAAGATGTTAAAGTGTGTGTGTGTGTGTGTGTGTGTGTGTGTGTGTGTGTGCGTGTGAATGAGGCTGCAGCAGGAATTGTATCTTGAAAATGGCCTCCGAGGAGCATGACATATGGAACTTTGCATATGCAAAGAAGGATAAGATTTGAATATGTAAAAACTAGAGAAATCATCACAACAAAGGATAACAACAATAACAACATAGTGAATGCATACATGCCACTTGTGGCTGGCACTATTTTGAACCTCTATACATATTAATCAGTAACTTCACCAAACAGCTCTATGTAAGAAGGCTATTCTTTTCAGTACTGGGAGTTGAACCTGGAGCCTTGCATTTGCTAGGCAAGCACTATTTTGCTGAGCCACAAACACAAGCCCCTTTTAAAGTCTGACCCTCAGCTTTTGACCCCCCTGCCTCAGCCTCAGAAGTAGCTCAGGTTACAGTTGTGTACCATCATCATGCCTGGCAGGCGCATACTTTTGTCCCATAGTTTCATGGATGTGCTCAGTGAGTCAGGGAGCGTGGAGAAGTTTGGACATTGTCCTTCTCCAATGTCATTAATGTAAGTCATGGAGCTGGTGGTACATGTAGGAAGATGTCCCTGTGCCAGAACATTCTTCCACGCTACATCAAAAGATATGAAATATGGGCTGCTCTCAGAGTCCAAAGTTCCCGGGGCAGTATGAAGAATGCACAAAGTGGAGAGAGCAGTAGGAGATGCTGCTGGGAAAGGAGGCACAGAGCGGCTGAGAATTGGGAACAAGTCAGTAGATTAAAAAAGTCTTCAGAGCTGGCTCTTAACTCTATGAATTCTAGGTGAGTCCCACCCCTCCCAAACAATAACAAACGGTTTTTGCCTCTGAGGATGGTGATTTTCAAAGAGATCTACACTTCCATCCTTTGCAAATTTAGCAGTGGTCAGTGTTAATTAAATTGAAAGTTGAGGTTGCTATTGGACAGTATGAACTTTTTTTTCCTATCTAGTGATTTCTATAATACACACACACACACAGAGAAAAAGAGAGAGAGAGAGAGAGAGAGAGAGAAAGAGAGGGACAGAGACAGAGACAGAGACAGAGAGAGGTGAGAGAGATAAACACAAGCATCCAGATCCCTACTTTTCTATTCTTTCTCCTGCTTGTCATTTGAGACCTATGTCTGGCTCTTTCAGGAAGCTCGGTCAAGTGGTATCTCAAAGAGGTCTGTCTCTGGGAGAAAGGAGAGAGGCTGCATTCCTTTGCATTGCCCCTGATTGGGGATGGGTTCCTCCAAAGGCCTGCCAGTCCTGGGGCTTTCTTTCCTCTTCTTCACAGCTGCTGTGCAGGGCCACACAGCAAACCTTGTCCACTCTTGGCAGTTTCACAGTGATTCTCCATCATTTCATCCCGGCTTCTCGTTGGACTACACCATCTATCTAACAAAATGAGGATGTCCCAGACATAGTGATTTTTCTCCTGCCCTGACAGTGGTAGGGTGGACAGTAGACAGGAACAGATGTCCTATGTGAGTCTGCAGACCAGGCTTGATAGTCCCCGTACTGATGCTACTGTTGGACTCTTCCCTCCACTAGAGAGAGCTAGCTTATGCAATGAATGATGTGGTTATCAGAGTACTTGATCGAACCCTTGTAATTTTAGGCACCATGTGAATGGCTTCATGAATGTCATTGAGGTTGGAAAAAAACCTATTAACTCTGTTTTACAGGTGAGAAAATTTAAGCAAACTGCTAAATGGCAAAGGATTTAATGCGTGTTGTTTATACTGTTATGGTGGTGCAAAGTCTTTTTTAAATTTTATGATGCTCCTTGGTCTGTCATGCGCAGGGCATTTCTTTTTCCATGTGGGAGATGGACACATTGTATACAGGTAAAAATGCCTCTGAAAGGGCTGGGAGGAAAATAACTCACTCACGCAGCACTTTGAGTGCTTGTGTACACCTCAAATTCACATCCTGAAATCCTAATCCCCGAGGTGATGGTGCTGAGGTCTGGGGTTTGGGGAAAGTAACTGGATCGCGAGGGCAAAGTGCCCAAACACTAGAGGCTCTGGAGGCCGATTTGCCTTACACTGAAGGACCCAGCGACACGGCCTTATTATGGGACACGGATTTGTCTCAAGTTTGGACCCGCTGGCACTCAGTTCTGCAAAATAAACCTGTGTGCTTTGTAAGGCTTCCTGTCTAAGGTGTTTTTGTTAGAGCAGAGTGAAGAAACTACGGAGACAGATATGCTCCGGTGTCAGAGCGTGAGCAGGTCTGCTCGCTCGACTCGGGTTCATAGTCGGGGATCGGGGATCGGAGTCACAGCTGAGCCCCTCATTCCTCCTTCAGAGAGGTGTAGACGCAGCTGGAGTGTCCTGTGGCTGGCGTTTACTTTGTGGAGAGGAAGGTATTGGCTTTCCGCAGTACTCCACGGTGCGGACAGTCGTCTTAAACCAGACTGATGAAAGAGCCTTTCTGATTTCTTTGAATTTTCTTGTTTATATAAATAATTAAAGGGCATGTTTAACCTCTTTTTTTCTTTTTACTTTTATAATAATTTGAAATTATAATATAATTACATTTCTCCCTTCCCCCTTTTCCCTTCCAGCCCCTCCTACATACCCCTCTCCACTCCTCTATGAATCCGTGGCCTTGTTTTACACTACTTGATATTGCATGAATGTATGTGTGTACTGTGTAGATATAATCCGTTCGTTCTGCATAATGTTGCTTGTACGTGTGCGTGTTTTCAGGGCTGATCCTTTGGTACTGGACAGCCACCAGGTATGCTCTTCCCTGGGGATATCACCTACCTCTTCCACTCTGAGCTTTCCTTAGTTGCCTGTACCTCTTGGCGTAGGGCTGTGGACCTGTTGGCTTTTCACCATCTAGTTTGGCGTGCCTACTGGTGTCATCCCAGTTAAGCTCACCTTTGGGCGGACATTTTGGTGATATTCTATGGGCATAAACATTGATGCTAGCAAAGTCCCTGATCCTGTGCCCCTTACAGTCTTTCCACTCCCTCTTTTCCAGCCTTGGGTGTGAAGAGCGTCTTGTAGCGTGCCCCCTGGAACCGGGCTTCACAACTTTGCATTGTGTTGATTGGCTGTGGTTGTCTGTGGTGGTCTCTGTCTGTTGCAAAGAGAAGTTTCCTTACCCCTTCAACATCCTCCGTGTATTCGGATTTCTTTTGTCCCCATTTCTTACGATGAGACACGTTATTCGATAAACACCATGTTAGAACTGCTTCATCTTTCCATCATTTATGATCTGCTCCTGTTGGCTGCCTTTCCTGCTTTCTGAAAGTAAGGTCTATTTTGCTTGGCGCCATGGGCCTTTTAATGAAGGACATGTTCTGATAAACAGATCCTCATGTGATCACATTAGTGGAACATGGCGGAGGGAACTAGCACCAGCAAAGGCGGTTACAGTACCACTGTGTGCCCATTAGTGTGCCCAGTCTTCTGTGTGCTCCATTAGTGACAGAAACATTTTACATAGCACATGACTATGCTAATATAGTCACAAAACATTTTGTTCTTGATGAATGCTTGTGGGGTATGAGTTTCCAGTGTGTTAATTTTTTTTTTGAGTTTTTAAAAATAAACTTAAAGACATTTTTAAGACAGGTTCTTGTTATGTTACCTGTACTGAATTTGAGCATACATGCCGGGCTTTAAAGAGAGGGAGAAGCAGTTATTTAAAAAAGAACTTAATACTCTAAGACACTGTAAGGTGTCCTGGTCTCCTCTATATTTTCTGTTCTAGTTTAAGAAGTGAGTAATTCTCCCAGCACAGGTTCCTCTTCCTGCCACTAGGACTTCAGGTACTTCAGTGCTTCTGGTTCCCAGCTTGGTGCTATTCCTAGGTTATTTGAGCAGCCAGAGTATGTAAACACACATATGTACATGAGAACCCATGGAGTGCTGGTATCCATAAATATTTATGTGACCATCTGCATTGATATTTAGCCAAGCTTTAGTTTGCACCAATGTGTCTAAATTTCTATAAACATACACATTTCTCTTAGTTACTTGTCTGTTGATAAGAAGAGACACTGACCACAGCAACGTATAAAAAGAAAACATTTATTAGGGTTCACGGTTCCACAGGATTAGAGTCCATAAGCATCATGCCAGGGAGCATGGTGGTGGACATAGCACTGTAGCTGAGAGCTACATCCGGATCTATAAACATGAGGCACAGAGAGAGTTAACTGGGAATGTTGTAGGCTTTTACCCCTAGGGAACATGTCCTACAAGGCCACACCTTCAATTCTTCCCAAATAGTTCCACTAACTGGGGACCAAACATTCAGATGGACGAGCTATGAAGCCATTCTTATTTAAAGATACCATGGTATCATCCTAGCCTCTTCCTCTTTCTTAGCTGTAAACTTCTACCACAATAATAGAAAAGCAGTTCCTATTATTTATCAATCATTCATTTACTTAATTTTTTAATTACAGTATAATTGTAGAGCAGGATCAGAATGAATAACTCACATTCCTTCCCTAGGGGAAGACTTTATCAACCTGAGAACAGTGTTTATGCATAGTTTATTTCGCCTTTCGTTTTACAGAATCGACTCAGTTCCAAAGTTACTTGATAAACACTTTGGCGCATCCTTTCTGGTGAGGGGGCTTTATGCATTTTGGGGGAAGCTAGATTCTTTCCTCATATTCTGCATCCAATCCTTGGGCTTCCTCATCTATCAAATTATTTTTGAAAAACTGAGTGGACTAAGGATCACTCTTTGAAGTGCAAAATTCTTTGGGTTTTGGTTAATTCTTCGTGTCACCCATTCACCATATTATCATACCAATGGCTCACTCTCAAATGTCCCCTGCCCTTCAGTGATTTAACCCTCCATTCCCTCCTGCATGGTCTTTGAAAACCACTACAACCACCGTTATAACTGCAGTTTGCCCAGCATGTTATAGAATCAGAATCAAAGGCTTGTCTTAAAGTTTCTGGGAGGATTTTTTTCATGTAGTAACATTCACTTAAAATCTATTCATCTCATCTTCTCATCTGATAGCTATTAGCCATTACACATTATTTAAATATTAAGGGGGCTATGAAGATGATAGGGTTGATAAATTGATTGTTTTACAAGGTAGAGGACATGAGTTTGCTCCACAGAACATGTAAGGCACATGCTTATAGTCTTGGCATTGGGGAGGAAGACACAGGTAGATTCCTGGGGTTCCTTAGCCAGCTAGCCTAGCTGAATCACTGAGCTCCTGGCCCCACTGAGAGAGCTTGTCTCCAAAGCAAGGTGAGTAGCATCATGAGGAACATTATTTAGTGTCCACCTCTGGCTTCCACATACACACATATATATGTGCATGCACACTCCCCACACATGCTGGACACACACTCACACACATAGAATTATGGTTGCCTTCGGGTTTAAAAATGTACATTTTGATTCATGTAATTCTGACTTCAAATAACACTATACCTCCTCATCTGTAGCATAAATACTACAAATTTTAAACAAATTAAAGATTCCTTTGTCATTTCATTCTTTATGATGTTATTTTTATTAATTTTATTTGGCCATGTTCTATAATTATCCAATTTATAGTTTATAATGGTCATGGTGTCTCATCACAGGAGCAGTATAATACAACATTGCTATGCCTAGTGCATTTTGCTAAGTGTACTTTCTAATGAGAGCATGACTGGGTTACTGTCATATTATGTGCTGTACGACACTACCATACTTTACATAATTATTTTAAAGTGTATTCCTTCTGTTGCTTGAGTCTAGACTGAAGCAGCACTCTGTATGATGCCAGTCACAATCTCACACATCTGATGTCCTAAAGTTTCTTGATTGTACCCAGAGGCAGTGTTGGGTGACTGATTGTGCCTTCTCAGTTTCTGTAAGTGTGCTCAGTCTTGTTCATACAGCAACAACGCATCTTTAAGTGATGTGTGACAACATTCACATACTGCTTTATGTGTGTGTGTGTTCACACACGTAGGTGCCTCTGTGAGTGCAAATGCACACACACTTGGCATGCGTGTGGAGGGCAGAGGAAAACCTCAGATGTTAGTCTTCATGTACCTTCGACCATTTTGCTTGGGACTGAGTCTCATTTGCCTGGAAACTCAATATGTAGCCCAGACTAGTAGCCTGTGAGCCTCTAAGGATGCTCCTGTTTCCACCTCCCACCTTATAGCACTGGAATTACAGGCATGTGCCACCATGCTCAGCTTTTTTACTTGGGTTCTAGGCATCCAAACGTAGCTCCACATGCTGGTGAGACAAACCCTTTACCCGTCACACCATCTCTGCATTCATGGGCTGACTTTTTAAAAGACAGGACTTGGCCTTTGAACCTTTCCTCATGTGATTGCTTTTTATTATTTTTCTATCTTTACTTTCATTTTGGGGGATTTCTGTTTGTTCCTTTATTGAGGAGAGCTCCCTGGAAGCATTCATTTATCTTATAATGCTCTGGGTGCATTTTCTTTCTGCCTGCCTTGGTTTCAATCTGTGCTTGCATTACTTGTCGGCACTTTCTTTTTTACTTTGCTGTGAAGTGGACGTTTTTGGTTTTTTTGAAGACTCAGTTTTGTCATGTGATGTTTTGCTGGCTGGACATGTGATGTTTTGCTGTGAACTCTCTTGTGCAAGGGGTGTGACTTTTGGCCATCAGTGAGTGGACTCTGAGAAGAGAACATCTATAGAGGCTCATAGACAGTGAGACATCAATTTTTGGATCAACATTGTTTCACTGATCGTGCTTTGACACTTGATTTCACAGAGAAAAATGTCCCAGAGAACTTCTCTAGGCAATCCAACTGAGTCTTGTGGCTTTCACTGACTTGTCCTGATCTTCTGAATCCTGTTGCTGCTTGGTGTTGGCCTTTAGACTGGACTGCTGGTATCCTGACGCCCAAGTTAGGTATTTTCCAAAAGACCCATCGACCCTGATCAGCAGGAAGTAGATAAAAGAAGTCTACAGCCCTTTTCCTTACTAATCTTCTATCTAAAGTCTGTGGGAAGGGGGTTGGAAGGGAGGTAAAGGTAACCCTAAATAAAGCAGGTTTGTTGAAAAATCTAAGCCTACATTGCTATGGCATTAATTATATTTATTATAAAAGCCCAGTTTGGGAATTACTCCATATACGCTATGTCTTAATATGGTTTGGATGTTTTCTGTCTTTCCATATTGTTTGTTTTTCTTGTTGGACTGTCCTGATTGTTGCTGGGATATGACACACCAGGTGGTCACAGGAACGGGGAATGGTATCTTACACTAATTTAGTAGGCTTGGACGGCCTGAATATTCTCATTATCTAGGTGTTTTGTTTTCATCGCATCCCTGTCTCCCTAGCAAGACTCCTGCTTTCTGTCAGGAGTCGTGTTTCCCCTTGAGACAGCTTCCTTGTGGAGAATCTTCTCGGTGTTTTTGACCAAGACAGTTCTTTCTCCTCTTGCTAGGGTTCAAGAACTATTTCTTAGTTCCTCACTAACTATGTGAGGATGTAACATGATTTCTGCAGGTAGAGCCAGTGTACCAATGCCTAGTGGTGTGACTAGAGCATGGAGGATTTTAGACCCTGAAGTTCCCATAGTGGCTTCCGTGTGTTGATACCAGTATCCTCCCCGCCTGCCCCTGCAAAAAAAATTACAGATTCCTTGAGCCAGGCTTGTCGATTCTCTAGATTGGCCAGTTCCTCCAGGTCTCAGGTCATGTGGCATCATCTTGGCACTGGACCAAGAATAATATATTGATCTATGTTAGTTTTTCCTTGTTGTAAATATGGGAATGATTCAGATTTTCATTATTTTAGTATTACGTTCACTCGATCTATGTTTAAGAAATCATTCTCTCAGCATCACTCTAAATAATCTGGGATATCTACATATGCACGACTGATGTCACTGCTAACATGTGACACTGGTCTATGATTATATTGTGCACTTTCTTCCCTTGTCCCCGTCTTTTTCAGGGGGCCCTTTCTTTCTGGCCCATTATGGATCCAATGTATTTCTAGGTAAATAATACTCAAGAATTGTGCACCTTTATTAGTGACAATTTTGGATTTCTTTCTTTTTCTTTTTCTTTTTTTGTAACATTTTTGTCCAACTTCAGTGTCAAGGCTGTACAGTTCTAATAAAATAGGTTGATAAACGTACCCTTGGCATTTATTTCCATAAGAAAGTTATACAAAATTATATTTATTTCTCCCTCAGATAATTATGGCTATGAATCAGCTGGACAGAGCTTTCATACTCAGAAAGGGTGATGTTCTAGCAATTTCAGCACTGTCTGTAGATTTTAGATGACTTGGGTTCTCCTGGTATTTCTTTCAGTAGTTTTATAACAGTACTTCTCAAGGAACTGTCAAATACAGTCACATAAAAGTTTCAACAATGGCTGTTTATTATACCATGAAGTTTCTGTGGGATGCAAAGTGATGAGAACGAATCTTTAAAACTAGTGGCAAATAACAAGGCAGTGATTAGAATATGGGTGTCTTCAGCATAGGAAGGAAAACTTGAAATTGACAGTATAAAGCATAATGAAAGTAACAGTACATGTATAAAACATTTAAAAATTAAAATTCAAAATATTAGTGTGATATATGGCCTATAAACACACATTAGCAATCTTTACTCAGTAATTATCAGTCTGATCATAAAACCCATCTCAGGTTTGTTTTTTTTTTGTTATAGGAAGACAGACCCTAGAAAACACAGTTTTGTATGATTTTTAACAAAACAATTAGAGACATCTCTCTAGTTCTTGACTTTTTTAATAACAATTTTGACACACATCACAAACCTACATATATTGTTTGCCTTCAAATGAATGAATAGACTATGTTTGATTTACAGCCATGGCTATTAAACAATTTAATGTAAGTCAGCATCAAACACAAACACAAGTCCTAGATCACAATTGTGTTTGAACATTTCCATGCTGATAAAGAGTGACATACTTATTTTGTAAAGTCTATAATTTCCTAACTCTGAATTTCCCAATTAAAAAACTAGGATAATAGAGGCAGAAATCTTTCAGGGAAACCACAGGACTTGAGCCCTTCGTTTCTTTGTAATTTCTTTCTTTCTTCCAAGTCGTTCTTACTGAGCATAGACCATAATCATACACCAGAAAACAGAGCATTTTTCCCTCCAGCGAGAGCAGCAGAGAGCGCTGTTTTCTCTTTGAGGAACAGGAATAGAAGGAGGAGGTTTTAAGGCAGTTATCACATAGCAACAACACACCAGGCCGGCTAGTGCTACTTTTGACAACAAAATTCATTCTGATTATTTTGTTTGTTTGTTTATGACAACCAAAAGTTCATATCCCGAGCTGGCTAAGTGTCATAGTTAAAAAGCCTTCATCCCCACATCTTCCTCCAGTTCTATCTACATGAGCTCACTCAGGTGCACAGTGGTAGCTCCGTGTCCTGTGCACACATTCCCACCTGGGAGTCAGGCTGCTCTGAGGTGAGGATGCCCACCTCTGCTCTCTTGCACATCACCATATACAGATACACATACATATACGTGTGTGTGAGGAGAGTTACTGTTCAGTAGGATTGCCCTTTAACCTGTGTAGGAAAGAATTAGAAGACAAATGCTTCCTCCTTTATGCTCAGGGTGGCTAGCTCAGGGTGATGCCTATGGTGTATCTAGGCTCCCAGAAGCCCTTGCCTCAGCCTCTGCTTTCAGGAACACTTACGCAAAGAAACCATCACGGTAGTACAGTTGCCACTCGCAAGCTACTGGTTCAGGGTCCCTGGGGCCTCAGGGATGCCTGGATCTGGGGTGAGATGCTGCTGTCTTTCTCTCGCCCTTCCTTCACTGCTCTTCTTTCCTCTGGGAAGGGCTCACATGTGACAACAGTAGAAGCCTCTCCTAGCATCTGCAGGGAAGATGAGTCTTGGTCTCATTTAGAAGCCCCTTTACTCACTCGGGACAGGAGATCTGGACAGGGACTCAGGTTACCATGGAGAGAGCTACAAGTTCCATCCTTACCCAGAGGCTGAGGAAAGCAGGCACCAGGATTGCCCAGCCTGGGATGGGCGGGGATGGTAAGGACTGCTTCTAGTTGTGCTGAAAGCAAATAACACATGAATACAGTGCTTTGATATGAAACACCAAGTTGTCAATATCCCACAATGGAGGACACCTGCTGTGCAGGGCCGCCCTTATCACCTGTCAGAACTGCACCTCACATATACAAGCCAAGATAATAAGGACCAGTAAGGGAAGAGCTTTTGTGCGGCCTTGAGATGCTCTCCTCCTTCTCCGTAAACCTGTCTGTTCAGTCCGTCTTGGACTCAGCTTGTGGGCTTCTTCCTCCAAAACTGCACACATCTCACTCTTGGTGTGGTGAGGGCGGGGCTCCCCACACCACTACTGGTGATGGCCTATATTTATAAATTGTTTTAGGTCAAAGCACCTACCTCATGGTAACTAATTGCGTTAGGGGATTAAGCATGGCCAGTCTGTTCTTCGGATAAATGAAGCTCGTTCTGGCTTCATTTCTATTGCTGTGGTGAAATACTCTGACAAAAGAGCAGCCACTGGCAGAGGGCTTTACGCTAGCCCACCATTCCAGGATATAGTCAGTCACTGGCGGAAGTCGAGGCCACAGAAACTCGAAACAACTAGACTTATCACATCCGCAGTCAAGGTCAAAGGGAAGCGAAAGCATGGTTAGTTTCTGGGAGCAGAGGAAGCCCCGAGCGAGTGAAGGCCTGGGTGGTTGTGAGCTGTTGATGTGGGCACAGCCACACAGGAAGCTACAGGCGTTTGGCTCAGTTTCCCTACTCAGATATGATCCCTGCAGGGCGCTAAACCAGCTGATGGGCCGCTGCCTTCAGCTGTTTCTTCCCCACGTTGATTGAGGCAGACAAGACACTCTCCCCAGGCATGCGCACTGGCCCACCTGATCATTATCTTCTCAGGTAACTGAACATTGTGTCAACTCGACAAGTAAACTAAGCATCAGACAGGTCATTCTAGGATTCTCATTTGATGAACTGTGCACTGCAAATCGAATGTATGGCAGATGGGATTCAGGACCTCCCGGTCATATCAGTAAGACCCAGAGTAAATTCTCCTGGGACTTGTTAGAGCAGACACATACACACTTCATTCTTACACAGCCATATATGACCTCATCTCATACAAGAGGCATACAGCTGCATTCCAGGGCACTTTGTATTACAGGGTGCCCATACTCTTTGCACAAAGAAGGATTATACATTTTATCTCTCAATGATGTTCAATTACCATATCTCACAGTACATTTTCATTTGCTCACAAAAGCTTAGGAGAATTTACTTGCCTGTGTACCTTAAATTAAAAGGGCATAAAAATTAACGTGAATTGATTTTTTGAAAGTCATCAATTTGGTTCATCAAAACATAAATTCTTGAATAAATTGATATCGATGTGGAGCGACAGACGTGATTAACATTTCGAGTGACGGCTTGTAGTAGCCTTCAGAACTGACATGAGGATTTCAAAGGAAGAATTATTTTATCCTGTAGATATTTTGGAACAAGATATCCAGAAACAACTGCGGATGTTCCTTCCTGTGAACACTAAACAGGCTCAGCTAACACTCAATGAACGAGGCTATTTGCTTTTCCAGCTTTTTAGAGAATACAGGTCACATGACTTGGCCCTAGTGGAGACAATAAAATTGAGGCTGCCTGGAAATCCAGATCATGAGCACTTCCTCAGTCTGAATGGGCTCCTCACATTGTCCTTAACTGGTGATGATGAAAGTGGTCACCCACAAGAAACTAATTTTTAAAACTCAGCATGTAAACAGTGAGTCACTCTCAGGGTTGGAAGGAATGGGATATGGAAGGTATCTACTAGGTAGGCTGGAAAATCTTCTGTTCCCCACGGGGATCCAGAGCTGAAGCCCTCCATGCAAAGATCAAAGCAGTGGGTGGAGCCTTTCGGAGGTGCTTAGATCTTGAGAGCAGAAATCTTATGAATATAACTAGTGTCCTTTATAAAAGTGACCACAAACAGCGTGCCTACTCCTTTCCCCACATGAGTGACAGGATGGTCATCTGTAACAAGCCTTTTTCAGGAACTTGATCTGTTCGTACCTTGATTTTTCACTGTCTAGCTTCTAGAGTTGTAAGGAACACCTTTCTTTCTTGATGAGCCATGTATTCCACAGTAGTCTTAACAGCTCACACAGGCTGAGGGTACACAATGGCATCTTAAAGGACAAAAGCAAAGTAAGCATGCTCAGTATACTAAACATTTCATATGAATTACACATGAATATTTATACACACATGTAAACGTGGACATACATGCACGCACTGTTACACATGTACTTGCTTATGCATCGGGGAGGTTGGGGAGGTTGGATCCTCAAAGTGAAGAGAGAGAAAAATAAGCTTTAGTGCTTTGAATTACAACTCTCAGAAGGTTTAGATTATGTCTCCCCCAGGTTGGCCATAAAGCAGATTCTGCTGCTTAAAATAGAAATTCTGCTCTAGCAGCACCCAGGAAGCTACACTGTCATGTCAATAAGTAAATACTAGATCAACAATACTGATTTCAACCTTCCGTTAAATCCATACAAAAAGTAAGTAAGCACACTGAAGTGGTGTGCTTGAGCTCTGCTGGCCATGGGTCCATGGCTTCCTAGAGCTTGCCCAGTGGCTCAAAGCCAGATGAGATCTGCACCTGTGCACACCTAGGACCCATTTGGGGGAGGCAGCATCTCACAGCTGGAGCCAGAGAAAGGAGGGAGTGTCTAGGTTTGGTCCCCAGGCACTTTGGGCTTCATCTCCATGCACAGAATAGCGAAGGATGCTAACGTGCTCATGGTGACCTTGCTGGGTGTCCTTTTGGGAAGTGGGGACAAGATTTGAGAGCAGCTGTTTGTTTTGGCATTTTATGAGCACAGATTCTGAGCTCATTATAAACACAGCCCTGGTCTTAACTGTAGAGTACTCTGCCCCTCTGCTAACAGTGACATTGCAGCTTTGCAAATGCTTGCTGCGCAGTACTTTTCAGTGTCTAAATTGCACTCACTAAAGCTTTGTTGGCTCTGCGGTGGAGTAAGAGTGGGGATGGCAGGCAGCAGGTTCTGGGCTGATTGCTAAATTAAGGCCTGATGAAGCCAGGATCAGTGTTGACTGTGTGCAGATGATGAGCAGACAGAATCTACCTGCTGTGGGCTTATTGAATATGTTTTCGCTGAGGGGAGCTTAAACTTAGAAAAGGGAGTGGTCAACAGCATGCAGGATTCCTTTATGTCAGGCTCTGCCAAATGCTTCTGATATAATTATCACAAACCACTTACTTTGAAGTAAAATGTTAGAAACATTTTCCAAGCCAGTGAACAAAAGCAGAATCAAATGGATTTAGGACTATCAAATGTGCTTGTGTGGTTCTCACAGCTTCCAGCCAAGGCAGCAAACGGAATCTGAAATTCAACAGATTCCCTGCCTCTCCACTGTGCACGCAGCTGCATAAAAGCATTAGCCTAGAAGCAGCCAAGAGGCTCAAAGTGGTGGCCCTGGGAATCACTTGGAATCACTCTATTTTTATTAATGCATTTGCCAATTGTAATAAAGTCCAAATTGACCACGAAGGCTGACCTACTCCCTCCTGAGTGTACTTGCAGTTTTGTAGAATCTAGGTTGCTCCTGTAATTTGTTTTGACCTGTGAAACAAACGGAAGCGTAGGTTTAAAAGGACAAGCCCCGAGGCCTTGAACATCTGGGCCTCGCCACTTCATCCTCTCCTTGAGGATGAAGAACATCTACGGAAAGAAGCCCAAAGCAAACTAGCACCAACCAGAAGGACAGTGGGCGATTTGAAACCACGTCTAATCAGGCTCAAACACCAGATTACTGCAATCACTAGAGCCACCTGATGCAACAGAAATAGGGGGATTGCCTGGATGGGTGCATTAAGTAGATACCTTTGCATAGTGGAGTGAATGAATTATCATTGCTTTTAAGACACAAGACTGGAGGGGGCAGGGTTTTTGCCTTCTAGAAATAAAAAACATCAAACAAACGCAATGGAAACAAATATGTTAGATAGAATTAGTCAATTATATTTTAAGATTACTATCTCCTACTTCCTAATATTAAGGACTTCAAGTTATTCACCCTCTCTGTAGTTTTCATAATACCACCAACTACTATGAGTGATGTTTTAGGGAACCAGTAAGAATATATTTCAAAAGTTTACTGTACCTGACAGGTAGGAAGCACCAAAGAATACCAGCTCATTTAGACAGAAAATTGATTGGAGTTAAAGTATATCTAACGTGGAATCTTTGTACTGAATATGGTTGTGAACTAGGGTAGCTCAGGGATTAAAAATGCTTGCTCCATAAGCTCCAGATCCAGAGATCCTCATGGACATGATAGCCATTCATTCATACTTACAGCCTCAGAAGGCTGAGAGAGAGGATTCCCAGAGCAAGCTGGCTAGGAAGGCACACCATATTGTCTCTGAATTTGACTGTGAGACCCTGTCTCAATGATGCTTGTCTTTAGTGACTCTTTAGACTCTTAGACTCGTAGGTTACCTAGCTATAAGCCTTTTAACTGCTGCATTTCTTTAAAAAAATAAATTATCACATCTTTACTTATTACATATGTATGCCATGCCTGGTCAAGAGCAACTTATGTGAGTTGGTTCTCTCCTGCCAGGTAGGTCTTGGAGATCAAAGTCAGGTCCTTGGCTTGGCTGTGAGCACTTTTGCCCACTGATCCATCTCACTGATCCTTACCTACTTACCTCTAAGTCCTCAGACTCGAAGTTCAGCCTCTTGTTTCAACAACTCCTTCTTTCCTCTGTAGAATCTCAACATCAGACCCATGCTAGAAGGTCTTATGCTTTTACCTCCCAATTTTCTTCTCCACATTTGCCTTAGAGCTGATGATCGAAGTTTGATTCCCAGCACCCATACTGGGTGATTCACAACTACCCGTAATTAGTTCCAGGGGACCTGATGTTCTTGCCTGGCCTCTCTGGGCATTGTTGTGAACACACACAGATAATACACACATTTACAATCAAAGAAAACAATCTTATGATAAGCATATACAAAATATTTAGCAGAATGTTTTATGTATTTAAATGATTTCAACTATCATTTTACTTAAATTGATTTACACCCTCAAGTAAAGCATTTCAAAACTCAGGAAAAAAATCAAAAGTGTGTGAAGAGAGATATTTCCAACCATGATTGTGGTGCTCAGGAAAAGGAGTCCCAAAGAAAGGACTATGGCCAAGCCAGCCTTGTTAGTCTCCAGCTGGAATTAGTGATAATGAGATAAGAAGGGCTAACAGTTCTGGCCAAGGTCCTGCTCCAGATCTCCAGAATGTGCTAATTACGCACTGTTGCTAATCTCGGCAGACCACAAATTATCCCATATGAAAGATTAATGGCATTAGGAATAAATGGAATTTAACATCTTTATGATGATGATTAATTATAGACAAATCAAAATTATGTAAAAGGATGAATGGCCCCAATTCAGGCTGGTTTTAAATAGGCTAGCTCAGAATTACAAACCATCACCCTGGAAAATAAGAGTCAGAGCAAGGACGGGAGCAATTAGTTTAGAAAATTTATATCAAGAGCGGAGTAGAATTTGCTGATTCATTCACCCAGGTTCTCTGTCTTCAAAGTTTCTCAGGTGCAGAGAAGGTGCTATGCTTGCAACTGAATGAATATTGTGTAGAAAAGGGTGCAGACAAAGGTTCTAGGAAGCAGAATGCCACTAAAACCAGAACTCAATCAATTCAGGGCAAGTAAAACACGCTTGTGTGTCTCCTATTAGCGAATGAAGGGCTGAGAGTGGAGAGATAAAATAAGACTACAGCATGTGCAGAAATGTTTAAGAGAATTTGAGGAAAAGGATGTGATTGAAGAGGCTTCACTGGGAAATTGCTTCATATTTCTAGAAGATGGGTTTAGGTGACATTAGACATACCTAGAAACTGGAGTCCTGGAAACAGTAATATCCTCCTAACGAGTAAGTAGATGATAGCATTTAATAAGAAATATGGACTTTTCTGGCAATATAATTAATAAAAAGAACAAAAAAGTTCTTGATAAAAATCGCTACTTGTCTTGAACTCCACTAGATGAGAGAGTTAGGGATTAAGGGGGGGGGTGAATTGAAATGTTAAGAAATTCAGAGAGAAAAAATTTAACTGGTTTTGATTTGTGTGTGTGTGTGTGCTTTACCTAAGAGTCATTTATCAAGGTCTAGCTACATCCCAAAGCCAGTAGAAAGGACTGCCCCTGCCCCTGTAGCCAGCCTGAAAGAAACGAATATATTCTGAAAAGATGCACTAACTATCAGACTACAAAACAGTAAACTCCAACAAATTGTTATTTCTCCAGGAATCTCTGCTCTGAGAAAATACAAGCCTGAAAACTGTTCTCCTTAAAAAAGAGATTCACTGGGGGATCCAAGATGGCTGCCATGAGAGAACACTGTGTCTGAGGAGTAGGAGAGCAGAAACAA
>CM053749.1:10468365-10516640 GCA_028658305.1 Pachyuromys duprasi | reverse complement strand
GGAGGGGGCGGGGAAGAAGGAGATGAGGGAGGGAGTGGGAGGGTGGGAGGGAATGGGGGAGGGGGCTACGCATGGGATTCAAAGTACCCAACCTGTGATTGAGATAAAAATAAATAAATTAAAAAAAAAAAGAGATTCACAGTTTTATAGTCAGTGATTGGTGGATGGCAAGCAAGATCATGCCACGCCAGGATGAATTGGATATTCAGATCCCAGGATCCTTTCTGTCTCTCTCTGTCTCTCTGTCTCTGTCACTCTCTCTTCCTCTCTTTCTCTCTCTTCTTTCTTCCCTCCCCCTCTCTCTTTTCTGATATCACTTCAGGATCCCAAAGATGGACTTGGGAGGTACCTGCATCTCTTTCTTCTTCTTCCCAATGTGGCCACATTGAATACTTTTTTCCCCTGCCATTTCACCATTAATTTCCCTCTCTGAACTGGCTTCTTGGGACATGTACTGTGAACCCCAGTTAGTTAACAAAAGCATAAAGCAAAGCAGGATGTGAATTTTCCTTCCTTCAGAGCAGTGAGTAAAAGAATGGAGCTAAGATTTCGAGCACCGTAGAAGTGACGTGTGAGAGGCTTGAACTGGATATCTGGATGTCAGACATGAGGACAGCACATTTCTGCTGCTATGACAGAATTATTTAGCCTGGCATATCTATAAACAACAGAACTTTATTTCTCATGCTTCTAGAGGTTCACGTCCAAGGCAGCGGCTCATCCTTTATGGTGATGGCTTGTTCTGTGCTCCATATAAGGTACAGGTTGCCAACTGCTGACTAAGATTCTTGAGGCATCTTTTAAAACTGCATCAATTCCAAACTTGATGGCCCCACCCTCAAGACATAAGCATGCCTCAGGAGCCTCACCACTACACATGCTGGTGATTTGGTGTTGACATATGACTTTGTAGGAGCATGCATTAGTCACAGTGCAATTGTGACAATTGAGCTTATGTTAATATGGATCAATAGTAAAAACTGTACTATAGAGCAACAGTGATAAAAACTGCATGGTACTGGCATAGAAACAGACTGGTGGATCAGTGGAATCAAATCAAAGACCCAGAAATGGACCCACACACCAACCAACACTTGATTTTGACAAAGGAGCCAAAATCATACAATGGGAAAAAAGATAGCATCTTCCACAAATGTTGCTGGTCTAACAGGATGTCTACACGTAGAGAAGTGCAAATAGATCCATATTTATCACCCTGCACTAAACTAAAGTCCAAATGGATCAAAGACCTCAACATATAACCAAAAGAATTAAAAGCAAATAATTTGGAGTCATGTGTGTCCAGCCTTTTCCCATTGCAGCAGGACATCTACACAGTCTGTGTTTGAGAACTGCTAAATCGAGTGGTAAAAATTGCCAAAGCCAAAGTCAATGTTTTAACTAAGTTCATAATTTTGTGCTGGGCTGAATTTGCAGCTCTCCTTGGCTGAAGGTGTCTGCGCGTGGCCTGTAGCCACAAGTTGGATCCACCTGCTGATGTGTTGCAAATATAATACAGGAAATGAAATTACTGTTTGAAAAAAAAAGTACACATGTACAACCAATATTTAGGTCACTGGCCTCATGATCAATTCACTTCCTTTTGAATTAGCAAAATGGCAGTGCTAATGGAGGCCAAGCTCTAACTATTGCCGTGACCCGAACAATGGCATCATTTCCAGGCCTGCCAAACCCTTTCTGCCCTCACTAATTCTCAGATAAAGACTGTGACCTGAAGTGGCTCAGAGGTCCCTGGGCAAAGAGTGGTTAATGTGAGAATGAAACATCCGTCTCTTTTGCTTTCTATCGTGGGGAAAGAAAATAATCTGTCTGCCAAGGAAAAGAAAAATTAGAAATGAAACTCTAAAAGAATGGCAGAAACAAAAAACCGAGCTCAATTTAAGACTGGGTTCAGTATGTCTTCCTGGAACACCTGCCTTTTAGAAAAAACAGTAGGAATAAACAAGGGTTGAGTGCATGAGAATGCCCCAGTGACCCCAGTTTAAAACCATACTAATAAACTATGTGTGAGAACCCTCTCCTAACTGGACATTCGGTGTAATTTTCACTCCTTATCTATAAAGCACTAGGGTTAACTTTTCATAACAGAAATCCAGTTAATGCTTTTTAGCAAATATGCTTAGAAGTTGAACTTTATTGTCCTGTCCCTAATGGCCCTTCCACTGGGTCCCAGGTTCAGTTCTCTCCCTTCTCACCAAGATGAGGTTCCCATGGGCTTCCTTCCTGCTTCACAACTGCATCCCAGATTATTTACCTGGCAGAGTTCTTCATGCCATTTAGCACTTGGCTCAGATACAACTTTCTTGAAGATTTTCCCACCAATCCAAGCATCTTAAACACCAAATTGCTTGTTCACATACCCTCTTGTCTTCCCACAGCAGGACTGGTCACCATCTATAACTAACATGGTTTTGTTGTTATTGTTTTTTAATGTGTGTGGACTTTATGTCCACTAGAATGGGAGATGTCTGAAGACAAATGTTCCATTTGTTCTCTTTTGATGTGGCTACAGTCCCTGAGTAAGTGAATGCCCCCACGACAGGAGCTCATCATGCATGTTGAATGAACAGAAGGCAGATACTATGACCCCTGTAGAGACAGAGTTTTATTGAGTTCCAAGAAGCCAACTTGGAGTGTGTGGAGAAAATTGCCTTGTTGTGTGTGTGTGTGTGTGTGTGTGTGTGTGTGTGTGTATAGTCTTGGGCTGAAGGTTCAGTTCTATTTTACCTATTTCCCCAAAGAGGCTTTTTGATGGGTGGATGTGAGCCTCAATTGATTTAAAATATTGCTGAGGTAAGAGTGCTTATATAAATAACACGGAAAGTAATTGTGTGTCCTTCACATGCTATTCCTATTCACTACCTGGCCTACTTTAAAGTCCCCGGTAGAACAATCTAATAGTAAAATGAAATGTATAGATACAGACAAATTTTAGGTTTTGCCAAAGAAAGTGGCTAGATGGTCACAAAGGTTTCTTTCCTTAGAAGGAGGGCGTTTCAGGTGTTTGATTTCTGTTAGTTCTTTATGAATCTACACAGGCCTCTCTTGTAGAACACAAAGGAATATGCAACAAAAGAGTTCTACAAAAAAGTAGAAAGGTCTGTAGGTGCTCCCACCAATTGCATTTAAAAAAACCCACAAAACACTAGGCAGATTTCAGCCATATGGATATGGTGTTCTACACATTCCCTCACAGCAGGAGTCACTGTCAACACCTCAGCCCCACACGTGCCTGATGAGCAGAGTCCACTCAAGTGTGCCCTCAAGGAATGAAGACACATATTAAGGAATGGTTAGTGAATGGAGAGAAGGAAGCGCCAGAGAGGATGGAAACATGCATATAGCTTCTTCACTGGTAAGGAAATCTTCATGTTCGCTGATGATCTCTCTTAAGGATACACTCTCAGTTACAATTTCTGCTTCCCATCCCCCTCCAGCCACGCATGTACTAGCCACTTCTGAGCAGGGGTGAAACAGCATTCATGGGCACACAGAGGTCAGGCTTTTATGTGCGCTGATAATTGTCTTTTGGGGCACTGCCACCACCTCTGAGACCTATCTTGTTCTGGCCTTTGTTTCTTTATGGTAGTTTATACCTTTTTCCAGTCCTCGTTGGTCAGAAGCTAATTCTGATCTCCAACATCACGTGGACTTCCTATGCTTTTCTACTCAGAAGGATGTCCTTTTCATGGGGCTCATATCCTTTTATCCGAGTTCAACCTGAACCTACTTGTCTTTCCAGCCCTCCAGGCTGGTTAGTGATACTCATTGGCATTGTTTGTTTGTTTGTTTGCATGGGTCTGTGTATATGGTGCCATTTGTGTGTGTGTGGGTCGCTATGTGCATGCAGATGTGAGTGGCAGGCCTCTGGAGGTCTGACATCCAATCTTAACTTATTCTCACTATTCATTGAGGCAAGATCTCTCACTAAATGCAGCATGTTAATGTCTCTCATGAACCCAATATAGTTAGTCTGGCTGGCCAGCTTGGCCTCAGGATCCATTGTTTCTCCTTTTCTTGGAGTTATAGGGAGAAAGGAATCCCTTACCCACTTGATGTTTATATGGATATTGGGGATCCAACCCCGGTACTCACACATGCAGGGCAAGCACTTTACCCACCAAGCCATCTCCATACAAGCATTGTGGCATGAGTGCACCCCAGCAGGCACACACACACACACACACACACACACACACACACACACACACACGTAACAATAAATGTTAAACTAAAAAACAAAGGTCTGTGCTTGAGTTAAAATCTGAATCTGTAATTGTCGTGGGAATGGCCTGTGAACACATAAGCTATTAGCGGGCTGCAGGGAGCCCTCCGAGCCTAGTATGGGCTGCTCAGTATGCTGACTGCAGAAGGAGCTCCCAGTGACCCCAATTTACTGCTGTTCTCACTGATCGCCTGACATTTCCAAGAATAGTGTTAATTAACCTTCCGCTAGCCAGAGCCCTTAGCAGGGCCTGCGCATTCCGAGGTGCTTCTGCTAGGTGGCATGCTGGCAGTAGCCCTGCTGAGTCGGTTGCTTATTGTCTCATAGATGACTAACTGGGGGGCAGAGAGGCCTGTGGGCATGCGCACCTGTGCTGTGGGACAGGCAGGTGAGGGTGAGTACAGTTTGGAAGTATTTATCAAGAGCATCAAGACTCACCTCTCTAAAACTTGGTGTTGCAAAGCAATGAGTAGAGGGGAAAAAAGTGTTGTTGTGAAACAATGAGCAGAAAAATGCACCAGTGGGAAACTTTAGTCCAAAGTATCAGTGTGATGAGTCAATACTGGGAAGACTCCTCAGTAGTTCTGATTTTCTTGGAGTGTGTGTGTGTGTGTGTGTGTGTTTGTGATGGAATACAGGCAAAATATCCTTGTCCCTTTTGTGAAATATAAGAACTATTTACATACTTAGATTTACAAAATAATTATCCAGGAATCATGAAGTCTCTTTTAACCTTACATGTTGAGAATTACTCTAGGGTTATTGGGAATATTTGTAAAAAAAAATAAAAAAGGTAAATAGGCTGGGCATTTGGCTCAGTGGGTAAAGGCAACTGCCACCAAGTCTGACAATCTCAGCTCGATTCCTGAGACTCAAACAATAGAAGGAAGAGAAATGACTTCTGAGAGTTGTCCTTTGAACTCCACAAATGTGTTATGGCAAACATACACAAATACAGGTACACACGTACACACTTATACATATACACAAACACATAAATTAATGCAAATTATTTTACAAAATGGTAACTATATACAAATGTGTTTATGGGCTAAAAATAATACATAGAAACTGTGTCCTGGTCTTTATTGTAGGTATGCACACATAATTATAAGCGGTACAAATTGTCAAAAAAATTGCATTAGACTTATTTTCCAAACCAAAAATAAGATTATAGGTTAAACTTAAGGTTATAACATAAAGAAACACACACACACAAGCATTATTTGTTGAGCTTGGATATGCTTCTTGTGTTGGGAAATGTATTTTTATGTCTGAGCATGTGGGTTTGGGTTAGTGCTGTACTTCTCAAGGGGACCAGGAGGTGCATGGAGGCTGAGACTAGACTGTGGCAAACTGAAGATCAACCTGGGCAACTCAGTGAGATTCCATCTTAAAAGTAAAGTTAATAATACACAAAAATGCTGAAGACACAGCTCAATAGTAAAGTGCTTGCTTAGCGTGATGAAGTATTCATAGCAGAAGCAACATCCGGTCAGTGAGAAGGAAGTGAACCCACCAAGACCAGCAAAGAGGACAGCTGTGATAGGAAGAGGGACTCCAGGGCTCAGAAAGTGAAGGAAAGAGGAAGCCTGAGTGTCTGGTCTGGGCTAGCACACACTGTGGCTGCATGCACAGATACCGAGGCACCGCGAGAGGCTTCAGTCTTCCCATGCAGCATGGAGGAGTTGGGGTTGAAAGGTATTGGGGGTGGAGGGTTCCAGTTTATAGCAAACACATGGCTTTGCCTATTCATAAGCCCTTGTTTAGATATTGTGATATCTGCCTTTATACGGCATCATAGGAATTTATGAGTGTCAAGACTATTAACACTGATTATCATTGTTTTGTTTTTATGAAGAACTTTTAGCCCCGAGAATCAGAAGGAATATAATATGTAATACATGCTATCACATTATAATTATAATTATTATTATTTGTGTATGTGTGCTGGAGAGATGGGTGGGTGGGTAAAAGCCCTTACCATGTAAGCCTGATCACCTCAGTTAGAACCCTAGGATTCAAGGGGGAAGGAGAGAACTGACTCCCAGAGCTTGTCCTCTGACCTCTACATGCTCACTGGCACCTGCATCTGTACTCTCTCACACAATAATACTGAATAAAAGTGATAGTAATGTGGTGGTTTGAACAGGTTTGGCTTCCATAGATTCATGTGTTTGGATGCTTGGCCCCTAGGGAGTGAAACTATTAGGTGTGGCCCTGTTGGAGGAAGAGTGTCACTGTGGAGGTGGGCTTTGAGGTCTCCTATGTAAGCTCAAGCTATGCCCAGCGTGGAATTCCAGTCCCCTTCTGCTGCCTTCAGATGAAGATATAGAACCCTTGGATCCTCCAACACATGTCTGCCTGGATGTTGTCATGCTTGTTGCCATGATGATAATGGTCTAAACCTCTGAACCTGTAAAGCCAGCCCTGGTTACATGCTGCCCTTCATATGAGTTGCTTTAGTCATGGTGTCTCTTCACAACAATGAAAACCCTAACTGAGAACAGGGATAATAGTCCATTTAAAGATGGTGGGCATTATTGCTATAGTGCTAGGTTCCATAAACCACAGCTGTAGTGGGATTTTCCCCTAATTTATTGGGTTCTTTTTCCTATTTTTCTACATCACCCCTATCCCTTCCAGCCCCCCAGCAACCAGCAACAGCAGCAGAGGGAACAGCAGCCACCCCCTCTCTTGGGGCTTTGGCACTGATACACCTTTTGCAAAGTCCCCAGAATTCCAAATATAAACTATCTTCAGCTGGCAAAATCACATCCCTGCCAAAGCATGAGACAAATTATTGTCAGCTGCTGTGGACCATCTGAAGCAGCCCCATATCCCACACCTGGGATTAAAACAAAAAAATTCCCAACATAACTGGGTTTTTAAAGACACAAAAATTCTCAGTACGCATACAAACCTGGTGGGAATGCTTTGAATTTCCACAATGATTCTTCTTTTAGGATACTTTCATATTTACAGAAATATATGATATTTGGTAATAGAGTTTCACGGACCCACATTTAGTTCCCCGCATTATTAACCTGTGAATTATGTGCAATCCACAAGAACACAGCCCACTTCCCAATTTATTTATATATTCTATGATTTCTTCATTAGCATTTTATACTTTATTGAACTCAACTTCTGCATTTATTTTAAGAACTATTCCTATTTTATGTTTTACTTTTATTGTAATTTAATTATTAATCTTAATGTCTAATTTTAATCTTCCATTGCTGTTACAAGAAAACAATGGAAACTGATGTAATGGCTCAGTAAAGGATGTCTGCTGCTAAACCTTATAACTTGAGTTTAATCCCTGGGACACATGTGTTGAAGACAGAGAACTGACTCTCATGTTGTTCTTTGACATCCATTTGCATGCCATAGTACACACACACACACTACAATATAATTAAAAATTTAAATAATAAAAAACAATACACTCATATTATTCCTATAACTTTGCTATTCTGTCACTTATGAGTTCTAAGAGATTTTAGATGGTTTTTCTACAGAAATTATCTTTGAATAAACAGCTTCATTAGTTTCTTTTCCAATCTGAATACCCTCTCTTAAGTTTTCTTTATGGTGTTAGTTAAGGTTATCCATATGGAGCTAAGGCAAGTAGTGGAAGAGAACAAATTGCCTTCTAGTATCAGGGATAAATCATCCTGTTACATTAAATACGATGCTTGGTTTACAGAAAAAGAAAAAGCCAACAGCCACTAAAGCTCAGTCTTGTGTGGTCATAGATCTCCTCCATCTTAGTAAGTACCCTTGATACTTCATAGTTCTTGTGAATTTTAATGCATTCAAGGAGATTTATGCCTCCCCAGTTTCAGAAGAGCGGCTGATTTCCCTTAGATCTTTGTTCTCCAAGGACACAAGAAAAACAGAAAGCTTTGAGTCAGTTCATGTTTATCCCCTTATTACCCAGGCAGGAGAGGAAGTATGGCAGTAAGTAAGGTAGCAGCTCCTCCAGGCTGGAACTTAATGCAGAAATCTCACGGTGCTTCAGAGACTTGCTTCTTTCAAGGTTAGTGTTGAGCCTTCCATTAGACACAATTTAGTATGCACTCTGAACTAAGTCGCCGAGGGGAGGCCATGGGTCCACACACTTCACTGCAACTCCTCACTGTAAGGGCAGGCTGTTTCCTTCTCTATGGGAACGGATCCTCCCATGCTTCTGAAAGAAATCCACTCATTCACTCTAAGGACTTGACCCTGTGGATGAAACCCTCAGTTTAATGTGCTGGTGTGCATCAATCATGAAAAGAAAACTCTCCCATTGCAAAGCTAATTTCTTCCTCTCTCTAACTCAGATGTCCTAATTCTGAACAGCAGCGGTAGCTGTGTAGTGGCTTCTTGTATCACATTTCTTGGTTGACCCTTCACTTCTCCCCACGCGATGACCTGATTTCTAGGCTGGACAACCCTCTTTAGGTAGTCTCCCTTTTTCTCTTAATGTTCCATATTTGATGTCACATCCATGATTTAATGTGGCCAAGGAGACCAAAGGCTTGTGGGTTGGATTTCTGTGTAACTAGGGATAGTGTGTTTGGGATACTTTCTGCTATTCATGACTGAAGAACATTGTGATTGATAAGTGTGTGGCACTTAAATCCCATGTAACTGACACACAGATCCATTATCTAGCTTTGGTATGACCTTACACCCTTTATTTTTTCAGATAATATGAATGACTTTTATTATTATAATCTTTCTCTTCCTAATTTTGGCATGCATGGGATCAAAATCTTTACAGAATGATAACTTACCCTGGAAATGTTTCTTTTGGTGACTTTTTTTCCTTTTCAGAGAGGAGTATTTGTTACTGTCTTCTCAAATTCAATTTTATAAACCAAGTTAATAAAACAGTTATTTTTCTAGGACAACTGGGCTAAAAATATTCTCCAGTCCATCGCCTTATGAGTCTTTGACCTTAATGAGTTCAGATAGGAAGAATGAAGAAAACAAAAGCATTGTGCCCATCATTTTCTGAGATCTGATTCTGCTCACTAACCTGTTTTGGACTGAAAAGCTGCCACCCAATGGCTCATACAGAGACACCAGGATTTGCCCCCTAAAAATCCATTCCCATGACCTTCCAAGAGTTGGAATCCACCCTCCCAAAGTACTCCCTTTAGCCATTTATTAATCCATTCACCCGTCCATTCATCAAATATATAGTAAGTAAGTTCACACCCCTTAAAAACAAAAAGGCATTTCAGGGAAATTTAGGGGCATGAAGAAACCATGTTTAAATACCTCTGTGGTTAATGAATAAACATAATTTTGGTAAGAGAGATTTACATATAATTGAAAGCCACATTAAATGATTATTTTTTAAAGACTGTACTATTTCTAGTGGTTTTTGTTTTGTTTTGGTTTGTTCTGGTCATAAAGTAAACTGCCTGCACAGTTGCTGCCGATACACTACCCATAATTCTGCTTAGAACCTTCCAGGCCATTCCCATTCTGCTGATGGGGCTTTGATTATTTGACCTTCCCTCTTTTTACACTGGAATTTTTCTCTGACAATGTCTCTAAAGTTTCAGTAATTTATGATGTTTTATTATTTGAAAGGCTATAAACTTCTTTCAAATGGTGCGATTCCGTAGTTGCAAGTTTAAGTTTCTCACTTACATTAAAGTGATTAATATGCCCTCAGTAATGCTTGGTTGTGTAACCAAAACCTACATTTCAATACACAGAAATGTTTTTTGCTTAAGCATCCACAGCTAAGGAATAACTATATAAAATAGAATTCCGAAAATCTGTTCTCCTTAATTTCTAAGTGATATTTGTTTTTTTTTTCCAGTTATGGATTTAGCTGCAACCCTTGGTGGAATTAACAGCATCTACTACCTGGTCACTAACAGAAATGACATGTATCTCTAATTCTGGTGCAGTTGTTGAGAATATCTCAAAATAGTTCTTAGTTCACTTTGTCATCACTGATGTTTATTAGAACGGACATCTGTCTTTACCGTGCAATGCATCAGTGAAGGACAATGGTATGATTAACTTCTTGTATGTATGTATTTCTCTAGTGATGAATACCTGTATTCCAATCTGTTTTTCTTGGTAAGCTTTCATATTTTATTTAATGAATGTGAAAACTTTATTCTAGAACACAGTATACAGAATTAAACAGAATAAAGAGTTGCTTTATGGTGCAGAAAATAATAAGTGTACCTAGGTTTTCATAAAAATTTAACGAGAAAATAGACCCTAAAACAGTTAACATCAGAATGCAGGATCTAAGTTTTTCATTTTCTTTTTAAAGACTTATTATTATCATTATTAACACACACCTACAGAGAGAGAGAGAGAGAGAGGGAGAGAGAGAGAGAGAGAGAGAGAGAGAGAGAATGCCGCATGTGTGCATGTGCCTGGAGAGGCCAGAAAGGAGCATCAGATCCCTGAAACCAGAGTTATTGGTGGTTGTGGTTGCCTCACCTGGGCGCTGGGAACTGAACTCAGGTCTTCTGTGGGAGAAGCAAATGATCTAAATGGCTGAGCATCTCTCTAGCCCATCTTTTCCATGTTTTAACACCTGATGTTTCCTCTTCTTTGAGGTGTTCTGCATATTTATTTATTCATTCTCCTCCAGAGCACAAGAATGAGTTTGATCTCAGAGGTATGCTGACGGTAAACTGACTATCCCTGTATCTATATGCCAGACTCTTCTCTGGACACGCTTTCCTACTGTATGATGCAGTAAAAGATACTGGCACCATTTGAACTGTGCATGTGCGCACGCACGCGCACGCACGCATGTGCACGTGTACACACACACACACACACACACACACACACACACACACACTTGGATGTTTTAGAGCTATGCTACTTTTTTTGTAAGGTTGACCATAAAAACTCATTTCAAGAAATTAGGACCAGTTATACTGCTCTAATCAACATGGAGGTGATTTTTCTTCTTTAAGTTCAAAAAGTTTTTCTACACCCCTCCCTCAGAGCTCAGAGGATGTTGTGTAGTGACCATCAAGAGAATATCCCATCCACACTTAGTCAATCTTCCAGCGCCTCCACACTGCCCTAGACGACCAAACAGAAATGTAGACAGACCAGTACTCGGGGAAGTTAGTGAAAAGATGAAAATGTAACCATCTAGACATAAGAAGTTAGTATCAAGGGGCTTTTCCTGTGTGACACTGCACAGCTCTAGGCACTGGGGATGGAAAGAGGTAAGAGAAGAATGTTTAACTGGTATGCTTCATAAAGGGATTTCCTGCTGGTGCCAACACGGTTTGGGGGCATCCCAGGGGCTCACTGTTCCTGGGGTGTTTGGGAGACGGAGCTACTGTCACAGAGTGAAAATTCAGAATTCGAGAGGTGGTTGGAAATTAAGCAGAAAGGACTTCATGTGTTTAGTGATGGCATCAGCAGCTCGCCTAAACATATTTTTGTTTTAACTTTGTGTTTATTTATTTCAGTTTTTAGACACCTCTGCTCTCTCAGCGCAGCCACTTCTTGATTTTGGAATCCTGTTAGGAACTCTCTGGTCAAAGATGCCAAACACAGTGGCTTTGGTCAAATCATGGCTGTTGGTTAAATAATTAATATAGCCTCAGTGGTGCCAAAGTGTATCCATGTCACATCAAGGAAAGAAAACATGGCACTTTCCCTTGGATTAGATTGGCCAGGGATGAGCCCAAGTTCCCAAGTTCAATTTTTCACTTCTTTACCTGTGTCTTCCATCTGCCTGTAGTTTATGGTTTCCGGCTTGTCTGTCGTATGCTTGTTGTGTGTTTGCTTACACCTGCCTGGCATCTGACTGTCTGTGTCTAACAAGGGAATTTTGCTCTGTCTTTTATCAAACAGCATGAGAAACATCACATTCGGAAAGAATGGGGTACACTTTACAGAAATCTTAACAGTTTACTTGCGTAGTATGCAGGAAACCCTGAATTTGATCTCCAACACCACATACACCAATTACACAGGAAGTGTCAAACACTGCTGGGTGTAGATATTCAACAATGCTTCCATCTGTCCTCCCCCTTAACAAAACACACAGAGAGCTATACTCACATATTAGTGACATACTATAAACTGCGTAGAGCTGGAGCTAGAATTTGTAGGCTTTGACTGTGAATGCTCCCACGAAGCCAACATCCTCCAAAGCTTCATCTTCTCCTGTCCTTGCTGCCGTGCGGTCGTGCCCTCAAGCTAACACAATTCAAGTCGAGCCATGGATAGAGCACTACTTTTCTGTCGCTATACATCAGATTGAATTTTAATAAATGGAATAATTCCATAATTTGACTTTGGCTTAGCACAAAAATTATGTCTGGTGTTCACACAAGTTGTTACGTATATTAAAAAGTTTTAGTTTTTGTTGTGCATTATTCACACACACACACACACGTGTGTGTGTGTTCATGCTTCTGTGTGCTGCTACATGTGTATATGTAGTTATGCATGTCTGTGTGCAGGATAACCTAGAATCTAGAATATCTTGGGTGTTGTTTCTCAAATCCTGTCCAGCCTGCCTGCTTTGCTTGCCTGCCTGCCTTCTTTTCTTTCTTTCTTTCTTTCTTTCTTTCTTTCTTTCTTTCTTTCTTTCTTTCTTTCTTTCTTTGTTTCTCTCTCTCTCTCTTTCTTTCTTTCCTTCTTTCTAGGATAGGGCCTCTCATTTTGTATCAGCGATCTGGTACCTGCCAAGTAGACTAGATTGGGATCTAGTTATGTTTATTTCTGTGCTGTGCATGGATAGCTTCTTTTCCATGGATTCTGGGGGTTGAAATCAGGCCTTCATGTTTACAAGTCTACCATTTTTTAAACGAGTTATTGCTCCAGCCTTGTTTTAGTTTTTGTGTTGTATGAAGTAGTGTTATAACTGTGGCTCAACTTGAATTGTGATCCTCTTGCCTCCACTTCCCGAATGCTGGTACGACAGAAATATGCTACCATACCTAGCCCAGCAATTCATTTTCAACTAAGAGTACTATTTCATGTAGGCTGCTAATCCATGTTCCATGTGTTTGACATTAGAATTACTTCCATTTTGGGGTTATGACAAATAAAGTTCTTCTGTGCATATCTGTATTTGCCAAAAGAAAAGAGTATGTATCATACAGGTAGGTCTCATTGTTTTAAGAAACTTCCATTTTCAAATTATTTTATAGTAGGATCATAGAAGAGCCTTATGCAATGGTGGTTTTTAACTGTCAACTTGACACAATCTAGAATCACCTGCCCTGGGAGTCTCAGTAAGGATTGCATTGGCCTGTGAGAAGGTTTGTGAAATATTTTCCCGAGTTAACTGACCTGGGAAGACCCACTCTGAAAGTGGGTGGCACCATTTCAAGGGCAGGAGACCAGACATGGTGTAAATGAGAGCTCGATTGGGCACAGGTCTGCAAACCCACTGTCTCTGCTCTTCACCATGGATACGACATGACCAGCTAGGACCAGCTGCCTCAAATTCCTTCCACCTTGTCTTCCCTGCTGTGATGAGTGTGACTGCAACTGTATGTCAAATAAGCCCCTTTCTTCCTTAAGGCGCCTTTGTTGGGCGTGTTTTATCACAGTACCAGGGAATGAAACTGACCCCTTCATTCCTCTGTACTGTCACCAACACTTGACCTGTTTTATTATCCCAAGTGGGGTGCAGCGGTTCTTCACTTTAGATTTTAATTCTTATTTCCTGATAAGTAGAGTTGACTATATTTTCAGGTGCTTATTTATTATCTATGAATCTTTTCAAGCACTTTTGCTTTTTATTTTACAGAGTTGTTTTTGCTTTATAGACAAGTCTGTCCATACCCAATGATGCAGCTTATTTAAGAACCCACAGGACTGAAAGCCTGTCTACACTGGCAGTAGAAAACGAAGCGTTTCGCTTTTAGCAACACACACAGTGTTACCTGGAGACCAGATGACAGTCACCTGGCAACGGGAGCCATGGAGCTCCTGCAACAGGATACTTCTGCAGAGGGGACTGTGCTCCTTCATCTGTGGGCTCTGAGGCTCCAGGACTCGATTGACAGGAATCTGGAAATTTCTATCTATGAAAAATGGGTTGCCATTATATGGTACTTGGCCTTTATCCCTTGCATTTTTTAGTATTTTTTCTTTGTTCTGGTATACTTACTGTTTTGATTATTATGTGGCGGAGGATTTTCTTTTCTGGTCTCATTTTATTGGCTGTTTTGTAGGCCTCTTGTAGTCTTATAGGCCTCTCCTTTAAGTTGGAGAAATTTTCTTCAATGATTTTGTTGAAAATATTTTCTGGGCCTTGGAGGAGGGAATCTTTTTTTTCCTCTATTCCTATTATTCTTAGGATTTGTCTTTTCATGTTGTCTTGGATTTCTTAAATGGTCTGTGTCAGGAATTTTTTAGATTTAAAATTTTCTTTGATGGATACATCAATTTCTTCCATTGTATCTTCCACACCTGAGATTCTTTCTTCCATCTCTTGTAGTCTATTGTTTATCCAAGTGAGCTATCCCAGGAGCAGAAAGACACACACGATATATACTCACTCATATAGACATATATTATAGGATAAACCTACTAAAATCTGTACACCTAAAGAAACTAATCAAGAGGGAGGACTCTGGCTAAAATGCTCAATCTTCACCCAGAAAGGAAAATAGGATGAATATCAGAAGAGGGAGAAAATAGGGAACAAGTTAGGAGCCTGCCACAGAGGGCCTCTGAAAGGCTCTGCCCTGCAGACTATCAAAGCAGATGCTGAGACTTATGGCCAACCTTTGGGCAGAGTGCAAGGAATCTTATGAAAAAAGTGGGAAATAGTAAGACCTGGAGAGGACAGGAGCTCCACAAGGAGAGCAACAGAACCAAAAAATCTGAGCACAGGTGTCTTTCCTGAGACTGATACTTCAACTATGTACCATGCATGAAGATAACCTAGGACCCCTGCACAGATGGAGCCCATGGCAGTTCAGTGTCCAAGTGGGTTCCATAGTAATGGGAACAGGGACTGCCTCTGACATGAACTGATTGGCCTGCTCTTTGATCACATCCCCCTGAGGGGAGAGCAGCCTTACCAGGCCACAGAGGAAGACAATGCAGTCACTTCTGATGAGACCTAATAGACTAGGATCAGAAGGAAGGAAAAGAAGACCTCCCCTAGCAGTGGACTTTGGGAGGGACATTCATGGAGAAGAGAGAGGAAGAGGGGGTTTGGGAGGAGGGGGAAGGCACTACAGGGGGGGATACAAAGTGAATAAAGTGTAAGTAATAAAAAATTTAAAAAAGAATCTGAATTAAAATACAAAAAAAAAAAGAAAAAGAAAAATGGAAAACCACAGAAAACAAACACAGGTTAATAAAACCCAGAAATACCATGCCTTTTTTTCTTCATTTTAATCCTTAAGACAGGTCCTATATAGCCCAGCATGGCCTCAGACTCACTATAGTTAAAGATGACCCTGAACTTCTAACTATCCCGCTTTCACCTCCCTAGTTTTGAGATTATGGTCATATATCACAACAACAAGGAAATGCCAGAATCAAAGATTGGCTCAAGTCTAGAGGATGTCAAACTCTATTCAAGGTGAGCATTAAATTAAAAATACAGGTTATTTACCTTTCCATAAGCTTTATAAGTCAATAGAAAGTTAATTGGTTATAGACACATTCTTGGATTAATAAAAGAGAATATATCATCTATAATAATACAAACCTTTTACAGAGGTAAAATATTATGATCACATTGAAATTTATGTAGTGGAAACAAAGAACATAATAATTTAACAGATTTGTCACAATTTGAGGGAATAGATAATGATTTTGGATTTTCAAGCCCAAAAAATATTAAGTGGGAGAACATACAAGAAATACACAAGAATAATAAAAAGGTATAAAACATGGAAGATGGGCTAAGAGTTTCTACTTTCATATAACCAAAGTTAAACTAGTAGACAGAGGGATAAAGGGAAAAGGGAGCCATTCAAAGAAATCCTTGACATTCCCCAAGCATGGAAAACAGTGTATTTCTTTAGGTTAAGGACAAGTGAAAGGAAATCAAAACAAAGCAAAAAGAAACAAAGCATATTCCAATGCCCACTTAAGTGAAAAGTTCAGAACAAGAAACCCAAAACTTTCTACTAGTATGAGAAAATAAAAATGGTGAGAAAAATTAGATGGCTAGATAAAAGATTACATTGAATATAAATTCTGCTCATATTTCTAGCATAAAAAGCATTTCAGATATCAGATATTCTGGGGTATAATGGTTTTGGATATGTAGTTCTATATCCTGTTATGTTAGCATGCAAGGTTTGGTATTAGTTTATACTCTGTTCCCGTGATAAAAATACCTTGGCAAAAACAATTTAAAGGACAAGGGCTTAGTTTGGTTTACAGTTTCAGAGGGAGAGAGTCCACATTATAGGAAGGACATGGTGGCGGCAGCAGAAAGCTGGATGGCCACATCACCTATATTAGAATTACTCAGGAAGCAGCAACAGAAAGTGGGGCCAGCCTACAAAACTTAAAAACCTGTCCATAGTGATGTAGTTTCTCTAGCAAGGCTTGCCTTCTACAGGTTCCGTAACCTTTCCAAAGAGCAGCACGAGATGGGGACCAAGTGTTCTAATATGTGAGCCTAGGGGGTCATGTCATATTGGAGCCACAACAATGTATACATAACTGAAGCAAATCTTTACAGGTCTGACACTGCATTTGACCCTCAGAAGTTTAGGTACGGAGGGCTCAACAAGGGCTTCATCTGGAATCACATTCTGCCCAATGGAAATTCAAGTTACTGACCATTCAGTTTCCTAACAACATACAGGGATGCTATGGGGGAGGCACAGGTCCCACTAAGGGTTCATAGCCTCCAGGCAGCTGTTTACAAAGGATAATTCCTTGTCCATACAGAGACAAGGAGATGTGAATTGAGCTTCCAAAGTGATGGATGATTATCTATCTGCTTCCCCACTGCCTCTCCCCAACGCTGTCTCTCCTTACTGGTGGGCTAGGGATCAAGCTTTTAGAACATCTAAAAGAAGCCCATAAAATATGCAACACCAGGAAATGTGCAAATCATTAGGAGAGAGTATGTTTGAAAGGTTTCAAAGGGGAGGAGAAATTAGAAATAGATTTTATGCCATGTAATATTGGTCATTGTGCACAGAGTTGTCTTGAATGGTTTAAATATACCTCAGTTATTTGAAGCCTCTACTCAAGAAATCCCTGATAAAGCCTCCCAAGAACATTCTGAGTTCCTTGGGAATTGTTTTCAGAAAACACAAATAACCACTTCCTTTCATCTTGAGAGAATTCTGTAACTTGTGATTTTTGTTCATGTAAATTTTCTCTCAACTAAAACTAAATGAAAAGGCCAGGGCTTTGCTAAGTGGTCCACATGTGTGTAGCCATGAATGAGGCCAAGGATTCAAGCCCAGCAAAGCTTAACCAAATCAGTCCATTCACTGACCAATCAAAAAGGTGAAAGCATTGGAAGAAAAACAAGAGAGTTTGTATTATCTTTACTAGGCTGTAAGGAAGCAAAATGAGACTCCAGGTAATCACCTCAATTCCACTGTACTATTCTTATCTTGTTGCTAATTGGCATTTAAAGTAAAGCAAGAGTGTGAGGTGATAATGGGCTTCATATAGTGGACTAGGGTGTAATTTGGGACTATCAACAGTCATTTCAGATAATGTGCTTGTAAAATATTCAATTTAAATTTCCTGAGGCATTGCTATGGAGCTCCTTCAATTCCCAAACCAAAGCAGAACCAGTGTTAGCGTTAAAAACAAAAGATTACAGGTGAGTTGGGGTGGAAGGCACCTGCAGTCTGAGATTCCGGTGGAGCTCCGGCCTAGCTGTGATAGAACACTGACCAAAGCAGCTTTTCAAAGAAAGGCTTTATTTGGCTTATAGGGTATAGTCCATTATCAAGGAGAGCCAAGGCAGGAGCCGGAAGCAGAGACCATGGAGGAACACCACCTATTGGTATGCTCTGTTTGGCTTATGCCCAGCTAGATTTTCTAGAGATGGCACCACTTACAGTGAGCTGAGCTCTCCTACATCAATTGACAATCAAGAAAATGCTCCTCCACCCCCCCCCCCCCACCACCACCAGACATGGACACAAGCAAATCTGGTGGGGGGGGGGCGGCAATTGCTCAGCTGAAGTTCCCTCTTCCCAGGCGTGCCAAACTGTTCTGAGCTGTATACAGGCTTTAGAAAGCATGATGGTGAAGGGCTAGAGAGATGGCTTAGTCCGAAAAGTGCTTGCTGAGCAAGCATGAGGACCTGATTTCTCCCCAGCATGCAGGCAGAAAGTTGAGCAGGGTGGTGAATGCTTGCAATACCAGCACTGGGAATGCAGGGACAGGCAGGCTCCTGAGGCTCTTGGCCACCCAGGTATCAGGAAAAGACTGTTTTAAAATAAAAAGTGAACAGCTTCTGAGGAGAAATGACACCCAAGGTCTGATTTCTATCTCTCAGTCTATGTACAAGCACACACACTGGCCTACACCCACCCCCCACCCTGCACAAATATATACATCCTCCATAAACACAAAAGAAAATGTGATGGTATTGAAAAACGGTACTTATAGTTAAGTAGGTCCATTGTTGTTTTAGTCTATGCACATTTCAATAACAATGCCAGAGTCTGCTTGGCTTAACAGAAATTCATTCCTTGCAGTTCAGGAGCCAGGAAGTCCAGCATCTGAGTTGGCTCACAGGCTCTCACTTCCTGGTTGGTGGGCTGCCTCTTATATTTGTTTCCACATGATGGGGAGGATGAGGAGCTATATAAGAACTGTATCATCAGATCCCACTTGAAGGGGCCCTGCCTTCATGACCTGCTAGCTTCAGGAAGGCTCCATCTCCTAACAACACCACTCAGGCTCAGAGGTTTCGGCACATGGATATTCATGAACAGAAACATTCAAGCAGTTAGGTTGTGTGACTTGTCTGTTTCAAGGTCATTTTCTTCCCGGTTAAATGTATCTGCTACGGTTGTATATTAAGAATAGTTGCAAAGATCCACACATTTAAATATGGAATAAGACATCCTTAGCCCTCAGTATTTCTGGATTATGTTTTCCTCTTATGGGAGTCTCCCTTGAACAGATGGGTTTTTTGGCTAATGGTTAGGGATGGACAGTAATTGTTATTATGTATATTATTTTTCTGATTTCACAGCATCCAAAGAGAAGCTGAACTTTCCCTTTGAAACATTGATCTTCACAGTCGCCATAGATACACCTAAGGCAAGCAAGGGCAGAGGATGACAAGAATAATCATTCCAGGGAGCTTTCACTGGGCCCACAGAAGTCAGGATGCTGATGAAGAGTGGGGTTTCCTCAGCAAAGTAGAAGGTGGGCTCTGTGGTAGGTAATCGGTGGTGGGGGTTTCAGTTATCGACGAACTGGGATTCTCTTGTTTAATTCACTCTCTTCAGCCAGGCAGTGATGGCACAGTCCTTTAATCCCAACACTCAGGAGGCAGAGGCAGATGAATGGAGGCCAGCCTCGTCTTCAGAACTAGTTCCAGGACAGCCAAGACTACACAGATAAACCCTGTGTCGAGAGAGAGAGAGAGAGAGAGAGAGAGAGAGAGAGAGAGAGAGAGAGAGAGAGAGAGAGAGAGATTGACTCTCCTCCTGGACCCTCTAGATGGTTTCATATGCTTACCTTGCACACAGCCCCAAAGAAAGTTTGCCTTGCCCTAATCACTTTGCCTTCTAACAGTTGCTTCAAGAATTCTGTCTCCTCATGGCTACATAAATGGTCCTTGCTTTGTAGTAAATCCTTTTAAATGATCTTTGTGTTTCAACTCTGTAGTTTTAACTCAGAGCAATGGCACTGTAAATGTGGTCTAGGTGAGCTGCCTTCCTTGGACTTTAGGAAGGCAAGGGAAAGGGAATGACTGGGAAGGAATTCACAAAGCACAAGTGAAGAGAGCCTTAGGATTACTGGAAAGAAGGCTATAGGAAAATCCTTATGGCTATTGTTTGTTTGTTTTTGGGTTTTTTTTTTTTTTTGTATTCTGTAACAGACAATAGAAACAACCTCCATTTGACAATCTTGCACCTCACTCCAAGCATTCACAAACAGATTTCTTATTTTATACTGTTTCCATGACAACACCTGGCATTTCACGTATGCTTTTCAAGGAAGGAAAGGTGAAAATTACTCTCAGTGTTAAATTGAATATTTCTCCTTCTCCTCACCTATTTTATTCACAGATACTTAGGAGACATGGCAATTTCACATTCCTTCCCGAAGTTCAATGCTATTTTCCTGCTTCAGACGCAGAGATTAAATGACTCCAACTGCCATCGCTTCTGCTAAGTTCCGTGCGTTTGTAGAGACACCCCGTCTCCCCAAAGCCCCGCTGTTTTACCGGCAGGTGTTCCACAGTTACTTGCTCTTTCTCTAATCCTGAGACTGGAGTCTGTGAACAGCTGAGAATCAGGTTGCTGATGTGCCCTTGTGGTGCAGCAACTGTATTCATTTACGCCATTTCTCTTCAATTCCAACTACCAATCAATGCAATGAAGGAGGCACATGCTTGGGAAGACTGGATAACCAACTATGTGTGGTGTATGAGTGGGCACGGCATGCAGGTATGAGTGGGTGTGGTGGTGTGTATGTAGGCATGTATATGTTACGTATGTACGTACATATGTATGTTTGTATGTCTGTATGCCTGTGTGTGTGCCGATTGAACTATTTTTAAGGTCACTTTTGTTTGCTTGTTTGTTTAGAAAACAGGATCCTTTGAGAGAGAAATATTTTTAGAAAAAAATTTTTACCACGTTTTTGTTTGGGTATTTATTTTGTTTGTTTGTTTTGGGAAAGGTTCCCACATATCTCAAGCTGGTATGTAACTTACGATGCAGCTGGGGATGACCATGAGCTTCCAGTCCTTGTCTTGGTAAGGGCTGGTATTACAGGTGTGTACCTAATATACCTTGTTTAGAGTGAAACATTCATGCATAACAAGGAGGACCTCCTGTTTTACTCAAGCCAACTGATTCCCATGTTAATCCCATGCAAAGTCATGTTCAAGGAAGCATGTGTGACCCAGGCATGTGAAACAGATGACTGCATTTACCATAGTGTGACAGTGGGGTGCCCAGCACTCTGCCAGAAGCTGGTCTTTTTAAGGTGACACTGAAGAGCCAGCATGTCACAGCAATATCTTTTGGCCTCCATTTCCAAAAACCTTGTTCTAACACATTTATTAACTGTTGACTGCCTAAGGTGTCTCACTGTGTTTGCTGCTGTGGACATTGTGGACAGAGAGCCTGAATCCCTTATTTTGCATCGAAGGGCTCATTTTAAATTGGAGAAAATATCACTTGGAAAACAACCCTTTCTATTTGGATGGGATTTAAAAGTAGCTTCAACACTTTAGTATGAAACGTCTTAAATCGTGTTTTGCCACTTCATATGGTGTTGGGTAGCTGAATGAGAGAGCAGTAAATAGTTTGGAAACAGTAAGAGGTTTCTGAAAGTACAATGACCAAACATCTAATTGAGAATCAAATGCTGAAGGAATCCAATGTGTTTCTGACAGTGTTCACTATTATAGAACAGCATGATGACCTTGGCTTTGAAAACACATGGCATGCGCAATTCCTCAGCATGTATCAAATTAGTATGTCTTAGATTATGTCCTGTTTAACAAGCACACCAATCTCACTAGGATGCAAACTTACTTTCACCTTTAAGAAATGTTTACATTGTGTGTGTGCCAATTTTTAAGAAAAGATTTGTGTGTATGCGCGCGCACTGCGTACAAACACACTTGTTTGCAGGCCTCTGCAGAGGCCAGAAAAGGGCACTGGATCTCCTGAAGTTAGTTACAGGACTTCATAAGTTACCCCATGTGAGTTCTGGGAACTGAAGCGTGGTTCTGTGTAGGAACAGCTCTTACACATCTGTCTAGCTTCTTCATTTGTATACTGACCTGGAAACATTCTCCTCATGAGCACCAGGCATCAAATGAAGATGTCCTTACCAATCATCCAGTTCTGGCTACATAATCCCCACGGTCATATCCTCTCAATGTGTGTCACCTCTGTCAGACGTTTTGTGAAAAACTAGAATGAGGATACCCACACAACTATGCATCTGGCCTAGTGCACTCGTGGACAGCACTGTCCCTTTCCATTAACATCATGCATATTACTACAGATTACAGCATGACTATCATTACATCATGTAATTATAGAAAATGGAGATACAATAATATAAATATTTTGGTCATCCATGGCTATGTAAGCTAATTGTAGAGTATGCTTGATTATTGTCCAGTAGACAAGCTAATTTTATCTATTCATTCCTAAAATCTATTTGCCTACTGCAATTATGTACATATGTACATACATATGTGTCATCTATGTATTTATACATCTATATATCTAATCTATAATCTGCCCCTATCTATCTATCTATCTATCTATCTATCTATCTATCTATCTATCTATCTATCATCTCTCATCTACCTATATCTAAACTGTAATCTGTTTACCATACCAATCTACATCTATCTTCCTTTTCATCTATCTGTTTATCTATCTATCTGTCTATCTATATCTAAACTGTCATCTGTTTACCATATCAATCTACTATCCATCTTTCTTTCCATCATCTGTCTATCTATCTGTCTATCTGTCTGTCCATCCACCCATCTATCTATCATCTTTCTATAGATCGTTTATCTGTCTTATCATTTCAGTTCTTTGAACTCTCTTTAGGATCAGTGATATGATCACATTGATTTCCTTTTTAATTAATGAACAAAATACAACCTTTCACTTTTTGCCTCTTTTAATGTGTACAAGAGGTAAACTATACTTTATTTGGGGAAGCATCTTGTTCTAAGTACTGCAATTGGTTCTCATAGCTCACTATTCTTTATAACTCAGATTTCAGACACAGTTGTTATAGTCAATGTTTGATAAACAGAAGTAGGCTGATGTCCCTTGGCACTTCCAGTTCTCTGAGAAAAAAGAGGGGGGTGGAAACAGAGGGACTCGCGGGTCAGACTGGGAGGAGAGGGGGGAAGGGGCTGGGATCAGGCTGTAAAGAGATAAAATAAAATAAGAAAATAGTTATTGGGATATTTTTTAAGGAAAGAATTTGCCAAGCTTTGCTTTTGTCTCACTCAGCCACTGAAATGATTAACATAAAGTTCTGAAGCAGTTGCATTCTGTCAAACCCACTGAACAACTACAGGCTACTAGTTGATTTTGTTGATTTCTCTAGAAAGTTTCCAAATCAACAGAGCTGGTAAAAAGCTGTTGACTTGGGGATGGGGGCACAAAAAAACTTGAAATTGATATAGACTTTACTGATGAAAAGAAGAAAAACACTGGTTAGAAAAATAATTGACAGATTTTCATTTAATGTGAATGGGGAAATCAACATAAATTTGCATGTTTCATCTAATCAGTAAAAAGGCGTAAGTGGGGCTCTACAGAATAAACAGGAATATTAAGAGCCAACAAACAAGCAGACTTACTTTTACTTAGAGTGTTCCTAATACTTGTGAAGTCCCATTTTTCCTATTGTGTGTGTGATGTTATGAATGTGTGAGGTGTTATATATGTGTGTGCATATGTATGCGTGGAAGTATGTGTACATATGTGCACCTGTTTTGGGAGACAGCCTAAGTCTATATGCTTAATTGCTCTCCTCAATTGCTCTCAACCTTCACTTGTTGAAAAATGTCCTTTCTGAACCTGAATTGATCAGATTCAGCTAGGACAGTTGGCCAGGGAGCTTGAGGGAGCTTCTTGTCTCTGCCTCCCACAAGGCACCATTTTAGGATTTTTATATGGATCCTAGGGATGAACTCAGGTCCTCAAGCTTGCATGGCATGCACTTTCCTAACTGAGCCATCTCTGCGCCTCATCTTCTCTTCTGTTTGTGGTGAGAGGACACGTCCTAGGAAGTGAGAGAACAGAGTTAGAAAATATCTACAGTTTTGTAACTTTACCTACAATGAGGACCACAGATCTTCTATTTGTTGAAAAGCTGTCTTTTTGATGGCACCAGGCAGACAAGTTAAGATGGAATTGCTGTTACATTATAGTGATAAAATACCCCAATGAAAAGCAACTTATGGGAGAAAGGGTTTAAGTCAGTTCACTAGTCCAGGTCACAGCCTGTCATTCTGGGGAAGTGAACAGGAACTTGAAACAGTTAGTCATGTTCACAGTCAAGAGCAGAGAAATGAATTAGTGCAAATTTCTAGTGTGCAGCTAGCTTTCTCTTATACAGTGCTGTGCACACTGGGTGGGCTTTCCAACCTCAATTAATGTAATCAAGACAATCCCCCAGAAACATCACAGCAGCCAACATAATTTAGAAAATCCCTGTTTGAGGGTTGTTAGGGTTACATTTCACTAATTAAGAGCCTGAGGTATCAATCAGGATTGTCTCACTTTTTTTTTGCGTCTCTCTCTCTCTCTCTCTCTCTCTCTGTGTGTGTGTGTGTGTGTGTGTGTGTGTGTGTGTGCAGATATCCACAGAGACCAAAAGATGGGCATTAGTGCACTTACAGCTGGAAATCTGGGTGCTGGGAACTGAAGTCAGGTCCTCTGAAACAGCAGCAAGCTCCTTGAGCCTTTTATCTAGCCCTCCATTCCAAGATGTGCATTTCTTTGCAACACTTGAATTACTATTTACAAAATATATCAAACCTTTCTACTTTACTTTCAAGTTTACCTGTTGACTTGAAATTTCATGCAACACTATATGCATGCCAAGCACTGAGAAGATGGAATAAACTACTGGATGTTTTGGGGGTCAGGATTCAGGGTCCTAAATTATTTTTTCCCTGCTGACACACATTTACTGAGACCTGGAAAAAAAGTTTGTCTATTATTTTGTTTACTCTGTAAAACCCAGAAAATGATAAAGTCTACCTGCAGAGCTGAATATCTGATTTATAAGACTCTAAATGTGGTTTTCTTTGTTGAATGTAATTATATATCATGACTGAAAGTCTGTACAGTATATGGGACAAGAGAGATGACTCAATGATTCAAATTCTCATGCTCTCAGAGATGACCCAAGTGTGGCTCCCAGCACCTATGGTGGGTGGCTCACAAATGTGGGGAATCCAGCTCTAGTGGATCCAACAATCTTTTTGAGATTTGCAAGTACTGCACTCAAGTGATACACACACACATACACAATCAAACATTTAAAATCTAATCTAATAATATATACACAACATTACAAATTATACTATATATTGTATATAATAAGCCAAAATCAGAAGATCTGCTAAATGAGAATATTTTGTTGTTGAGAATATTTTGTTGAGCACTTCTAAACCACCAATGAATAATGGGACAAAAGCTTACAGTAAATGTGCACCAGTGCCTGTTTGTAGCAATTTTACGTAGTAGCTGTGACAAAGGAATTTACACATAATAATGCTGTATTCTTCGAAATAGCTGATGATCATACAATATAGATTCCCAGGACTGTAGGTCTTCCTATGTTGAACACATTGAACCATTTTTTTTTGTAATAACAAAGGACTGAATTACACTTATGGGTCATCTGGCAGCTGGCAGTGGGTAGTTTCTGACTGTGTCAACTGAAAGAGAAACACAGATTACAGGTATTGTCTACTTGCTCATTAACATTTAACTTAGAAATCACAATAGGGAAACGGCAATGATTTTGATGAGATAACAGCTTCTGGATGGTGATTAGGTTTTTGTCAACTGGTCACAAGTCATCTGGGAAAAGGGAGTCTCAGTGGAGAAACTATATCCCTCAGATTGGCCTCTGGGCAAGCCATAGGGTATTGTTTTGATCAATGGTTAGAGTGAAAAGGCTCAGCCCATTGTAGGCGGTGGTCCTAGGACACATAGAAAGCAAGCTGAGCAAGCCATGCAGAGCAAGCCAGCAAGCAGTGAGTCTCCATGTTCTCAGTGTCAATTCCTGGCTCCTAGTTTCTGCTTAAGTTCCTGCCCTGAGTTTTTGTCATGATGTACTGTGGTCAGAACCTGGAAGCTAAAATAAATTCTTTTTCTCCCCAGGCTGATTTTGGTTATGGTGTTTCATTACTGCAACAGAAACCAAACTGGGATATACAGTGAATTTTAAAAAACAAACAAACAGGCCATGTCAGTAGGCTTCTCTGAACATGGTAGGAAAACAAATACTCTCCCTTCATGGAATAATATGGATGTTGTTGTTTGACACTGAATTCCTTACCTATTTGTATTGACACTGAAAAGCATCTGGAGTCAGTAAAAGTCTAGCCTTTTTTTGTGGATCATTGTTGGTATACTTTTAAAAACTCTTTTATTTATATGTCTTTCTTCCTATTCTATCCCAATTCTTTCCAACACCCCAACACCAGGTAGGAGAGAGAAAAGATTAGTGGGAGAGGGGGCACAGTTCTCTTAGCTGCTTCCTGCTGGTTAGGGTCATCAGGTTCCTTAGTGCCAGTCTAATTCTTGTTTCACGAGATCTCCAACTTCTTGTATCATTGCATCAACAGCAACAGGAACCATGGGGTGGGGGGGAAGCAGCGGAGGCCACACTCTCTGGGCTTTGGGATCTCTGGGCTCTGGCATTTATTCTCTCCAGAGTCTTCAGATTTGCGCTATCTGTAGCTGGCAAAGAGCTCCTCTCAGAGCCTGCATGAGGCAAATAGCCTCCTGCTATGGACAGTCGGAATCAGTCTCATATCCCACACCTCTGATTAAAACTAAAACCTGTTTATATCCACAACAGATTATCTCAAAATATGAGACTATGTATTAGTAATAATTACCCTCCTGATCTTTTCTGAACAGCAAGGGATTGAGCACAGGCTACTCTATGCCGGGTTAGTGCTTTTTCACCCAGCCACAGCCCTGAGCATGCTAATACCTACTTTATCACAATTATGTAAAATGTTCACATTTTCTGCTTCCTATTCAATGTTGTCAGTGATGTTATCTCTGGGATTACAGCATGAGTCATGTAAAGTATTCACAAACCCTCCCAGAGTTGTGCCAGGTGCAGTTAGCGACGGCTTTGCCACCGGTATTACCTGCACAACAAAAACATGGGCATCAGACATCCCTGCAGGTTGAGCTCTCCCTGTAAATTCATCACTAACAAAACCAGACCAAGTCAGGCAGTTAAAGGCCATGCACATTGTCTACAATGACCAGAAAAGATGAAGCTGTGGAGAAAGAAGGTAGATTAATGTCTGCCAGTAGCAGGAGGGGCAAGGAACGGCTTACTAATGAGGACAAGGCTTCCTTCCTTTGGCAGAGATGAGAATGTTCTGGAATCAGACTGGGTGACTGAGTACTGAAGAGTACTCAATTGAATAAAGTACTTAAAATAGTGCTTTTTATGGTACATGAACTTTATCACAATAAAAGCTCATATGTTTTAAAGTTGGAGACATTCAGATATAAAATATAGACAAAAATGAGAAAAGGTTATGTATCTCTCTTTTGAAAATTATCTTCATTACACCCACAAGTCATTTGCTCTTGTTTATCAAAATACATCCTATATCTCACATCATGAACAATTTGTTATTTTCTTTTACAAACTCCTTCACATAAATTTAACCTCATCCTTCTTGTTTGTCTACCTGCCATGTTCCATGTGTCTCATTTCTCAGATTTCATTCTTTATGATAATATGGCTCTTTATCCTCAAAATGTGGGATCTGTTCTACTTAAGCTAAACTTCTTGATATTTCAAAATATTTTCCAAAGATGTGACTAAATTGAAATAATTTCACAGAATACCTGTACCATAATATCCAAATTCTACCATCAGCGTTTGCTCTAAATTGATGCATGTCTACTCTACAATGCATAGTTCTGTCCATTCATCAGATTTTTAAAGCCAAAAACAGTCACTCATCTTGTTTGGTGTCTTGAAAGCTCTTGATGTTACTGACAATTATGACTAAAAAAGTTGTTATTTCTCATTATAGGCCTCATCTGTCTTTACAGTTTTGGTCAGTGAGCAGAGAATAAGCAACTGTGGAGTACTCATCCCCAAAAGCTACATTTTGTTACACTCTGTCCTTTCAAGGCTCAGGGAGTACTGTTGAAAGGGAGGCATGAAGAAGAATTTTCTGATTTCTTTGAAGGCTCAGTTGTGTCATGTGATGTTTTGCTGCAAGCTGTCTTGTGCTAGGGTCATGACTTTGGCCAGCTGAAAACATCCATCAGTGGACTTTGGGGAGAACTTTTGGGGGCAATCCAACTGAGTCTCGTGGATTTTGCTGACTTTCCACAATCTGCTGACTTGTGCTGATTTATGTTGCTGTTTGGTGTTGGCATTTGGACTGGACTGCTGATATCCAGACAACAAAGAGTGAATTCACTCCAAGGAACTACTTCTAAAAAGATTTACAACCCCCTTTCCTCCCCCCACCACCACCTCTGGTCAGTGGGTTAGAAGGGCAGTAGAAGCATTTAAGAACCCTAAATAAAGTAGGTTTGTTGAAAAATCTAAGCCTACAGAGACATAAAGATTGTAAGGGAAGGGGGTAGTGGATGATTATAACAAAACTGTGTATTCCAGAAACCAAAGAGTCATTGCACATACGACCTCACAGTGGCTGCAACTACATGCACAAGACCTACACAAGGTCAAGCCAGACAAAGTCTCAACAAGGCCAAGGAAGGGGATCACAAAGCCCTGACCCTCACTGAGGAGATACAGCAATTGATAGCTAACGGGAGAAGGAGAGTCCAGTTTTCTTGAGGTACTTAAGCTGAGGTGATGGCCAAATACTTATGCACACACTGCCAAAATAAAAGAACTCCACAGATTTCTTTTTTAAAGAAGAGGCTATATGTGAGCTGAAGGAAATAGAACTGGAGGATATGAAAAGAATTGGAGAGGAGAGAATTGAGTTAGACACATTAGACACAATAACACATTACATTATGCATCTATGATATTCTTAAACCTCAGATTTAAAAAAGTATGTTTTTATTTCTTCTTTAAGAATTATACATGCACATAATGTATTTCCATCTATTCTCCCACTCCTCCATTCTACCTTTCTCCAGAACTTGCCTCAAGCATGTCCACTTCTACCTACTTCGTGTCCTTTGTTTTTCCAATTACACACTGAGTCTCCCCATATGTACATGGTTTTGAGGGCATCCATTGGAGCACAGGAAACTTATCAGGTCCCACACCCTCCAAAGAAACTGATCCACCTTCTTGCAGCAATCAATTGCCAATAATAGTGCCATAGTTACAAATGTAGCCTTATGAGCCCCTCCTTCATCCACGGTAGAATTTTGACTGGATTGATCTTGTACAGGTCTTGTGCAGGTCACATAGCTTCTGTGATTTCAGGAGTGCAATGCCACGCCAAGCCTAAAAGATAGTATTTCCTAGCATTCCACCCTATCCTATGACACTTGTTTTCTTCTGGCCCTCTTTTCTACAATGTACACAGAGCCTTTATCAGACAAGCACAGTAGAAATAAAATGTAAATTAAATACTATAAAATGTACTGCTAATGAAACATGGGCTTAATAGGACAGAGATAACAAGTTCAGTGGTTTTATTACAGTTAGAAAAATTATATTATGAAAAATACAAAAAATCAACATTATTATTTGTTTATTTTACAATCAGTATGCCATCTTTTATCATTATGGCTTTAAATTTTCATTCTACACAACAGGTGAATAGTTTAGTACACGCCTTAATAAAACAGTTAAAATATTAACAAGTTCAAAATAGATGTTTTCATACTGAAAAGTTCATCTGAGAATTCACTGTAACATTGCCATTTGCTTCTTTTTTTCCAAGTTGTTAACGTGGCTGAGTGTCCTTACCTCCACTAGTCCTGTTTCATACACGTTGAACTTAAAACTGATTAAGCATCAAGCTACACTAAACTGTTACACAGCTTGCAGGTGGACAGCTAATGTCATATCCATACTTACTCTGAATATAACAATTTAACAAATTATTTGCTTAGAGCTATTCAAATTAGGGGCAAAAATTTAAGATGACATTATTGTACTGAGTCAGACATGACAGCTTAAAAAAAATCAGGCATTGAGAAGGCCGGGTCATAGAGCACGGAGCAATGACTGTGTGAATATGTAAAACACCAACTAAAAACACTGTCAAACTCTGTATGAAGGAAAAGGCATACGTTGTACACATATGATCCTATCATTTGTCTTCAGAATTCCCTATCCCCCCCAAAGAAATATTGCCTTAAAACAAATTTTCTTAGAAATGAAAATGTTTTTATAAGTTCATGTTAAAATAGGCATAAATGTATAATGCTATGCAATGCATAAAAATCTTACCCACCTTGTGGCCAAATGACAAAGGGAGAATCTTTCCTGCCTATCTAATACAACTTGAAAATCATGAAGGTATGAGGTAGTGTAGTTACTTGTATTACATGCTAAAGTTTAGGAAATATTACATTTGACCAGTTACCAGACACTATTAAAATTAATCCTTAATGCTAAATTGTTCCTAGGTAGAGAAATTTAAAGCAAGTATCTTAAAAAATATCCTTTACTGGGTTTTATCATAAAATGGTAAATAACTTTCCAAAGCAAATATTTACAGTTACATTTAAAGCAAAAGATTTGACATATGTACACACAAAAACTGATGACAGACAGCTGAGTGTACAGTGAGGTAGGAAATCAAGGATTCCATTGGCTTGTATAAGATTTTACACTTTGTAAACCGGGTAAAATTTCATATTATTTTATGTTAAACTGAAACCTAATATTACAAGTATCAAATAGCTGTGTGGGGATGTATATACACAACTCTTTTTCAACATGTGATTACAAGGTATGCTATTCCAGAGCCAGTTCCCTCTCTTCCATCCAAAGCTACACACACACACACACACACACACACAAACACACACACACATCCTGACACCTGCCTGTGTTTTGTCTGATTCTGAGCAGGTCATCTTTGTCAGTTTATGCCACAGAAGAAAGAAAGCACAACACATTGGGGGAATTCAGCAGTACCCAAAAAGAAGTGGCCCCAATACCTTGTTTTTGAGAGTTTAACAATCAAAATTAATAATAAAACCAATCTATAATGATAATACAACTTGCTGACATGAATCTATGGAAGTGACTGAGAAGTAAAATATATTAGTTTTGAAACAGAGAGGCTAGAGAGGGATGGCTCAGTGGTTAAGAATGCATGCATACTTATCTTCCAGAAGACCTGAATTAAAATTCTAGAACCTTACACTGAATGGCTCACAACCATCTGCAACCACAGTCACAGAGAGTCTGGCATCCTCCTCTGGCCTGCATAAACTACTGCAGTTGCCTACATACTCCCCGTACCCCACATAATTAAAAATAAAGTAAATGCTAAAAAATACAGATTTGGCTGAACTCAGTTTTTCCTTAGTATCACCCACCATATTCTTCCCTGTGGTTTATCTTCTTTATCCACAGCCTATCAAAGACCTAGCATAGTGTGTGCAATGAAAGATTCTTCTTTCCAGTTTGTACTCCATCACGATAGTTAAATTGCCAAGCAGATGCATGGGTCTCAAATATTGCACCCTAAAGCAGATTTTACCCACCCATAAAATGAATTAAGAATAGGAATGTCCACCTAGGAGGGGTGGGCATTTTTCTCCAGCAGTCCCGTGTTGCCCAACAGTGTCTGTAAGATGCCCCCATCTTGCATTCTGGCTGAGAATGGCCTCACAGTGGCAGACAACACGGAGGTTATGTATGGGAGACTGCTCTCAAAGCAGGCTATCTGAGTTTAGGGCTCTTAGCTATTTATTTTCCCTTAGTCACGAAGAGAGAATGAATCCACATGGCTGCTTTCTACTTTCCAAACAAGCCTGGCCTGCACAGACATAAATTCTCTCTTTATTTATAATAAACAATCTAGATGACCAAGTGCATACTGTTAAGAGCTGTTTCAGGATATTTTTGGCTGATACTAAACTCAATCACTGTTGGAGACTGTTTACTAAGCGGTCTGACCAAGGCCAGCTTTTATGGGCTCCGAGAACCCTCTAAAGGACATTATGATTGATTTTTGAAAAGCAGGTCCTCTAAACAGACATTGCTCCTCATTTGAGTCCTTGGTGTTTTTCTTACCATTCTGTTGTTATGCTTTACAAAGCTCAAAAGCAGCTCACTTTTTGTTTTGTTTTGTTAATGCTCTACAGATCAGAAGTGCTTGGTAACACCCACCTTATTTGTTGGGCACTAACATTCTATGCCAGGTGTCTGGGAGGGGTAGGTGAGGGGAGACTGTAATCAGAATATACTGTATGAAGAAAATATCTATTTTTTCAATTAAAAAATAATAAAATTATGGTCAGTCCTCTGTTTCAATAGTTCTAGCTATTCCTTATGCTGGGCACACCTTTCACATCTTAGTGACTTCTATACGTTTCTTGCTCACTCACTCTGAGGGTTGATGGCTAAATGGAGCTCTGAGCAACGTGGCAAGGCTTGGCTCCAATTTTAGACTGCACCTTTCTTCTTACTGTGCCATCAAGCTGAAGGAACAGCTCTTATGTGGAGCACATCTGGTCACAGTGGAAGAAGTCTGTAGACCCAGGAGAGCTGCTGGTGAATTCCACCCCACTCAAAGCCTGGATCCAGGAGAGGCAAGGGCATTAATACCAGGCAGACAAGAAGACCATGGCCCTAATCTGACAACGGTAGAGAGAGTAAGTTATCTCTCTTCCTCCATTCTTCACTTCTAATTTTTATTACATTTATTCATTCATTCCTTCATTTATTTGTTTTTATCTTTGTGTATGTGGACATGTGTATGGGTGCTCCTGTGGACATCAGGGGACAACTTGCAGGAATCTGTTATCTTTTCCCTCCACATGGGGCCTGAGGATTGAGTGCAAGGTTTCAGGCTTGGCTGCAAGGTCCTTTACCCATCTCATTGGCTCCACACTTTGCAGCCATCTTGTTGGCTCTATCCTAGCCTGAGGTGACTAGGGGATGCCCACCTACAAAGGGAGAGCAATTTGTCTCACTAATCCATGATTAGAATGCTAATCTCATCTGGAAATATCTTCAAAGACACACTCAGAATAATGTTTAATTAAATCTCTGCATCCCCCATTGTTCTGTGATATTCAAAGAAATGAATCTTTACAGCTGTAGCTAAAACTGTGACCTTGAGCCTCTCTTCTGGGATCAAAGCCAGTATAGCAAAGAAACAACAAAGGGTAGCGATACAGACAAAATCATGGGTAAATGTGTTGCTTCTTTTAGTTTTAAACTTTCTACTTTCTCATACAATGTGTTTTCTTCATTTTACATGGAAGTTTTACCTTTTCATTGTTTCATAAGCACCTTGAAGGTACTGCTGTCTGCTGAAGTGTGCTTGTGAGCCAAAGACTGTCAGTGACAAAGACCCTGGATGAGCTGATGGATTTTCTTCTTACAGAGCATGTCTTTCTTTTAGGAGGCATAAAGAACCATCGTCAAATTTGGAATGGATCAATTTCTTCTTGCCTTTAGCCTTACTTTATAAACATAGAGCTTAAAGATGTCACTGTCAATATCTAGTATTCCAGGAGCCAAAATGACTATTTCTCTTATCCGGTATTTATCAGAAGTGTCTCATCAGGTGGGGAACTGCTGAAAGACAAGGTTGGTGTTAGCTTTCACTTGACAGTTGACAGCTATAAGTGTGACATTTGCCTTTGAATGGAAAAAAACCCAAATGTTTTATCTCAGAGCGAATTATTATGTTATTATAATTATATAAAAGCATATAGGAGGAAGTAGGACTAGATAAGAAAAATACCAAAGCAGACTGGCAGACCTCAGGAAAACAAGGAAGAATTTATCTCTGTTATTTTCTTTTCAGTTTGTGCAATTCAGTTTTGCTTTGGGTTGGTTACAAGAATGTGGTGGGCATGAATGAGGAAGTGAGTTTTAGATTTAAATTTTAATTGATTTAAGCAAAACTTTTATGTGACTGCCATTTGCCGTATTCATCAACAGTGTTAAGGTTTTCTTTCCATGAGTTTTTATAGAATATAAGTTTAGATAGCAACCCATATATATGTGTTCAACTGTGGTGCTATCTAATTTAGAGTTACTACTGCTGTGGTGGAACACTATAACCAAAGCCAGTTGGGGAGGAAAGAGTTTATTAGGTTTACAGTTCCACATAATAGCTCACAATCAAAAGCAGTGAGGACAGGGACTCACGCAGGCCAGGTCCCTGGAGGCAGGAACTGATGCAGAGACTCTGGAGGAGTGCTGCTTACTGGCCTGCTCGCTGTTAGCTTGCTCAGCCGGCTTGCTTATAGAACCCAGGACTGCAGCCTACGATGGCCACACTCACATGGGTTTCACCCTCCCACATTAATCACTACTAAGAAAATGGTCTACAGGCTTGCCTATCTGTAACAGCCTGATCACAGGGAAATATTTTCTCAATTGTGGCTCCCTTCTCTCGAAGACTCTAGTTTGTGTCAAGTTGACACAAAACTAGTCAGTACAAATGCCATGATTCTGCCATTGCTATATTGCATTTCCCTTAGTTGATTAAAATACATCATTGCCTCCTACTGCTCTCTCTAGTCAATTATGCAATAAATAAATAGCTGCCCATGACCTACTCAGAAAGTTCTTACCTGTCCATAAACTAACGTATATTCCCTGTTTCAGTCATGAACTTGATGGCTGACTCTTTGACCCTCCCCCATACAAGCTGGGGAGTGACAGACTGGCTAGATCCCAGCGGAGGACATTGCAGCCAGCCCTGAGGAGACAGGATGAGCTGGGGTTGGATGGAAGGGGAGGAGGTCCTCCCCTGTTGGTGGACTTGGAGGGGGCAGGGAGGAGGGAGATGAGGGAGGGAGTGGGAAGGTGGGAGGGAATGAGGGAGGGGGCTACGCCTGGGATGCAAAATACCTAATTTGTGATTGATATAAAAATAAATAAATAAATAAAAAAGAAACACTTAAAATAAAAAAAAGAAAAAAAATAAAGTGTATTCCCTAATATTTCTTCTATCATCTTTAGGGTATTAGGTCTTTTGCTTGCTCCTTGATCCATTTGCAATCATGCTTTATGCAGGGGGATTTAGGGTATTAGGTCTTTTGCTTGCTCCTTGATCCATTTGCAATCATGCTTTATGCAGGGGGGGAGATAAGATTCTGTTTTCATTTTTCTTCACGTTGGAATCCAAGTTTTCCAGCAACATTCGCTAAAGATTTTGTCTTTTCTCCAGTGTGTATTTCTGATGTCTTTGTCAAGGATCAAGTAGTGGTGGCTGGGTGGAGTTGTATCTCAGTTCTCTATTCTGTCATATGTCTGGTTCTGTGACAGTGCCAGGTTGTTTCATTCCTATGACTTCGTAGTGTGATTTGAAATCAGGTATCATGATAACTGCAGCAATATTCCCTCAAGAGGATAATACAATTCTAAACATAACCACACCTAAAATAGATATACAAATACTACTAGATACAAAGTTATAAATTAACGCCTACAAAGTGATGATAGGACACTTCAAAGTCACATTCTCACCAGTAATGAACATGTTATCTAGTAAAAACAAAAGAAACTGTGGCATTAAATGACATCATAAATCAAGCAGACCTGCAGATGGCTGTAAAACATTCCATCCAAACAGTGCAGAATACACATTCTACTCAGGATCACATAAAACTTTCTCTAAAACAAATGGAAATTTAGGAGACAAACCAATTCTCAATAAATACAGGACACTTGAAATAATTCCTTGTATTTTATGACACCACAGTGCACAGAAGGCAAGACTGATCAGAAATTCCCCATGGGTATGTTTTTGGTCAGAGATGCCTCAGAAGAACCTTAAATAAGAGAGATGACATTTTGATCTTGATTGCCCACTGCAACTAGATGGTAAGATCCTATTGTTCAAAAACTAAATTAAAAAAATCACACAATTCAGTCAGGAAAAAGAGAAATCAGTCTTGGACTATCCAGGGAATCTTCCTTGGCGGCTGTTTTTCATAGTGCTGGATATTTAAGAAGAGAACATAATGAACTCAGCCCCTTGACAGCGTCAATAACCATTGCACATATGAAGAGATGTATGATATGACCCTAAAGGTACAGAAATAAAAGGAAATAGAGGCCAATCTAAGGCAATACAAAGGTTTAGCTTGGTCTTGACAATGCTTGGTATTGTTTCATTAAAATTCTAGAATGTTCTTCATCCTTGTTCTGTGTATTGTTTTTATTGGAAATAGGGTCTCATAAAGCTCAGGCTGGCTTAGAACTTGCTATGTACCTAAGAATGGCCTTAAAGTCCTTCTCCTCCTTCCTCCATCTTCTAAAGGCTTGAATTTCAGTCCTGTGTTTCCACAGGGTTGCTGGCTATGCTTTTAAGATACACACTTTGCAGGGTTTTAATTAAAATGCTTGGGTTTATCCAGTTAGCTCTCTCTGCTATATAGCTGGTGGTGGGTCCCTCAGTGTCCATGCTCCTTTTTATTTGATACTTTTCTCAGATCACACTCCACTCTCCAGATAACCTAGCTAGACCTCTGAGAATACTGTAATGGAAGTTTTGGCTTCTTTGTATGTTACATAAATATGCTTTTGTTTTCATCCCAAGTGTGGGATTTTAGTTGGGCTACAGTGTGTCCACACCTGTTAATTGTCTTGTGCAGAGCTTGGCTTTTGCCAGCTGGTAATGACCTTCAATGTGCCACACAGAAAGGGGTGTGGTCTAGGATTCTGAGAGTATAGATATGAGGTCCAGAAAGAGACCATGGGGCATTTTGCGTGGTGATCAGTGTTGGCATGTGGCATGGAGCAGTTTGCAGAGACCAGAGACCAGAGAAAGAGTGGCAGTTTGGAGCAGACAGACTGAAAGAAATGCTTCGGGGCGCAGCAGCGTGAAGGAGCCTGCTAGCTCCGTCTGTGGTATAGTCCGTAAAAGAGGACCCCTTGACCCTAACCAGCAGGGAGAAGTAAAGGGGTTTGGGTCCCCTCTCTCCACTAACATTTTCCACTTAATGTTGGGAGGTTGGTGGAAAGGAGGTAGAGGCTTAAACACCCCAAATAAAGTAGAGTTTTTAAAAAGATCGCTACAGGTGGCTACAGAACACCACATTTTACATAGTTAAACACATATTACAAGATGACTCCATCACACCGAGTCTCTGTCTCTGTCTGTCCATCTGTCCATCTCTCCCCACCCCTATCTCTCCCCATACCTACTTGCTGTCTTGGTCTTTGTTTCCTTGGGGGAATGTGGAGCTTGGGGTCTGTGTTCTTATTCTGGCCTGGACTAGGGTCCTGGAAGTTTCACTCTCCTATGCCCTCAGATAAACATCTCAAATTAAACAGCATGTATATTATATAATTGGTCAAATGTGTGGGGAACAGTTGTGGTCACAACCAGAACAGGAGGTTGCTACTTGATTTTTGTTTCATTTCAGGTTTGCTTATTTGAGCTAGCATGGCAAGTCTATTATGAAGTAAATAAAGGGCTTCTCGGAACCAGAAGGAGGACTCTAAAATGAGCTGCCCAATATTTGCAGTTAAAAAAATTTTTTTTTGAAATGAATTGACTCCTAAACTGATTTTTTAAAATACATTTTCATTTAAATTATCTTGGCTTTAGCACCGACAGATATTTATTTTTATGTATAGTCTGAACTAGGATGTAATTTCAAATTTTATCATGTGAAATGATTGCTAATCAATAATTGAAGATTAAATTTTAAATTGTTAATCAAATAATAACTATCAATTAAATAATTGTTTACATGGCACAAAGTCACTGTTTTTCTCTCTTCTTTTTCATCCTTCCCATTTCTGTGTTCTTAGCACAGAAGGAAGCAAATTCAAGTTTATGCAAAAATAAATACTGAAAAGGGGAAGTTTGCTGCCTAAATATCAGTAGGCCACGAACATATTACTCACATGAATTTTAAAAAGAAAGTGACTGAAATGAGTGAAACATGAGGATGTGTACCTGCTGCAGTTTCATAAACAGTAGGTTCTCTCCAAAGAATGTCACACTTGGCATTTCATTTCTTCTGGGCTGTGGGAATAATGTTTAATTGCAGATGGCGACCATCTTGTTAAGACACCTCTTGCAAGTGTTAAATTTTAAACAGGAGGCTTCTTTCATTTTCCTTAATGTGTCCCTAGCTTTGGAGTATAAAATCCAGTCAAAGATTTATAAGTGAAGAACAAAACTAGACAGCTTTGTGATAATAGGTTCCTGACTCATTTATTCCACAAACTGCACCTAGATTTCAAATTCAAATTATTTCATGTTCAAATTTTTGCTTATTCATATTATATTAAATTATCTCATCCTTAAATTATTTTATAAGTCATTGATAGGAATACCTCTCTTTCTTTCTCTTTCTTTTTCTCTTGTTTTTTGAGACAGGGTTTCACAGCTCAGCCTTGGCTGTCCTGGGACTTACTCTGTAGACTAGGCTCACCTCCAACTTGCAGAGATCCACCTGCCTCCACCAAGATTAAAAGAGCGTGCCACCACTGCCTGGCAGGAATACAGTGTTTTCATCTACTTGGATCTGTGGTTGGCATGGCCTTAAGAGAACTACTGATTTAAAAACACTGTAAGCTTTTAATAGAAATTAGAGCTTGTGGCCTAACATCCAGCTCACTCGGTCTGTCCTGCATGTGTATGGGTGCCTAATATGTCTGTCAACGTTTTAGTTCAAAAAAGAATTATATGTCCATGAATGTTAAAATTCCTATCAAAAGTCAACTCTTTAAGTCTGGACATGGTAACATGCCAATTACTACATTACTTAGTAGTTTGAATGTCAGCTTGATCCAGTCTCAAAAGAATAAAGCAGGGCTGGGGAGAGGCTCATGGAGAAAGTGTCCTACTGGGCAAGCATGAGGACCCTGGTTGGAATCCCCAGACTCACAAAACAATGTAGTACAGTGGTACCTGTAACCCCAGCGCTATGTGTGCAGAGACAGGCACACAGGTTCCTAGAGCTTGCCAGCCAGCCAGCGTGCCAAAATGGCAATCTTCATGTTGAGCTAGAAACTCTGTCTCAAGAAATAAGTTGTAGAATGATAAAGAGAGATATACAGAGTTGATGCATTCACAGGCAACACATAGAGGGAGAAGAATAGGGGGAAGGAGGGAGAGACACACAGTGGGACAGACACACACACACACATATACACACACAAGGAAGAAGAAGAAGAAACAAGAACAGAGGTAATGTTCTTCTATTCTGGCTAGAAATTGGGGAAGAAATCATCTCTTGGCCTTCTTGATAGACAGTATCTCTGACACTATCTGAAAGATTGACAATCATGTGTTTTCTCTTGCTACCCAGCTCTGTCTGAAGCATTCTGGGCTCCTAAATGGAGTAAAGGTGGAGTTTATGGAGCAGCAGAAATTCCGAGGATAGCTTCAAGGGAAAGTATTTCTGAGACACCATGGCAGCTTTGGTTATGTGGCTCATGCCAAAAAGTGACGGAAATACTAAGAAAGGCAGGAAGCTTGTAGAAATGGCCTGGGAACCCACAGTGACAGGTGGCTTAGCTAGTTGTCCTCTGGTGATTTCCAGTCACCACATTCAGACTCCTGTCCCCAGACAGCCGCAGAAAACTAGGATAAGATGTGAGGAAGCTTGGTCATCACACTTTGGCATTCTATTTCTACAGTAAAGAAAGTATGCAGAAATCTGTGGTTTTAAACAGTTGAACCAGCCTTTTCTTTTTCCTTCCTTGTTTTTAAATTTTTTTTTAAAGAAATAAATTTTGGCTTTTGGAAATAAGGTCTTCTATAGCTAAGACTGGCCTTAAACTCCTGATCCTTTTGCCTTTACCTTCAGGTGCTGGGATTATAGACCTATACACTGGAACTTTGATCCATTTTTTTAATGGTTGACCTTCCTGAGGCTCTCAAGAAAAAGAGACAGTTAACCTCAGTATAAGGGAAAGCCACACACAGTGCCTGCATTTCAAATCTCAGGTTTATCTAAGTGAAATTTCCTGTGGCTTCCTATGGCTTTCTTTGCTGTAAAAGAGTGATGTGCAGAAATTATCAGACCAACAACAAAAGGTGGATGAGGTAACTGCAAGGGAGAGTGGGGAGGTTTTGTGATAAGAGAGGCTTGGGAAAGGGCAACAAGAAGCCCCTGTACCACACCTGCCCATTTCTAGAAAGCTGCTCTATGAAGCCTTTTCAAATCTTCAGTGACTTCTCACTGAGCTGTCAGGGGAGAGGGAAAGTTTCTCCTTTTCCTGAGACGTGCCCAAGATGAATGCTTTAAGAAGAATAATACTTTAGAAAGGCTGTGTAGCTAGTTAAAAAACACAGCAAAGGCTAACGGTACAGCCTTTTATCTGCCTGAGGTGAACAGTATCTTTGGGTAAAAGAAGAATTTTCTCAATTTTTGATGGAGCTGGAGATTTATGCAAATAGGAATGCAGTTACTAATCCCCTTGAGAAACAGATCAGATGCAGAGCTGAGCCTTATCAGATGAAGGTGAATAACCATTTGATTTTCCTCTGATTTAGGACCTTTAATAGAAAAGCAGCTGAAGAACACACACAGAAAACCCACTGACTACGGAAACTCAGACAGCACTCCTAGCAAGCATGCTCAGAGCAAAGAACGCAACTATTTTAAGCACCTGACAAGTGATGTAAAGTATTGTAATAATTTTTGCAAATGAAAAACTTTCTTTTATTTTTTATTTATTACAGTTTATTCACTTTGTATCTCCCCGGTAGCTCCCTCCCACCTCTCCTCCCATCCCACCCTCCCTCTCCCTTCTCCATCCATGTCCCTCCCCAAGTCCACTGATAGTGGAGGTCCTCCTCTCCTTTCTTCTGAACCTAGTCTATCAGGTCTCAGCAGGAGTGGCTGCACTGTCTTCCTCTGTGGCCTGGTAAGGCTGTTCCCCCCTCAGGGGGAGGTGATCAAAGAGCAGGCCAATAAGTTCATGTCAGAGACAGTCCCTGTTCCCTTTACTATGGAACCCACTTAGACACTGAACTGCCATGGGCTACATCTGTGCAGGGGTTCTAGGTTATCTCCATGAATGATCCTTGGTCAGAGTATCAGTCTCAGAAAAGACCCCTGTGCCCAGAATTTTTGGTTCTGTTGCTCTCCGCCAATAGCACAGGCTCTAAGAGCAACAATCAATAAATGGGACCTCATGAAACGGAAAAGCTTCTGTAAAGCAAAGGACACTGTTATCAGAACAAAAAGATTGCCTACAGATTGGGAAAGAATCTTTACCAACCCTATATCCAACAGAGGGCTAATATCCAAAATATATTAAAAACTCAAGAAGTTAAACAGTAACATCAGTTAATACAATTAAAAAATGGGGTACAGAGCTAAATAGAGAATTCTCCATAGAGGAATATCGAATGGCAGAGAAACATTTAAATATTCAACTTCCTTAGTCATCAGGGAAATGCAAATCAAAATGACCCTGAGATTTCACCTTACACCCATCAGAATGGCTATGATCAAAAACCCAAGTGACAACACATGCTAGAGAGGATGTGGAGAAAGGAGAACTGTCCTCTACTGCTGGTGGGAATGCAAACTTGTACAACCACTTTGGAAATCAATCTGGCGCTTTCTCAGACAATTAGGAATAGTGCTTTCTAAAGATCCAGCTATAGCACTCCTAGGCATATATCCAAAAGAGGCACAAGTACAGAACGATATTTGTTGCAGTTTTATTCGTAATAGCCAGAATCTGGAAACAACCCAGATGCCCCTCAGTTGAGGAATGGATACAGAAATTGTGGTATCTCCCCACAATGGAATATTACTCGCAATAAAAAAGGAAATCATGAAATTTGCAGGCAAATGGTGGGAACTGGAAAAGATCATCCTGTGAGGTATCCCAGAAACAAAGACACACAGGGTATATGCTCACTCACAAGTGGATATTAGATATATATAATATAGGATAAACATACTAAAATCTGTACACCGAAAGAAACTAATCAAGAAGGAGGACTCTGGCTAAGATGCTCAATCCCCATTCAGAAGAGGCAAAGAGGATGGACATCAGAAGAGAGAGAAAACAGGGAACAGGACAGGAGCCTACCACAGAGGGCCCCTGAAAGGCTCTACCCTGCAGGGTATCAGAGCAGATGCTGAGACTCATAGCCAAACTTTGGATGGAGTGCAGGGAATGTTATGAAAGAAGGGGGAGATAGTAAGACCTGGACTTTTCTTTTTTATAACACTGCTTATGTGTCTGTGTGTGCAAACCCAGAAATGCCAAAAGAGAGCATCATATCCCCAGTGCTGGAATTCAGGAGGTTGAGAGCCTTCCCCCCTCCCCCAATTCGGATGCTAGGCATTCAAAGCTGGTCTTCTTCAATTTCTCTTTTTTGCCAAGTCCTTTCTTCATTCTGAACTTGAATTGGGATTATCACAGTTTTGACAGTTGAATACAGATAGGAAAAAATGCAAGCACACACATGTACACTCACATTTGACAATTTCATATCCAGAAAGGAACAAGTGAGTAGAAGAGACAGGTTTTAGCTTAGGAAGTTTTATTTCATTCTGACTTATAATTAGAGATATAAGATATGGGGAGATGGCAAAGCACTCAGCACCTAAGCAAGAGGACCTGAGTTTGCTCCCCAAAGCCCAAGTAAAAAGCCAAATATGGAGTTAGGCGCGGCAGCACACACCTCTAACCCCAGCACTCAGGGATATAGAGGCGGATGGATCTCTGTGAATTGGTGGCCAGCCTGGCCTACAAAGCAAGTCCAGGACAACCAAAGCTACACAGAGAAACCCTGTCTCAAAAACAAAAAATAAAATGGAACAAAACAAACAAACAAAAAGTCAATCATGGTGGTATATCCAGGCTAGGGGTGGGGACAGGACAGTCCCCTGTGCTGGCTGCCCAGCCTGTCTAGCCTAATTACCACGCCTCAAACCCCAGTAAGAAAGCCTGCTTCAAAAAATCAACTGGTAGGGAGGAGATGGAGGAGGGAGGGTGGGATTGGGAGGGAATGAGGGAACTGGCTACAGCTGGGATACAAAGTGAATAAATTGTAACTAATATTAAAAGAAATAAAAATTTAATTTAAAACAAAACAAAAACCAAAAAATCAATTAAGATGAACAGCTCTTAAGGAATAAAATGGGAGACTGACCTCTCTTTATACGACCATGTGTACATACGCGCACATGTGTGGGGACAGGTGTGCACATAAACGTGCATACACTTTGTAAACACTCAAAATATCACTATAAACTTTATATTACACAGAGGGGGAGAAAGTGATGGAGGAAAAGATGGAGGGAAGGAAGAGAGGGAGTGTGAGAAAGAGGAGAGAGAGGAGCACACATATGAACTCAAAATTCTATACCAGGCTTACATATTTGACCATGATCCATCGTTTGTGGGATTTTTTTTGGTTGAGTATATGTATATAACTATGTATATGTATGCATATTATATATTCCATCACTAGTCATGACCATTCTCTCCCCCGACCCCCACAATCTAAATGCCTTTAAGACTCCATTTCTTGTTTAGTGGACTGTATTATTTTGACAGCCCTTTGTACAGTAGCATAGAAAGGTGAGAAAACCCACCCACTTTAGAAAAGCAGCTGGTGTGCTGCTTCTGTTTTTTTTTTTTTAATCTTCCCCCGTGTCTTGCTGTGGAAATCCAGACTGAGATTTTAAAGAAGCAGGTGAGAAAACACTCCTTCCTAAAGAGACACTATTTTAACTAAAATAAACAAAGGGGAATATTCCAGAACATTATGGAAGCAGTGACAGCAGAACTTGCCACTATCAAGGCTGAGAATCACAGGGTAGTTTCAGATGAATGATGTTAATGTATTCCTGTCTGGTGGGGCTGTCTATAAATAGCACCCGCCAGGCACAGGGCGCATCCTTCATGATTAGTTTCTCCCTCTTGACTTGCTTCATCAGTTGGTGCCCTCAGACTCTTGACAGTCACTGCTGCTGATTAAGAGGGACGAGCCGGCCCCTTCAAGCTGAAACAGGGCTCTCAGCATGAAGAGGCAGACTCTACCCAGGCCCCCACGTGACCCCTGGAGCAGAAAGGTACTGCTTCTAAGGAAGCTTAGAGACCTTCAAGTTCCCCAGGAACACTGGAGTCACAGTTGATCCTTAAACCTTTTGGAAAGAAAGGCAGGCACCCTATTCTGACACTATTTCTGTGTGATCATCATCAGGCTTCCACTTAGCCTTTCAGATTCTTCTGATGTATTTGACACTGTATATCTCAGAGGTAGCCATTGGTATCGTTGTGGAAGGGGTGTAGCTATAGTTAATAACTTCCTCTTAGACACAGGATGGAGGCTGGGAGAGAAAGCCTGGCATCTGGAGCCTAGATTCATCACCCAGACTCTAAATGGGTTCAGAGGCTTTACCCAGGCAAACAAGTATTTATATCATCTGCTTAGTTCTGAACCTTGGTAGAACAGTCTGAAGAAACAACAGCACAGGAAACAAAGCCGGAGAGAAGGTGGGTTGAGTGTGCATTTGCCACAGAACTGGAGGCTTTCCCTCCTTGCTTTGAAATTACTAGCTAGTAACCTGATGCTTCGCCTATCACATTGGTAAGATATTCTTATACTATAAGCCCTTGCATGTAAGTGTAATGAAGAAAAAAACCTGTTATTCATAATTTCCATTTCATTTTACTTAATATTGTTAATAAAGGGAAAAGGAACCAATTAAACAAACAAAGAAGAAAATGTACAGGCTGTAAAGTTTTGGGGCTCCACATTTCTAAGAAAAACATGAAAAAAATAAAAGAAGTTTCTGGTCTCAGATATTTGCTTTCCTATTGTGGAACTCTAGAAAGTCATATCTGGACTGCATGGCCCTGGTTTCTGTGTGTGGAATTCAATTATTAATAATAATTCACACTTCTAATGGGCACCTGCTGTCTTATTTCGGTCAGTACATTTTTATCAATTTGGGATGAACATTAATCACATATGACAAACTACTCTCAGGTTTGATATCTTGCTTTTTATAAAGTTATTCTGAGATAATTTTAGACTTCTAGAACAGTAAAGCATTCCATAGATCACCCACCCAGCATGTCCTCCTGTTAGCTTCTTGCATAATTAGAGTACACTTAGAAGAACCAGCAGGCTAACAGTCACACAACATCATTAATTACATTATAGCATCTATTGGGTTGACATACTTTCCAGAAATGATGAATAGGAAATAGCCAGTAGATAGGAAATACACCTAGCAATAACTGGTCAAAGAGAGCCTGATTTAGTAAACTAGAGCATGTAAGCTACATGAGCAAGAAAGAAAACCATGTGAAAATAGAAAGTTTGGGACAGTATAGGAAGAAATAAAGTTGACATATCAATCAACAAGAATGTCTCAGTAGCCACAGATTCAACCAACTGCATGTCATGAACTCTGTTGTTTGCAGCGTCTGTGTCTCTACTTAAAATGGACAGATCTTCTCTTGTAATTATTTCCTAAACAATACAATGTAACAACTATTTACCTAGAGTTTACCTTGTGTTAGGTATCATAGATGATCTAAAAATGATTGAAAAAACATACTGGAGGAGTGTGTAGGCATACTATGTAAACACTTGTGCCTTCTATAAAAAGAACTTGGGTAACCTTAGATTTGGGGGTTCTTAAGTCAACACCCCCATTTCCTAGAACATATAAATAAAACCTTTAGGCTCTCCGAGGTGCTATTTTTTCCTTTAAAATATATTATTTATTATAATAAAGGATGCAAAGCAGGCTACTTTAGAAAGGAAGGGCAGCTATTTGAGGTCATGACTGTGGACTCTTGAGGGTGTGTCTGGTTATGCACTTCATGGCGAGAGAGTTCCAAGGCAATGCAGGGCAGCACATGAGTGCCTTGTGTTCTCTCTCTCTCTTACAGTGTCCACAGAATTCACCCACAGGAGATTCCACTTTCAGGTCTTATCTAATCCTAATTACATTGCTTACCTTCAAGCTCCATACCTCAAAATTGGTTTAAATTTGAACACAACGAGGCTTAGGAGACTGCTGAAATGTCTGTCACCCAGAGGAACTAAGAAGATGGCTGGTTACTGGAGTCCCTTGTGTAACCTTAGAAGTCTCCTGAAGGCTGGTTGCCATAGAAACACTGTGATTAAACCTTTCAGGCCCTTCGTACCAGGCTGTGGGTTGATGTAGTCACTGGTGGATGGTGCTCTCATCAACAGTTCTACATAAGAAAGTATCCGTATGTCCCCACAAGGATAGAGTTTGGGGAGCGTCCATGTTGCTGAACATGTAGAGCAACAGACTGCAAAGGTGGAATGGAAGACAGTGCCCTTCCCAGAGGGCATAGAGCCAAACCTGTGTATCTCTTCTACCTATTACTGATATTGGTCTTTATATGACAGAAAGAGAGAGAGAAAGAGAGAGAAGAGAGAAATGTAAATGCAGGACTTCTTTGAGCTATTCAAAGACTGAACCTATGAACACAGTCGAGAGGACTTCCAGTTTGCAACCAAGGTACTCAGAAGGCTGGACCACCTAAGGATTGTTCATGAATGCAAGGCTCATGACTGGCAATCCCACAACAAAACACTGATCAACAAGAAAAGAGCCTTGACATGGAAGCCACCAGGCAGCAAGATTCCAAGGCCAGGGAAAATTCTCTATCTTATGCTAAACCCAACGAAAGAAGTGGACCCATGAAAAAGCATGTACACTAAACATAGTACATGGACTCTCCCAAGATTCAGAACTGGACATGGATTGGGAGATGAATCAAATGTTGACATTTTAAACATCCTTTTACTATTCTAGCACAACGAGCTGGTAGTTGCTTTAGATACTAGATTCCATGCATTCATCTGTAGAAGACACACCATGAAAAGACCCTACAAAACGGTGCCAAAGAAAGACTGTGCATGCTTCAGGAGGGAATATCAAGAAATGTTAAGGAAGGATGCTAAAGGCACCAGCAGCATATAGAAATTGATAAATTCAACTTCATAGCATTTCAGATATACTTTTTAAGATGATACGCGCTTAGGAGCAGGCATTGGCTATTTATTTTAACCCATTCATAATAGTTACAGGTCAGTGAGAATAGTGCTCAGCCTTGTATGTAGTTAGGAAATGAGAATTGCAACCACCATTGAATGCCACTGATATACATAATATCTGAAATACTAACTAAACCTTCCAAGTATTGGTGAAGCTGTGGGATGGTGAGCATTTGTTTAACTCATGAACTTATTTTTTCTAGGAAAATTAACTTGGCAAAGTTAAATGAATGTATTTGGTCATTTACCAATCCCACTGACAGATAGGCACCACAGAAACATATCTGCTTCATACATGATGTGCTTTGAATGTGACATGTCCCCCAAAGGCTCATATGTTTCAATACTTGGTCCCCAGCTTGTAGTGTTGTTTGGGGGAGACTGTGAACCCTTTAGGAGGTGGGGCCTAGCTTGAAGAAGTGTGCCTCTGGGTATGGATCTTGAGGCTGGATGGTGCTGTCTCACTTCTTGAGCATCAGCTTACTGACTGTGGGCTCAATGGGACCAGATGTCTCCTGCTTCTACAGCTGTGCTTTCCCACCATGATGAACTGTACCACCTAGGAGGTAAGCCAAATGAACCCTTCCTTACATAGTGGCTTTTCCTTGGGCACTGTGGTCGTAGTAACAAGAAGAGCAGTTACTACTTACACCTATATTCACCAACACACATGCAGGGAAATGCTCACAGGAGCTTTAGTTAAAAATCACCCAAACTGAGTAGTATTCCATTGTGTAAAAGTACCACAATTTCTGTATCCATTCCTCCATTGAGGGACATCTGGGTTGTTTCCAGGTTCTGGATATTATGAATAAAGTGCTACAAACATGGTTGAACAAATGTCCTTGTTATGTACTTGAGCATCTTTTGGATATATGCCTATGAGTGCTATAGCTGGATCTTGAGGAAGCGTTATTCCTAATTGTCTGAGAAAGTGCCAGATTGATTTCCAAAGTGGTTGTACAAGTTTACATTCCC
>CM053749.1:10438259-10467865 GCA_028658305.1 Pachyuromys duprasi | reverse complement strand
CATGCTGACTTTCACGAGGGTATACACACCCTCCACAGTGTCCCCCACATGACCCTGCCAACCCTGTCAGGCCAAACCCCTGACAGTGGATCTTCCCCGCCTCGGTCTCCAGGCTTCCCTCTGGTGGGTGGCATGAGCCTTCCTCTGTCCACTGACAAGCGGGACCCTCTCACCAGCCCAGGGTTCATCAGCCCAGGACTCTCCTATGTATCCTTCAGATGGCTCTTTATGTCTCACATAGACTCTGGCCAGTGCTGAGCCAGGACAGTGGAACCCCTCACCCCACATCTCACCTCACACAGGCACACACACACACACACACACACACACACACACACACACACACCACACAAACACACATTTCAGATCTGGACCAGTGTTCCCTGTTCCTAGGAAACTTTGACTCCGTGTTTTGCAGAGTTCCCAGGACAATCAAGTGAATCGAGGGAAACTATGACACCATATAAACAGATGCACATCTTTTGGCCACTGTTAGTAGATGCACCTTTGGCCTGTCTCCTGCTGCTATTTAAAAGAACCCTAAGCAACTGCTTCAGGCTGCCCTAACCCGGAGTAAATAAAAGGAGAGTACTGCCCTCTACAGCCTCAAAGAGGGCTTCGTGTTGTGTTTGCTTTCTAAAGCTAAGTAGATGGCAGCTTCATATTTAAGCAACTCAAAGTCAGGCAGGCAAAAGCTCCCAAGTGCATGACCAGACATTGGCATCATCTCTCCACGTGGGATTTCTTTTCCTTTTTCTTTTTAGAATCTGAGGGACGCCTGAGACATGATTTTGAGATGAGCTAAGGAGGCTCATTACTGAGACTCCTGCTGTATACTAGGGGTGCTCATATAGGCTTGAAGAAAGGAGTCTGCTGGGGAGAATAATCCTATGTGTGTGCAAATGTAAAACCAAACCAAATCAACAGGCAAACCACAAAGCGAGCTAGTGAAATTCAGATAGAAAAGCCAGGGAGCAGAGTGTGGTGGTTTCAGCCTTAGGTCCCACCACTCAGGAGGCAGAATTGGAATGATTAAGGAGTTCAAAGCCAGTTTCATCCACACAACAAGTTCAAGGCTATATTGTCCTACTAAGAGAACTCCCCTCCCCCCACCAAAAAAAACAGAAAAAAAAAATACAACCAGTCCATGTGATATATTTCTTAATGTTTTGACCCAAAGAGTAATGCCTAAAGCTAGTTTCCCTCTATAGAGTAGTCGGGGAGTTAACTAATAAAATCTTTTCTGTTAGGGACTGGGAGAGTAAAAGAACGCATTCGGTTTCCTGGAGTTAAAGCCTAATACCAGAGAGAGAAAGAGAGAGAGAGAGAGAAAGAAAGAGAAAGAAGAAAGGAAGAAAGAAAAAAGGAAGAAAGTCAAAATGAAGATCAAAACATTTTCCTGCGGGTGTAAAAGGATAGAAAGAGAATGGAGGAGCACCCACCTGGAGCAAGATGGAGTCACAAAATGGCGGTGTTGCTTACACAGGAGAGCCAGGGGACAGGAAAGAGTGGGTGTCTTGGAGCAAGCCCGCAGACAGGTGGAAGGGCTTGGATGGAAGTTGCACAGGCAGAGATTCCACGCGAGGCTGTTAACTGCGGGAAGCAGAGAAAGCCAGCAGGCCTCCTTTCCATAGGCGCCCCTTTCCTTACGCATGCGTACACACAGCTGGACGCGCAGGGCGGGCAGCCTGCTCTGTAGTTGCTTCTTAGTGAACTGCCCAAGTTCATCCTGGAATCTTCAGAGCTTCCATTTCAAACTTTTTTTTTAAATCGTTTCAAACTCAGGATGCAAGTCTGTCTGGACCGTCCTTTCCCTGGTTGGAACTTCCTTTCCATAAGCAACTGCTACAACAGGAGCTGGAGCTGGTGGAGAGCGCCACCTGCTGTCGCGTGTGGTGCTGTGTGTGTTCGCAGAGCCTCAGCCGCCTGCCACCAGGCGAAGCCTGCTGGGCCACAACTCTTCCCAAGGTAGTCTTGGCTCTGTTGGGCCACTGTGCCCAAATATGAGTGCGTTTGCATTGTGGAGGGTGCCGATAACCGAGGGAAAAACCTCAAATGGAATCAAGTTTTTGCATGTTCTACCCACGGTAAAGACGGGGAAAAGAAAAACTGTCCAGCATTGGTTACTGTTGTTGTTTCAAAGAAAATTTACACGTTCGGTCACAGAATTCAATTCTGCACCTCAGGAAAAGCATCTAGAAGCCATTCTCCCGGCTTTATAAGATAAACGAGTTGGAAGAGCCTCGACATTCAACACTCCAATTTAGCAAACAGCTTCTTCCCTGCCTCACGCAGAGAAGCCATTCAGTCTGCCGGACTCTAAAATCCTCCTGTGTTGGTTTGCTCCCCATTACCCCTCACCTCTACACCCTACTCCACTTCCGTTTGTAAAGGGAGGCTGAAAGAGCGGAAAATGAAGGAGAAGCGGTTTAGAAGACCCACTAAAAGTGGAGCGGGGTGCTCAGTACCGCAGGCATCTCCTTAATGTGTTTGTAGGAGCGACTTCCTTGACAGCGGTCGAGTGCAGGGCGTTTAATTTGAGTATGATCCCTGGCTTTGTCGACAACCTTTACTCACACTCCACATTTGCAGCCATAATTAGTACAAGGCACCATGTAATATATGTCAAAATGCGGTGGACTGGAAGTCTGATGAACTGGTTTACTTTCAGGGCCTTAAAGTAGCTGCAGCAGTGGCCTCGGACTCCAGTTAGTCTCCCGGTAAGAAAGGTATGTACCTTACCGGGCAAAAACATACTCAGTCTTAGAGGCATGCAGGGTAATGTGATTGTGATTGTAAGAACAAGGCTACATGATAGACTGCTCTGATTACAATGTTTCTACCTAGAAAATGTTTTTATAAAATTATTCAGTTATGCTTGTTTATTTTGTCTATGTGTATGTGGTGGGGGCAGGCATGAGTCAGAGTCTGTGTGAAGGCCAGAAGCCAACTTGCACACCTCACCACCAGTGTGCATCCTGGAGTTTGGACTCAGGTCATTAGGCTTGGTGGTAAGTGCCTTTACCTACTGAGCCATGTTGCTGGCCTCATGGAAAATATTTTACAGTGAAAGTCCGTGGATCTGTTTTTTTTTTTTTTTATTGGTCTGTTAAAAAAAAAACAGCTTAACTTGTTGGGCTCATAGAAAGTAGATGACATAAGATTAGCCTCAGAAACTAATAATTTATATGTGTGATTTAGGTTTCATAGTTGCCAGATGACTGAAGCACCCGGAAAACTACCGTGTTCACATCACTGCTTGAAATGACTGCAGAGAACCCTGTTGGGTATCCTGAGATAATTACAATTGACTGTGTGAATAAAGAGTTCAGGTTCTAAACACGATCCGTGTGAAATACCCAACAGAGAAGATAGTTTCGTTTCACTGTCATGCTGGTACTCTGAGTTGAAATTACCACTCTCGAAAATTATCACCATAAGCCACAGAAACAGGGCTTTGTAGCTGTGTTGGTAACAAATTATTTAGCGTGTAATTGGTTAAGGCTGTCTTATGCAGGTCCTCAGCCTGCAATGTGGATGTCTGTTTAGGGAAGCTCATGTGTGCATCTATGCTACTTTTGATTTGTGCAGTACATTTTGAAGAAAAACGGTGAACAATCCTTTTACATGTATTTACTGTTTGCCTGTGGGTTCTGTGCTTGTGGCAGAGGGCGGGTCATAGGAGTCTGTTCTCCCTGCCACCATGTGGATCCTGGTGATTGATTGGTCGTCAGGCTCGCCAGCTAGTGCCCTTTACTACTGAACCATCTCACTATCCCCACAGATAATGTTTTTTTTTAAATAAACATAACTATGTCTTTAAGGTTGGGAGCAATTTTGGAATTATTTTCCAAATGATTTACAAGGAAATTTCCCAAAGAGAACTAACTGAACACTAGCATTTTGGAGAATAGCTAATGATGTGACAATGATCATCTTGAGTTAAAAAACAAAAACAGAAACAAAGACAAAATTCCCAAACCCAACCGGTATATAGGGCATTGTGTTATGAGGCAACAATTTTTATGAAAGCAGCATGGTTCACAGTAACTTAAGTCAGTGCAATTGTAACTACCTTCTTTTCTGTATTCATTAACTTTCTTTGGAAGATCAAATCACCTAAATTTGAGGGAACATGATATTAAAATGATATCAGAAAGGCATCTGAACTGCTTACCAATGCACCAGGATGTACTCATGACTGTTTCTTTTCTTTCCTTTTTATCCCCCTTCTCTTATTGGGGTCATTTTGTGCCCACCACTGAGTCATGAACTTGAAGCTAAGAGGGTCTAAAAGTTGAAGATATGCTCTTTTCTGCTTCTGAGCATTAGGCAATGTATGCAGGGAATGCAAAAAAGTTAGACCCTCAGTTGCATTTGCTACTTATTGTCTTACTTGCTGCCGTGCTTCCTCACCTTCTGTTGTGTCTTGCCTTTGCTCAAAAACCTCAAACTCAATGAAATGATGTACTTATCCTTCCTCAGCTCATTTCAATGTATCCTTCTGCTTCTTGATAATCTTTCTCCCTGAAGTGACTATCAGTACATCCAGTACAAAGCCATCATAGAATGTTTTGGATAGAAGATTTCGCCTTTACTTTTTCTTTCCTCATTTGTCCAAACCCCCATGTCAAGCCTATTTGCTTTGCAGAGCTCACTCACTAGAAATAGCATGCTTGTCTATCTACTGAGGTCGTGACAGCTATAACATCTTGCAAATAATCTCCCCAGTGTCCTGTAGCAACTTGAATTCTGGTTTAATTGGCTATGCCTTATAAAGGTTACTGGGTTTACTTTAGTTTCTAAAAATAAATGAGACTATCAGTTAAGTCTAACTTTTTCTTATTAACTTACCAACTATCAAGAGACTTTGGTCCACTCTGTGAAGCTGAAGGCAAGTTTGAAGTCTGACATTTTGAAGAAAAACAAAATCCATTTTCTATTTCCCAGACCAGTAAGAACATCTTTTCTTCAGAAAGGTCTGTTTTTAAAATGGTCTGATAACTTGCCAATTGTTGTACTAACTATCTGAAAAGAAAAAAAATATTTAGAAATGTGTATGCCGTGTAAATAGAGAGTAAGTAGCAATTTTGTTTTTTAGTATGACTTCCAGAATATTCTCTTGGGGAAAAATAGTAAGAAAAAAGCTACTTTTCATTCTTTTCTGTGTTTTCTTGAGTTTCTTTAGGGAATCCCATAACTTTAAACCTGAGGCAAAAAAAATCATAGAGTATATCAAAGTAAAACAAAGTATATAAAATGTTCACCGATGGCCTGGTATGTATTCATGAGTTTTACTTCCTTATTTTCCCCTCTTTTCTGCTTGGAGATGTTTGATTTTTCTTTTTTATTCTTAAGATTCATTTTATTTTATATGTAAGAGTGTTTTGCCTGCATGTTTGTATGTGTACTGTATGCATTCCTGTTGCCTGATGTAGGTCAAGAGGGATTGGATCTCCTGAAACTGGAGTTACAGTCACTATGTGGGTTTTAGAAAAAAAAAATTGGGATTCTCTGGGAGAGTAGCCAGTGCTCTTAGAGGCTGATCCATCTCAGCTGTTTTGTGCCTTCCATTGAGCCCTAAGTTTGAGGTTAGGATGTCTAACAGTTCAGGATGATTCCTGGCCCCCTTCTTAAGAAGAAACTGACTTTTCAATTCGTATCTGATACTTTTTCTAACTTAGTCCCATTCTAGGGATAGAGGACCATCTACCAAAAATAATTCTTGTGGTTTTCAACAATAAACCAACACCCATTTGCAAAGGGGCTTTGCTTACATGCAAACTGTCCTACAGAATTTAACTGTCAACTTGATGTAGCCCAGGGTCATCTGAGAAGGGCGTGGCACTTAAGGGGCTGCTCAGATCACATTGGTCTGTGGACATGTCTGTGAGAGGTTGTCTTGACTGTTTATTGATGTAGGAGGAGCCAGATCACTGTTAGCAGCACCTTTCCACAGGCATGTGGTCCTGGGCTGTATAAGAAAATTTGCTTAAACGTGTGGTGCCAACTGTGTGAGCCATACTGCTTCCTCCTCAGCCATTGTCACCATCAATACCATCTAAGAAAACCAAAGCAAGCCTTTGCCTAGTGACATGGGGCCAAGAATTGGTGGAAGGGCAAAACTGCGGAGCCCTGTCCAGGGAGCTTCTGCATAGGCATAGAAAGTGGCAGAGGAGTAGGCACCACAGTGGAAAGTGCGTTTCTATGGAGTTCCTGTCAGTGGCTTTAGTCCTGTTAAAGGAAACAGAATCCTACAGTGTGAGTTAAATGTAAAAAAAAGGAAGGAAGGAAAGAAAGAAGGAAGGAAGCAGGAAAGGAAGAGAGAAAGAAAGAAAAAGAAAGAAAGGAAGGAAGAAAGAAAGAAAGAAAGAAGAAAGAAAACATCTAAACTAGCAAGAACCAGTTCCTGGGGGTTCATACCAGTAAGAAGCCATCTGCCCCCAGCCCCTTGACCATCTCTTTACTTCAGAATTCACTGTTGACAAATGTTTCAATTTACCTATCTCCGTTCAGTCTGCTTGCTGGACAGAAGCAACTTAGGTCAATAGAACATTTTAGGATTTTACATTTAGGGCTAGAAAAATGGCTGGGCAATTAAGAGCGCTTGCTGGTTTTGTCCAGGACCTGAGTTTGGTTCCCAATACCTACTCCAGACAGCTTGAAGCTGCCTGTAACTTCAACTGCAGGGTATCTAGCACCCTCTTACAGTTGCCTCAGTTACACACACACACACACACACACACACACACACACACACACACACACACTTTATCTATAAATATATGGAGAGAGAGACAGAGAGAGACAGAGAGAAACAGAGACAGAACCTTAGAAAAGAAATGCCTAGGAATAGTTAGTTGGCCCACACAGACCCCATTATTGTTTTCTGTGTGTGTTATTTGTTTTTGTTTTAATATTATTGTTTAGGTAGTTTGGTGTTTTGAGAGAGGTGTTGTGTGGGCAAGGTGATGTGTAGAATCTGGGAGGGCTGGGGGAGGTGAAAGAATGTGGTGAAATATATTGTGTTAAAGTTTTAAATTAAAAAATAAATGGTACAAAAATTATGTTTATGTTCGAGTCCCCAAAATTGTGCTTGCCCTGAAAAAGTCATTATGAAAAAAAAAGAGGAGAGGGGTTAGAAGGGAACAAGGAAAGGAAGGAAGGCAAGAGGAAGGAAGGGAAAGGATGTTATGTGGAAGGAAGGAGGGAGGGAAGGAAGGAAGGAAAAAAGGGAGAAAGGGAAAGGGGCATGAATGGTAGGAAGGAAGGAGGGGCTATTTCAGTGTGAAAACCAGAAACTTTAAAACAGTTTGAACACAATTTTATAGTAATATTCAAATAAGTTAATAGTATTTAAACTGAGTGTAAATGAATAACACCATCCAGAAAGTAAATGAAAAAATGTCATGAAAATAGATGAATAAAAGTACGTGCAAGTTTCCATTTTATCTCCAACATGTACAAAGTTATTTGCTTAGATAAAATCTCCCCAAAATCCAGATTTAACATAGTAAAAATGGTCATCTTACCACATACAATCTACAGATTCAATGCAATTCCCATCAAATTACCAACACAATTCTTTACAGACCTTGAAAGAAAAATTCTCAACTTCATATGGAATAACAAGAAACTCAGACTCACTAAAATAATCCTCTACAATAAAATATCTTCTGGAGGTATCTCCATCCCTGATCTCAAACTGTGCTATAGAGCAACAGTAGTAAAAAGTGCATGGTACTGGCATAGAAACCAACTGGTGGACCAATGGAATAGAATAGAAGACCCTGAAATAAACCCACACACTTATAGACACCTGATTTTTGACAAAGATGCCAAAACCATACAATGGAAAAAGATAGCATCTTCAACAAATGGTGCCAGTCTAACTGGATATCTACATGTAGAAAAATGCAAATAGATCCATAATTATCACCCTGCACAAAACTAAAGTCCAAGTGATCAAAGACTTTAACATAAAACCAGACATACTAGAACTGTTAGGAAAAAAAAAAGTGGGGAAGAGCCTTGATCTCATTGGTACAGGAGACTACTTCCTGAACAGAACACCAACAATCAATAAATGGGACCTCATGAAACTGAAAAGCTTCTGTAAAGCAAAGGACATTGTCATCAGAACAAAATGACAGGGTACAGATGGGGAAAGGATCTTCACCAACCTTATATCTGACAGAGGGTTAATATCCAGAATATAAAAAGAACTCAAGAAGGTAAACAAGAATAGATCAAGTAATCCAATTAAAAATGGGGTACAGAGTTAAACAGAGAATTCTCAATAAAGGAACATTGAATGGTAGAGAAACACTTAAAGAAATACTCAAAGTCCTTAGTCATCAGGGAAATGCAAATCAGAATGACCCTGAGATTTCATCTTACACCCATCTGAATGGCTAAGATCAAAAACTCAAGTAACAACACGTGCTGGAGAGGATGTGGAGAAAGAGGAACCCTCCTCCATTGTTGGTGGGAATGTAGACTTGTACAACCACTCTGGAAATCAATTTGGTGCTTTCTTAGACAATTACGAATAGTGCTACCTCAAGATCCAGCAATACCACTCCTAGGCATATACCAAAATATGCTCAAGTACACAACAAGGACATTTGCTCAACCATGTTTGTAGCAGCTTTATTTGTAATTGCCGGAATCTGGAAACAGCCCATATGTCCCCCATTTGAGGAATGGATACAAAAATTGTGGTTCATTTCCACAATGGAATACTACTCAGCAATTAAAAACAAGGAAATCATGAAATTTGCAGGCAAATGGTGGGAACTAGAAAAGATCATCCTGAGTGAGGTATCCCAGAAGCAGAAAGACACACATGGTATATACTTACTTATAAGTGGATATTAGACACATATTACAGCATAAACATACTAAAATCTGTACATTTAAAGAAGGTAAGCAAGTAGGGGGATTGTGGGTAAGATGATCAATCCTCACTCAGAAAGGCAAATGGAGTGGACATAAGAAGAGGGAAAAAAACAGGGAACAGGTCAGGAACCTACTACAGAGGGCCTCTGAATGACTCTACCCAATAGGTAGGGTATACAATAGGGTATCAAAGCAGATGCTGAGACTCATAGCCAAACTTTGGGCAGAGTGCAGGGAATGTTATGAAAGAAGGGGGAGATAGAAAGACCTGGAGGGGACTGGAGTTCCACAAGGAGAGCAACAGAACCAAAGAATCTGTGCCCAGGGGTCTTTTTCTGAGACTGATACTCCAACCAAGGGCCATGTGTAGAGATATGCTAGAAAAGATGCTCAGATGTAGCCCATGGCAGCTCAGTCTCTGAGTGAGTTTCCTAGTAAGGGGAACAGGGACTGTCTCTGACATGAACCCAGGGACTGGCTCTTTGATCACCTCCCCCTGAGGGGAGAGCAGCCTTACCAGGCCACAGAAGAAGACAATGCAGCCAGCCCTGAAGAGACCTGATAGGCTATGGTTAGATGGAAGGGGAGTAGGACCTCCCTTCACAGTGGACTGGAGAAGGAGCATGGGAGGAGAAGAAGGAGGGAGGGCAGGTTTGGGGGTACAGCAGGGATACAAAGTGAATAAATTGTAATAAATAAATTTAAAAAATTTAAAAAATCAAAAAATCTTCCCAAAGCATACCATTTTTAATATAAATTTGATTTTCTCTCTCTGTATGTGCGTGTGTTTGTGTGTGTGTGTGTGTGTGTGTGTGTGTGTGAGAGAGAGAGAGAGAGAGAGAGAGAGAGAGAGAGAGAGAGAGAGAGAGAGAGACTGGGGCAGACCCTTGGGCTTTGCACACACTCTGCCACTCATCACTTGTCCCCTCTTGTTCTGAGTCTTCCACTGTCTTAGGCTGAGCCACTCCTAGTTTCTTGATTCACCAGCTTGAAGTTAGTCTTTTGGGTACCTCAAAACCATTCTAATTGCCTCCTCTTGTAATTAGAAGCCTCTGCCTATTAGTTCTGTTTCTCTGGAGTGCACCGTGGCTTGGTTAGCCTGGACTGTCATTTTTGGACTCAGGATCTGCTTTTGGGAAGCCTTTCTTCATTTAAATAGCCCCCACTCTGATCAGTGCTGTCTCTTCCTCACTGGCTATCCCTGAGGGAGGTGTTGAAGACACCTTTCTGCAGACACCTATTTTCTTTTTCTTAGTCTGCATTCTGTTTATGAAAGATGGGTATCCAAGACTTTTAAATTCAATGCTGTGATTTCTCAGACTTATAAGTGTCTGAAAACTAGACAGCTCTTATCCATGTCATTCTTAGAAGTTTTATAGTTTACCTGTTTCTTTGGGAACTAAAGTTTCATCTGAATTTTTTTCTTTGCTTAAAAAAAAAATCTTCATTTTTTTCTCTAGCTAGTTTGAAAATGCTATGTCCTTATTCTTATATTTGCTTTGAAGCATCTTAATTCAGTTAGATAGTTTAATACTGAAAGTAAAAGCCACATCTCTAATTTGCTTTATTCCAATAGATTAAATTTTAATAGATTTTGAGGCTTCTTTAATTTTACTTTTCACATTTTAACCCTGAAAGTGATCAGCCTTTCTAACTTTTCATTGCCCCAAATATCCAAACTCTATTTCGTTCCTTTCATTTCTACTTTGAAATTATCCTAGCTTGCATTTTTCATTTAATTCCTTGCCAAATGCACCTAATTGCTTTTAGATTGTTGCCCAAGTGGTGTGCCTAACAATATATTAATAGCATGGGTTATTATTTATGAAGTAGTTTTTCATTAAGACATGAGCTTGCATTTCCCAGCTCTAATATCAGTTTCTTCTTCCTTCCACGCTAACTAAGCTAATGTCATCCAGTGTTCTCCAGAGGAACAGAACCAATGGAATGAAGGTTTCTAATTACAAGAGGGGATTATTAGGTCATGGTCTGAGCAGTTCCACAGTGGCTACCTCTAGACTGGTTGTTCAGCTCAAGAAAGTGACTTACCTCAGACTAAGATGGACTCATGATACAGCCGGGATCTCAAGCTGAAGAAATCCTGGAAGCTCTCTGAACTGTAGCCATTGGAAATCTGCTGTATAGAGTCATTTTTCCTGTAAAACAGCTACTATCTATGTCAGAACAGATGCGACTGTTTGAAAGGGATTGGATATGTTGGCAGTTGATGTTCCCTTATAGAAGGAGGAGATGGGTCATTCAACCCTCACCAGAGACTCCAACTGCTTCCTTACGAACCTCCCAGCTACTTTGTAGTTCTTCCTGAGCTCATGTGGCCTCAGGGCCTCGGAAGGTGCCAGTGTATACAGACTGTGGTGCTACTGAGGTAGACTCCACCTATGCAGCTAGGGGGCAGTTCTCAACCATCCTGAGGCGAAACTTTCCAGTGGTACAGTGGTGTTGGTGTCACCCATGTGTAAGGAACTCATCACCTGCATTCTGCCAACCAAAGCTGGACTGCAGTGGAATTATCGGAGACTGTGAGGAGGCAGTGTGAGTTTGTTGATGTCTCCCTAGGAAAAAAATTCCTGCAACTGAGTCTGCACTGAAGGCTCTGAAGCCTGAAGACCACAGGCAGAAGCAGCCCCAACCCCACACCAGCTCCAGAAACTTGAGTCTGAGGATAATACAGGTAGTACTGTGGGCCTCACTCCCTGCTTCTTTTTGGTCTATCACAAGGTGCTACCCACGTGCAGGACCAGTCTACCTCACTCAGCTGCCCGACTCAAGAGTCATTTACCTCTGAAGACCAAGCCACAGACACACCTAGAGGTGTGCTTTATCAACCCTCTGGGCTTCTCTCGATCCAGTTTAGTTGGCAGTTGGAGTTAAGCATCTCGGCTGCAAAGCTGGCGCTATTGCACTGACTCCGTACTTAGGCCAGTTCACTAGTCAGGCTGAGTGCAGTGAATGTGAGGTTGGAAGTCAGGTGGCCTGATATGTTTGGGTCTTTGCTTCAGTGACATAGGCATTTTAAAGGTGTGATTCGGGGTTTATAGGTTGAGTTGAGGTAGGTTGATTATTTCTTTAACATTTTGATCAATATTTTTATTTTTCAAAAAATTTCATGGTAAAAATTTGGGGAAAATTAGTTGTTTAGCTATGTTGAAATTATACTTCATGGTTTAAAAAACTAAGGATATAGGCATACATTACTATCTTATTTCCCATAGAATTTTATAAATTACATTTGTGTATTTATATTACAGATTTTCTTTATATATACATATTTTTATTTTATTTTTTAAAGGTTTTACAACTTATTCACTTTATATCCCAATTATAGCCCCCCTCAACTCCTCCCTGCCCCACCTTCCCTCCCATTTCCTTCCATCCTCCTCTCCTAGCTTCTGAAAGGGGAAGACCTCCTCCCCTACTATCTGACCCTAACCTATGAAGTCTTATCAGGACTGCCTGGATCCTCTTCCTCTGTGGGCTGGCAAGATTGCCCATCAGGGAGAAGTGATCAGAGAGAGCTCCTGTTCCTTTTCCTAGGGAACCCACATGGAGACTGAACTGCCTATGGGCTACAACTAAGCAGGGGGTCTAGGTCCTCTATGTGCATGGTACTTAGTTGATTCGTCAGTCTCTACAGGCTCCCCCCGGGCCCAGATATGTTGACTTTGTTGATCTCTTTGTGGAGCTCCTGATCCCTCTAGGTCCTGCTATCCTGCTCCCACTTCTTCCACAAGACTTCCTGTGCTCTGCCCAAGGTTTGTCTGTGAATCTCTGCATCTGCTTTAATACCCTGCTGGGTGGAGTCTTTCAGAGAACTTCTATGGTAGGTTCCCGTCCTATTTCCTCTCTTCTACAGCTTCCTGTGTCTATCCAGTTTACCGTAAGAATGAGAATTTAGCATCCTCTCTAGGGTCTTTCTTGTTGTTTAGCTTCTTTAGTATGTTTTCCATATTATATGGCTAATATCCGCTTATAAGTGAGTATATACCATGAATGTCTTTCTGGTTCTGGGTTACCTCACTCAGGATGATCTTTCATAGTTTCATCCATTTGCCTGAAAATTTCATGATTTTCTTATTCTTAATAGCCGAGTAGTATTCAATTGTGTAAATGTACTGCAATTTCTGTATCCATTCTTCAGTTGAGGGAGATCTAGTTTGTTTCCAGATACTAGCTATTACAAATAAAGCTACTATGAACATAGTTGCACAAATGTCTTTGTTGTATGGTAGAGCATGTTTCAGGTATACGCTCAGGAGTGGTATAGCTGGGTCTTGAGGTAGGGCTATTCCCAGTTTTTGAGAAAGCACAAGATGAATTTCCAAAGTGGTTGTACAAGTTAGCACTCCCACCAACAATGGAGAAGGGCTCCCCTTTCTCCACATCCTCTCAGCGTGAGAGTTTTGGTCTTAGCTATTCTGATGGGTGTAGGATCTCAGAGATGTTTTGATTTATATTTTCCTAATGACTAAGGACACTGAGCATTTCTTTGTTTATCTGTCATTTGATATTCTTGAGAATTTTCTGTTTAGCTGTGTACCCCATTTTTAATATTCGATTATTTGGTTTGTAGTTGTTTAATTTCTTGAGTTCTTTATATATTCTAGATCTTAGCCCTCTGTTGGGTGTAAGGTTAGAAAAGATCTTTTCTCGGTCTGTAGGCTTTTGTTTTGTTCTGTTGACAGTGTCCTTGCTTTACAGAAGCTTTTCAGTTTCATGAGTTCCCATTTACTAACTGTTGATCTTAGAGCCTAGCTGTTGGTATTCTGTTTAGGAAGTTGTCTCTTGTGCCTATGAGATCATGGTTCTTCCCCACTTTTTCTTCTAATGAATTGAGTGTGTCTGGTTTTATGTTGAAGTCCTTGATCCACCAGAACTTTAATTTTGTGCAGGGTGATAAGTATGGATCTATTTGCATTTTTCTACATCTATACATCCAGTTAGAGCAGCACCATTTGTTGAAGATGCTATCTTTTTTCTATTGTATGGTTTTGCCTTCATTGTCAAAAATCAGGTGTCCATAGGAGTGTGGACTTATTTCTGGGTTTTCTATTCCATTCCATTGATCCACCACTCTGTTTCTATGCCAGTACCATGCAGTTTTTATTACTGTTGCTCTATAGTACAACTTGAAATCAGGGATGGAGATACCTCCAGAAGATCTTTTATTGCACAGGATTGTTTTTACCTCTTCTGGGTTTATGTTTTTCCATTTGAATTTGAGAATTTTTCTTTCAAGGTCTGTAAAGAATTGTGTTGGTAATTTGATGGGAATTGCATTGAATCCGTAGATTGCTTTTGGTAGAATGGCCATTTTTACTATGTTAATCCTAACGATACATGAGCATGGGAGGTCTTTCAATCTTCTTATACCTTCTTCAATTTCTTACTTCAGAGACTTGATTTTTTTCATACAAGTCTTTCACTTGCTTGGTTAGAGTTACACCAAAATACTTTACGTTTTTGTGGCTATTGTGAAAGGTGTTGCTTTCCTAATTCATTTCTCAGCATGTTTGTCTTTTTTATACAGGAGAGCTGATTTTTTTTGAGTTAATTTTGTATTCAGCCACTTTGCTAAAGGTATTTATTAGCTGTAGGAGTTCCCTGGCAGATTATTTTGGGGTCGCTCTTGTATACTATCATATCATCTGTGAATAGTGATACTTTGACTTCTTCCTTTCCAATTTGTATCCTCTTGATCTTCCTTAATTGAAGAGATACGGAGTGAGTGGGCAGCTTTGCCTTGTCCCTGATTTCAGTGGAATTGATTTAAGTTTCTCTCCTTTTAGTTTGATGTTGGCTATAGGCTTGCTGTATACTGCCTTTACTTTGTTCAGGTATGTACCTTGTATCCCTGATCTCTCCAAGACATTAAACATGAAAGGATGTTGGAATTTATCAAATACTTTTAAGCATCTAAGGAGATGATCATGTGTTTTTTTTTCTTTCAGTTTGTTTATATGGTGGATTACATTGATGTATTTCTGTATATTGAACTACGCTTGCATGCCTGGGATGAAGCCTACTTGGTCATGGTGGATGATATCTTTGATGTGTTCTTGGATTCAGTTTGCAAGTATTCTATTGAGTATTTTTAGGTATCAACCTAAATCACACAAAGAAACAACAAAGAAAGAGAATTTCAGACTAATTTCCCTTATGAACTTTGATGCAAAAATACTCAATATGTATTACACCTTTTCAAAACCTTATACAAACCTTTTGAATAGAGTAAAAATGGGTAAGCATCAAGGACTAAGTAGTGGCTGTAGAATGGAGATTGCAACAGTTCATGAGGAGTATCTATTCAGTTGGAAGAAAAAATCTAGGCATTCCACTGTAGAAGCCCCTCAGAGTCTCAGGAGTAGAGGCAACCAGATCGCTAAAGTTAGACCTGATTCTTGGAGCTGAGAACAGAAGTGTGAGTGCATATTTTTTGTGTATGGAATGCTTATACCTTCAAGAATTATCTCTGGTTGAACATAGTTCATGGATTTCTACCTTCCCCATTTCTGCTGAAAGCAGAGACTAAGAAGATTAATGGAGAGAACCCACTGAGCTGAGAGCGATCGAAACAGTAGTGACTGGAGAAAGACTGTCTGGAATGGTAACTGGTGAAATTCTGACCCCACCCACCCTCTTTCCAGGTTGTTGGCAGCTAGACATAAGCTCCAGGGAGTGTGTTAGAGGATTGTCTTGTTTAGGGTGACCAGCGCTTGGTGTAAGACCAACAGATTAGCTGGATATGAGATTATCCTTCAAAATCAATTCTATCAGTAAACACACTCTTTCCTGGTATCAGAGTCTCATCATCATCATCATCATCATCATCATCATCATCATTATCATCATCATCAGTTTTTCTGAGACAGGATCTTTTTTTGTTCATATCTACATTGGCTTGGGACTCAGTATGATCTATTTCTTGGCCTCCTGAATGCTGGGACTGTGGGTGTTACCACTGTGCCCAGTTTGGTTTGAAGCATTTAGAGTTTCCAAACTAGCTAACACATATTTTGTGCTTAAAAATTGAACAATCAAGGACAACGGCAATTGCATGGTAGATGAGCATAAATTTTAACGAGGTATGCCCTCAGCATATAAACACTCCCCTCAAAGAAAATTTAAATAATTCAGAGGAAGTAGAGTCCAAGAAAAAAAAAAGCAGATATAAAACAGTTTTGGTAACACAGACAGAACCTTCCCACTATCCTCAAGGTATGAGAGAATAGTGACTCTCAAATTGCAATTTGTTAAGATTTTTAAAAAAGCTAATACAATTTAATTTAATTTATTCTCTGTATGTATGTATATATGTGTGTATATGTGTGTATGTAAATGTGTGCACGAATTTTTGTGGATATTCCTGTGACCTTAGAGGGCAGAGGACAACTTGTTGGAGTTAGATACCCCCTTCCACTGGGTGGGTCCCAGGCATTGGCCTTGGGTGGGCTTGACAGCAGGTGCTTTAGCTTGCTGAGCCTCTCACTGGCTACACAGTGTGCTTCTCAAGAGAGTGTAGGGATACTGATGAGCTGCTGGATTACTGAATTTTGTACATCAAAACTGATGCATATCAGCAACCCTAAATTGAGGCGATATCAACGATGGAAGCAAAGATGTAAAATATTAAATAAACTCTGTAGTTACAGCCACCCTGATCATGTCCCATCTTACCTGATCTCCTCAAGTAAAAAATACACAATCATGAGTAATGTGGCAGATCACAAAAGAAAACACCAAGAACTCATAACAGGGCAAGACTGGGGAAGTTAGGAATAAAGAACAGCAGCTTCTACACTTGAAAGTGCTTGTTTAGCACAAAGAACAATAAAAGAATCCTCCTGAGGCCTACTGGTGCAAAGTTTCAGAACATCAGGAATTAGGTGAAAGCTTTAAGGATTTCACAGACAAAAAAAAAAAATTGACAGATTACAAGAGATCAGAAATGAGAATTTTGTGCCTCTTGGCAATAATGCAGGAAAGTAAAAGAGAAAATATATCCACATTTCGGAAGGAAACTAATTTCCACCCTAGAATTTTACACCCAGTTAAACCACTGTCAAAGTTTAGATTCAAGCAAACACAATGTCCGACAGCAAGGTGAAATTCACCATGTGTTTTCCTTCTCAGGGAATATGTTCTGCTAAGATGTAGCAATAAACTAAACAAGAAAACAGGGTTCAGGAAGCAGGCAGTCAATACCAAATCATGTAGAACAATGTGAGATATCATGTGCTTCACTGCCTACCAGCGTGGGTCTGAGAGGAAGCCCTGGGAGAGTCCATGGGAAATTCTCTAGGAAATAAAACAGAAGGAAATGTATCTGATGTGCTTAGTTAAAGGAAGGGTGGAAACATTCTGAAATAATGTGTAATAAAATTATGGTAAGATAAATTATTTTCTAATATGTAAAATGTAATCTTATTTCACTGGTGGGAATGTAATCATATTTCATTCTGGTTGCCTGCACAAGAACAAGACAGTCAACATTCTAGATGACGAGCAAAGAGGCTCCTGAGCCCTCACTCTTAGCTGAAGTGATGGCTGACAGTTTTATTTAAGGGTGTGGCAATTGGTAGCCAGACCATGTTCTGGTGGATGGCTCCATGCCCAGGCATATATTGGCAGCACTAATTGGAGTAAGTGGATTATAAAGCAATGTCCTCAAGAGGGGCATGAAGTTTGGGGGAGGTAGGAGGGCATGGGATGGTATATCTCTATCAAGTTTTCAAATGGTTAGTGAAAATATTATATCTCCCCCCAAAACACAACATCCCTTCTTGTGTTTGGGGGAGGCTAGACAATCTTTTTCCAGCCACAGCAACTTGAGTGATGAGTTTCAGTTTTGCAACTGTGATTTTGCCAGAAATCTCTGCGCTTTTCTAGCCACTGTACTAAAGCTGCCATTTATTATTTAAACCACAGACAATGACCCTCGTTAGAAGAGGGATAAGTGTATTTCTGATGAGCTTAAATGAGCTGCTGATTCCTACAGGAGCCATGATACCGGCAGGACAGTACGTGCCTGTCAGAACTCTGAGATGCCAGTCGTAATATCAGTGGTAAGAAATGATGCTAAGAGAAAACCAGGGCCATAAGAAGGAAGTGATTCTGATCACCAAAGGGTCAACATTATCTTGGGACATTCCAAACTATCTCTCCTAAATATAGTGCAGTTCTCTCAGGGAGGCATGCTAAATTCAGAGATGGAACAGAAATTGTTTCCTTCCTTGCTTATCTAAGTTTTAAAAATGAAGAGCAATCTCTACTTTTTCCGTCCCTGAAGGTCTGTCTCCTTGACGTATCCTTCGTGTATTCTCTCATCTGCATGATAACTAGTCCTTGTTCCTCCACTGACACTGCCCATTTACACAGACAACAATGCCAATATTTAATTAAAGCACAAACATGCGGCTCTCAGGAAGAGAATGCTGCTAGAAACCTACATAGCCATCTTTTGTTGGATGAGTCAATCCACAAGACAGTGGCCGTTTCCTTCCCTCTCCCACTGGCTCCATTTCCTTAGACATAGCATTGTGGGCAGAAGGAACTTAAATCCATTGCATAACAGGAAGGGACGCAACCAGGTTTCCAGTCTTCAGGACTCCACCACCAGCAGAGGGGGTGTAAGTACAGAATGCAACCAGGGTGTGGCCTGACTGAAGAACAGAACACGTCCTTGAACTCCTGTTGCATTTCTAAAACACGGTCATTTGATGGCATTCTGTACACACCCTTAGTGGTGACACTTCTGGTTTGACTCATTCACAGCATTTTGCCACGTATGTTGTGCTACTCACTTTGTTTCCCCTTAAGCTTCTCTAGGACTCCTGACAACAAGAGTCCTTCTGGTCCCATGCCTGTGCCATTCTCATTCCACAGCCCATGTTCTAGGGCTCTTCTGGGTAATTGGACACCAGAGCGAACCTGAACTTAAGAGCAGATAATGATGATTACTCATGCCAAGACATGGGTCACTCAACTGGGGACATGGCAAGAAACACAAGGTTGCTAAACTATAACTAAAAAAATACCCTGTGTCTTATATCTTGTCCTTTGAGAAATAGTGTTGTTGATTATTAATATTTATTATTGATTTATCTTTTAGTTAAACAGTGGTTATTCCTAAACCAGCTTTATACCCAAATCACCACACAGAGACTAGGATTTATTTAATTAACCTGGAGCACAATGCTGGGCAATAGTTACTCCATCCTAAACCTCCAAGCCAGCATAGTTTCTTCCCATTCAGATTTCCCACATTATACTTTTAGTTATATCTTAGGTCTGGTTCTCTCTCCTCATGTTTCCAAGTCTTCTCCTGCCAATCTCTCCTCTATGACTCCTCCCACTCACTTCTTTCTCCTCCCCTCCAGACCAGGATGTCCCACCCTATTCTCCCCATTGCTCAGCATTGGCTGGTTGTTTTATTGACAATAGGGAGAATGAATGGTGGCATGTTTACACAAACTTGAGACAGGTGATGCTTAGAATAAACATCACAGTGCAATGTCCACAAGGAAACCAGATAGTGGGGTAGAGAAATCAGCATTTGAATGAACAAGGGTAAATTGTATACATTCCACAAGAACATTATACCAATGAAATATCTATACTATCTGATCCTCACTTTCTCTGAGATCACAATATGGCTTTACCTGTGGGACAAGGAAGAAGTAGGAGGAGGCACCATGAGCTGGGCCTGTCCCTATTCCTCCTAGTTTTCTTTTTCTAGGATACATGACCTTTGGGGAATCTTTCAGCTACCATATTCCAGAGGAGTATCCTATTCTCACAAATGTTTGTCTAATGATTCTGCCCAATATTCCACAGCAGCAGGGAGGAAATTAAAAAGAAAATCCTTAGACATGGGTAACCAAGGTCATCTATGTTGTAACTTAAGGGAAAGTATGTTTTGAAATAAAAACAACACCAACACAGTACATTATTGGAATGACAGGAAAAAAATAATAACAATTGTAGAATGCTACCAGAATTGTTGTCTACTATGCATTGATGTGTGAAGATTCCCTAGGACCATGTACCATGGATTCCATCTCTGGCAAGAGAGAGTTGAGCTGAGAGAAGAAGCCAGAAGAGTCAGGGACTTGCCATCAGGAAGAAAAACCTCCCCAGGTTGGGAGGACAACATAATAAAAATAAAAATAATGATTCTTGCATGCGTAATTGGCACTGCTTATCAACATCTCCATTTCTTTACTAAGTAATTAAAATTCTACTTTTTTTTTTCTGCCAGTGCTTAGGAGCAGAAAATAGAGCAGAAAAACTTTGAAGGTAGACATGAATTTCAAAAGATGAAAGGGAGATTCAGTCAGGAGGCCCCTCTGTGTGCTCTGGCTCCACACAGTCACAGAAGGAAAAAGTGCTGATGATGGAGAGAGGCAGGGACCTGTCTCAGAAAACCAGACACTGGGTCATAATGGGTTATGAAATGCAATCCCCAGATCTCAACAGGTGCCCAGACAGCCATCGCAGACCATTTACACTTCTGTGCTTAGCATAGACACAGACTGTGTGCACCACAGGGCAAGCCATTCAGTAATGAGCCAATGGAGATGAGAGGGAAAGACAGGGAAACACAGAGACAAAAAGATAGTCAGCTGATGCCACTTCCAGGTGTGCTTGCATTTGCTGGGGAAAAGTCCTGCAAATAGTTGAAAAGAATTTGCAGAGAAAAGTACGCAGTGCTTAGGGAGCTAGGGACCACCCTTCTCAGTTGATTCTCACAGCCAGTGGTAGTCCTTTCTATCCACAAGGAGATCATAGGAGCAAAATCTCTCTCTCCTGCCCCCACTCTCTCTCTGTACACATGCATGCACACACGTGTTCTTGTAGATGTTCAGATGCATAAAAGCTTGAGGTAAACCCATAGTACTAACCATCAGGTGCTAGTTATTTTGATTTTGAGACATTGTCTCTCACCAGGACCTGAAATTCCCCAAATAAGCTCTCCAGGCTTGCCAGTGAGCCCCCGACATTTCCCATCTCTGCCTCCCCAATGCTGAGAATCAAGCACATGGTACAACACTTGGATTTACATGTTAGTTCTGCGACTAGAACGCAGGTCCTTATGAAGCAAGGACTTTATTAACTGGGTCATCTCTACAGTCTGAACAAAGAAACCAAAGCTTAGGTAGTTGGTTCAGCCTCCCAAGGATACACATCCTGATGCCAAGTCTAAGTCTTCTTTTTTTGTGGTGAGGCGGGCACAACTGTCTCCATTTTTTCCTCTATCCTAGCCAAGTTCTTCTGAGTACAGTGTAGAGATAAACATGGGGATAAAATCTTTTCCTTACTGTTAGGTTTTTTCTTGACAAAGATATTCTTGGATGGATCCAAGATGGCTGCGCCAGGAGGACACTGTGTGATGAGCAGAACAGTAATGTTGGTATAGCGACCAAGAGACTGAACTCTGGGCCTTAAAACAACAACAATCTTGTTTCCCAGGTAAGAGGAAACTCCACGGCGTGGGAATCAGTCAGGTCCACCATCAGGTCACCCAGCCAGAACCCAGAAGAGATCCCAAGTCGCACAGGCACTCAGTTGCCAAACTAGAGCCACACGCCTGCGTGTCCTGATCATCTTCCCAGGCTGAACGGTGGGCACAAAAACACCAGAGACTGGGAGTTCCCATATCGAGAAAAACCCACAGAGAAGGAAGGAAAGGGGACTGACCTCAGGCCACCAGTCTTTCCCTGGAAAAGGTCCTGCAGACTGGAGCACGGAGACCTGCTGTGTGCTAGGCTCTCCATCACAGACAGAACTGTGTGCCCCAGGACACCAGAAACTGGGAGTCCCTATCCGGAGAAAACCCCACAGGGAGGGAAACAGCTTAGCACTCAGCCAATCCCCCCCCACACACACACACACATGGGGAAAGTTGTTCGGAAAAGGTCTCAGGTTCCTGCCCAGTCACCAGCTTGGAGCTAACACCCGCCAGCACCTGCGTATTCAGCATGCCACCCCAAACACCACAGACTGGGCCTTTCTGTTGGGAGAAAACCCCACGGTGGGGGGAACATCTGGCCCTACCTCAGGACACCTAGCTCCAGAAAAGTTTCTGGCTATCCACAGGCTCCTGACTCTAGCCTCCAGCTGCACACATGAGAGTGGAGCTCACCTGCCACTGACTACCTCTTGGGTACTGGGGCACAGAGACCCAACCTCAGATCTACAGAAGCCTGGGATCCCCAAGATCAACCTCCAGATACTGCTCCAAGTGGAGACCAGTTATCACTAATTAAGCTGATCAAACCACGGGGCATCCAGGTTACAGCAGCAGCTCACTAAATTTACAGCAAGAAACCCAGAAGCAGGGCAGCTGTCCCCAGGACTTCTCTGGGCGAGAGGAGAGCCCTCTTGACTAACAAAGACCACAGTTACCACTCAGGTCTGTATGCCTGAGGTGGGCTGTGGCAATTCCTGAAAGACACCAGCCATTCAGTGACCATACCCAAAAAGCTGAGGAGGCTTCCTTCAGGAAAAATCATCTTCCTACCAAGGGGATTCTCTCTGCCACAGAATTCCAAGAACTACCAGAAACTAAGACCCAACACCTAAGATAGCCCAGTGGGTAGAGGCCAGCGTAAAAGCTCAACCAACAAAAGACAGAGTAATATGGCATTTCCAGAATCTAGTTATCCAGGAGAAAGCAACCCCGGACACCACAGCATAATTGAAATTCAAGAAGATGACCTAACATCTATGCTTATGAAGAGGATAATAGAGGAAACAAATAAAATGCATAAAGAACCAGAGGAAGATAAAGCCAAACAGATTATGGCCATCCTTAAAGAAATAGAGGAAGATAAAGACAAATAGATTATGGCCATCTGTAAAGAAATACAGGAAGTTGCAGCCAAAGAGTTTGTGGCCTTAGAGAGGAAATACTTAAATCACTGAAAGAAATAAAAAGAAACAGAGGATTGTTCAAACAAACAGCTGAAGGAATTGAAGGAAAAACAGGAAAATACGGTCAGACAGGTAAAACAAATCAACCAAATGGCTCAAGATCTGAAGATAGAATTGGAAAAATTAAAGAAAACACAAATGGAGGAAATTGTGGAGAGAAAGAACTTAGGGAAGAAAGCAGGAACTACAGAGGTAAGCATAACCAACAAACTACAAGAGATGGAAGAAAGAATCTCCAGTGTGGAAGATACAATGGAAAAAATCGATGTATCCATCAAAGAAAATGTTAAATCTAAAAAATCCTGACACAGATCGTCCAAGAAATCCAAGACAACATGAAAAGACAAAACCTAAGAATAATAGGAATAGAAGAAAAAGAAGATTCCCTCCTCCAAGGCCCAGAAAATATTTTCAACAAAATCATTGAAGAAAATTTCTCCAACTTAAAGGAGAGGCCTATAAGAATACAAGAGGCCTACAGAACACCCAATAAATTAGACCAGAAAAGAAAATTCTCCTGCCACATAATAATAAAATAGTAAGTATGCAGAATAAAGAAAAAATACTAAAAGCTGCAAGGGGAAAAAGCCAAGTAACATATAATGGCAAACCCATCAGAATCACACCAGACTTCTCAATAGAGACTATGAAAGCAAGAAGGGCCTGGACAGATATCATGCAGACCCTAAGAGAACACAGATGTCAGCCCAGGCTACTATACCCAGCAAAAGTCTTAGTCCTCATAGATGGAGAAAGCAAGATATTCAACGACAAAAACAAATTTCAACAATACCTACACACAAATCCAGCTTAACAGAAGACACTAGAAGGAAAAATGCAACCCAAGAAAACTAGCTACCTCCAAGAAAACACAGGAAATAATTAATATAACTAGAGCAAAACAAAAAGTAATTAAGCACACAAACTTACTACCACAGCCAACATCAAAATCAAAGGATCTAACAGCCACTGATCATTAATCTCTTTCAACATCAATGGACTCAATTCTCCAATAAAAAGACACAGACTAACAGGATGGATGCATAAACAAGACCCCAAAATCTGTTGCATACAAGAAACACACCCAAGTCACAAAGATAGACATTACCTGAGGGTAAAGTGCTAGAAGACACTTTTCCAAGCAAATGGACTCAAGAAGCAAGCAAGAGTAGCCGTTCCAATATCTGATAAAATAGACTTCCAACCAAAATTAATAAAAAGAAATGGGGAAGGACACTTCATACTCATCAGGGGAAAATTCCACCAGGAAGACATCACAGTCCTGAACATCTATGCCCCAATTACAAGGGCACCCACATTTGTAAAAGAAACATTGATAAAACTTAAACCACACTTAGATCCTCACACATTAATAGTGGGAGACTTCAACACCCCACTCTCAACAAAGGACAGGTCAACAAAACAGAAATTAAACAAAGAAACAATGTCTCTAACAGAGGTCATGAATCAAATGGACCCAACAGACATCTACAGAACCTTTCACCCAAACACAAAAGAATTTACATTCTTCTCAGCACCTCATGGAGCCTTCTCCAAAATAGACCATATGGCTGATCACAAAGTGAGCCTCAACACGTACAAGAAGATTGAAATAATCCCTTGTATCCTATCTGATCGCCATGGAATAAAGCTGTACCTCACCAACAACGGAAATAGCAAAAAAACCTACACACATATGGAAACTGAACAACTTGCTACTAAATGACAGCTGGGTCAGGGAAGAAATAAAGAAAAAAAATTAAAGTCTTCCTAGAATTAAATGAAAATGAAGACACAACATACCCAAACTTATGGGACACAATGAAAGTAGTGCTAAAAGGAGTGCTAAAAGTTTATAGTACTAAGTGCTTTCAAGAAGAAATTTGAGACATCTCATGAAAGCAGCTAAATGGTTCATCTAAAAGCCCTGGAAAAAAAAGAAGCAGACATACCAAAAAGGAGTAGACAGCTGGAAATAATCAAACTCAGGGCTGAAATCAATAAATTAGAAACAAATAAAACAATTCAAAGAATCAATGAAACCAAGAGCTGGTTCTTTGAGAAAATCAACAAGGTAGACAAACACTTAGCCAAACTAACTAAAAGGCAGAGAGACACCACCCAAACCAACAAAATCAGAAATGAAAAAGGGGACATAACAACAGACCCTGAGGAAATCCAAACAACCATTAGGACTTACTTCAAAAGTCTATATGCCACAAAATTTGAAAATCTAAATGAAATGGACAATTTTCTTGATCGATTCTACTTACCAAAGCTCAATCAAGAGCAGGTAAATCAATTAAATAATCCTATATCGCCTAAGGAAATAGAAGCTGTCATCAAAAGTCTTCAAAAAAAGCCCAGGACCAGATGGTTTCAGTGCAGAATTCTACCAGACCTTCAAAAAAGAGCTAACTCCAATTCTCTTGAAACTATTCCACAAAACAGAAACAGAAGGAACACTACCAAACTCATTCTATGAAGCCACAGTCACATTGATACATAAACCTAACAAAGACCCAACAAAGAAAGAATTTCAGGCCAATCTCCCTCATGAATATTGACCCAAAAACACTCAACAAAATACTTGCAAACCAAATACAAGAACACATCAAAGACATCATCCACTATGACCAAGTAGGCTTCAACCCAGCTATGCACGGGTGGTTCAATACATGGAAATCCATCAAGGTGATCCACCATATTAACAAACTGAAAGAAAAAAAAACACTTGATAATCTCCTCAGATGCTGAAAAATGATTTGACAAAATCCAACATCCATTCATGTTTAAAGTATTGAGGAGATCAGGGATGCAAGGCACATACCTAAACAGAGTAAAGGCAATATACAGCAAGCCTGTAGCCAACATCAAACTAAACAGAGAGAAACATAAAGCAATCTCACTGAAATTAGGGACCAGGCAAGGCTGCCTACTCTCTCCATATCTCTTCAACATAGTTCTGGAAGTCCTTGCTAGAGCAATAGGACAATTGAAGAACATCAAGGGGATACAAATCAGAAAGGAAAAAGTCAAAGTATCAGTATTTGCAGATGATATGGTAGTATACCTGAGTGACCACAAAAATCTACCAGGGAACTCCTACAGCTGATAAACATCTTCGGCAAAGTGGCTGGATACAAAATTTACTCAAAAATATCAGTAGTCCTCCTGTATACAAAAGACAAAAAGGCTGAGAAAGAAATTAGGGAAACAACACCCTTCACAATAGCCTCAAAATACATAAAGAACATTGATGTGACCCTAACCAAGAGAGTCAAAGACTTGTATGCAAAAAATTTTAAGTCTCTGAAGAAACAATTAGAAGAAGATATCAGAAGATGGAAAGATCTCCCATGTTCATGCATTGGCGGATTAATATAGTAAAAATGCCCATCTTACCAAAAGCAATCTACAGATTCAGTGCAATTCCCATCAAATAGCCAACACAATTCTTTACAGACCTTGAAAGAAAAATTCTCAACTTTATATAGAATAACAAGAAACCCAGAGTTGCTAAAACAATCCTCTACAATAAAAGATCTTCTGGAGGTATCGCCATCTCTGATCTCAAGTTGTACTATAGAGCAACAGTATTAAAAATTGCATGGTACTGACATAGAAACAGAATGGTGGATCAATGGAAAATAATAGAAGACCCAGAAATAAACCCACACACTTATGGACACCTGATTTTTGACAAAGATGCCAAAACCATACAATGGAAAAACGATAATGTCTTCAACAAATAGTGCTGGTCTAATTGGATGTCTACATGTAGAAAAATGCAAATAGACCCATACTTATCACCCTGCACAAAACTAAAGTCCAAGGGGATCAAAGACCTCAACATAAAACCAGACACACTAGAACTGTTAGGAAAAAAAAGTGGGGAAAAGCCTTGATCTCATTGGTACAGGAGACAACTTCCTGAACAGAACACCAACTGCACAGGCTCTAAGAGCAACAATAAATAAATGGGACCTCATGAAACTGAAAAGCTTCTATAAAGCTAAGGACACTGTCATCCAAACAAATCGTTTGCCTACAGATTGGGAAAGAATCTTCACCAACCCTTTATCTGACAGAGTGCTAAAATCCAGTGTATATAAAGAACTAAAGAAGTTGAAAAGCAACAAATTATGTAATGCAATTAAAAATGGGGAACAAAGCTAAACAGAGAATTCTTGATAGAAGAATATAGAATGGCAGAGGAACCATTAAAGAAATGCTCAACGTCATTAGCCATCAGGGAAATGCAAATCAGAATGACCTGATATTTTACCTTATGCCCATCAGAATGGACAAGATCAAAAACTCAAGTGACAACACATGAAGGAGAGGTTGTGGAGAAAGGGGAACCCTCCTCCACTGCTGGTGGGAATGTAAACTTGTACAACCACTCTGGAAATCAATCTGGTGTTTCCTCAGACAAATAGGAATAGTGCTTCCTCAAGATGCATCTATACCACTCCTAGGCATATATTCAAAAGAGGCTCAAGTACACAATATGGACATTTGCTCAACCATGTTTGTAGCAGCTTTATTTGTAATAGCCAGAAACTGGAAACAACCCAGATGCCCCTCAACTGAGGAATGGATTCAGAAATTGTGGTACATCTACACAACGGAATATTACTCAGCAATGAAAAACAAGGAAATCATGAAATTTGCAGGCAAATGGTGGGAACTGGAAGGGATCATCCTGAGTGAGGTGTCCCAGAAGCAGAAAGAGACACAGGGTGTATACTCACTCATATATACATGTAATACAGGATAAACCTACTAAAATCTGCATACCTAAAGTAACTAATCAAAAGGGAAGACTCTGGCTAAAATGTTCAATCCCCATCCAGAGAGGCAAAGGGGATGGACATCAAAAGAAGGAGAAATCAGGGAACAAGTTAGGAGCCTGCCACAGAAGGCCTCTGAAAGACTCTTCCTTGCAGACTATCAAAGCAGATGCTGAGACTTATGGCCAACCTTTGGGCAGAGTGCAGGGAATCTTATGAAATAGGTGGGGAATAGTAAGATCTGGAGAGGACAGGAGCTCCACTAGGAAAGCAACAGAGCCTCCCCCCCCCCAAATTATGAGCACAGGGGTCTTTCCTGAGACTGATAGTCCAACCCAGTACCATGCATGGAGATAACCTAGAACCCCTGCATAGATGTAGTCCATAGCAGTTCAGTGTCCAAGAGGATTCCATAATAATGAGAACAGGGACTGTCTCTGACATGTTCTGATTGGCCTGCTCTTTGATCATCTTCCCCTTTGTGAAGAGCACCCCCTTACCAGGCCACAGAGGAAGATAATATAGCCACTCCTGATAAGACTAGGATCAGAAGGAAGGAAAAGAAGACCTTCCCTATCAGTGGACTTGGGGAGGGGCCTGCATGGAGAAGGGAAACAAAGGGAAGGTTTGGGAGGGGAGGAAGCTACAGGGGGTTTACATAGTGAATAAAGTGTAATTAATAAAAAATAAATTAAAAAATAAAAGATATTATTGGTGTTTCCTGATGTAGATGCCATTTTACTGTTTGCATTTTAATTCTTATGCAGATCAAATAATACAGAATACTTAAGTAGATAACCCATTGTTTATTAGTTCTCACCTAATTATTTTCCATCTTTATTTTTAATATTTATTTCTATGCATTGTCCATAAATGTATTATTCTATTCTACCTAGTATTTATACAAAAAAACATCTTTTTTATTTTTTCAATAAAATGAGCTTCTTGGGGTTGGAGAGATGGTTCATCAGTTAAGAGAAACTGCTGCTCTTGCAGAGGACCTGGGTTCCGTTCCCAGCACCCGCAAGGCAAATCACAACCACCATACCCCTAGTCCTGTGTTCTTCCTCTGAAGGCACCATGCACATATGCTGTACAGACATGTGTACACACATAAAACAAAAATAAACACATCTTTAAAAAATAACAATATCTTTTTGTGGTTTACACATGAGGCACTCTTCAAGCCTGTGTAAATGGGTTGGTATTAGCTCCTAGAACAGTTGGGGGGTGATTGGACCATTCAGTACTAAATTCATCAATAATTTAGTGCACTGATGAGCTCATGCTGAATAGGTTGTTAAAAGGTGAGATCTGCTTGGAGGAAGTGGGTCGCTGTGGACATGTCTCGAATGGGAATTTTTGTCACCTGTTGCTCTCTCTGCTTCCATCATGAGGTGAGAAGCTTGGTTCCTTCACTACAACTGTGTTATCACACATCTACAGCAAAGGAGTCATCCAACTACAGACAGAGATCTCTGAAACAGTAAGCTAAAATAAACGTTCTTTCCTTACATGGTTTTCTCAAGCATTTGTCATAGAAGCAGAAAGCTACAACACATGATCTGTGTCTAAGTCATCATTAACATCCATAGGCCTGTGACACAACAGTTCATACACTTTCAGAGGTAATATTGTTTCTGTAATTTATGTTCATATAAGAGGAGAATAAAAATGCCAATGGTTTTATGGCTATTGGTGCTTATTGCTATTTGCCTTCAAAAATTATGTTAACTTGTGTTCTGTGGGATTGCCTAGTTCTTCACATACAGTAGAGCACATGGCCTTTTGCTTGATGGTTTTGGAATGCTGTAGTATTTTGAGTCTGATTCCTGGTTTTAAAAAATATACAAAGCGGGGAGATCCAAGATGGCTGCCACGAGAGGACACTGTGTCTGAGGAGTAGGGCAGCAGAAACAACGCAGCAACCAGGAGACTGAACTCTGGGACCTAAAA
>CM053749.1:10422541-10437759 GCA_028658305.1 Pachyuromys duprasi | reverse complement strand
CTGACCGAATTTAAGTATGAGCCTCCTTTAAGAGAATTTCAGGTCATGTCATTCTAATGACTTCGAGAAAAAAAAAAAGGCTTGGTAGGTTGTGATTCTGCTTCTGAATACTTCTTGGTCCTGGGTGATACACTCAGTTTTTCCCTAACCTTGTTGGAAAGGCGAATTTGCAACCAGAAAGAATCTGTAGGGACCCTATAGAACAGACCTCTAACTACTTGGGAGGTTGAAGCAAAGGCATCACAAATTCAAGGCCAGCCTGAGCAACCTGGAGAGAACTTGTTCCAAAATAAAAACTGAAAATATATCTAGAGGTGTAGATCAGTAACAGAGTATTTACCTAGCATGCCTGGAACCCTGGGTTCAATCCTTCGACCAGAAAGAATCTATTAGGATTCTTGCTTTGTCAGTATAATTTCCAAGAGTCTTTCTTAGCCAGCATGTTCAACTTTTATAATGTTGACAAGATCAAGAATGAAATAACTGCCTTTAAAAAGAGTATTAGCTATGATTATTATGAAAACAAAAGCTGAAATCATGTTAATGTCCGATTATACTTCATGGCATTAAGAAGAATTACAGTAATGGTTGTTAAAGTAAGACATGTTCAGTTGATTTAGAGAAATCGTCTTCAGCCAATATTAAGAGAGTGAAACCAAGAGCTTGGCCAACCTTTCCTTCACTAAACTCTGTCCTTATCAAATAGGTCCCTGGCCATGTCCATCTTTTATGGAGACAGATAAGTGTCCATAGTGAAAGGCCATCTGATGCTTGGCTGAACTCAGAGTCAATAAAAGTTCAGAAAATACACATCATATTCTTCCAATATGCATGTGAAGGGTGACAGCTCATTACTTGGGACCACAAAGTAACTGTCTTTGTTAGATTCCGCTGCTGTGACAAGACACCATGGCCAAAAGCGAGTTGTGGAAGAAAAGTTTTATTTGGCTCACACTTCCATATCACACTGTTCATCAACAAAGGAAGTCAGGGCAAGAACTCAGACATGGCAGGGATTTGGAGGCAGGAGCTGATGCAGAGGCCTTAAAGGAGTACTGCTTACTGGCTTGCTCCTCATGGCTCCCTTAGCCTGCTTTCTGATAGAACCCAGGCTGGACCACAAGCTCAGGGCCACTATCTCCCATCCAATCACTAATTAAGAAATAATTACAAGCTGGCCTGCAGCCTGATCATATGAAGGCCTTTTCTTAATCGAGGTTCCCTCCTCTCTGATGGCATTAGCTTGGGTCAAGTTGACATAAAATTATTCATCAGAGTAACAAACAGGTCCAAGCCTGGCATCTTTGCCTTCATTATATGTCTGTCTCCCTTATGTTCTCAGCCTCTGGCCTGACTCTGCACAGCCAATGCATCACTATAGAGTGTCTGTCCACCTAGTCTTGCTCATCCTCCTTCACTGAAGGCATAAAGATATGATCTCAGGAGGAGCAAAGTCTCAAAGAATAGGCTATCCTCAAATAAGAGTAGTTAGCCATAGTGGCAGGACTGTGCCCTGGATAAAGAAGGAATTCTCTCTCTCTCTCTCTCTCTCTCTCTCTCTCTCTCTCTCTCTCTCTCTCTCTCTCTCTCTCTGTGTGTGTGTGTGTGTGTAGGTGCCTGTGAAAGTCAGAAGAGGGTATTATTGGATCTCCTGGAGCTGACATCACTCACATCACTCAGGGTGAGGATTTAAACCTGGGTTCCCTGCAAGAGCATCACTTGCTTTTAGCCATTAAACCGCCTCACCTCTAGCTCTGCTAAATGAAATTGAGTTTGAAGAGGAAGTCTTCAAGAGGGTGTCTCCTAGAATGGGACATTTTTTCCAGTACTCGGCTGTTCTCCATGCAGGTCACTTGTCAGAGCTTCGTAGCCAGTCTTACTGGAAGTTCTCAGCTGACCACAGCCATCCAGGTAGCTGTGGGAGGTCTCCTTCCCTCACTGACTCTCCACTTCTTCCTGAGGTTTCCTTTCACAAATGAGTGTTAGTGAGCACTGTGGAGAGCAGACAGGAAAACACTCTAACATTAGAGTCCTGCAGAGTGGCAGGACATGGAGGGATGAGTGTGTGCACAGGTGAGCACGGGTGAGCAAACAGGCAATATGCCGAGCAAAGCCATCAACCCCCTAGACAGGAACAGAAGTTTCTTCAGTGGCGGGTCGATGAGAGCTTCCTAGGATGAAGGAAGTATGTCTTCCATTGAATCTATGGGCACAGAAAAGATGTGTCCTATAGAAATCTAAAGAGTTTACCATCATCATCATCATCATCAAAAAAAAAAAGCTTCAGAAACCCACTGCATCTGAGGAAGAGGAATACATGACACCCACCTATGACCATAACTGAAGTACTAGGATGTCACTTCATCTAAGGAGACAATCTCTACCACCCAGGACCTTGCCCAGCAAGACTCCATAAATTCTGCACACGAGGAGCACAGGGCAGTCTTGTAAGCTGACAATATGAGATGAAAATGATAAACAGTACAGCTTTCCCCAAGGCAACTAGAGAGGAAATTGAGTTTAAAGGCTTTAGCTAAGTTCTGGTTGATAGCCAGGCAGAGGACAGAAGAGCAGAAAAATGGACAGGGCTTGGTGTTTGTTTCTAGGATATGCTATGGGGTCCCACGGAGCCCTGTTTCTATTTTAGTGAGCATCATGTTTGCGAGTCAATACGAAGAGGCTTGAGTCTCCACCTCGAGCAGGTGGCAGTGCCCTCATTGCTGGGCTGCTGTGCCTGGAATGGAGGCTGGACCATATAGACTGTTGTCAGGGAAACACAAGATGCTCAGGCTGGACCGCGGTGACAGTTAGCAGGCTCTCCATGGCAGCTTGCTATGCGATCTGTTCAGTGCTTCCTTCATACCTCATGCAACAAGATGCATTTGGCTAGAATAACAACAAGAGGATGCCATCAGACCACAACAGCAGGCACGTAGGTAAAAATAACAAGGGCGGTGCTGAGTGGGTTATGACACCAAGCAGAAGTCAAAAGAGAAATAAGGACCTGATGCAGACTTTAAGGTGGATGCATGTCCCAGATTTACAGGGCTTTACCAATAGGGGGCGACAGGCGCCCATGTTGCCTGTAGTCTTCATGATGTTTGCTAAAACTTTCACTATTTTCTCGCTCCTCCAAAGCAGTTCCCAAGTGAAGTATGGATGTGGGCGCGGCTACCTGCATCCTGCAAAGCGCTTCAGCGAGTTAAACAGAGACAAGTCTGGCTGATGAGACGGCAAGAGACTCCATGGAGATGACTGTTTCCGCAACATCCTGAGAGCAATAGCATCTGGCCTTCTCATAGCAGCCACGGGCAAGGCTGTAACACTAGGTTTCAGTGCCTCTGAGCTCTGAAATAATTCATGACCCTTTTCTTGCTTCCACCTCTCCCCGAAGATGAACCATTTATTGCACAGTTTGCATTGTGATAGGGAGGACAGAGATTTACCTGGAAGTTGGTGTAACTCACCTTTTTGTTTGTCCACAGGGCTTCCCTGTTCACTTCCCAGGGGATACAATCAATGTCTGAAGCTCCAAATACTCCAGATAACCAAAAAAAAAATTGTGATCGCCGGATTCAAGTGCACGTGGCACACTGTTACACTAAGTCATTTTGAAGCCTCTCAGCTGGTCCCTGAGTAGTGAATTCTGAACATTCTCAGGAAACACAGAGGAAGGCAAAAGCCAGATGTTGAAGAAAGTTCTATAATTAATGGCTCAGTGACTATGCTCTTGGGAAAGACACTACATATGAAGCCTCACTATCCATCCCTTTTCATGCTCTCCCATGACCCACTAACACTTCAAAGAATGAAAACTTTAAGGGCAGAACAAACTCCAGCCCCGGCTTCATAAAACGGGTATGCCTTGATTTTCCGTGCTCCTGTTTTAAACATTTAACTAAACTTCTTGTTGAAAAACACAAATCCCCCAAGGTGGCTTTGTGGCCAAGGAAAATAAAGAAAAATCAGTAAATCTTAAAAGAAATTTGTTTTCCCTTCTCCATCTCTCTCTTCCGAACCAAACACTAGTATTTTTTCTCACTGAGCTAAATATGCTAGTCTTCATCTCAGTATCTTTTCGATTGCTACAGGCAGTGTTAGAGGCTGGGTTCGGATTAACGGACGCCACAACGGGTCTAACTGTTATGAGCCCTACACATTACATTCTAATGGAAGACTTTTACAAGCAAAGGTCCAGAGCAACCAACAACCATTTCCCCTGGAAGAAACGGGGAGTGTGGTCGTAACTGATGTGCAAGGAAGAGTTCCTGGGGCGGGAGACCTTCTCTGAGGAGTCTCCCTAAAAAAGACACAGTAAATAAATGCCATGCGCAGAGGAGTATGTGGCATCCTTTTAGATGTCTTGTTTGGGTATTTTCTCAGGCTGTCTTTTAAGATTAATAATAATAACAATAACAATTAAAAAAAAAGCCTTTCCAGAAACTGCCATTAATTGACAGGGCCTCACCTCCCTGCCTGGTTCTGTTAATGAAACATCTTGCCTTCAACTCGGGAACAGCCAAGTGTGTGATGATTTGTAGCAGACAAGGTAAATGGTCCTCATTCCGTTCTAGCCAGCCTCTTGAGTGGGGCCTTTGAAAAGGCCCCGTTGCTGTTTTCATCATTGGCAGGATTCTCTTTATTGGAAAATAGACAGCTGGGAGAATTTGTGTTGGGGACGATTCTTCTTTCTTGAGAGGATGATAGCATGGCTGAAATTATGGAAGCATAAAAGCTGCAGGTTCTCTATAATGGGCCCCGCTCAGTATTATTAATAACCACACACAGGCACTTTTATGTTGGCAACTGGCTTCAATCATTTTTATCACGTAATAGCTGCAGAGGTTGAGTGAGCTTCTCAGTCTCTTTGCAAGATTGGGTCCCAGTTACTCATAGTTTTAGAGCTGGGAGGAAAATCCCAAGGCTCATTCAGGAAATACTTATGAATTATTAATTCACAAAATAGTTTATGCAGACCTGCACGCACACCAGGGTACAACAGCAGGAGATGCCAGTGGGCATGGTGTTGTCTCATTTAATCCATACAAGAGTCTTCTGAGAAAGATGTTGTGGCTAAGGCCAGACTGCCGCTCAGGCTACGCCCACCAGCAGAAACCTCTATCTTCTGTAGAAGAAATTGCAGGCCAACTACCTAGAGCCTGTTTGAATCTCTAACTCCAGCCAACAACCCTGGAGGGGACATGACTCCTGGGAAACAGCAGTCTCATTTCTCACTTCTCCAGGGAATTTCCCAGAGCTCACGTTGTCAGGCTCTGGGACAGCACTGACACACAAGCAGCAATTCGTCCCTTCATCTGGTTAATGGGCAGGCTTCAGCTAGACACATCCTTCCTCCTCACTTCCTCCATAGCCTTGGAGCCTTCCCATTCATTCCTGATAATGCGGTATCCACTCCTCTCCTCTCCTCTTCCACCCCCAGAGACAGCCTGATTCTTCCTTGTTTTCTGAGATCCAGAAGAAGGGACCGTCCTCTGACACATGCACACGTGCACAGACAGAATGATTCGAAGGCTTGAACTCTTTTTTAGAGGCCCTGCTGTGATGTTGTCTGTCTGTCCAGTGCTAATACCTCTCCTAATGAATCTCTTAACACAGAGGACAATCCACCTCAGTGTCCCCTCAAACATTAAAATAGTGTGGCCTCTTCATGGGTGAGTAAAATTGGGATTAGAAAAGATGAAGAAGAGCTGGAGAGAGGGTTCAGAGGTGAAGAGCACTGGCTGCTCTTCCAAAGGTCCTGAGCTCAATTCCCAGCAACCACATGGCTCATCTACCTGCCCTCTTGTGGCACATAGGCACACATGCAGGCAGAATACTGTATAAATAATAAGAATAAATCTTAAATTTTTTTCTTAAAAAACGAAGGAAAGATAAAGAAGTTATCATGAAGATAAATTAAAACCTGGGATGAAGTCTAGGTGTGATCCCAGAGCACAGTCTATGGTGAGGCTGACAGTCAGCGATGCCCTTTCACACAGCTTCTTTCTTCATGATCCCTGACACTGAAGCTCACAGTCAGCACTAATGACAGAGACATGAATCAGCCCTGGGGCAGGCGAATGGCAGCAAAGGGTAAGGATTCTCTATAGAGACCATGGGAATCCCCAAGAGAGTCAAGTCCCAAGTGAAGATGAGTTGTTGACATGGGCACAGCGGTGGCAAACACCAAGGTTTGAGAGCCATGGGACACTGGCAAAGCTGACCCTGAAAGGGCCAGGCTCCAAGTTGTCAAGACTTCTTCCTCGATGATTGATCAGTGTGCACAGAAAGTAGCAACTGCTGCCTCCTCCTTTCTCAACTGTTTACAGCCTGAAGCCTCAGAGACCTTCTATCCAGACAAGCCCCTGGCCCCAGCTGTACGTAAACACGTCAAAGTTCCAGAGCATGAATGGAGTCGGTGCTTCTCTACCAGAGTGCACACACCGCCTCAGCTTTCCTGTACATGTGTCTGTGTGCTCTCCCTTCTTCATTCCCTTGTTGCCTCTAGTCAGGGTTTCAGGACCCAGGTCAGCAGAGGGGACAGGGTGTTTTTCAGGCTCTTCCGCTCCCTTCTCATAGCCACCAGGCCCTCCCGACCAGCAGGCATGCATTCCTGAAAGAAACATCAGAAAGAGGAAAGTAAACCAATCAAGACAGAATCAATAAACTAAGAAACTGAAAGGGGGAAAGTGAGAAATGTTTCAGCTTCTTAAGTTTTAGAAATTATGTTTAGAGAAGTACGGATAAACAAAGTCCTGACAATATGGAAAATCTATAATAGGAAACAGAAGGGAAAGGTAGCCAGCAATTTTGAAAGGGTTATGCAGCTAATTATTACTTTTGAAGCTATGCACAATTCACTAGTATGTTTTAAAATATTTCACTTCAGCAGTACCTGCACTAATTACATTGAATACATTTAAATGGTCAAGAGATGTGGGAAGGCATGGAGGATGGATATACATGGAAAAAAGAAGCCAAAGTTGAGAGGTCAACTTGCACTTGAAGATGCACTGATATCCCATGTTTTACTAAGAGTTCAAGGGACAAAAATTCTTAATTTTTTTGTCTTATTTTGAGTGAGTGCATGTGCATGTGCCTGTGGCTATGCCCATGTGTGTGTGTGTGTGTGTGTGCTTATTAATCAACACAGACTCTCAGATTTACTTAGGACTAGCACATCACATGATACTTAGTGGTCAGAGGACTGCTTTTGGAAATGTGTGCTCTCCTTTCACCAGGCTTCAGGGACTGAACTCAAACCCTCAGTCTTGGCAGCAAGCTTGTTATTGTCTGAGCAATCTCAGTGGCTCAGGACTATCATAGATAATGCATCCTGATGAGGGAGGTAATAGTCTTATCTCTTACAAATGGGGAATGAGGTAAGGTTTATGACCAAGATGACACACTAATTACTGTAATTAGATTTCTAACTTACATCTGACAGATTTAAGAGTATAGATTCTTGATCAATACCTTATGTTGTTTCCAGAAGACAAATTATAGAACTGGGTTTTATAAAGCAATTTATTTTAGATAAGATAATCATCCCAATAATTTTGTCTGCAGAAAAACTACTTGGACCATTCCCATTATCAAACATTGAAACAAAACTCTTAAATAAAACATTGATAGATCAGTTACAGCAACATAGTAGAATACCACAACCAAGTGTGTTTGCTTCAGTAATTGCAGCAAAGATATTAATGAGTCACAAAAGGAAAAGGTCACACAAATCATTCCAACTAATGTCAATGTATCTGACTTTTAGTTAGCTTCTTTTCTCGTTGCTATGATGTAATATCTGACAAAAAGCAACTTAAGAGAGAAAGCATGTATTTTATCATAGAGTTAGAGGCCTTATAGCCCATCATTGTAGAAAAGGCATCGCTACAGAAGTATAAGGAACCATCTACAGTTAAGATGCAGAGAGAACACAGGAAGTAGGGTCAGACTTTCAAACTTGAAAACCCACCTCACTTCCTTCACAAGGTTCTGTTTCCTAAGTGTTTCACAAACTTTCTAATAAGCATGACCAGCTGGGGACCAAGGTTCAAATTTTTGAACCTATGGGAGACATATTACATCATGTCATAACAATCAGATAGTTTATTTGCAAAATTTCATTTCTGGATGTCTCATTAAGGGCTTAGCACTCAACCTCCTTTTCTTAGCGCTTTGACCAGTTATGAGTCTTTGCAACCACTGAAGCCAATTGCAAAAATATGCTTCCCTAACAGAGCTGACCAGTCCAGGTCAGTGGGCATAAATACAAGTATTTAGAAGGCAACTTCACAGTATAGTCATTTAGTGAAATAATAAGAGCAGTTTCTACTCTGGGACCCATGGCCTTTCTGACCATGTGCTTTTGACAAGTATTAAAGTGAGACTCTCCTTGTGGAAAAGGCCACAGATCCTATCAGAAGTGGCTAGCTACACCACAAGAGTGGTGCCGCTATTGTGCCAGTGGGTACTTCCTGCCAGGTAAGTTGATATTATTATGTAGGCAACAGAGAGGGAGAAGGAGGAAAAGGAAGGAGAAGAAGAAGAGGAGGAGGAGGAGGACAGGAAGTTACAAATTGTAGAAATGGAAGATGTGAGGGATATTATGACATTCTGGAATAATTTTTAAAAAGAAAATTAAAAAAATCATGTCTATACCAAATTTTAAAATAGTCCTTACTGTAATTTTTAATTCTCACATTAAAATGTTGGAAGAGGGGCTGTAAAGACGGCTCAGCCATTGAGCAGAACACACACTGCTCTTGCAGAGGACCTGAGTTCAGTTTTCACTACCTATATGGGTGGGTCCTGCAACTCAAGCCCCAGGGAAGCTGACACCTCTGGCCTCCAGGAATACCTGAACACATCTGCACACACCTACACACAGAACACATAATTTAAGATACTTGTAGAGAAATAGCCGGTTAATGGGCAAGTTCAGTACTTTTTAAAGTTCTCTAGTGAATGCAATAGAGTTTTTAAAAAGGTTATTTAGATATTTGAAAGTGGTGGGGTAATTTGTCATAATTATTGGAATATTGCTCATGAAAATCAAGGGGAATTAAGGCACCAAAGTCTGAAAATTTAAAGAAAAATTCAACAAGTAAGATGTATAGAAAGAACATTCAAAGACTATATCTGCTAGAGAATATAACCGAATTTTGATTGAAATATTTTAATAGTCAGTTTAATAAAATGTTTGAATATTAATTTTAATTTTACAGACTTTCCATTTGATAGTGAAAATTTTCTTGGCCATTCATTAAGATATGTATGTGTGTGTTTAATACTCATGCTGGCTAGTTTTTATTGACTTGTCACAAATTAGAGTTACCTAGGAAGAAGGAACTTCAGCTGAAGAATTGGCTCCCTTGGACTGGCCTGAGGACATGTTTGTGGGATATTTTGTTAATTAACACTTGATGTTTGTGGACCCAGCCCACTCTTGCAAGTGCCACTCTTGGGCAGGGAGTCCTGGGGTGTATAAGAAAGAAAGGTAGCTAAGTAAGACAGGAACAAGCCAGTAAGCAGCATTCCTACATGGCCTCTGCTTCAGTTCCTGCCTTGAGTTTCTGCCTTGCCTTCTGCTCATGATAGACTGAGGTCAAGAAGGGTAAGCCAAATAAACCCTTTCTTCCTGATTGTACAGGACTAGCCTTTGAGGCAAACTGCCACCACCTTCAGACATTCTGCTGGGTCTGCTAGCAAAGATTATTACAGCAGGGTCTCTTGGCTAAGAAAAGGAATGGGCAAGGTGGGTCATAGGACTCTCCACCCGAGTATCAGACATCTACCAGCTAGCAGTGTGTAATCTGTCATAAGTGACATAGCCGAGTGGATTCAAGGAAGGTTATAGGTAGGGAAGGACTAGGGAAGGCCATTCCACCTAGCTGGTTATGGCAGAACCATTCTCTCTGCTGGGTACCGACTTCCCAATGGGTTCTTTTGCTTGGAGGAAGCACCTATGTTAGGAATCCTAATAAAGTTATCGGTTTCCCAAAAAAAATCTTTGTTATAATTGCACCTTTCGTTTGTCTTTGGGAACTCAGGAGGGTGATAGATGCTATTTACATCTCCTGGGAAGGCACTTTAGCCACACTATTAAAGTTTTTTGAAAGTGATCATAGCAATATATTGTAACAACAGAAAGTAAACTTGGACAAACTTCCTTTTGGCTATAGTGTATTATATTAAATCTTAGCATACTAAAAATAACTTCTCAAGGACCTGTAAATTATAATATTGTCAGAAATAATGACCATGTGCTCAACTGTCACTTCCTTCTAAATTTTTCCCAATAGAACTGTTTTAGTTGAACGACACTGGCTTTTGAAATACAAATGGATTTTCCTCCTCAGTCTAGAAATACCACATCAGTCTTCCCAGTAGCTTTTCCAGGGCATGACCAGAATCCTAGAACACCTCTTCCTTGCTGCAGACTCAAATTTGTAGAGTATTCTCAGGAAAGTCAAAGGCAATTATAGTGCAGTCTACTGGAAGGCAAGCCCTTTTGGACACAAGATTAGTAGAGGCTGTGACAAATTGATCCAAAGGGAACACCCAACTTCACTCCTGGAAAACCTTGTAACCTGTAGCCTTGGAGCAATCAGTTTGACATTTTTTTTTCATACTTCAACTGTCAAAGCAATCATCGCCCAGGTATCTGCAGTTCATGGGTAAAATAGTCTTTTTAAGTTGTCAGCAATAGCAAGAGTTCACCTAAGCCATTTTTGAAGGTCGAGAATCGATCAAAGGCATTCTAAAAACTATTACCTAAAGATGGAGAAAAAGGAGAGAACTCCTAGTATACACTGTAGTGAAAGTCACTGCTAATTACACTAGAATTATGATTCAGAAGATAGGGATATTAAGTCACTCTGAGCCCAAAATATAAACATTAAATAGTTGATATATTCAAACAATTATATTGGGAACCATGATGTGAAAATATATTAAAGATGTCACAGGTAATACTTTCTTTCATATGATTCCCTGCACTCTCAGGAGCTCCGCAAGAAACCAAATATATCAGGGCACAGGGGTCTTTTATGAGACTGTCTCTCCAACCAAGGATCATGTATGATTATAACCTAGAACCCCTGCTTGTATGTGGCAAATGGTAGCTCAATTCCCAAGTGGGTATACTAGTAAGAGGAACAGGGACTATTTTGGACAAGAACTCAATGGCTGGCTCTTCGGCCTCCTTGTCCCCCGAGGGAGAAGCAGCCTTGCTAGGCCACGGAGGAGGACATTGTAGCCATTCCTGAGGAGACCTGATGGGCTAGAGTTAGATAGAGGGGGAGGAGGTCCTCCCCTATCAGTGGACTTGGAAGGGTGCAGGGAGGAGATGAAGGAGGGAAGGAGGCATAGGACGGGAATGCAGGAGGGGGCTACGGCTGGGATACAAAGTACATAACCTGTGATTAATATAAAATAAAAATGAAAAAAATTGGAATTGGATAGCCCCCCCCTCAAAAAAAGATGTTACAGGTAATCACAGATATGTTAACCCATACTGATACAGTGTTCGTCTCTTATCTTTTCAAAACTGCAATGAGCAATTACTAATAGAAATCTTGATAGATAGTTGAGCACCATGGCTCTTGACTCTTAGCCCACCCAGCACTTAGGGGGTTGAGACAGGTTCATCAATGGTCACCCTGGCCAAGGAAGGGAGATATTCTATCCCATGCTACCCCCTTCCTGTGCGAGATTACCAGGTATGAAAGGAGGTAGGATCCCATTAGCAGTCCTCAGTGCTGAGAAATATAATTGACTGTGGTGCTATTTCCCACTTCAGTGGCTCCCTAAATGTAGCACTGCATGGATGTATTTGACCCTGTAGGCTCTGTCCACATAGCCATAGAGTTCCATGTGTGCCCTTGAGTACCCTTGCTTTGATTTTGAAGAACAGTCTTTGCATCCATCAAAACTGTCACTCTATCTCTTCCAGAATGTTCTTCCTTTTTACTTCCCTTCTTCTCCTGTCTGTTTTATTTTTCATTCTGGTATTTCAGGTGTTAGTAATCCTTCTAAGCCTGCCCAGTTCCCAGCAATCCAACTATTCACCCAATTATGATCTTTCTTTGTTTTTTTGTTTTTATTTTTTGTTTTTTTTTTTTTGTATTCTGTCCTTTTGCTTCAGAGCACAAGTTAAAATGCTTAATCACACATTTGTTTCGATTTTCTACAAATGGGATTGCATTTTTATTTTGAAAGCAAGAAATGTGTTTGTTTCAGTTTCTAGACCAGGTTCCTCTCCACAATATGGTCTCCTAAACAAGGCCAAGTGACAACACATGGGGAAATTTAACAAGGCTCCATCCCCAGAGAAAGAGCTATAGGTTGCTAAGGGTACACAAATCAGCTTCTTTTAGGCACGAGAACCCTTATAGGTTATTCAATCCCAGGTGAGCAGGCCTACACACCTAAGCACATATACATGTAAGCAACACTAAATGGACAAGTAGGATATATGTTCATACAATAAGGAAGTATATTCAATACTAAGGAAGAAAGAGTCATAAGTTTGAGAAGAAGTAGAGAGAGTATAGGAGTATCTGGAACAGGGGAGAGGAAGGAATGAAATATGTAAATACAGTTTCATTTTTGTCATTATCAAAATATTTAATAATACTTTCAAAAGTTCTTATAATCTAGTATGTGTAAACTTACTAAAATATTGAATGAGAGATAAGTGAAAACAGACATGTCACCTACCTACGTTATAAAGTAACATCAACAACAATGTGGCTGAGTTAGCAGAATTTTGGAAGGATTCAGAAGAGTTAAAAAAACAACAACAGCTTTCTTCTAATTGAACAGTGGAAAGGTTTCATGGACTTAGCAATTTGGCAACATTTCAGTTCACACCAGAACAATGGAAAAGTAAAATAGGAGGTCTATACATAGTATATGATAGCTGTGGTCATCAGGTAGGTATGATACCTGATCAATACCGATCTGACAGATTGAATCAAGGAGTGTGTGATGAGAGAAAGGGACAGATGCAGAGCCTTGAGTTGGCTGTGATCAGAGTTTTCCCCCAGGGAAGAGGAGAGAGCATGCCTTGACAAATTTCTATCAACTTTTTCTCTTTTCCTTGGTGTTATTGAGGGCTCACAAAAGACAAGAGAGAGAGGAGATGATCAGAGCCAAGTGTCGGGAGTGTGGCTTTGGCAACCCAGTGGGAAAGGGTCAGAGAAGGAAGCCTACGATGAGTTGCTATGGCAATACCAGGGGACCTTCTCCACCACTGATACCAATCTGAGAGAGTCTGGAGGACAAATAGCACTTCATGGGTGGGGACACTGATGAAATTCAATCTAAATTCAATCTAAATTGAATCTAAATTCAATCTAAAGCATGAGTCTTTTTTTAATTTTTTAAAATTTTTATTAATTACACTTTATTCACTTTGTATCCTCCCATAAACCTCCCCTCCTCCTCCCAATCCCACCTTCCCTCCTCCTTCTCCACACATGTCCCTCCCCAAGTTCGCTGATAGGGGAGGTCTTCCTTTCCTTCCTTTTGATCCTAGTCTATCAGCTCTCATCAGGAGTAGTTGCATTGTCTTCCTCTGTGGCCTAGTAAGACTGCTCCCCCATCCGGGTGAGGTGATCAAAGAGCAGGACAATCAGTTCATGTCAGAGGCAGTCCCTGTTCCTATTATTATGGAACCCACTTAGATACTGAACTGCCATGGGCTATATCTGTGCAGGGGTTCTAGGTTTTCTCCATGCATGGTACTTGGTTGAATTATCAGTCTCAGGAAAGACCCCTCTGCACAGATTTTTTGGTTTTGTTGCTCTTCTTGTGGAGCTCCTGTCCTCTCCCTATCTTACTTATGAAAGATGTGGGAAATAGTAAGATACAGCATGAGTCTTTTAAACTTAAATGTTCCCGGAGATTTGAGGCCTGGAAGGCAATCTTGCTTGTCTCTGGATTGATCTGACAAACCCAAAAAGATTATATTAACAACTTAAGAATGGAGTGTGTTTCATAAAAGATGTAAAAATGCTATGAATATTGGACACTGCTGAGATACTCAGATATTTGCATATATTGTCAGTAAATAAAATAGGCGCTCATGCTGTCTGTGCTAGTACTTTGCTAGTGATAAACACATAACATAACAAACTCATAAAGATAAAAGTTTCATTTTGGCTGCCAGCTTTGGAGGCTGGCTGCCTCCATCACTGTGGGCCTGTGCTAACACATTATTTGTTCTCTTATATACAATAGAGGTTTCTTTTTATACAATATATTCTGATTATGGTTTTTCCTCTGCCTGCTCTTCTCAGTCCCTTCCCACTTTCCCTCTCGTCCAGATCCAACCTCTTTTTGTCTCTTGTTAGAATACAAATAGGCATATAGGGTGTGCTAGATAGTCTTATGTCAGCTTGACACAAGATAAAATCATCTGAGAGGAGGGACCCTCAGTTGAGGAAGTGCCTTCATAAGATCAGGCTGCAGGCAAGCGTGCAGGGCATTTTCTTAATTAGTGATTGATGAGGAAGGGCCTAGCCCATTGGGCGGTGGCATCATTGGGCTGATGGTCCTGGGTCCTATAACAAAGCAGGTTGAGTAAGCCATGAGCAAGCCAGTAAGCAGTGTAAGGATGGAAAATTTTAACTTGGCCCTAACCGTGGGAACTAACCATGGGAACTGAGACTTGTGAGCTTTAATCATTACCAGACCCGGATCTGATACAATACCAAACCCAGATCTGATACAAAACAGTTCTAAGAGATGCCCTTCTGTAGTTATGGATACAATCTCTAACCATCCCCTAGACACCGCACCTGGGCACATCCAATCATAGACTGCCCCACTAGAAAAGTCCCTTACCCCTAGACCCCCTCCTGTTTTGTGGTTTTTGCCTTTATAAACCCTGTGATTCCGATGCTGTTCTGTACCACCCCCTTGCGTGGGAGCTGTGTGCAGAGCCCCGGCATGCCGGCCACTAGTAAACACCTCTTGCTGTTTGCAACAAGCCTTGCCTTTGTGAGTTATTGGGGTCTGGCGTCTCGAGGAACGGAGGGTCTCCCCACCTTGGGAGTCCAACAGCAGCTCTCTTCCATGACCTGTGCATCAGCTCCTGCCTCCGGGTACCAGTCCTCCTTGAATTCCTGTCCTGACTTCCTTCCATGATGAACAGTGATATGGAAGTGTAAGCCAAATAAACACTTTCCTCTCTAACATGCTTTTTGGTC
>CM053749.1:10321163-10422041 GCA_028658305.1 Pachyuromys duprasi | reverse complement strand
GGAGCCTTGGGGCCAGAAAGGCTTTGGCCATCTCAGCACCAGCCTCAGTTGGCATTTGAAACTTCTGGTTTCTCTTCAGCCTCATGTGGGGATTATGTAACACAAATCTAAAATGCTTGTGTAACTGAAACGAGTGATATGGTGTTAGGTACAGAGTAAATTCTGAATTTCAATACCTATGCCTGGACGCCCCTCAGCTCTAGCCCTGGGATGATAAGATGTGTGTGTAGCTGGAAATATGACAGCTTGGTCAGCACTCCTTCCAATCTGATTAATTCTGATCACTCTCAGGACATTTCCAGCCTTATCAGCCTTTTGGAAGACTTAGGTGGAGAAGCAAGAGCAGCCTTAGCAAGCTTACAAGCAAGAGAAGAATATGAGTGATGGTGCAAGAAGTGCTAAGAGTATGTTTAAAGAAGAGGTAACAGATAGAGAGAAGACAGGGGTGAAGCAAGATGCACAGAACCAAAGGAGAATGAGGTAAGACTACAAGAAAAGGGAGAGTTTCGCCAGAAAAGAGATGCAATTGCTGTGACAGAGCAGAATGCAGACAGAGATCCATGGCCTCTTCAGGCACCAACCTGAGCTGGAGTAGTGGGCATGACAAAACACCACCAAGAAAAACCATCCCAGGGAGGCTCATGGTATCAAAAACTTTGGTCAAAGGTTGGATGGTGCCATTGCTTTTAGGTCTATGGCAAGACAGAAATACTATGGCAGAAGGACATCATGATAGAGGGGAAGCACTTTTCTCAGGGCAGCCAAGGAGGGGAGCAGAGAATGACCGGGAGTGAGATACATGTACTTACCTCATTGTTTTGAAAGAGCCAAGAATCTCTGGCTTGGTAGGTCATTGGTCCTAGGTGAGAATCCAATACTATTATTCTGCTGAATGGAGATAGTACTGAAATGACTCCCAATGACTTATTTGTTATACCTTTTGTTTCATAGAAGCTTCTCCTTGCAGTAAATGAAGATTAACACAGAAACCCCCAATTCATCAATGTACAAAGAGTCAGAGACTGTGGAGTACTCAGTCCTGAGTAGAATGTACATATTCATGCATCCCCATAAAGCTCAGGGATCTTAGACTGTAAGATCCAGAGGGGATAGGCACAACAAGGAAACAACGTTTCCCAGACACAACAAGCAGGTGCACATATGAACCCACAGCAATTGTACAACATGCACAAGGTCTGTGCAAGCTCTAGTCAGATAAAATCCTAGCACAGAGAGGAAAATACAGGCACAAGTCCCCACCAGGGGCTCCTTAGCTATTAACGTTTAATAGTTTCTAGAAGAGTCAGTTTTCTTCAATAATGTGTCCCATGATAGGGTTGATTCCACATCAGGTCAGCCTCCTAATGGGACTTTAGGTGGAAAAGAAAAAAAAAACCAAACAAAAGAACAAAAGAAGAAGAACTCTAAGTAAGATGGGAAGAGGTGGGGTGGTAGAGAGAATGGTTATGGAAGAAGATGGAAAAGGAAGATAAACATTCAAAATACATTGCATGAAACTTTCAAAGAATTAGTAATTATTGTTTAAAGAAATGTGTTTCCTAGTATTATCAGAAGCTACACCCATAAAGTCTCACCAGAGTGACTGCTCAGAAGACAGCAAAGACTGCTCAAAGACAGCACCAACAGACATGCCAACATGGATGGGGAAATGCCCATGAGACCTCAACCCAGCACAAGGGACAGCAAGCAGTGGAGGAAAGCTTGGGAACAAGCTTCTTCCTCAGGGAAGACGAAGCCTATCGGTTGTCCAAAGGATCAGCCCTGAAAAAATACATGCAATTAGCATTCTATGAATGGAACAGTTTATAGTTAGGAATCTATGCATAAACATATGCTTCATGCAATAACATGAGAAAAAGAGCCCATGAACTTCTTAGGATAGAAAGGAAGGGAGTATGGGAGGTCTTGGAAGGAGGGTAGGGAAGGGAGAATGCTATAATTCTATTCTCAAAGATAAAAATTTTTAAATGATATGTACTTAAGGGCATGCTCCAGTGGCCTATTTCCTTCAACTAAACCCCACAAATGGAGAGGCCACTCAGCTATGTGAAGGTACCAGTGGATCAACTCTGTGACGAAGTTCATCACAGTCTCATTGCAGCAACTTCTCAAGCCCACCTCCAAACACTACTGCATGAGGAACAGAGCTCTAACACAGGAGTCTGCAGGGAACATGTGAATCCCAACCACAGCATCTAAAGTTAGAGTTCCAGGATTTAATTTTCTTCTCTCCAGGGCCCAAGGAAGAAGTTGGTCTTCTAAAGCAAAGTATAACAAGCTCAGCAATTCAATGAGTCTAGAAAAGTATTCCCAACCAGCTCCTTACTCTTGTATACTCAGACTAATATTAAATAATTTCCTAGAGTGCTTTCTTTTTTTAATAAAGAAAAAGAATAGGTTTCTTAGCTCTTACTCAGTAAAGTAAACCATCTTTACAGACTGTAGAAGATGTAAGCAACATTTGAGCTTCTATAGTACCTGAGGTGGAAAGGACCTGGTGACAAAGCAGTCCATCCAAGTTCAACCTCTACCAGCATGACCTTCATGTAGTCATTTTTTGGGGTAGCCATCAGATCTTATTTAGACATAAAAGGGATGGGCAGAGATTGCATCTAAAATACTTTCTCTTTTATTTGGGTCACTGGAAAACTTCTTTGTCAGCAGAAACTGCAAAAAAATAATCACAGCTTTGCACTGTATTTTGTTGGACATCAAGATTGGAGGACATAATTCTTTTTGGAGACACGTGTGTCACCGCCTGAGCATTGGCCCCACCCTGCCCTCCTGGATCATGTTCTTCAGAGGACGATATGTAACTTATGTTATCTGCTAAAGGAAGCAGTGCAGCAGAGAGCACAGGGCAACCGTGTGCAGCACATGCATATTTAATCTAAACTCAGGATGGAAATAATAAGTGTGATAAACAAGAGATGTTGAGGTAGGCAGTGCGAATTCAGAACAAGGACTGATTGATACCCACAGGCTTCGTAACCTTAGGTAAGTTACTTACCCTACCTGTGCCTCACCTTTCTGGGGTGACATGAAGTAAGGACGTGAGTTTATAGAGATTAAAGAATGATGTAAAATATTCAGCCATTAAAAGTATTGGTATCTTCTAAAATTAATATGACCATCAACAAATTGTGTTTTTAGAAAGAATTGAATACATTTTAAAGACCAAAATTCATTTTATTTTTAAATGTCAGTGCTGGGGTCAGGGAGAAGGCTCAGTGGCTAAAAGTGACAGCCTGAGCCCAATGCCAGAAATCTATGTAAAAAGCTAGATGTGGTGGTCCAAATCTGGTTTTTGTGATCTTAGCAGTCCTACTGGGAGATGGAAGGTGGAGACAGAAGGCTGGAAACTTCCAGGGACACCTAGTCTGAAGGATGTCTGCAGAACAACAGGAACAGGAGAGAGCCTGCCTCAAAATAAGGTAGAAGGCAAGAATTGACTTCTAAAAGTTATCCTCTAACTCCTATACATTATACATGCACTATGGCACACAGGCACCCGCACACACATGCACACACACATGTATACACATGTACACACAATTAAAAATTAATATCACTATTACTGAATACTGCATATTGTACCTCTTTTAGCTACTTAACAAGTCTTAATAAAACATTTTATCAAATATCAACAAAAAATAGCCACACAGTTATGGGAAGCACATGGTTTTTCAAAGTTATTTTCAGTGAAAAAAAAATGTCCACAAGCATTGAAGACCACAGTTGCATGGTCTCAGTTAAGAGCTGAGAGTTCATCTGGTTTTCATCACAATGCCTCAGAGACCATCACAATAGGAGGTTACTCATGCCATAGTGTCATATATCTGTAGACGAAGCTACTTGAGAGTCTGGACAGGATAACTTCCTATGACAGGAGTTTAAGCCAGCCTGGACAACATAGTGAGACCCATCTTAAATCAAATGAACACAGGGCTGGAGAGATGTCTTAGCAGTTAGTAAAGCAGGCATGGGTGTTACAGAAGACATAAGCTTAGTTCCTGGTCCCTGTGCCTTGCAGCTCACAGCCACCTGTAAGTTCAGTTCCTAAAGATCCATCCCCTTCCTCTGGGCTCTGTAGGGACTCTACTCATGTGCGCATCTCTCCCGCCCATACACATGATTAAAAATAAAATAGATCTTCATAAGCAAGCAAACTGTTATCTTTATTAACAATTCATATGCATGGCTCTTCACATTTAGAAATGCAATTTTCCTATGAGGAACTGATTTCTATGAAATCACAATGAACTAGCAATGATGTTCAGTTAAGTGCCACCCATGCTCAAAGGCAACAGCAGAGTTTCACATTTTAGAACATCTCCCCACAGTTTGAGAATTCAACAGATTTAAAGGGACCATGTAGCTTCTGATCCCGGAAGGAGCAGAGTCTATAGCAGAGAGATCAACACCCAGACAGGTTGAATCATGAAACCTTTTCATTCTCCCCAGGAATGAGCTGGCACTCTACCTGTCAGTTTCCTTCTCAGATGACTGAGAATGACTGTCTAAAGTAGGATGAATCATGCGTAGTGGGTCCTCTCAGTAGAGACAATAAAACCAAGACTGAGACGTGTTTCACACATCAAGCTTTGTGGGGATGGTGGGATTCATTGACGTCACTTCCATCCAGCAGATTTTATTTCTTTACAGTGAAGAGGTGAGCACATCCCAGGCAGAACAATGGCAGATCTGAGGTCATAGGGAGGGCACACATCAGCCCTTCCTGGCTCTGCTTCCTGTGGAAGTGCAACATTTGCCTTCTCTGCAGAAGGGGAAGACAGGAATGTGCTTCCAGCCTTAGTAGTGGTCACTTAGGGTAGGGAAAACCTACACAGCCTCACAGATAAGTCCTTCCCACAGATGAAGTCCATATGCTGGCTTCTCAGTCTTTTAAAATAACTCACACACTGGTTGAATGAGTAAAACACACCATTCACTGAAAAATGTGAGCTGGCTGTCCAAAATTTCTTTGTTGTTCTTTTTTTTATTTATAGTGTATGTCTACGTGTTTGTGTGTTATACATACACGTGGGTGCTCATGGAAGCCAGAGGAGGGCATTGGATTCCCTGGAACTTGAGTTACAGGGGCCTGTGAGCTGCCTGAAGTGAGTGCTGGGAACTGAACTTTAGTCCCATGCAAGAGCTGCGTGTGTTTTAATGCTGAGACATCTATCCAGCCCTCAGTTTTTAACATTTAGTATTATGTATGTATATACGTGTTTATGTGTGTGTGGAGGGGTGTGTATGCATATATAGGGTCTTTCACTGAATATGGAGCTGGATGGCAGCCAGTAGGCTTCAGCAATCCTCCTGTCTCCGTTCTGGGGCTAGAAGAGAAGCCCACTTGTCACACCCACTTTTACATTTCCTTACATGGGTTCTGGGATCTGAATTCGGGTCCTCATCTTTGACCCTACATGCAACGCTATCACTCACTTCAGCATTTGTTGAGTCTTTAGGAAAGTTCTTGTTATTTCCCTATCAACTCAGTGAGTTAAGTTTAACAAGCAGATATTTTAGTAAATTCATTTTTCTGATGCCATTTTGAAAGTAGTGATAATACTCAGCTATGAGGACATTTAACTTCATTACTACTTTTAATGAGCTCACTACCTGAAACAATCAAGTAGTTACCCAGGCTGATGAGGACTGACCATAATTTCTGATGGGTATTTTAAAACATTGACAGGACAGGGAATGCAGCTCAGTTGATAAAGTGCTTAACCAGTAGGTATGTTCATAGTACTGGGTTTCTTTCCCAGTACCCACTAAAACTTGGCATAGTAGATGCCCTGAACTCAGGAGGTGGAGGCAGGGGAATTAGATATTTAAGGTTATTATCTGCTACGTATTGTTTTAGCTTGGCCTGGGCTTTGTGGTGGTTTGGGTGAGGATGGTCTCTATGGGTCTCGTGTTTCAGTGCTTGTTCCCCAGTTAGTGGAACTGTTTGGGAAGGATTAGGAAATGTGGCCTTATCGGAGTAGGTGTGTCAATGATGATTGGCTTTGAGGTTCCAAAAGCTCAAACTAGGCCCTGTTAATATCTCTTCCTACTTGAAGATCAGGATGTAAGCTCTCAGGTATTGCTTCAGTACCATGCTGGGCTGCTTCCTGTCATGGACTAATTCTTTAAAATTGTAAGCAAGCCCGGAATGAATGTTTTCTTTTATTAAGTTGCCTTGACCATAGTGTCTCTTCATAGCCATAGAACAGTAATTAAGACAGGCTCCATGAGATTCTTTTATAAATAAAACAAAATCATAAAATAAAAAGCAACAACATATTCTAGAATGCTTAATTGTACACCTAGGATAAAAAGAGAGGAAAGTAACATGCTCATTTCCTAGGGCTATCTTCTTGCAGTCCCTGGAATGCAAGGATGTCAGTGTCAGGATAAAGTCTCTAGTCCAAATGTAAGTGGAAGTCGGGAGATGATTGAATTTGCAGGGCTTAGGCTATGCCATCATCTCTCTCTCCCCCCCTCTACTTCCATGCTCCCTCTTTCTTCCTCCCTCCATCCCTCCCTCTCTCCCTCTCTCCCTCCCTCTCTTCCTGCATCCATCTCTCCTTCTCCCTCCCTTCATACCTCCTTCTTTCCTTCTCTCTCTCTCTCTCTCTCTCTCTCTCTCTCTCTCTCTCTCTCTCTCTCTCTGTATGTGCGCCTGTGTCCTCCATCTCTGATCTAGTTCTTTTAAAGCTACCTGATAATACAATGTTGAAACTTGAAAGACAGCCATGAATCAGGACCAAAGGTGGTCCTGAGAGTTATATAACTCCATCTTGCTAACCACACCAGCAAGCACCTGCAACTATAACTGAAAAAGAAACCTGAGGTCCCAGCACTGAGGGTCACATTCTGTCTAAAGGTAAAGACGCTGGAGTGGGCAGAACTAGTTAGGTCCCTGACAAGGTTAAAGGTGACAAGTCACAAGAATGAAGACTGAATCAGTCTTTATGTAACTGCACACTGCTTTCACAATCAACACTTTTAAAAACTATTTTCTAAATCCTGATGATGCATTAGTCAGAATCATTCTAGTGGAAAGGAGGAAGCAGAGGAGGAGAAGGAGCAAAAATGCAAGCCTGTCATTATAAAAGGAATCTTCAAAGATCATCAGGATCATCAGAGCTGGCATACTAAAATTCACCTTTCACGTGGACAGTGGCTCATCTCCGCCATCTGTGAGCACAGTCATCATGAGTGGAAAACACTTCCTTAAACATTCAAGGAGATGGATATGCTAACTTCCTGATTGGGTTGTTGTTCTTTGTATCATGCACATTATCACTCTGTGCCCCAAAGTACGTGTAATTAAACAATGATAATTAAACCCAGAAGGGAAGAGAGGGACAGCAACTCCCCTCTGCACCCCAGCTATTCTCATGTCTATAATGTGAACACCACAGAGCTGGCAGATTGGCCAATTATACATGTGCCTGCATCCATGGGTTATTCTAAAATGTTTTCTGTATCTGAGATTCGTACAAGCTAGTGTAGAAATCAACCAATGCTGACTTTTTTTTCTCTATTCTCATAGAAGCCAGCTTCTATGTCTTAAGTCCTATATCATCCACGTCTATTTTATGTTGAAAGTAACTCTAGAGAACAAAAGTCAACAACCATCTCCTCATCTCTGTCCTGCAGAAAATGCTTGTAGGGCTTCTGAAGGGCGAAGGTCATCATCAAGCTTTGGAGCTTAGCAAGGAAAGGCCCAGCAACCATGGGACTAAAAGAAAACAAACAGAATAACAGGTCATAGCCCACCCAAGTAAGTTATAGAAGTTTATTGAGCTACTTAGCTTTCCCTTTCTCTTCCTTTCATTTTCTCCTCTTCCTTTCCCTTTCTCCCTCTCTGTGTCTGTATGTATGTAAGTGTGTGTGTGTGTGTGTGTGCGCGCTTGTGTGTGGTTTCAGCAGGATGTCCTCCTTTATTGCACTCTACATTTGTTTTTATTTCTTAATTTTATTTCTTAATTTCTTGTTAAACCTGGATACAACTTTTTTGTTTTGTCTGGAGGTGGTGGGGCAGTGGGGCTATGCTTGAGGCAGGGACGATAAGGACTAGTCTTGTCTGGAATCAGTTTAGTTTGGGTTTTATGCACAATCCAATTCTAATGTGCTTGGCCACCTGGTTTCCCCACCTGAACATCGTGTGCGCGCATGCCCCTGTGCGAACAGCACACTTAGGGAGCTCAGCACCCTTTTATCTCCCGTCTGCATCTGGCTACACGTACACCAATCCCCGGGCTATTAGTGCATTTTTCTGCATCTTTATAACAATCAAATTTAGATGACAGAAAATCAAGTTTCCACCCAAATGGATTTCTAATCACTCTGATATGAAGATTAGAAGGACTGCTCCGGCCTGAACTGGTTTGTGTTCATCAGTGATAATGCAGACTGTGTCCTTCAAATAATTCTCTGGGTTAGAGGTTCTAGTTACCATCTAATGCCTATGCAAATTATGAAATTATTATGCAAATGATTTAAAAATCAGAGGCGCTATAGGAAAGGGCATACACAGTAGAAAAATGAATATATGATCCAATCTTTGAATCAAAATAAAGTGCCACCAAAACCACCCACCTTGGCAACTATCCCTAACTATCTTTTCTTCCTCCAGACTCCATGAAAGGAGAACCCAGGACCCAGACACACTTTGCCTTCCACAAGTTGCCATGTCTTGTTTTTTTGTCAAAGCAGCAGAAAAGTAACTAATGCAGCATTTCAGAACATAGCCACACTGAAAATAATAGATTTCTAATCTTATCATCGGCAGGAAGTCTCAGGAAGAGGAAAGAAACTAGCAAGTTACTGTGAAGTTTATTTACAGAAATAAAAAAGGTCATTCCCAGGGAGGTTAGTGACTTCCTTCTGGCCCTGTTAAGGATATGGTGCCTTAGCCTTAAGAGAAAATAAGGCATCATTCTTGATTTGAAGATACAGCCCCTTGGAGTTCTTTGCTCCAAGAGATTTATAGTGAGATCCCAAAAGAGGGAAAGCAAGCAGGAAAATGACATGATTTCACCCATTTTTTTAAAAAAGCTTCGTGTTGTTCATAGTTCACATGATGCTAAATAGTCAAAGGCTATTATTATTTGGATGGTGTTTGTCAATTTGTATAAGAAGCTTGGTCCCTAGTATGGTGATGCTAAGATATTGGGGCACCTATAAGTTATTGGGTTTAGGTACTGGAGAGATGGTTCAGGGATTAAGGGTGCTGGCTGTTCTTCCAAAGGTCCTGAGTTCAATTCCCAGCAACCACATGGTGGCTCACAACCATCTATAAGGAGATCTGATGTCCTCTTCTGGCCTGCTGGCACACATGTATTTATTATAATGTATTTATTATTTACTTTAAGAAAAGAGATTGGGTTTAGTGGGGGCTCCTTGAGGTCATGAGTAGCTGTGCACACACAGGATAATCTCCATGGAACCCTGACTCAGTTATCTTGAGAGTGAGTGGTTATAAGACGCTACTTTTCATGAATTGCTCTCCTGATTTTGATCATGGATATGATTTCTCCTCCTGTTTCCATTCTTACCACTGTTCTAACACTGTCTGTGTGCTGACACAGGCAGAGGGCTCCTACCAGAGCCAGCACCATGCTATTGGAACTCTCAATCTCTGTCATTACTTTTCTCATTGGTGTGGACACACACCCGAGAAGAGGGAATTTAAGGGATGAAGAGGCTATTTTGGTTAATAATTAATTAGGGACATAGCTCACTACTGGGAAGATATGACAGCAGAAATATGAGGGGTCTGGTCATACCGAATGTACAGTCTAGAAGTGACAAAGTTCTGTGCTGGTGTCAGATCACTTTCTTCTTATACAGTCTGGGACTCTAGCCCATGAGATGGTACCAGTCACATTCATACATTCCAGCTGGGTCTCGCTTGCTCAGTTAAACCTTTATGGAAACACCCTTATACATATATCCAAAGGTGTGTTTTCACGGTGATTCTTAATCCAGTCAAGTTGACAGTGAAGGCCAACCACCACAGCCTCCAACGCTGTGAGCTAAATAAAATCTTTTCTTTGTATGTACCCATCTTCAGAAAAATTGCCACAGCAATGAGAAATTGACAAATACTCTGTTTTGTTATTTGTTATGTGAGAAACATCTGAATTACAAATGCCCTGGCATTTATTTGGGAAATAAGAGGCTGCACATAAAGTGCCTTATATTGCATAGTGCTTACATCGCTCATGTCTGTAACATCTAGCTCTGCCCTCCCACTTCCAAGTGCACAGCACAAGAAAAGCAGGGGACACCTGTAGGAGCTACAGACAGAGTGAGAGGGGAAACAATGGAAAATCCAGGCAGTCTTGTGTGAGCCTGGAAGGAAGCCAACTCTGTGCATAAGTTCTCCTTGTTTCAATACCGAATTCATCCAACTCAGGTTGGACCCTGGTGAGCCCTGAGACTAAGCATAAGACCCATAGTCTATGGGGACAGCAAGATGGCTCAGTGGATAGAGGTCCTTGCTACCAAGGCTGATGGCCTGAGTTCCATTCCACATGGTAGAAGGAGAAAACTAACCCCTGCACTGTGTCCTCTGATCTGCAACTGTGCGTGGTGGCACATGTCGCCCTACACAACACATTTTCAAAAATGTAAGTAAAAGATACATGACTTAAGCATATGGTCAGAGTACTTATCTTCATGCAAATTAGTAGGCGAGAAATGGTTTCAAAGGGTCCTTAAGTGTCAGTTAGGCAAGACAGCACACCGACCTACCCTCTGTAGATTCAAGTGTCTGTGGTATTGTACACTCCTATACTTGTCAAAAGGTCAGAGAAGATGAAGAGGAGAGTAAGCAGGGTGGGCATGGTGAAGACAGCAAACAAACTGCCCATTATACCTGATTCCATCTTCACTACTCCATCCTTCTCCTCCCAACGTTCCAGAAAGGCCAAGCAACTTGTTTAGGTCACATTCACAATAGATTAAGCCTGGAATTGAAGCCCAGATCAGGCTTTCAAACCCATATCGTATTAATAGATCCCAGTTAGGATCTATATTAAGATAGTGTAAGTGTGGAGAGACAGCTTCATGGGTAAGAAGAGAGCTCCAAGTTCAAACCCTCAGGGCCCACATAAAAATCTAGCATGTCTGTGCTTGCCTGTATCCTCAGTAGTTGGAGGTGGACAGAGACGGGAAGATCACTGCGGCTTGCTGGCTACCATCTGATTCCAGGGTGAGAGACCATATCTCAAAGAGTAACACAGAGAATAATAGAGCAGGTCATCCCATCGCCTCTTCTAGCCTGCACACACACACACGCACACGCACACGCACACATTCATACATGTATACCACACTCACATATACATGCATACCTATTGACAAAAAATTAAAATTTAAACCACGCCCCAATCCTATAAATTCCTTGGGCAGAAATGTAAGAGCATTTTCAGTTAATTAGGGGTGGGGCACTTCTTTCTTCCTCCCTTATAATTACTGTGGGGCTCTGTGTCAGTTAGGAACATGGCCTATTAAGACAAATGATTAACTTTTTCGGAGCCTCATTACTATAAGAAGGAAGTATAGATACAGAAGAATGGAAGATTATCTCAGATTTGATTTTGTATCTTCAGAAGTATTCTTTTCAGTCCTTCAATTCAAATACTTAACATTTCTTTTAAGGCCTCCTGATTAAGCCTGACTTGCTTGTTCAGATGTTTGTGATGCGAAGATCATCGTGTTCTATCAGTCTGTGTCGCAAATTGCACAGAATGACTGTTTTATTTGAAGTGAATTATCAAGAAGCTTTTATGGGAATATCACTAATAAACTAAAAGTGCCCTTCACGGCATCAGACACCCCCACTTCAGATTGCAAATGCAGTCCCACACAGATCCACACCCACCAGATCCTGTTGCCAGATTCTAAGTGACATCCTCCTGAACACTGACATCAGGAAGTCAAGGGGATCAGATGTCCACCCAGAGGATGTGGTCCATCAGGTGGAAAGGACACCTGCAGAAAAGTGAGGATCTGGAGCCTGGACCCTCAGCACACAGCAGATGCAATTAGAATGGACTAGCTTAGCTTCTTGATGGGTGTTCTAGACAGCTATGTGGGATTATGTTCCCATATGTGGGAATACATATCAATATCTACATGAGAATACATGTATATGAGAATATAGATACATGTGGGTATGGGAATATATATGGTATATTATATATATATGCATATCTTCTTTTTAAACATGTGGATCCATTTGGAACATTTGGTGCAAAATGTGTTATATATATGTAATATGGTATATGTATGTACATATGTGAGATATACATGAAATATATATATACATATATGAATATATGGGAATATATACTATGAGAATATATTGTATACACATATATACACACATATATACCACATATATTCGCATATATATATACATACACACACACATCCACACACACATTTGCCATCCACCAAATGTTCCAAAGGGATCTACATGTTTAAAAAGAAGGTAGTCAGGTAATAAAAGAGCAATGGTTGCTTTTCCTATACAACAAGAATGAAATTTTGTATATGGCTCAAACATTCAGGAGCATTAAAAAACAGCTGTGATTTCAAATCATATTGCATAGCAGTTATAAACTAAAAACATTGCCAAAAAATAGAAGAGATTTGAGAAACTTTCTGTAGAACTACATAAAAGAGAAGGATATTTAAACAATTAAACAACTACAATTAATAAGAGAAGTACTAGGAGAAAAGTAGACAAGACATATTAATAGGCATGCCACAGAAAAGTAATTTAAATGACCCTTAAATATATGAAATCATGCTCTCATCGATGGGAAAGACTTAATTTTGATGCTCATTGTTCATAGAAAGTAGCGAGTAGGGAGGTTTTATAAGATATATATATATATATATATATTCATTATATATATTCATTATATATATATATACATAAGATATATTTATCCATAAGTTATATATCCATGATACACACACACACACACACACATATATATATATATATATCCACTATATATACATATATGTATTTCTTTTTCATCCATAAAGAATGGAATTGAGGATATGGATCAGCTGGTAGAATGCTTGCAGAGCATATGACATTTAAACTCGGGGTTCTAATTTTTTCTGTGTCAGTGAGAAAACACTGAGCTCCATCTTGAGCAGGAAGGGTTAATTGTATCTTGCAGGTTATGGTCTGCTATTGGGGAAGGCAAGGCAGAAATTTGAGGAAGAAGTCAATCAAGGAACCCAGCTTTCTGGTTTGCTGTGCCACCATTCTTAGAGAGTGCAGGCCCACCGACCTACAAATGGTGCCACCCAGTTGACTCCTTATGACTGCTTACTGGCTTACTACCCCACAAGTAACCAGCTATAGAAAGACTAATATCATGTCTTTTCTCATTTGTGGATCCTATATTTTATATAACATATACACAGACACACACACATGCACACACACTGACCATGAATGTAGAAATAACATGTCTGGGGAAGGAAAAGGACCAGCAAAGGAGGAGCAGATTAGAGTAGAGAAAGTAATACATCATGCTTCAAGGAAGACATCTGTATGAAACCTGTCACTATGTACAATCAATATACTCATTAAAATTTTGAAAAAAAATCACACATCTCTAGCCAGACTAAGGGCAACTTTGTAGGAAATAAATTCCTAACATAAGGGATGAAAGGAAAGAGATAGCTACTGATTCCAAAGACACTCTAAGATGTACCAAGAAAAGCTAAGAAACATTCTGTGTTTATGAATACTCAGATCACACATGCCAATTCCTAGAAAAATATAAGCTACACAGAATTCCTATTCAAGATGAAAGAAAATGAGTAGCCTTGTAGCTATTAAAAATTAAGCTGTGGAGGGTTTCCAAGCCACCAAAAACCACATCCTTAAAGAAAACTGACTTTTTCTCTCTCTCTTTCAGAAGTTACCAGCTCCCAACAGCACTTTAGCTAAGGGTAGGAGGACTTCAGTGGACACTTTACCCCTTAGCTCCATGCTGGGATTTTGTCTGGCTTGAGCATACATCCAACCAGAACAAACTGGACTTGTTAATAGAGTTGGGTGGTTTGGAAAGAGGGATGGATCTGAGAACAGTTGGGAGAGAGGATGGATATGATCAGCATGTATTGTAAGAAATGTGCAAAGAATGAATAAAATGAGAAGAAAAAAATTAAATTGTTGGGGCTGGAGAGATGGCTCAGCAGCTAAGAAAACTAACTGCTCTTGTAGACGACCCGCTTATGGTCCCAGCACCCACACAGGTGGCTCACAGTTACCTGGAACTGTTTGTTGGGGTCCCCTACCTGCCTTGAGGCCACTGAAGAATGAAGCTATCTTTTCAGGCACTGGGTCAAAAAACATCCAGAGACTGACCTGGTGATTTATTCTTCTTACACAAATGAGCACAGTAAAACTTTGGGAAGGGGTTCCACTGGACAGTTATCACAACAAAGTTTTAGGCATAGCTACGTAGAAACTCCCCAGCAAGGGAGCAAAGCCCTTGTGACCTTTACGCTAAGAATGAGCTCTGCTGGCTGATAGGGCTAGGCCCAGCAGAAGAACCTGCAATAAGTCTGAGGATAGATTCTACTGGTAGAAGATGCAAGTCACATGGGGGCCTCTTTCATAGGGCTGAATTCTATTCACAGACAGATAGAACCCAGAATGAGGGCTTAGATAATTCTCGGGGTATTGGGGCAGATATTGAGGTGCGATGGGGTTTCAGGAGGAGGCTGGATCCTAATACAATAGCAAATGATCACCAAGTTGTTTGACCTCACCGCTCCAGCATTCCAGGTGATCAGACATTTTTTCATGTCCTTCCACTGAAGGAAATAGGCCAGTGTGATTGATAATCCTGGTTTCTCCAATGTATATTCTGAGCTGGGCTTCCTATACTATTTTCAGGGAATTCAATGTCTCCTCTGGCCTCCTTGGGCACTGCATACATGTGGTATACATACATACACCCAGCCCAGTCACACGCATAGCCACATAAAGTAATAAGTAAATAAATAAATCTTTTTACAAAGTTATGTTTAAAATAGCATTTTGAAATGCTAGTAATTATAAAACATATTTAAGAATAAATAATAACATTTCTACAAATATTCTCCCATAAAACAGAAAGGAAACATTAAGCACTCAGCCACCCTGAATCCACTACAGTCGAAAGAATGTAAGTAAGGACATGATAAGAAAATTACAGTTCAATATCCTTCACAGAGGCACCATGCCAGATGACCTGAGTTCAGTTCCCAGGGCCCACATGAGGAAGCAGAGAGTTGGCTCTAAGTTTCTGTTGGTTGCTGCATGTGTGCTATGGCATGCAGACACCCATATACACCCCCGCTCCTCACACACACATACACACACACAAAATAATATTAAAAAATCAAAATAATAGAACATATCAGTGTTCTCAACTACACATCTGTGAGAAGGCATCAGATTCCTTTGGGTGCTGGGAATTGAACTGGGTCCTCTGGAGGGGCAGGCAGTGTTCTTAACCACTGGGCTACCTCTCAAGCCCTCTACTTCTTTCATTTTTAATTATCTTGAAAAATACTGCAAAAATACGATTAATGGGAAAAATAAACTCAACCACAAGTTCTCCACATTGATAACACTAAACAAAATGTTCACCAGATTGTTATGCTCAGAAATAAAATATTAAATTGAAAATGGAAGTCTACCACTTGGATATTATAATCAAAATTATGATAGAATTATCATGTATGTTTTACTTGGAAATGGACATTTCCAGTGCTTACTATAAATAAATAAAAAGTGCACCTGAATTACTGCAGAACATGTTTAGAAGGCTACCAACAATATATCGGCCAATTAAATACTAGGTTCAGACAATTTCTTCTATTCTACAGGTCTTACATATACCTAAATTTATTTAAACTCTTCTAATCAGAGAGAAGAGGTGTGAACATGTATATTTCTACATGCCATTACTGACAAAAGTAAGAAAAATAGTATGGTCAATTTTTTTCTTTTTTTAAATTTATTTTTTTATATTAATCACAGGTTGTGTACTTTGTATCCCAGCCGTAGCCCCCTCCCAAATTCCCTCCCACTCTCCCCATCCCTCACTCATCTCCTCCCTGCCCCTTTCCAAGTCTACTGATAGGGGAGGACCTCCTCCCCATCCATCTGACCCTAGCTTATCAGGTCTCTTCAGAGCTGGCTGCAATGTCCTCTTCTGGGGTCTAGCAAGGCTGCTCCTCCCTCGAATGGGGGAGGGTCTAAGAGCCAGCCATTGAGTTCATGACAGAAATAATCTCTGTTCCCCTTACTAGGGTACCCAGTTGGATACTGGGCTACCATGGGCTATATCTGAGCAGGGGTTCTAGGTTATATACATACATGGTCCTTGGTTGAAGAAACATTCTCATAAAAGACTCCTGTGCCCTGATCAATTTGATCTTTGTGGAGCTCTTGTCCTCTCCAAGTCTTACTAACTCCTCCTTCTTTCATATGATCCCTGCACTCTGCCGAAGGCTTGGTTGTGAGTCTTAATATCTGTTTTGATACATTGCTAGGTAGAGTCTTTCAGAGGCCCTCTGTGCTAGGCTCCTGTCCTGTTGTTTGTTTTCTCCTACATTCATTGTCCATCCCATTTGTCTTTCTAAATGAGGATTAATCCTCTTACCTCAGGTCCTCTTTCTTGTTTATCTTCTTAAGGTGTATAGATTTCAGTATGTTTATCCTCTCTTGTAAGTCTATATAAATGAGTATATATCATGTGCTTCTTTCTGCTTTTGGGATACCTCACTCAGGATGATCATTTACAGGTCCTATCATTTGCCTGCAAATTTCATGATTTCCTCATTTTTAATTGCTGAGTATTCCATTGTGTAAAAGTACCATAATGTCTGTATCCATTCCTCCACTGAGGGACATCTGGGTTGTTTCCAGGTTCTGGCTATTACAAATAAAGCTGCTACAAATATGGTTGAGCAAATGTCTTTGTTGTGTACTTGAGCATCTTTTGGATATATGCCTAGGAGTGGTATAGCTGGGTCTTGAGGAATCACTATTCCTAATTGTCTAAGAAAGCACCAAATTGATTTCCAGAGTTGTTGTACAAGTTTACATTCCCACCAGCAATGGAGGAGGGTTCCTCTTTCTCCACAACCTCTCCAGAATGTGTTGTCACTTGAGTTTTTGATCTTAGCCATTCTGATGGATGTAAGGTGAAATCTCAGGGTCTTTTTGATTTGTATTTCCCTCATGGCTAAGGATGTTGAACATTTCTTTAAGTTTTTTCCTGCCATTCTACAATCCTCTACAGAGAGTTCTCTGTTTAGCTCCATACCTCATTTTTAATTGGATTACTTGATTTGTTGCTTTTTATCTTCTTGAGTTATTTATATATACTGGATTTTAGCCCTCTGTCAGATATAGGGTCTGTGAAGATCCTTTCCCAGTCTGTAGGCTGTCGTTTGGTTTAGATGACAGTGTGTTTTGCTTTACAGAAGCTTTTTAGTTTCATGAGGTCCCATTTATTTATTGTTACTCTTAGAGCCTGTGCTGTTGGTGTTCTGTTCAGGAAATAGTCTCCTGTGCCGATGAGTTCTAAGGTCTTCCCCACTTTTTCTTCTAACCGATTTAATGTGTCTGGTGTTATGTTGAGGTCTTTGGTCCACTTGTATTTAATTTTGTGCAGGGTGATAAATATGGATCTATTTTCATTTTTCTGCATATAGACATCCAGTTGGACCAGCACCATTTGTTGAAGATGCTGTCTTTTTACCATTGAATGGTTTTGGCTTCTTTCTCAAAAATCAAGTTTCCATAGGTGTGTGAGTTTATTTCTGCGTCTTCTATTCATTTCCATTGATTCCCTATTCTGTTTCTATGCCAATACCATGCAGTTTTTATTATGATTGCTCTGTAGTACAGCTTGAGATCAGGGATGTAGATACCTCCAGATGATCTCTTGTTGTACAGGATCGTTTTGGAGATTCTGGGTTTTTTTTCCTCCGTATGAAGTTGAAAATTTTTCTTTCAAGGTCTGTAGAGAATTGTCTTGGTATTTTGATGGGAATTGCATTGAATCTGTAGATTGCTTTTGGTGGAATGGCTATTTTCACTATGTTAATCCTACCAATCCATGAGCATGGGAGATCTTCCCATCTTCTGATATCTTCTTCAATTTCTTTCTTCAGAGATTTGAAGTTTTTCTCAAACAGGTCTTTCACTTGCTTGGTTAGAGTCACCCCAAGGTACTTTATGTTATTAGTGGCTATTGTGAAGGGTGTTGTTTCCCTAATTTCCTTTTCAGCCCTTTTGTCTTTGGTGTACAGGAGGGCTTCTGATTTTTTGAGTTGAATTTGTATCTAGCCACTTTGCTGGAGGTGTTTATCAGTTGAAGGAGTTCTCTGGTTGAATTTTTGGGGGGTCACTCATGTATATTATCATATAGTCTGCAAATAGTGATATTTTGACTTCTTTCTTTCCAACTTGTATCCCTTTGATCTACTTTAGTTGTCTTATTGCTCTTGCTAGGACTTCAAGTACTATGTTGAAGAGATATAGAGACAATGGGCAGCCTTGCCTTGTCCCTGATTTCAGTGGGATTGATTTAAGTTTCTCTCCATTGAGTCTGATGTTGGCTAAAGGCTTGCTGTATATTGCCTTTACTATGTTTAGGTATGTATCCCTGATCTCTCCAAGACTTTAAACATGAATGGATGTTGTTTTTTTGTCAAATGATTTTTTTCAGCATCTAAGGAGATTATCATGTAGTTTTTTCTCCTTCAGTTTGTTTATATGGTGGATCACATAGATGGATTTCTGTATATTAAACCACCCTTGCATGCCTGGGATGAAGCCTTCTTGGTCATGGTGGATGATATCTTTGATGTGTTGTTGTATTCGGTTTGCAAGTATTTTATTGAATATTTTTTGCATCAATGTTCATTAAGAGAGATAGGTCTGAAGTTCTCTTTTTGTTGGGTCTTTGTGTGGTTTAGGTATCAAGGTGACTGTGGCTTCATAGAATGAGTTTAGTAATTTTCCTTCTGTTTCTATTTTGTGGAATAGTTTAGAAAGAATTGGAGTTAGCACTTCTTTGAAGGTCTGGTAGAAATCTGCACTAAAACCATCTGGCTCAGCCTTTTTTTTTTTTTTTTGGAAGGGAGGTTGTTGATGACTGCTTCTATTTCCTTGAGGGATATAGGTCTACTCAGTCTTTCTACCTGATCTTGACTTATTTTATATAGATGGAATCTATCAAGACAATATTTGATTTCATTTAGATTTTCAAAGTTTGTGGTATATAGGCTTTTGTAATAAGACCAACACAGTGTGACAGTCTATTCTGAATTTAAAAAAAAATCTCCCCAGAACATACAAGGAGCCAATCTTTGTGAAACTATATTGAAGATCATTTTTTTATTCCCAAGAACCCCTAGGCACATAATATTTTCACAGGGTTAATAGTCTAATTTAAATTTATGCAATACTTCTTTGTAAATGACAACATTTAAAGAAAACTTTTTCTTTGAATTTTTTTTTCATTCAATTCACTGAGCCCCACTCACGTATGACTTGGCCTGTGCAATGCAAACCAGAGATCAGTCATGTTCAACTGTCTCCCTGGATTAGTGAATGTATTAGCAGTCACAGCAACTCTGAAAGTTTCCTGTAGGTAATAATTTCCTGAGCAGAGTTAAAAACTGCTTTATAATACTGACTCCCACAAAATCTCAGTCATAAGGGCTTGGTAGCATTTTATTTTAGCACCTGACTAACAGTCATGTTACTTTTTTTTTTTTTGTGCACAGAACAATTCTTGGCATTCACTTCCCTCACACTTTCTATTACAAAAACAATGAAAAGAGTTCACACAAAAATTTGTCTTTTTAACTGAATGAGAATGGGAAGAAAGTCCATTTTTTTTAAATGGCTTGTGTACCATTGACCCAAAGCTAAACAACCCAAGATCCATTCAGATAACATTTCATTCATTTGAGCACTTGCAAATGCATTCACTTATTATGCAGTCATTTCTTGATTTTTAAAAATAATGACTTGTGTGGTCTGGTGACAAGCATCAGAGATATGAAAACAAAGGCATTTTGTGACTGCAAAGAGGACACCTTTGGTGTGAAACCACGACAGAAGCAAAGTGAATTTTGCAAAGCAGATATGAAAGACAGGGTTGGAGCCAAGACCAGCGTGTAAAGCAGGAAAAGCCCATTCTACGGCAGCACTTCCATCCTTCTGTGGGTCACTGTGGAAAGAAATATTTGAGGCTAACGAAGTTGCCCACGGAAAGCTGGAAAAGGAAAGAACTTGGGGAGCCTGGGTATAAGGCTTCACTAGGGCTGAGGAGGCCTAAGAGGGTCAACGATTGTGCATGAACAGTAAGTCATTTCAGGGCCAGCCAAGACCTTGACTTCTGTCCGGATCCACAAAGAACCTGATGCCCAAATAAGAATCAAGCCTCTGTGCAGGAGAAATAAGTAGAAACCAAGAAAAGTGAATATAAAGGGGAGCGGGAATTTAAGGGGCTACTTGCCTGATCCCTGTGAGGGCTGAGGAAGGGTCCCATTTTCTGTTCCCTGCTCATCTTCAGAGAAGCCAAGAGGTTCCCCTTCCTCTCCAAAGGTCCTTTAGTCCTCTGGTTTGTTTTCTCCCTGTCCTCCATGGCCTGCTTCCTGACTTTATTTAAATCTCTGCTCTAAGGCACATCCTTGGAGGCTTTTGCTCTGACCGTCTTGTGTAAAATATAAGCAGTTACTGCCTGTTTTCCCTAGACGATTCTTTTACATTTCTTCAGCGATGCTCAGCATATACTTCACGTCACATTAGGTAGCTTACATTTTCATTCTTTTGTTTATTCCTCCCTGAAATATAAGCCCTGCCAGGACAGAGACCCTGTGTTTTTATTAGCATAGCACCAGTAACTAAGATAGCATTGTCTGCCACAGAGGAAAGACAGTTAATGATTGCTGGAATATGAATTCAACAAAGGGATGTCTCTTGTGTGACTGTGAACACATACGGGGTTGCCGCAGCCCCTGCTGGAAACACAGCGCCCTGTACAATAGCCAAGTATAGAACGTTGCTGATTGTTGTCCTTGACCTCATCTTCTGTCTCTCTCCACAAGGGGAGAGGTGGGGAAGTGCCATTTATCAGCAGAAAGCAATCCGGTCAGCAGAAGGGACAGCTGGTGCCCACAGTCCTTCTGTGATGGGGAAGGGGACTCGCTTCCCCACCATCGTCCCACAAAGGGTGACGGCCTTAAAATAGAGAAGGACTTGATAAGCAAGTGGTTTGCCAACTAATTTCTTTCCCGCGGGTGTTTAGTTGAATTTGGTCTGGAGCTAACAAAGGAGCCTCTATCAGGAAGATCTTGTCCTGGTTATCTCACGGGAGCATGCACAGCCATGACACCATCAATCCTCTCATTGATGGCCACAGCCACATCTTCTCCAATAACATGTCAGGCTTACTCCTGAGTGCAGACGGTTCACCTTAATCAAACTGTCCGTCGCAGAGGAGGGAATGGCTGCTTGGAGCCCAGGGAAGACGAGGCAGGACACCCCGGCAACATTTCAGCCAGCTGCTTGCAAGTCTGTCCCCTTTATTGTACCCCAACCTTTCCTGGAACACCTGGACTATGAGTGTAGCCACCGTCGAAGGCTGCTGACTGCCTCTGATAGGCGGCAATAAAGCAGGCGGAGGGGCTAAGATTGTACGGTGGCTCACACTCAAACATTGGGTACTTATTTCTAATCATGAAATCAGGTAAAGCCTAACTACACATTTAAGAGTCCAGCTGCGTTGCTGAAGGGGCAGTTGACTGGACTGGGGCTTTCTGTGACTCGGTGTGAGGCAAACTGATTTGCAAAACTGCCTCTGAGTCCTCCGTGCACCCCAACTCCCATGGCTCACTTGCCCTGGACATATGCTCATCTGGTTAAGGTTAGCCTTGGATGTCTTCACGGATGTGTTTCTGAAAAGGGCTAATTACCAGTCTGAGGTGTTTGTTTTTGTTTGTTTGTTTTGTTTTGTTTTTCTCTCTGAGTCCACCCTCCCAGAGAGGGCACATCAAAGAGGTACTGGGGTTATTCTACCCATTCAAACTTCCTTTCCTTCCTTTGAGTTCTGTTTCCAGAATACACACCAGGCTGCTCACAACTGGCTGCAGCTTTAGCTACAGGGCATCTGATGCCTTCTTCTGGCCTCTGTATAACAGAGGTGTCCCTGGTCCCTCTCCACAAGCAGGTTTGCACTCAGTTCTCTGGGATGGGTTTCCTCTGATCTCCCAGTGAACAGTCCATCCAGCAACCTGTTGCTTCTCTCCATCCTGCTGCTTACTTTGCTGTGTAGGAAATGCTTCCCTTTAATAGAGGAACTGGTGAATACTGTGCTGTTGATGTCCCGAGTTTGCCGAGGGACCCGACAAGTGGACAAGTGTAAATGGCAAATATTTAAAGTGGCCTATTTATTGTTTTGTTGTAGATGTACTCTGAAATGATTGGATAATAAGTTAATTAATACCTTGCCTCACTTTGCCTCACCAGGCACCGACCCATCCTGTCCCGCCCCTGTGCATGTGCCTTGAAAACACTAAAGATCTATCATCTTAGCAAATTTCCAGGATACATTATGTCATTACTAATATTCTTTTTTAATTTTATGCATATATGTATGTGCGCATATGAGTGAGTTTATGTGTACCACATGTGTGCAGGAGCCTGTAGAGGTCTAAAGAGGGCATCGGATCCCCTTGATCTGGAGTTGCAGATGGTGAAGAGCCACTGTGTAGGTGCTGGGAACTGAACCTGGGTCACTGACCAGAGCAGCCCTGAGCCATTGCTCCAGCTTTGCCATTACGGACAGTATTAACCATGCTGTAGAACTGATCCAGTACTTAGGTTGTGACAGATAGCTTGAACTTTAACCAAAAGTGCTTCACTTCTCCCAACACCCAGCCCTTCTTTCTACTGTCTGTTCCTATGAGTTAGACTTCTATTTTTAAACCTCCCTGTTAAGCTTGTAGAAAGTTTATCAAGCTCCTTTTCATGTTTTTTTAATTAGCTGCTGTAGATAAAAACATAGCTTCTTGCCCCCGTATACATAGAAGGGGCTGCCAGGTGATCCACTTGCCTCTGAATCTGAACATTAGTTTGTATGTCTTTCCTGATGCAGGAATTCTAACCTGCAGTGTAGACACACCTCAGCAGTGAAGAGTCCATACTGTTCTTGCAGAAGACTTGAGCTCTGTTCCCAGCATTCACATTGGGCAACTCACAGCCACCTGTAGCTCTAGCTCAGGGGATCTGACACTTTCTTTTAGCCTCTAGAGGTATCCGCACTCACATGAACACACACATGCAAATACATAATTAAAAATAAAAATAAATCATTTTAGAAAAGGATTTAACAAAGCTAGTGACAAAAGATGTCATCAATTACCTCTGAAGTTTAGATTCAAGGACACTCCATAGTAACAATGATAGAATCAGTGTTACAGTGACTCTGAAGACAAAGGTTTATAGTGAAAATAAATCACAAAACAATATAAGTGATAAATGTTGTTTTCTGTATCCTTTGGACTTGTTACCATACAATACTAAGTAAATCTTTCATTAGATGGCTGGTGAGATAGCTTAGACTGTTGCTTGCTGTCTAAAACCAAGACCAGAGTCTGATCACCACCTACATAACAAGCCAGGCATGGTAGATCACACTTAACCATTCTAATGTAGGGAGACAGAGACAGGAGATCCCTGAGGCTCCATAGTCTGGCAACCTAGCCAAGTTGGCAATTCCAGTCCCAACAAGAGACCTTGCCTCAAGAAATAAGGTGAACAGCTCTTGAGGAACAGCTCCTAAAGTTCACTTCTGGCTTATACATACACATGCTCAACGTACACCATATCTGCATACATATGGCCATGCACACACATGAGCACACATGAGCACAAAAATCCCATTAGAAGTGAGATCTAAACTCTCAGAAAGCAGTACAGAAGGGGAGAGGAAGAATAGAGTCAGAAGCTTGATATAACTGCTGATGAATGCTCTAGTAGGTCATGACTGTGGGGTGCAAGGCTCAGGGTCTGCCTACCCTGTCTTCCATCTTCTGTGACACCCATAGAGAATGACTCACCAATCCCATGGGGAGGTAGTGCCACCCATTCTGTTAATGTAATCAGGAAGCAAATGAGTGATGAGTGAGAGGGCGCAGGTGGCATCAATGTTTAATGAGCTCTGTTGCCTTGGCTGTGCGCCCCAGCCTCCACAGCCTGCTAAAGAAGTCTGCACCTCTTTTGTGCAAGGTAATTCCCAGAGATGAGCTTTAATAAAGTTAAAAGTGTGTGAAGAAGCTCTACAGGAAACTAATGAAAGCAAAAATGAAAAATAGAAAAATAACAAATGTTTATTAGGTGCCCCTGCCAGGGCACCCCCGAGTGTGAGGATAATTTGCTCTCACCAGGAAGAAACATTACCCAACACGGATGTGTTCTTTCTCTTGGATGTTGGAGATGGGCACTTGAGCCACAGAGCGTTTTAAAGAGTTTCCCGATTATTTCTTTGTTTTTACTCTTCAGGTATCTACTTGTCTGTCAAGATCTCCATCTCCCTCTTGCTTTTCCTCTCTTCTCTTTCTTCCCTCTTCCTCTTCCTCTCCCCCCTCTCTCCAGTGCTTTAAGTATCTGAGAAAAAGAATGTTGTAACTTATAAGAAAAGCAGGCTGTAAAAAGGGAAGCTGATACAGCTGAGTTTTGTCATAACCATAGGAAGGTATGAAGAGACCCTGAAGAGAGATAACCTAGACAGTGTGATGAGTCTCCTAAAGGGGGAGGGCATTAGTTCCCTTCAGTTCTCAGAAAAGGAGCAGAGTTATAGCATCAGATCACAGACAGGATAATGAGATCTGGAAAGGAAAAGGACTCTTCCATTCTCAAATACCAGGAGGGCTGTAGTGTCATGATGTATAGACAACATGATGGGGCCTTAAGGTGGGATGGCCCTCAGTTGTTGTTCAGTTCCCAACAAGAAAAGGGGGTTCTTTTTAGTATAGATTTTGGTGTGTGCTAGGGGAGGGGTTCCACACCCAATCTCTAGACATCTCACAGTTAAAATAGATGGTGAAATTGTAGAGAGTAACATTAGAATTTTGGTAATCTCTATACTACTAAATCTAATGTTCAAAATCTCTCAGTCCCCATCTCTATCTCTAGAGTCAACCTATGTGCCACAAGTTAAGTCAGAGACAGACATTAGATAAAAGTTATAATTTAAGGTTTTCTTGGATCTGGGCAAAAGGCAGCTGTGAAGGGATGGAAAAAACTTGCAAGGTCTCGGCACACCAGCACACAGTGATTATCATTTCCCTGGAGAGAGCTGAAGGACTGAATTCTTGAAGAAAGAGGCAACCAAAAGGTCTGTGATCTATCAGGGGGTGTTTCTCTGCAGCCTTGCAGTTACCCTGCTATGGGGTTGACTTTGGATTACCTTCCCATTCCCCCATGTCTTTCTGGGGCATCTTTGATTTGATGTGCACAAAGAAGCACTGAATATCCTGGGCCAATCCAGGAAGGATCCCTACAGAGACAAGCCTTCTACAGGGATGTATTTGTTTCTGGCTGGCAAAAGAGACCTTAGTGTGGTACGGAAGAAAAGCCCACAGACTTGTTATTGCAGGAATATAAACACATGCAACTTTAGTGTGGCTTTGGAAAATATCAATGCACTGATCTCTTGTGGTTGTGACAAGGGGAAAAGAATAAAGTGATTGAAAACAAATCAAACATCAAAACAACACAGATTTTGGGAGGCTGGAACCAGGTCACTTACTTGTTGTCAGGAGAAATGGAGGGAGGACCACCACTTAAAAGGCAGCCTGGGTTGACTCTAGAGATAAAGCTTGGGGGATTTGAACATTGCATTGCTGGCATTAAGTTAACCAAAACTCCACCGCGAATCTCTATAGTTTCACAATAGCTATTCTAACCATGCGATGTATAAACATTGGGTCTGGTTAATTTCACTGCATGATGCTTTTTATCACTGTGATCTTTCTAAAAATGTTTTAATAAAATAAATAAAAGATATCTAGAGAGTAACAGGAAAGCCTCTGACTAATTTATGTATATAGCATTGAAGATAGATGGACTGTAAATAATTATTATAATCAAATAAACATTTGTAATAGGAAAGGGGAGTGGGTAAATTGAGGGGAGTGTGAGAGGAAGGTATGTTCAAGACAGATTTTTAGGGTAGAAGAAACAATAGCACATTCAGGGGCTAATATGGATAACCTGTTTGAAGGGGAAAGTGGTCATATCCGACAGGGAAGAAAACTGATGGAAAGCTATCCATATGGGCTACAGAAAGGATGGGAGATGGTCTGGGGGGTGCTGTGGACAGACAGTTCACATGAACAGAGGTAGTGTGTTCTGTGTAGATGGATGTTAGATGCTGGCAGATATTCAGGTGATTTATAAGAGTCATCAGGTGTCTTTTAATTAGGTAACAAAATCATGAAATAAGGATTAGAACTGAATGAGATGTTGGAAGAGAGAGGATGAATTACGACCCGGCTCCCTTTGAATGTTATGAGTTAACTCCACCAGAGAAAGCATATGAACACTCTTAAAGCTGAAAAGAAAATTTTTATCACTGGTTGGTGGCCACATGGGGAGCTTGCCCAAACCATGCATCCCTGATCCTCACAGCTTTTTGTCTTTTGTGCACAAAGTCCACACCTGCGTTGACACACCCAGTTAGCAAGAGCAGTTAGAAAGAAGCAAAAATGCCAAACAGATGTCCAAAAGCAAGGTTAATACATTTAGGGATTTTATCAGATCTGGAGACTGGACTAGGTCTGTTTTTGGTATAATGCTCTTGTGGAATATATGCAATTTACCCTTATTCATTCCAATGCTGATTTCTTTACTTCACTATCTGGTTTTAATCCCTACATTGCATTGTGATGCTTATTTTAAGCATCACCTGTCTCAAGTTTATGTAAACATGCTACCATTTGTTCTCTGTATCATCAATAAAACAACCAGCCAATGCTAAGCAATGAAGAGAATAGGGTGGGACATCCTGGTCTGGAAGGGAGGAGAAAGAAATGAGTGGGAGGAGGGTCGGAGAAGAGAGATCTGAGAGGAGAGAACTTGGAAACACCAGGAGCGATGAACAGGACTTAAGATATGATTGAAAAGCAAGTATAATGTGGGAAATCGGAATGGGAGGAAGCTATGTGGGCTTGGAGGTTTAGGATGGAGTAATTATTGCCCAGCATTGTGCTCTAGGTTAATTAAATAAATCCTTGTCTCTATGTGATGATTTGGGTATACAGGTGGTTTAGGAATAACTGCTGTTTAACCAAAAGATAAATCAATAAAATATTAATAATCAACAGTTTATGAATGATTAGGTCTTTGTACCCATTTTGCCAGATGTTGGGGCCTATGTGCTGTGTTTTAAGGTGTCTTCAACGTGGTATCAGTTGTGCTCAAGTCTGTGGGCCAGTTGCAGACAGTAGAACACCAAAAATCTAGAGAAATGGTATGATAGTTCATTCTGATTGTCTAATTAATAGAATCTGAAATCGCTTAGGAGATACACTTCTCAGTAGACCTGTGAGAATGTTTTTCAGAGAGGATTCACTGAGAGGGAAGACCCCAGTCAAAGTGGGAGATACCTTCCAACAAGCAGCCCATCTATGGAGGTCCAAGGAAAAACACATCACCTCACTCCTTTGCTTCCTCCTGAGTGGATGCATCTGTTGCTGCTGTTGCAGTCTCCACTGATGTTAGACTTCAGCTTTCCACTGTGGACAGACCCCCAGTGACTCTCCAGGAATCTGCTAGGCTAGATCAGAACCATAGAGGCATCCAGCCTTATAAACTGAGCAGCTACTGGGCTCTCAAGCTCTCAGTGTGCATTCATCTGTGCTTGGACTACCCATCCCTATCAGATAAATCTCTGGTTGTGCTTTTTACACTCTATCACTTCTCTTCCTCTAGAGAATCCTGTCTAATAGACAGTTTTAATTGTTGCATTGTGATGAGGGCCTGCTTCAGACAGATGGTGATTAATGCAAAAGACCAATCAACAGGAAGCATAGAGTGGCACTGGACATGAGTTTCTGTTGAGTTTGGCTTTGTTTTTGTTTTACTTATTGTATATTCCATCTTAATTGGTTATGCATTGCTATTAGAAACTCAAAAGCACACAAAAATGTGTATATTACAATATTTCACTGTCATTCCCTTCTAATCCTATCTACCATGTTCTTCCTCTCAACTTAGTCTTTACGTATAAACATCAAGCTCTGTGTGTCAAAGACCCATGATTTTTCTGGCTTGCCCACATCCAACTTCTCCTCCTTACCATCATTTGTTATGTGTATGTGTGTGCATATGCACATGAGTGTGGATGCTTATGTGCATGCCAGTGTGCATGCATGCCAGCCTCAATCAGTATTCCTCAAGAACTGCCTACATTATTTTTTGAGACAAAGTTTCTTATTGGAACTTTGGGGTAGCCAATATAGCCAGACTGACTGGCCAGCCAGAGAGCGCCAGGAATTATCAGTTCCCTAGTTCTGGGATTACAAGCATGAGCTACCATGTTGGGCTCTTTGTGTGAGTGCAGTGTGGTTCCTCCTTATTCTGAGGAACTCAGGGTGCTTCTGTTCTTTGGGATGACATTTCCACAGATTGAAAGTGAGGTCAGTTTAGCCAGGAGCTAAGAAAGTGAGGTGAAATGTCTTTCTGAGAGGTTAGGTGAAGGCCATGCCAGAATGTTAGAAAATGCCCTTAGATACATTGATAGTTGAAACTAGATGATAGAGGTTTCTCTCATTGCTTTAAATGTACTACATATGGAAAGACACAAGTCACTGACTCCTTTAGGTTTACTAACAATTCACAGTCATTAACCAACGTGATTTGTTTTTATATAGATCAAACAGATAATTTAATCAAGAATCCAATAGTAGTCACCTTTCTCCATTTTGAATGTGACATAATCCTGTGGCCTCCCTTGATCTAGGTGAGATGTCCTGTCTATGTTGGAGAAGCCAGGTTTCCGAATGCTTTCATGGCCCTTCATACTACAAAATACCTATTCTCCTGATAATATAGTTTATGAGAAACTAGCCAGGTGCCAATCAGTGTGAAATAATTTTAAGGTCTTTGGACCTACTAGACTAGCTGAGAAATTGACTTAATCAGAGACTATATTATCTGATGTCCACGAACTTCTACTTTACCCAAGGCCCAAAGAAGCTTTTGAATTCTTCTGCATTTCAGACTCTGAATTACTCCTTCATATATTTACCTCTGGCCATCCTACCTATATTTTTTCTTTTTCACTTCTTACTGAGGGAAGGTCCAGGCAGCTTATGACATCAGGGATGTCTGAGTGAACTCACTCATGTTTGTGAACCCAACACCAACAGAAATGCATTGGTTTCCTATATGTTGACACTTAACAAAGTTGTACACACCAGACTAAGAGTTTCATTGTCTGGCTCTGTAGACAAAGTAATACATGAACTATTTCACTTCTCGAGAAACAGTAGTAAGTCACTGACACAGACACAGGCGAGTCAGAAGCCTCGAGCTGCTGCTGAGCCACCATGGTCATACAGGGAAGACGCACAGTTCTGCCTCTTTTTATGTTTTTGGGGTTTTCAACTCAAGTCCTCATGCCTGTTTAGCAAGGACTTTACAGAGTGAGCATTCTCCTCAGTTTCCCACAATCTCTCACACCGTCAAGACGTCCTGAGCAACTCTGTAGTTATATAACATTGTCACATGAAATCTGTTATACCAGTATCTTTTTCACTAATGTCGTAGAATCCAATTCTGAATTTCATGTTCCCTTTTCTCTCAGTCCCACAGAAAGAGTCAGTGAAGAGATTCCCTAGAATTTTGGCATTTTCCTCCCCAGTGCACCCCTGAGCACTTTGGACGTCACAGTTAACTCCTTATTATGATAATTATTTTACAAGTGAAAAATTTTTGTGGTAAACTAATTGTGATGACCTGGGGTGGTAGACAGGATTAGCACCCAGGGAATCTTATTTCCAAGGCATATCAGAGGGACCGTTTCCCCTGGAAATGAAAGGGAGGTGAATACAAAACTTTTTTTCTGTGCTTGGAAATAAACTAAGGAGAGAGTACAAACTCTCAAACTGTATATAAAGTAAACAGATATGAGACCAAATATAAAGTGGTGTTTAAAGAGCTGAAAGGAGAAGCGAGCAATGCAGCAAAGGGCTGCAAGGAAAGATAAAGCCTTTTCAAAGAAGCAGCACCAATGGCAGAGGGGAAATAGACATTAAAGTGCTAAAAATGTGTGTTCGTGGAGAATAAGTCACCTTGCTCTGTTGCAGGCAGGTTTGCAGTTAAACAGGTTAAATGAAGAGCAAGCAGTTGCTTTTAAGACTATTAGGACTATTGAGAATGGAGTGAGAAGCTGAGGTAAGAGCTCATAGGTACAGCATTTGCCCAGGACATACATAGCTCTGGATTTGATCTCCAGCACTGACAAACTAAGTTAATTAATTAGCTAATTAAAATTGATATAAAACAATAGCACTGACGAACAGAAAAAAATTAGCTAATGATTACAGAGAAGAAAAGAGCATTAGGTAGTTCAGAGGTCTAACATGCACATTTCAAAAGAAGAAAGAATAAGAGGAGGCAACAACTGAACCTGATCTAGCCAGTCCTTCACTGAGATTTTTCTTTCCAGATGATCTAGGTTGTATCAAGTTGACATGAAAACTAAGCTTCCCACCTCCCCTGCTTTTCTTCTGAGTGTATGCCTATACTTGTGAAGACTGATTTAGCACATGCAGACCACCAATTATCCCATCATCTGTCACCTCTTTATATGTTTTACATTACCCCTTTCTTCTCTTTGTAAGCATCCCTAAACTCTATCTACAGGGAAACAGCCCCAGGCTTGCATCCCCACTTCTATGTTTGGCTTTCTTGTTGGTAAAATTTGCCTTTTGTAAACGTCCTACCTCAGAGACTTGCTACACAGGACTGGTTCAGCTATAGGCACTCAATAAGAATGCTTTGAAGTTCCCAAGAGTCATCTTAATAGACAGATGAATGGGTGGGTAGGTGGGGGATGAGTAGATGGATGACAAAAGACAAACAGGAAGAAGGATAGATGGGTAGATATTGAGATACAAACATGTAAGGCATTTCTCACTCAGGACTCTTTTATTTCACTTGTTTTGTTTATTTTTTGAGACAGTCTCCTGGAACCCAATGGACTTACACTCCCCCTGCAGATAAAGATGATTCCGAAGTCCTGATCCTGCTACCTCCACCTCCCAAGTTCTAGAATTACAGGTATGGAGACCACTCCCAGACATTTCAATCATTTTTCCTTGGAAAAATGGTGTAGATACATTTTTTATTGATTTCTAAATGGACATTTGCAGTTGAGGAATCTGATAGTAATAGGATTGTCTGTTTCTTTTGTAGGTATGTTTCTCTTTTGTCAGATAAGCTTTTGCATAGGATCACCCTTACAAATCACAGGTATTACCCAGCACATCCTGATTTGTGATCACATTGACCCATGGGCATGTCTGTGATGGATATTTTTGACTGCCTTTGATGTGAAAAGACCCAGCATGGCAGTGGGTGGCACCATTCCCTGGTTTGGGGGTCAGGCTGTGTGAGAGTAGAAAAAGCTAGCTGATAGCATGCACACATTCATCCTCTCTGTTCTTGACTGTGGATAAGACATGAGCCGCCATGGCTTACCCACTGTGAGGGATTGTAACTTGGAAACTCTGAGCAAAAATAAACACTTTCTTCCCTAAGTTACTAGCAGGCATGATTCAAATGATCTGAGGGCAGTTTTTGATGCAAAGGAATTCATCCAGCAAACACTTGCTTGGGTTCCAAAGAAGAGTCAGTGGTCCCAGCCAGCTTAGCACTGACAAAGGTTGCCTCCAATCCCTGAAAAGCATCAAAGGCAGGGAAGGGTTGCCACCAAGGTCCACAAACAAGAGGTCTTATCTATAGCAAAGCTATGGGAGGCTGGAAATGCAAGGCTTGCTCCATGACCTCCAAGGTTGGTGCTTTTAAGTCAAAATCCAATGCAACGAATGAGGTCCAGAGGGTTTGTCAATGCTTTCATAACCCTGAGATACCATTCTTCCTTTCAGACAACAACAAAAAAACGGAATATGCTTTTAACTTACAAATAGGAGAGAGACGACATGAGGCAGAAAGGATGCCTATGAGAGAAAGACAGACAAGCAAGGCTGAGCTCTTGTTTGTTACTAGTTGTGGAGATACTGAACACAGTTACTGCTGGTATCTCTGACCTATCCTACAAACCCCGGACCTAGCCACCTGGATCTTTCTCAGATACCCCTGGGATCATCTCCCAGTCCGGCAGTTGCTGATGTAATGTCACAACCATTTATCACCCATGTCTATAACCTTGTCATAGAGCTGTCCATCTGTCCATCAGTTTTGTTTTGTACATCATTGCACTTATATTCCGTCCCATTTTATCTTCACTGATGTTCACTCTCGCCTTAGTTAGAATCAATATCAGTTCATTTATTTTTGTAGTCTTTTCTTAAGCAAACACTGCTTTTTGGAACCAGAATTGGTCTGTGTGGTTGCCAACAGAGACTCCTGATTGATATGCCCATAACTCAATTAGCCAGGGATGGACTCTGCTGTGCCATTCATCTTTCTGCTTCTAGACACAAAGACGGATAAACAGAGACACAGATAGATCAAAATGGAATCACACTGTCACTGCTAGTATTCAGCCTATCCTTTGGTCACACTAATAGTATACACTGTGGCTCAGCAAACACCCACAAACAGTACGATTTTACCTTTACAGCAGTTTCTTCCACCGACACGCTACTCTCAAATGCTGAGGCCCCCACTAGTGTTTTGTTCTTGCAAACACAGGTGCCGATGTGTGTTCCTGCCTGCAGAGACAGACCGCAACTTCTGTCATTCCTCCTCAGGCACCATCCACCCTTTTCTTTTTCTGTCTGTCTCTCTTCACTAGGACGTGAGTTCACCTGATTAGGCAGGGCTGCCAGGCCCTGCCCCAGGGAACCCTCTGTCTCTGGCTCCTCATCTCTGTGACTGATTACAGCTCCTGGCCTTTTCATATGGGTTCTATAGATGCACTTAAATAGTAGTGTTTGTGGAGCAAGCACTTTAGAGACTCAGCTCAATGTTCCCTGATTTTATAAACCTCGCAGAACAGTTGAGAGTGCTCCATTTCTGCCCTCCTTTGCAGAGACATGACTTTCCTTCATCTCTCTCCTTCCCCTCCTCTGGTACATTGAAAGCAGTGGCAACGACCTCAGTCATCCCTAGACTTTTGTCTGGAGAGCTAGATCATGGAAGGATGAAGTGACATATACATAGTTTTCCTTTTCCCTCCTTATCAGTAGAAATAAACGCTGTTGGAGTGAACTGACAGCAGCAGCTGCTAAGACAGGCAGGAAAGCAAGCGCTGCCTTTATCCAACACCACAAGGGTGAGGAAGGTCACCAGAGGTGCTGCGTCTGTCTGGCATGTGTAGCTTACTGAATTCATTGCGGCCAGCTTTTCCCTGTGTGTCCACAGAGAAAGTCTGAATGATCCACAAAGCCTTTGTAGAGGACATTGATGAGTATTTTGAATTTAGTGTCATGAAAAACTCAGCATTTTTCTATTCTGGCTGCCCAGGCTGACCAGGGACACTTGTACAATTGCTACATTTGGACAGATTTTCAGCATCCTGGACAGAGACCAAGAAACCTCCTCCCTCCACTCCCACACCTCCCTGTAGAGTCTTACTAAGGAAGTCAACTAGCTAAACAGACAGAGAGACAAATCTGTAATTTATAACTTCCAGTACAAATTACTGATTTAGCCTTTCACAGAGCATAAAAAAAGAGACAGATGAAGAGATTCATTTGGGTAACTCCATCTACTGTGGACAAATTGATGGAATCACATACTTAGCTCATTAATGAAGCCACTGACCTCTGAAGGGCAAAGACAGCATCCAGACATGCTCAACTAAGCAAGGCGATGCAGCCATCACCTGCTGGACTGCAGCTGCAGCCTAGAGACTTTACAAATTGTGTAGAAAATTCTTGCAAAGCTTGGGCCCCCGGCACCAGCATCAGGACAGGAGGCAGAAACTGGGCAGGCTGGGAAGAGGGTGGCAGTTCAGAGACTGTCCCTGCTTGAGGTTGGGAGGGACAGGAGAGAGTCCTGGACTTGGGTCACTGCCATCTTGTGCCCTTGCCTCAAAGATGTAAGGACTTGACAAAAACTGAACGGAGGCCCCAGGACACCTCATGTTCAAAATTCTTTTGACCAGTTCATTCCCCTTCCCACGTCTCACCCAGTTTCTGTCGTTCCTTTAAAAGGTTCCTTTAAAAGACAAACACTGTAATGGTGCCATGTTTCTGGGGACTCAGCCCTGCTACACGGGAATTCTTCCCTGTTCTTTGCATCCCTTCCTTAAACTCCCAATTGTGAATCCACTACAATGGTCAAAACTCATCCTTCATACAAAGTGAATAAAATGTAATTAATAAAGAATTAAAAAACAAAACAAAACAAACCACTTCATCCTCCATGGCCTTTGGGTTTCATTCTCTGAATTCCTGATTCAAAGAACCCAGACGCCACTGGCTTTGGGAATCTTTCATAGCTGTAGACTTTTCTGGAACCCAGAATCCCAAAGCTAAGCTTGTTAAGGGCAAGAAAGGCTCAGTTTCTTTCAAAACACTCCACATCTTCCCAGATCATCATCATCATCAGCTGCTGCTGCCGCCGTGCCTGTTGAGATGTGGGTCTTGGGACCACAGAAGAATAAGCAGAGTCATACGAAGCAATTTTTAAGAAGCCCTAGCTTGAGAGGACCCCAGACTCTTCCAGGGCTATCTGAAGTCTCACCACTCAGTCTCAGGGACACAAAAAGATACTATCTATTGCTTCACCTGGGGTCTGAAGTCAGACCAGAAGGGTATAGACCAACTTTTAAGGATAATGTGTCCTTGGATAAATTGTCAATGTCTGTGGCTTCAGCTTCCTTAACTAAAGCATTAGGCGTCATCATCATCATCATCATTATTTTCTTTTTGAGATTGTGAAACATGTGCCAAGCTCATTGCTGCCCACAATGAGCCCTCAATACACTCTCACTGCCCACATCCCAGCGACTTTAAGATACAGATACTGAAGGAGCCAGTAAGGAAAGCATAGACCTCGCTTACCCCTTGAACCTAATAATTGGGTCCATTGCTGCCTGCTTCCTCCTTGCTCAGCTCTATAAGAATATATGGACTGTGTCCACTTCAGTCCTCTTAATGCTTCTGGGAAGCTGGTTCATTTTCTACCAAAATTTTATTTCTTTTATTAGGTTTGCTGCTTTAAAAGTAGAGCAAAATGAAAAATGCTCTGCTCTTTATACAAATAATCTGCAGTTCTGCAACACAGAAATATTCAATTGGACTGTCTCATTTTGGCTTCTCAAAGAACCAAATACAGAGTGGAGGAAGACTTGAAACAAATTTAAAGATGTTAACATCAAAATCTGGCTAAGTTAAAAGCCTGTGTTTCTAAAGAACATAAAATAATGAGAGAGGGAGTCAGATGAGATGAGGGTGTTTCAGTAGCAATGACTTGACTCTGCTGCAGATAGTAGGGGATGGTGATGGGCATAAATCCCCTCTCCCCATGGTGTTCCTTTCCACCTAATGATGTCATTGTTGTTTCTCTTCAGTTCCTTGATATATTCTCTTTCCCTTCCAGGGAGTAAACAGATAAATAAAATGCCTAGAAATGTGAGAAGACACTGGGAACAAAAATGAGAATTCCACAGAACTGGGTGCACACCAAAGAATACTAGGTAGTTATAAGAACAGCCTTGACTTTGCTTAATGTGTCTCTTTATATCTCCCCGCACTCATCTGTAAAGTAGATGAAATCACATCTGCTTCCTAGGTCAGAGGTCATGTTTCTAGACTCAACACAAGAAGCAATTATCAGAGAGTCTGCTGCATCTGGATGAGGAAGACAGGGAACTTGTGACATCCCATTGTCTACCCCCTACAGACCTGGGAAGGGATCTAGCAACTTTGAATGATCAGAAGGTGCTGGACTCTGTTGTGGCATGTACACAGACTTCACCCAGGCTGGTGTTGATCAAGTGCATGTCAGATGTTCATTTTACTATTTTTCTCCCTTGACTGAGTCCAGAAGTTCCCAGCCTTTGTGGAGAGATGGATCAGTAATTAAGAGCACTGGCTCTTCTTCCAAAGGGTCTGGGTTCAATTCCTAGCACCCACATAGTGGTTCATGACTTTCTGAAACTCCAGTTCCAGAGCATCAATCAGGTGTTCTCTTCTGGCCTCTGCAGGGACCAGGCACACATGCAGTACATAGACATACATGCAGGGAAAGCATCCATACACATAATATAATAAAGTAAAACAACAGGCAAGGAAACATCTCAAATTACTGGAAGGCACAGCCAATACAAATTTGTAAACTACAAACTACACGAAGAAAGGAGAAAACTTAAGGGCAGTGTTGTTATTGCTCGATCAACCACAAAGTCTATAAATTGTACAGAATTTTTTTATTTATGTGTGTTCTTGTGTGTGCAGGCACGCTGTGTGTGTTCCTGCATATGTCATGTGCATTTAGAGGTCAGAGGACAACCTTTCGTATTGTGGCAGTTTCAATGAGAATGGCTCCAATAGGCTCTTATGTTTGAATGCTTGGTTCTTAGTTGGTAGAACTGTTTGGGAAGGATTGGGGGTGTGGCCTTGTTGGAGAAGGTATGTCTTGTTCAACTCACATTCTCACACAACCCAGGATCTCCTGCCCAGTAGAATCACTGCCCACTGTGAAATACATTGTATTTGGCATTAACGTTTCAAAAGCCCATACCATTTTCAGTTAGCTTTCTCTGTCTTGTTTATGGATTAGGGTGTAATCCCTCAGCTATTGCTCCAACATCACGTTTGCCTGCCTGTTGCCGTGCTCTTGACATGACGGTCAAGGATAGCCCTCTGAAATTATAAGCAATTCTCAATAAGCTCTTTCTTTTATAAATTGCCTTGTCCATGGTATCTGTACCACAGTTTAAAAAAAAAAGTAACAAAGACAATTGTCTTTCCTCAGATATCAGCTGTTTTTAGGACGTGTTCCTTCAATGACCTTGAACTCACTAAATAGGCTATCCCATAGCCCAATCTATTTGAATTTTATGAGTTAATGCACAATGAAATTGTTTGCCTGTAAGCAAAAGTTAGGTAATTCAAAAAGCCTACTCCCAAATGCATATTTAAAAGGGAAAACAATAAAATATCTAAGCATAAACCTAATAAAAATATTCATTATAAAACAACACAGAAACTCTGTCTAGACCAGCCATAGACTCTAGGGAGAAGCTACTCCTGATTTTTCTGCTAAATGGACATAGCATTGAACTGACTCAGATGACTTGTTATTGTATCTATAGATCAATGCATCTCTCATCCCTCATTAGAGAAGCAGAGGCCATGGAGAAATGCTGCTTTCTGACTTGTACCCCATGTCTTGTTCAGCTTACCTTCTTATACAACCGGGATCTCCTGCCCAATAGTGTCACAGTGGCTTGGGCCGCCCCTCATCAATCATTAATCAAGAAAATTCCTCCCAGCCTTGCCAACAGGCCAATCTTATCAAGCCAATTCTTGAGCTGAGGTGCCCTCTTTCTCCATGATTCTAGTTTGTGTCATGGTGATGAAAACTCACCTGCACTGGTGGTTAATGCAGAAACTCATGGCTGCTCAAGGTGCTGAGAAAGAGTGATTTCTGAGTGCACAACCCTCAAAAAAAACCCACCCCTCTTACCTCTTTTAAGGATTAGCAAACATGAGAGCAAAGTGGGAAAAAAAAAGTAAGAGCCACAGAGGGGAAGGAGGGCTGTGAAATGCTGTCTTCTAGGCTTGACACAGCTGCTGCACTCATGACCTCACACAGCTGGAATAACCTGTTCAAGCCTGGGTGCATCGACATTCAGTCATCAAGGAAGGAAGGGTTCACAGGTCCCTTAGACTCCGGGGTACGTCACTAGCAGGTGGTGACTGCCAGAGAAGGAAGGGGTGTCATTATCTTCAGTGCAATAGCCAAAGACGAATTAGCCACACTCTCATAGACAGACTCACACCCACACCCATGTGCACGCACCTGGTTAAACTCAGCGGGTCGAAGGATAAAAATAAAACAAAGTGAAAGGATAGGAAAGTGAGAGGGAAAAACTGAGGGAAGAATGAAGGCCTTGGTGTGTAGGAAGAATGTGAGAAAAGGCGTGTTGAGTGGAGCCAGAATGTGTTATGTGCAAGTATAAAGTTGTCAAAGAATGAATTAAAACAAGTAAAGGAACAAAAAAATTTTAAATCATTTTTAAAAACGCCATGCCTACTGTTCTGTGCTTATAATCCCAGTGCGGGGGTGCCAGAGACAGAAAGATACCTGGGGAATCACTGGCCAGATGTCTAGAATAATCAGTAAGTTTCAAGCCAGGGTAAGACCTCGTTCTCACAAAATTAGGTGGACATTTCCTGAAGAACCACATACAAGGTAGACCCCTCTGTCCTCCACAAGCATGTGCACCTATGTGCACGTGTGCCTACATGTATGTGTGTACATATTTGCCTCTGTGGTTACACACACACATACACACACACACATACACACACATACACACACACATACACACATACACACACATATACACACACATACTCACACACACACATACACATACACATATACACACACACATACACATATACACACACGCATACACACACATACACACACACATAGTCACACACACATACTCACACACACAAGATACACACACACATACACACACACACATACACACACACACACACATACTCACACACATACACACACATACACACACACACATACTCACACACACATACACACATATACACACACACACATACTCTCACACACACATACTCACACACACAAGATACACACACACATACACACACACATACACACACACACACACACACACACACACACCCCTCCAAAGCAAGTGTCAAAGACCTCCATTCTCCATCTATTTTGTGTGCTTCATGAGTCTGTTTTTTTATTATTATTTTAACTCATTCCCATACTATTTATCTGAAGCCATTGTATTGCGAATAGTGCTCTGACCTTCCCCACTGAAGAGCTATACTCTAGTTACCAACATCCATGCATGTCCTCCCCAAGCCACAGAAGATAATAAACGGTCTAGTCTATTGGGAAATTGAGACTATTACTACTGAGTATTTATTGAATAAGGTGTCAAATAGGCCATAAGGCCTAGGGGAGAACCTTCTATTATATATTCTGCTAAACTGACATAGTATTAAAAATCCAGCTCCTACAGACTTTATGGTATACCCATAGAGCCAAGCCTGTCTCAACCCTCCTTAGAGAAGTTTCTTTTAGCACTGGTTAATGAGCAGAATAAGAGACTGCAGCATGCCAGCCCTCAATGAGACACTTTTATGACTGTCCTCCTTCCCAAGGCTCGGGGATAGTGGATATGAGGGATCATTAGTCAGGAGGATTGGGAAGAGTTTAAGGCCTAGGTGGACTACACAGTGGCATTTAATAGTCTTGGCTACAGAGCGAGAGTATGTCAAAATAGAAAAAGAAAAAGAAAACCAGAACCACCCACCCACCCGACCATACAACAAAGCGACTTGATACAGAAACAAAAACTACACAAGTCATCACAGTTGGGGTAAATATCCATGAGACAGAGGGAGAATGGAGAGTGAGGAAACATAATTTAGGGGGAAAATTTTGCACCAGTTTAAAGCCAGCACCCTGATGGATCAAAGGAAACCAAAAAATCTCTAGTCTATCGTAATAAGAGGAAGGCAGGCCCAGCCAGTGGACCTTCATGGGCCCAAGAACAAACCATCTTGATCAGAAATATACATACGCACATCATCATCAATTAGCTTCTCCAATATGAAAGCTAGTGTTTTTCATGAAATAAAGTCTGCCTTGTCATTTCTTCCTTCAAGGGGACTCTGACAGCTTGATGGGTTCTCCTAGACACAGTATCAAGTAAGGCCAGTAAATTAATTGAAAAGGCTGTTTCTGACCACCTGCTCCTCAGCAATCTTCAAGGTCCAAGCATGCCTAATAGTTGGCTGGATTTAATTTGCCTCATTTCTTGACACCAAGCCATCAATCCCTGATTGGACATGAAGGGGAAATACAGCATCTAATGAGAAATTGAGTGAAGAGACAGCTTGTGGATTCCATCATGATTTTATTTCTCTAGTGCTTACAATAAGTCCAACCCATGGGAAGCAGAGCCTCAGAGAGACATTATCCAGTCAAAACTCACCATGAAGGCCCCTGTCTAAGAACAATGAAACATCTTCCTCAGGTTCTGGGACCAGTGCTTGGAGAGTATTTGAGTGTCCCTCACACACACATCGATGGAGGCCACTAGAAAACAAATATGGCTGATGGCAGTGAAGTGGCAGTTGCTAGGCTCTAGAAGTCAGCTCCGTCACCCAGCCTGGCCTTCTCCTCCCACAGGACATGAGCAGAGGAAGAAACACTTGCTTCTCCAAGTGCCAGCAAGTGCTGGGCTCCAGGGAAGGAGCTAAGCCCTAAAAGCTATAAAAAAAGAAAGAAAGCAAAAACCAACAACAGAGTGGCAGGGAGGTTGGGTACCTGAGTGGGTGATGTTTGGATGATGTAGGACTGGCACAAGTGATGCATTTCAAGAAAGAAAACAAAGGGGTTGGTGATTTCTGTCCCCCCTGTACATCTGAGTTCTGTAGAAGACAAGCTGGCTTTTTTAGAGGAACTGTCAGTCAACATCAGTGCTGAAAATAAGTACTTGTTACAGGGAGAAAAAGGGACACTTCTCAGGGTTTGGGTTGAGGCTCAGATGGTGGAGTGCTGGCTGAGCATGCAGGGAGCCCTGGGTTCCATTCCCAGCACCAAGCACCACCAAGTCCATAATCATTCCCAACACCTGGGAGGAGGAAGCAGAGAAAGCAATAGAAACTCAACATGGTCCTCAGCTAAAGGGGAGCTGAGGCCAGCCAGGACTACAGGACGCCTTGTTTTGAAAAAAAAATTAAAAATAAACAATATTGCTTTTAATAAAGCTAAACATCCCAGCCACAGATTCAGAAACTCTACCTTCTACTTGTTGGTAAAGCACAACCTGAATGTTTCCTCTGTCTACTGTCTTTTTCATGAATGCCACTTCTATTTGATACTTAACATTCACTAAAACCGAAATTTGAAAACAAACATTTTGCAAATAATTCTTTGCTAGGATGAGAGTTCCTGTCTGAATTTAGAGCATGGAGGCTTTGGTTCGGGGGTGGTCTTTGCGTGTGTTTTCCAGGCACTTCAAAATGTAAAATTCTTTAAAGCACTTCATACACATAATGCCATATCACAGAGCTCAGGGCCATGCTTTAGGGAGAGTATCAGCAGGCAGCACTTGGGAAAAGGCCTTTACATCTCCCTCAGGGCAGGGCTACAATGGGGAAGGGGTCCAGTGGAAATGGTCAGAACAAGAAACTAAGGAGAACCTGGATTTCTTTCTCTTTCCTTTCTTTTACTTTTCTTTTTGTAATGGGTTTATTGTATAACATAAAATTGTTATTTTGGTTATTCAGAAATTTACAATTAAGTGATACTTATTGTATTTGATCTTATCTAAACATTATTGATGCCAATAATTAAAATACAACCTTATTCCTTTGCTTCCCTTTTGTCAAGTTGTCAGTGGTTTTGATTTCATTATAGCTCTCTGCTACTCATGGGATTTTAATTTTTGACTTTCTAAATTTGTTTTGTTTTCTTACTGAATAAAATATTTCTCTACATAATATTTCAGCATTTAGACATCATACTGCAACAATACAGGCTTAACCAAGGCTTAAAATAGCAGTTCTTTGAACAAGGAAAGCTAGGTCCTGACTACGAAAACACCGAATATTTCTCCTTGATTGAAGGAGAAATGATTGAAGATGTCAATCATTCTATAACCTTAACTACCAGTCCAGGCTCTTGAGGATCTGAGAGTCAGTAGGGAGGTTTTTTAGGAACCCCAAAATGGTACTAGGCAGAAGAAAAGGACATATAATTGGCAAATTGAGTTCATACTAAAACAACAGTGTAGATAGACCTTCTGTTTTTGTCTAAAGTGCAGATATCCTGTCTTTGATGTGTGAAGTGTGTATGTGTGTATGTTGAAAGAGAATAGCTCTTACTCTCTAAGAGCAGCCTTAAAAATAGGGTGATGATGTAATGATAATGTTATTTATAGAAATCAGGAAGTACATAGAATGAAGATATTTTAAGAAAGAAAACAAATGTTCCTTTGACTTGCTCAGTATGAAATATTTGCTAAACATTTAAGGGATATCAAGAAGGTAATGAATATGTAACTCTAAATATGATATGAGTGAAGGCGACAGTAGTAGAAAATAGCAATTTGGAAGAGGACATCTGCAGATTGATGAGGCATGAATACTAATGGTTCATATATTAGCATATTAGAACATGTCTGCAGGCTACTAATTTTAGAAGAAAAATGTCATACAGCTACTTTCCTTGGTGATTTTCTCCTAATACAATTGAATTTCTAAGAAATAACTCAAAAGAAAAACCAAACACAGCTCTAATAGATGGGTAGAAAAGCTAGACACGGTGGTCCATGCACATAATTTCAGTACTCTCTGGCAAAGCCAAGAGGGTTGTTGAGAGTTCAAGGCCAATCTGGCCTATGTAGCAAGTTCTAGGCCATCCAGGGTTGCAAGATAAGGCTGAGTCAAACACGAGCAAACAACAAAACAAATAAGACAAAATAAATCAGAAACCCCAGGAATAGATAAATGATGTGTTAGGCAAATCTGAATTTTTGTTGAATTCTAACATATCTCTTTCATACACGTCTTAAAACAAAACAACAAAACCAACAACAGCAATAAAACCTGGGTTCAAACCCTGGAACTCAGATAAAGGTAAAAGGAGAGAACCAAGTCCATGAATTTGATTCTCTAAATTTCAAATAAGGTTTGTAGCAAATAAAATAAAATATAAAATAAAATAAGACTATAAGAGAGGAGAAATTCCAAACTGCACAAATACCAAAGCAAAGTTACAGCAAACAAATAACTAGAGCATACGACACATTCAATCACACAAAATAAAGATCCGCTCTCTGTCTTTAAACAAATGAAGATCTGTGAGTTACATGACAAAAAATTCACAAGCACTATCTCAAAAGTAGATTTATGAAAAGCAGAGAGAGGACAGACCAAAGTCTTGAAAAAAATATTATATATATATATATATATCACAAAGTGGTAAAATTACAAATATACAGAAATTATTTTTAAAAGATTGAAAGATTCTGTATGTGAAGAAAAAAATTCACTGAAAGTTTTCAGCATGAAACTTACGAAGAAAAAATTCAGTCGACTTGAGTACAGATTCTTAAACAATCAGATGAACAAAATTTTAAAAAGGTAAAAGAAGTGAGGAGATTGGAAGGAATTTACATGACACATTAAAAGCATCAATATGTGCGTGTTACGGGAGTCTTTAAAGGAAATGATAGAGAGCAACAAAAGCTCATTTTAAAATAATAGTGACTTCAAACATCTAAGTCTGAGTAGAAAATGTACTCTGTGCCTCATGACTCCAAAAGCAGTTATCATTAAATTGTCAAATGCCAAAGACAGCAAAGATCAAAAGCAGGCACAGAAAAATGGATTAAAAAAGAAAAATCACTTTCTAAATCCTAGAGAGTCCAGCTAGAACCAGCAGCAGATTTCTCGGAGGTTAAACTACTGCTGAGGAGAGGCGGGACACTATACTAAGTCCTGAAAGAAAAACAAGTTAAAAGCTACCAGAAGACACATAAAGGAGTCATTATATAATGACCAAGTGCTAAGTGACCACTTTCTCTGTGACAAAGAGCAATTGTAAATTTGTCTAAACATTAGTAACCTAAAGCAAGTGATGATGAGACAGAAGGAAAGTACAACAACCCAGATAGGAGACATTAATCCTCGGCTCCCAGCAATCACCACAACTCTGAGATCAAAATCAAAATCACTAAGTAGGTAGCAGAAATGGCAGCTATAATGAATGAATACTAACTATAAGGAAGAAGTTCGTGCATATGTGTATGTGAATACATGTACAGGTGTGTGCACATATGTGTACATGTTGCATGTGTTTTTACTTGTGTGTGTGAATGCAGGCATACATACACCCCTTTATAAACATCAGATTGCACATTGTTACATGGGTATAAAATACTTTCCAGCATGTATGAACTGGCCACAAGGAATACTTTAGCAAACTTAAGAACGTTAAGGCCATACTGTATCTTTATTGAAGAGGAGATTGAGAGTAATTAATTACAGAAGGAAATCTGATGCCTGTGTGGATATTATACAGTACACTTTGGAACAGGCATGTCAGAGAAGAAATGAAAACAAAACTAGAAAATAATTCAAGACAGAGATAGAATCACAACTTATGTGACAGTAAAAACAAAGCAATGCTAAAGATGGCCAGTTATAGTAATGCATACACAAACATCTCAGGTAAACAACTTTTCACCTCAGGGAACAAGAAAAACAAAAACTCAGTCCACCTTTTTACAAAAGAGTAATTGATAAAGATTAGATCAGAATAAAACAAAACAAGGAAAAGAAAATTAAAAATTAATGAAAACTTCTAACTTTTGGGGGATGGTTTAAAAAATCAGCAAATCTTTTGCTAGAAAGGAAAAAGGAAATTTTTAAGTAAATACAATCAGAATAAAAGGGACATTACAACTGGTGTCACACAAATAGAAAGGAACAAATAGAAAGAAACACACAAATACACATATATAATCTGGAATATCTAGGTAAGTCAGTAGGAATATCTTATCTTCTAGGACTGAATCATAAAACCATAGATATTCTTAACAGACCAATGATAATTAATTAATGAGATAATTCAGTATCCAGAAGTTTCCCATCAAAGCAAAGTCCAGGACCAATGCCTTGCTTTCTAATTCAAATGCACCCAAATATATTCCATTATTGCAAAATTCAGTTAGCAATTTTGTTTTCTGAAAGTTGCCATGAGAGTTTAAGCTGCATTTATAAAAAGCAAAAAAGATAGAATGGTTCTAGTTTAAATTTTGGCCAGCCAAATGCTCTGAATACTGTAGAAAAAAAAATCTATGTTCTCAACTGAAACTACTGAAATATTTAAATTCTCCAAATAATCTCAAAGTAGAAACACCTCCAGATTTATTTCAAGAACCTCATTTTACCCTGAAACCAGAGCCAGACAGAAACAATTCATGAAAAGTAATATCACAGGGAAAAATATTCCCAATAAACATAAGTGCAAAATCCTCAATTATATGGTTTTTGCATTAAAAAGTTTGGATACTCTGACCAAATTATCTTTTCATGGAATGCAAGGATGGTTCATCATATAAAACAATGCATCAACAGATATAGAATATCACTTCACAAACTTCAACATTTTTTCAACATTAACAAAAACTCCTTATTTTTTTTAACAAACTAGGTTTAGAAAGTGGTGGAATCATTGTTTCATTTATTTTCTCTTGTAATTAGGCCCATCAACATTTCTAAGATAACCTTTATAGGATAATGTGTAACAATCCCAACATTTAGGATGACTGAGCAGCTAAGATCATAAAATCCAGACCAGCATGGCCACAATCTATCAGAACAAAAGAAGAGTGTGGGAAGAAATGAGTTCACAATTAAAAATGAACAGACAGGAGAAGCCAGTGAGGATTAAAACCAGCCAACTCAGAAAACATGCAATAGACAAATTATTAGGCTACAAAAATGTCAGCTGGAGAGCATAAATTGTGTCTGTTTTAAAATAAACTTTTGTAATATGCTTTACAAAGTAAAGAGAGAAATAAGACTCTTTCACAAGGATTAATATATAGTAGATATGACAGTTATTTTGGGGGGGGGAGCAGAGGACTTCCATAAAGTAAGGTCTGGGAGATAGCTCATCAATAAAGAGCTTTGTCATACAATGGTGAGGACCAGAGTTCGGATCTCCAGCATCTAGGCCAAACGCTGGGCTTGGAGGCAGTATGTCTGTAAGCACATTTCGAAAAGTCGTGAGGGGTGGCAAAGATAGGGTGGTCACTGAAGGTCATTGGCCAGTCATCCTAGTCAACCAGTGATCTTCAAATTCAATGAGAGATGTTGTCTCCAGAGGCAAGATGGAGATCAAAGGAAACACCAGACATTGAACTCTGGTCTCTATACTCATGAGCACAAGTGTGGATATGCATGTGTCCGCACATCACACAAACACATAAATATACCACACACACACACACACACATTTTAAAAATAGTATGTTTATAATATAAAAATATTATCTGTTTAAGTAACTCGGAGAGACAGTTTAAAAACTGTTTGGGGGGGCGGGGGTTGGGGAGGACAAGGTGGCACCAGGAGCACGCTGCTTCTGAGCTGCAGAGCAACATTTTCAGTACAGCGACCAGGAGCCTGAATTCTGGGCCCTCAAACAACAGCAATCATGTTTCCCAGGTGAGAGGAAACCCTATGTGCGGGAACCAGTTGGGTACATTCTCAGGTCACCCAGCCAGAACCTGGAAGAGATCCCGGGTTGCACAGGCACTCGGTCGCCAGACCAGAGCCACATGCCTGTGTGTCCTGATCACCTTCCCAGGCTGGACGGTGGTCACAAAAGCACCAGAGACTGGGAGTCCCAGTTGAGAGAAAAACCCACAGGGAAGGAAGGAAAAGGGACTGACCTAGGTCACCCAGCCTTCCCCAGGAAAAGGTCCTGCAGAATGGCGGGCATGCGCCGCCGGCTCTGAACTAGGTTCTACCCCTGAGCACAGAGACTTGCTCTGTGCCCAGCTCTTTGCCACAGAAGAACTGTGCACCCCAGGGCACCAGAGCTTGGGTTTCCCTGTCAGGAGAAAATCCCAGAGGGAAGGAAGCAAACGAGGACTGACTTAGGGTACCCAGGATTTCCCTGGAAAAGGTCCCACAGACATGCAGGAACCTGCAATGCCAGCCCAGAGGCCTGCTGTGTATCAACTAACCTCCTGCTGCTCCCATGAGAATGGTGCTTACTGGCCACTGACTACCACTTAGGTACCGGGTCACAGAGCTCCAACTTCAGAACCACAGAAGCCTGGGATCCCTGAGAGCAACCCCCAGACTCTGCTCTAGGGACAATCAGTTACCCCTAACAAAACTGACCAAACCACTGGGAAGTACGCCTGAGGTAAGCTGTGGCAATTCCCGAAAGACAGCAGCCATTCAGTGACCATCTATGCCCCATATACAAGGGCACCCACATTTGTAAAAGAAACATTGATAAAACTTAAACCACACATACATCCCCACACATTAATGGTGGGAGACTTCAACACCCCACTCTCAACAAAGAACAGGTCAACAAAACAGAATTTAAACAAAGAAACAATGTCTCTAACAGAGGTCATGAATCAAATGGACCTAACAGACACCTACAGTAACTTACACCCAAACAAAAAATAATTTACCTTCCTCTCAGCACCTCATGGAACATTCTCCAAAATAGACCATATGGTTGGTCACAAAGCGAGCCTCAACAGATACAAGAAGATTGAAATAATCCCTTGTATCCTATCTGATCACCATGGAATAAAGCTCGACCTCGACAACAACAAAAATAGCAAAAAGCCTACACACATATGGAAACTGAACAACTTGCTACTAAATGACGGCTTGGTCAGAGAAGAAATAAAGAAAAAAATTAAAGTCTTCCTAGAATTAAATGAAAATGAAGACACAACATACCCAAACTTATGGGACACAATGAACGCAATGCTAAGAGAAAGGTTCATAGCACCAAGAGCCTTCAAGAAGAAATTCGAGACTTCTCATTCAAGCAACTTAATGGTTCACTTAAAAGCCCTAGAAAAGGAAAAGATGCAGACTAACCAAAAAGGAGTAGACAGCTGGAAATAATCAAACTCAGGGCTGAAATCAATAAATTAGAAACAATTAAAATAATTCAGAGAATCAATGAAACCAAGAGTTGGTTCTTTGAGAAAATCAACAAGATAGACAAACCCTTAGCCAAACTAACTAAAAGGCAGAGAGACACCACCCAAATCAACAAAATCAGAAATGAAAAGGGGGACATAACAACAGACCCTGAGGAAATCCAAAAAAATCATTAGGTCTTACTTCAAAAGTCTGTATGCCACAAATTTTGAAAATCTAAATGAAATGGACAATTTTCTTGATCGATTCCACTTACCAAAGCTAAATCAAGAGCAGGTAAATCAATTAAAAGGTCCTATATCCCCTAAGGAAATAGAAGCTGTCATCAAAAGTCTCCCATCCAAAAAAGGCCCAGGACCAGAAGGTTCAGTGACCTTCAAAGAAGAGCTAACTCCACTTATCTTCAAACTATTCCACAAAATAGAAATAGAAGAACACTACCAAACTCATTCTATGAAGCCACAGTCACCTTGGTACCTAAACCTCACAAAGACCCAACAAAGAAAGATAATTTCAGGCAATCTCCCTTATGAACATTGATCCAAAAATACTCAACAAAATACTTGCAAACCAAATACAAGAACATATCAAAGATATCATCCACTATGACCAAGTAGGCTTCATCCCAGATATGCAGGGCTGGTTCAATATATGAAAATCCATCAATGTGATTCACCATATTAACAAACTGAAAGAAAAAAAAAACACATAATAATCTCCTTAGATGCTGAAAAAGCATTTGACAAAATCCAACATCCATTCATGTTTAAAGTATTGGAGAGATCAGGGATACAAGGCACATACCTAAACATAATAAGTAATAATACAGTAAGCCTATAGCCAACATTAAAATAAACAGAGAGAAACTTAAAGCAATCCCACTGAAATTAGGGACAAGGCAAGGCTGCCTACTCTCTCCATATCTCTTCAACATAGTTCTGGAAGTCCTTGCTAGAGCAATAAGACAATTGAAGGAGATCAAGGGGATACAAATCGGAAAGGAAGAGGTCAAAGTATCACTTTTTACAGATGATATGATAGTATACCTGAGTGAACCCAAAAATTCTACCAGGGAACTCCTACAGCTGATAAACACCTTCAGCAAATTGGCCGGTTACAAAATTAACTCAAAAAAAATCAGTAGCTTTCCTGTATACAAAAGACAAAAGGGCTGAGAAAGAAATTAGGGAAACAACACCCTTCATAATAGCCACAAAAGACATAAAGTACCTTGGTGTGACCCTAACCAAGGAAGTCAAAGACTTATATGAAAAAAATTTCAAGTCTCTGAAGAAAAAATTATCAGATATCAGAAGATGGAAAGATCTCCCACGCTCATGGATTGGCAGGATTAACATAGTAAAAATGCCCATCTTACCAAAAGCAATCTACAGATTCAATGCAATTCCCATCAAATTACCAACACAATTCTTTACAGATCTTGAAAGAAAAATTCTCAACTTCATATGGAATAACAAGAAACCCAGAATTGCTTAAAAAAATCCTCTACAATAGAAGATCATCTGAAGGTATTTCCATCCCTGATCTCAAGTTGTACTATAGAGCAACAGTAATAAAAACTGCATGGTACTGGCCTAGAAAGAGAGTGGTGGATCAATGGAACCGAACAGAAGACCCAGAAATAAACCCACACACTTATGGCACCTGATTTTTGACAAAGATGCCAAAACCATACAATGGAAAAAACATAGCATCTTCAACAAATGGTGCTGGTCTAACTAGATGTCTACATGTAGAAAAATACAAATAGATCAATACTTATCACCTTGCACAAAACTAAAGTCCAAGTGGATCAAAGACCTCAACATAAAACCAGATACATTAAATAGGTTAGAAGAAAAAGTGGGAAAGAGCCTTGAACTCATTGGTACAGGAGACAACTTCCTGAACAGAACACCAACAGCACAGGCTCTAAGAGCAACAATAAATAAATGGGACCTCATGAAACTGAACAGCTCTGTAAAGCAAAGGACACTGTCATCAAAACAAAACAACTGCCTACAGACTGGGAAAGAATCTTCAGAAACCCTTTATCTGACAGAGGGCTAATATCCAGTATACATAAAGAACTAAAAAAGCTGAAGAGCAACAAGTCAAGTAATCCAATTAAAAAATGGGGAAACAGAGCTAAACAGAGAACTCGCAATAGAGGAATATCGAATGACAGAGAAACACTTAAAGAAATGCTCAATGTCATTAGCCATCAGGGAAATGCAACTCAAAAATACCCTGAGATTTCACCTTACACCCATCAGAATGGCCAAGATAAAAACTCAAGTGATAACACATGCTGAGAAGTTGTGGAGAAAGAGGAACCCTCCTCCAGTGCTGGTGGAAATGTAAACTTGTACAACCACTCTGGAAATCAATCTGGTGCTTCCTCAGATAACTAGGAATAGTGCTTCCTCAAGATCCAGGTATACCACTCCTAGGCATATATCCAAAAGAGGCTCAAGTACACAATATGAACATTTGCTTAATCATGTTTGTAGCAGCTTTATTTGTAATAGCCAGAAGCTGGAAACAACCCAGATGCCCCTCAACTGAGGAATGAATACAGAAATTGTGGTACATCTACACAATGGAATACTACTCAGCAATAAAAAACAAGGATATCATGAAATTTTCAGATAAATGGTGGGAACTGGAAAGGATCATCCTGAGTGAGCTATCCCAGAAGCAGAAAGAGACTCACTCATATAGACATAAAAATAGGATAAACCTACTAAAATTTGTGTACCTAAAGAAACTAATCAAGAGGGAGGCAGCTGGAAAGGCAAAGCAGATTGACATCAGAAGAAGAAAACAGGAAACAAGCTAGGAGCCTGTCACAGAGGACCCCTGGAAGGCTCTGCCCTGCAGAATACCAAAGCAGATGCTGAGTCTTATGGCAAATTCTTGGGAAGAGTGCATGGAATCTTACGAAAGCTGTGGGAAATAGTAAGATAGGGAGAGGACAGGAGCTCCACAAGGAGAGTAACAGAATCAAAAAATCTGAGCACAAAGGTCTTTCCTGAGACTGATACTCCAATAAAGTACCATGCATGGAGAAAACCTAGAACCCCTGAACAGATGTAGCCCATGGCAGTTCAGTATCCAAATGGGTTCCATATAGTGGGAACAGGGACTGTCTCTGACATGAACTGATTGGCCTGCTCTTTGATCACCTCACCCTGATGGGGGAGCAGCCTTACCAGGCCACAGAGGAAGACAATGCAACCACTCCTGATGAGAGCTGATAGACTAGGATCAGAAGGAAGGAAAGGAAGACCTCCCTTATCAGTGGACTTGGGGGGGGCATGTGTGGAGAAGAGGGAGGAAAGGTGAAATTGGGAGGGGAGGAGAGAGGGGCTTATGGGGGGATACAAAGTGAATAAATTTTAATCAATAAAATTAAAATTAAAAAACTGCATTAGCAAATTATCAAAAGTGAGTAGGAAGAAGTTTGTAAGGAAACTATATCAATGGCAGTGGTTAAAATCTGAAGCAGAACACAAAACCAAAACATGCATTTACTCTGGAAGTTGTGGGGAGTGTGTGTGTGTGTGTGTGTGTGTATATATATATATATATATATACATGCAGAGCAGTAAGTCACAGGAATTTAAACCACACACACACAAAAACCACTAAAAATTTACAGACACTTCTGACCTTGATAAGGACAAAACCCACACATCTGGACATTTGAATGTGGATTGGCATGAGAGTTAATAAACAGAGAAGTCTCAGCAGCAGGTGGAAAAAGTACAATTGTCTGAAGGTGGAGGGGGAAGACAGCTAATTTTCCAGTAGCAAAAATAGAACCTCAAAAACTGTCAGGAATGTCACAGAAAGTGTGAAAGAAACCTTAAGTTGTTTAAAGAGCCTAAGATAAAGATGTGTCAGGCAAACAATTTGAGTTTTCTTGGCAGACATCTTCATTAGAAAGCCTTTGGTCTGAAAGAATCTTTAAGTGACTCCATGTTGTCAAAAGAATAAGGAGCAAAGGGAATTATGGGTAAATGTTAAGAAGTTTTGGCAGTAGAGAGGGATGTTTTTAATGTCTAATTTACAAGGGTATAAAAATACAATATATATATTTTAACATTTAATTCATATATTAGATAAGAATAAAACAACATAAAAGATGGAAGGCACTGTGGACTCAGAGTGTCCAGTGTTCTTACATTATTCTAGAAGAGTATAGAATAGTGATTTGACCATTTTTGAAGTTACATGCCTTAGCATTTCAAAAGGGAATGCTGAAAGAATGCACTGGGTATTTAAAGTTTTCAAACTCATGAGGAAAGACCATGGCAAGAGAAACTGTAAGAAATTGAAGAAGAAATTAAACTAAGAAAAGGCAGGAACTCTTTGCCACAGTAATAATGGTCTGTTAAAAGAGCCCATTGAGGTGTTGAGATGGTCAGATTACATGAGAACCATTTCTATATGCTGCACAGGGACACATAAGCAAGTTGTGTGACAACAGCCAGAACACTGCGGAGAAATAAAAAGAGACGCCACCTAGAGGTGGTGACTGGTTGAAGATCCTGGCATATGCTCAGGAGAAACTGAGATGGTGGAATGAAGAGGTTGAAGCTACTGCCCCAAAATGCAACAGTAAAGTTCACCCAAAAGATTTTCTCCTATCGATGTGAGATCACTTACCTAGCATCCAGGGAACCTGGATTTGGTCACTGGGATCAAGTGTGGCTGTGATCCTAGAGCTTGGGAGGTGGACGAAGGAGAAATCCCAACAAAAGTTCAAAGTTATTCTCATCTACATGGGAAGCCAGAAGACAGTGTAGGTTTCTTGAGGCTTGTCCTGCAAAAGGGCCAGGCTCGGTAGGGAGAGTGACTTAGTGTCTAGAGTGCTTGCCTAGCAAGCACAGACCCGCAGGGTTCGAACCCTAGCACTGCCTTAACTCTGCATGCTGCTGCACACCTGTTAATCCCTGCACTTGCAAGGTAGGGCCATGATGATCAGGACTTCGTGGCTATCCTTGGCTGTGTAGGAAACTTGAGGCCAGCCTAAGATACCAGAAACCCTGTCTCAAAAAAATGAACTTCATCATTCTGATAATTAGGAATTCACCAAATACAATCAGTTTGTTTTTCAAGGTGGTGTGCCTGGACCATGAAAACATAAACACCATTGTCGTTGCAAGGTGGGGAGTGCACATGTGGATTGATGACCATAAAAGCAAGCTAAGCATGGTGGTACACACCTGTAATACCTATACCTGGGATTTAAAAAGAAAAAATAAATTAATGCAGGCAAGAATCCCTTGCACTTGGAATTAGCTTTTTCCCCCTGCAAAACAGTCCTCTTTGCAAGTTCTATATAGACTTCTTAGGTTGAACCTGCTTCACTTATTGTAGTAAATAAATGGCCATCTTTTCCTCTCCCGTATCTTTCACTCAGCAGCTGCCAAGACTTTTGTCATCCCCATCTCCTTTGTTGCAGGGAGAGAGCAGTGCAGGTTGTGTGTTCAGGGCAGCGGGACCAAGCAGCAGAACTGGCCAGGGCAGAGTTGGCTTCTTGCAGGACTAATTGGCCAATCCAATTCCCCCTGAAACCCTGGAGAACATCCGGCTGCAGGCAGCCTTGCAAACCCTGCTTTTCTTTTCTTTCTGTTTTAACATTTTTCTTTCTCAAATATCAACACAATGGTCCTGGAGGGATATTTTTTTAACTGAATTCATTTCCACATTTCCCATTAATAAGACTTAGGCACGACAAAAGAGAAGCCTGGTTCCTGCTAACATATTTATCTATAAAGATACTTAATTCTACAATCAAATACATTAGTAGGTAAGCCAATAGTTAAGTTAGCCCATTTTAATAATAACAAGCTACGTGGATTTCTAGACCTTGATCTAGAAATCTCACAAACATATCTTGATATAGAGGGAATGCCTAATAACATTACTTACCTAGCCAAAAGCAGTTTAGAGAGATTCTTGGCCACTGAATAAGAGTGTGTTTAGGGGGCTAGAGAGACAGTTTAGAGCTTAAGGGCACTGCTTCTTCTTCCAGAGAACTTAGGTTCAAATCCCAGCCTGCCACATGGCAGCTCACAACTGTCACTTCAAGATCTGATACAAAACACCAATAAGATAAAGGTAAATACGTTTTTTAAAGTGCATTTTAAACTTGGAAACACCCTTTCAGTGTAAGATATTAGTTTATCTCTTTTTGGTAATACTTAGAGAAATAGGCACCTTTATTGCACACAGAGTGAACTAACATAGACCCTCTAAGTCACAGGTATGATCTGAATGAAAAATGGCCCCCATAGGCTCAAGCTTTTGAGTATTTGTTTCCCTATTGGTGACACTGTTTGGGGAGGTCGTGGGGAGGTGTAGCCTTGCTGGAGGAAGTACATCACTGGGAACGAGCTCTGAGAGTTTAAAGTCTCACGTCACTTCCTGTTCCATCTCTGCTTCCTGGTGTGATCTATGAGCTTCCTGTTTCTGCCATGATCACCCCCTCCCCCAAGATGAAGTCTTATCTCCGTGGAGCTGATAAATTCTTCCTTCTATATGTTGTCTTGGTCATTCATAGTGTTTTATCACAGCAATAAAAAAACTAACTAAATTTTTATTTTAAGAAGAAAATTTAACAAAATACCCTTAATAAGCATGTATGCATGTATATTCATCATTTTATCTTTCGCAGCTTTAATAAAAGTCAATGTACATCACTCTATGTAAAGAATGTTTCTGCTAAATAAAACCATAGTGACATTCAAACGAAACTTTAGCGTGTGTTGCTTAGATTTATTTTTATCAGTGTAAAGCATTTTGGCTATTAAAATCTTGCCTTAAAATATTAAAGAATTTTGTAAATCCTGTAATAAAAACTTTTCCCCTCTATCTCAGTTTCCAGAATTAGCAGAGAAGGTGTTCTTGAAGCAAGGATACTCAGAACTGACATTTTTATCAGTTAACGCTTATATAGCTCATGACTGGATAAGCTAAAACCCAGCTTCCCTGTCAGTCTGTTTCTCCAAATCTTTTGCATTTTACATACACAGCTTTATTTTCAAATAAAGGGGGAAATGCAGGTGCAAAAGAAATAGCTCTTGTATATAGTTTGAAACTCACTTGCGCACATCAATAATCTCACTTTTCAGTGCACAGTAATTCAAAAAAAAAAAAAAGAAGAAGAAGAAAGGAAGAAAAGAAAAGAAAAAAGAAATGCAGAAACAAAGTGGCCAGAGGTATCCTACTCAGTTGTCTTCAAGAGCTGCAGGGAAGAGGTAGGTTTTGCCCCCATTACTGTCTTAGAAATCATCTTAGGTTCATAAAAGACTAGTCAGTGACAACTCTCCCTAGAGGCACCAGGACTGTCCTTTCTGTGGTCTCATAAAGCACAGCATAGATCTCCACAGCCGGTTTCTACATCTTGAGTAAGTCAACAGAACCTAATGTTCCCATCCAGTCCCAAACTTCCCAGTTCCAAACTTCGCAGTTCCACACAACTACAAATTGCTTAAAATATGTCCCAAAGTGACAGTCTGTCCTGGAAGTGGTTATCTCTCTCTCTTCTGAATTTACTTTAACTTTAGTATTTTTTTATCCTTCTCTCAAACATTACATTCAAACTGCAGTTGTCCCTTCCCCCTCTCCCCCAGCCCTTTCCCCTACTTCCTCAGATCCACCTCCATTCATAATAGAGCAGGTCTCCAAGGGACATCACCAAACACAGCATAACAAGCTACAATAAAAACCAGGCACATACCATCACATTAAAGCTGGATAAGGCACCCAGTAGGAGTAACAGGGTCCCACAAGTAGGAAAAAGAGTCAGGGACAGCCCCCACTGATGCCACTGTTAGGAATCCCACAAGAACACCAAACTACTCAGCCATAACATATATGCAGAGGACCTAGGTCGGGCCCCAAAAGGCTCCCTGACTGGTAATGGAGGACAAGGAGCCTGAACCGGCCATCTTCTGTAATGAGGCAAGGCCTCAAGTGGAGGGATTGGGACACAAACCCAGCCACGAAACCTTTGATTTACAGGTTGTCCTGCCTGCAGAGTGTTCTGGGACCAGAACCTAGCAGAATCATTATCAAAGAGACCAGAGAGGCTTCACCCAGAAACTGATCAGGGTAGATGCAGAGTCCCACAGCCAATGATTAGGCATAGTTTGGGGAATCATGGGGAGGAAGAGAAGGAGGATAAGGAGGAGGAAGAGGAAGAGGACAAGGATGGGGAGGAAGAGTAGAAGGAAGAGCAGAAAGAGGAGGAGAAGAAAGAATAGAAGAAACCAGAGGGTCCAGGGACACACCACAACAACACAGCCCACAGAATCTACTTTTATGCTTTTTAAGACAAAATTTCTCTGTGTAGCCCCAGCTGACCTACACAGCCATGGCTGGCCTCAAGCTTGCAGCCGTTCTCCTGCTTCTACCTCCCCAGTGCTGGATTTACAGGGTTGTGGTAGCATGGCTGGCTCCCTTTTGATTTCTGCACAAAACTTTGAAGGAAAGCCCCGAACAACAGTGTTTCTTCTCGAGATCTCTGCTTTCTCTAGACACCCTTTTCTGGTAATGCCTTTTAGCATTGGCATCAGCTTGGTATCTAAGAGTAAGCTTCATTTCCAGAGACTCTGTTTTCAGAAATAGCATTGCTATAATTTGCCTAGTCTGCCACCTCCACAGACAAAGGCCAACAATTCCCAAGCTACATTTCTCTCTTTAATAAACGGTGAAAGTTTATTGGATTTATGGAGCAAGAGCATGACACTGACATTCAGTGAGGGCCTTAACCCTGCCCTCTAAATTTGACATGGCTCAAGGACAGACAGGTATGTACAGAGAGGAAATGCCCCCTCTAAAATGCACTCTGCAATTTAACTGTGATTATAAGGCTATTAGGAACTGAAACCTTTAAGAGGTGATCAGGCCATGAACCATTTGGCGTTCAGAATACCTTGTTAAAGAAAACCATTTCCTTAAATCATGTGGGTAGGGCCTTTCAAGATCACAGCATGTAAGGCATACCTACAGGAAACAGCCTGTCCCGAGCTTCATGTGGGCTGGACTTTACCCATCTGGGAGATGAGATGGACTGGCTGTGTGATTATGTGTGGAATCATCAAGCTAAAAAAATACAAGAATCATTATTTGAAGCTCTCTTATCTGCTCATGCCATGTTAGAGTCAACAGAAAGAGCAAGATCAGGGACCTTCAGGTTTGGAGGCTATTTGAGAGGAGAATTAAAAAGATGGTGGAGAAGCAGGTTTAACAAGCTTCAAGGAGGCACTTGAAAGAAGCTCATCGAATGGGTGTGTAAGTGGAAGGCTCCTGCTCATGAAGGTCAACAGGGTACTATGAAGGAATATATAACTTCAGGAGTAGGAGGAAAGCAACAAACATTCCCAGTCAGATGCACATAATGAAGAATCCATATGCACATAGGTATAGGTATAGGTATGGTCATGGTCATTTATTTACTTTTTCGTGCATTGGCCAGTGCCAAACACTGGCACCCTTATCGTGGCAAGGCCAGATGTTAGGCCAGATGTTTTCACTCTTTTTTTGCAGCCTTTCATCTCAGGATATGTTGCCATGGGAACGTGAATTCAGGCAGACTCAGGAGATGAAAGCATTTTTTCCGTCCAGGGCATGAGATAAAGCCTTCAGAAGTTCTCCCTCTGTGAAGTTTCAAGCCACAATTCACTTACAGCCTCAAAATATCACAGGGGCAGACAAAACAGGTGTCTGAGGTTGCTGCCATCAGCAATAATAATGGGCTATGTGATGGCACCTATAGGCTTGGGCTACACTCTGTTGCTAGGCATCTGTCCCAGCCCATCCTGACCCCTTCCTAACAACACAAAAGTACACAGTTAAAAAAAAACATTCAGAGAATTTCAGTTACAATCTTTATATTGTACAACTTGAAAGCATGTTTAATCAATGTTTACCATGCTATCTGAGTAACATCAGGTAAGCTGTATTAATTACCTCTCCTTCATGCAAGGAAAGGGTCCACACTGAGGCACCTCCTTAGCCAGGTCTTCTCATTTTTAGCTCCTGAGAACTGAAGTTCCAAGATGAGAAAGACAAACAAAGAGGAAGGAAGAAAAGAAGGAAGGAAGACAGGCAGGCTGAACCTGTATTCAGGATTCAAATGACTAAATTTATGATCAGGTTGAATTAAAATGTTGCAGAACACAGATAATGTGTCATGAGCTACTTTTAGAAGCTTTGCAACTATCCGTTGCCCATCTCTATATCTCATCTGACCCAACCTTCTTGTGACTATTGAAACTTTAAAATGTGTTTCTAGTGGCCGCCAGTTACTACCTGTACAAAATGTCTGGCGCCTGCAGCGGTTCCCTCCACTTCATTGTAAGCCTCCTACCTGAGTGATCAGCACAATGGGTTCCGTAAATACCTTGACCTACTACATTCTTTATTCTGTAGCTAAATAAAATCTAATTTAATCTAAATAAATAAATAAATCTAATCTAAATAAAATTTAATTACTTCCACCGTGGAATATGGAGTTGGGGAAACCTGAAATGATGTTCCTGAGGCATGGTCACTCATCCTGGATTCCAGAATGAACTCTCCTACCCCCTTTGTGTGAAAGCTGTGGTGTTATAATGGTACTCACATGCAACTTTTTTGAGAATTTAAGGCACATCCTTTCTTCCTTTTGGCGCATGGTTGTAATGCAGTGTAGTTTTGGGAGAGAAGACAGTGAAGACAGAAGAGTTGGACCATGGGAGATGTGAGATGTCATCTGTTCCTTACCCTCTCACCCATATGCTATTGTGAAATGGATGGCATGAGAAAGACTCTCCGGGATGCAATCACACATATGTTCTAAGACTGGTGGATCCCCCTGTCTATCATGTGGTTGTCAAAACGACAATGCCGCCCTCTGCTGTCCCTTTCTGGACCAGAAGATTATATTTCTATAATTTTCAGTGTAAGTGTAGAATTTTAAACAACTGTTAACATGCAAGTCTTTGGGTGTCTACTTTGATCACAGTTACTTGTATTATTATCAGTTGAATATCCCTTATCTGAAATATTTTGGGACATAACTGTTTCTGATTTCAGCTTTTTTTTTTTTAATTTCTGAAATACCTGTATAGACTTTGCTAGCTGAAGATTCCTAATCCTCAAATTCAAAATCTTTAATGGTCTGAAATTTTAGCATAATGTTCATCTTAAATTTTCAGATTAGGATTGTGCAGCCTGTATTAGAAATAGCTAGCATGCATTTGCAACGGTCCTCCAGGCCTGAGTGGGAAGCACATTAATGAATATATACCTCAGGAAAAATATCACACTGTAGCAGATACCTGATTTTTCTAGCTGGGAGACAGGATGAGAAAAGGGGCTTGCTCACAGGTCATGTGTTTTCAATAACTACCACTGAGTGAAGAATGAGCAGATGGATGGGCATCAGTTATAACAAATCAAGTACTGGCCACATGTTCATCTAAATAATCCTTTGGAGTTCTCAGATAAAACTTTTCTACAATCAGCAACCCTATGTTTCATCCTCTACTTACAAATTTATTAGCTATGTGACCTCAGGAAGAGTAGACAAGTTCTCTAATCTTACATTTCTTTCTCTGTAAAACTTAGATTCTATCCATCCCCTTCTAGCTTGTTGTGACAGTTAAAGTAAGCTTGTAAATGACTTACTCCTTGGCTAGCACCCAGTGTTCATTTGATACAGGGTGAGCATGGTGTGAAATGTTACCCACTGGCTTGTGTTTCTGAATGCTTGGTGCTGTTTTGGAATATTGTAGAACTTGTAAGAAGCAGACCCTCACTGGAGGAAATGAGTCACTGGGGGTGGAGCCTTGAAGCTTTGTATCCAGGACCCACTTCCTGTTTACTAATGCTGCTTTTCGGCTGCGGACAATATGACAGGCTGCTTCATACTCCTACCTCCATGCCTTCCCCACCATGGTGGATTGTATCCCTGGAAACTGTGAGCCAACGTAAACCTTACTCTCATAAGTTGATTACTTGTGGAATATTTAGTCACAGCAAGAAAATAAAAATGTTAAGTACTACAGTGACTATTAATTTTGATATACTTATTCATTGATTACCACCCCCTCTCTGTTGGTGGTGAACATACAGGGTGGCAGGTCGAAATTTGCAATGAACTTTCACAATACCTTTCTTGTCAGCCTCCCACAGTCAAAGCCAAATGAGCCAGGGAAACTCACACTTCTCCTTTTCCATTCCCATTGCCTCTGCCATGGGTCAGACTGCATCTTTTAGCTTGACAACGGGCAGAGACACTCCCAAGATCTGCCATGTAGTCTCAAACTAACTCCTGAAGAAAATCTTGTCTAAAGAGCATTAACTGAGAAGGGGGACTTAGTATGACCTGGAGAGGACAGGAGCTCCACAAGGACCAACTATATCTGGGCACAGGGGTCTTTTGTGAGACTGTATCTTCAACCAAGGACTGTGCATAGATATAACCTAGAACCCCTGCTCGGATGTAGCCCATGGTAGCTCAGTATCCAAGTGGGTACCCTAGTAAGGAGAATAGGGACTATTTCTGACATGAACTCAATGGCTGGCTCTTTGACCTCCCCGCCTCCCCCACCTGAGGGAGAAGCAGCCCTGTTAGACTACAGAGGAGGACTTTGCAGCCAGGCCTGAAGATACCTGGTAAGCTAGGGTCAGATGAAAGGAGAGGAGGTCCTCGCCTATCAGTGGATTTGGAAAGGGGTAGGGAGAAGATGAGGGAGGGAGGGTGAGTTTGGGAGGGAATGAGGGAGCAGTACAGCTGGGATTAGTTAATAAACTGTAACTAATATTAAAATTTTTTAAAAGGGAAAAAAAGAGCATTAGCTGTCTTTATAAACATCGTAAACTTCGACTGTCTTGCTTGCATCCTTCAAATTGCTCCCTACTAAAACAATCACCACCTTTTAAAACTGGCACTCAAAATGATTTATAGCCTGGTCTTGCATATTCCTTTGGAAGAAGCATCTTCACTATTCCTGCACAAGCCTTAAGCCTAGAGGATTTTTGTCTGGCTTTAGATTGGTAGACTTCATAATGAAAAGAAATAGAAATGCAGAATGAGTTCTTTCAGGATCATCTCTCTATCATCATCTGCAACACCCCATCTTGGTTGAGATTCACTTGCAATAAGAAGTGATTTACCGTATGCTTTGCCCACATGTGATATTTAAGTTCTAGCTCACTCTGCCTTTCCCTATGTCCTAAACACATTATCTTTTTTTAAGGGACTTCACTTGCCAACAGCATATAATCATTTCAGTTGTATTGCTTTGAGTATAAAGGACATAGCATTGATTGTCATCTTTTGCTTTCCGTCATTGAAACAGCAGAGACTGAAAAGAGATATCTGAGTTAGAACTACTGTCTCTACTGAGTGCACTGGAGGCTAGGGAATTAGAACAGCACAGAGATCCCCACCCCATCCTTAATGTAGGGGGTGCTTAGTCTGGAAGCCTTAGGTAAAGTGTTTGTGCTAAGAAACCAGCCATATCAGAAGACACACACCCAGCTTCATCACACTGCTGTGAGGACTGACAATGGCCATCTGAGCCCCGTGAAGTGACACATCTGGTGGCCCTCAGGTCTGGTAGGATGGCTCACCAGACTGCATTGGTTACCTGAGTCATCACACAGCTGTGTTCAGATCCTTCACGTACAGACAGTAACCTTTAGAAAGAGTATCTGGTCCTCACTTTCATATGAGGGAAGGTCAAGCAGGGTTAAAGAGCTGTATCCTAGCATGGCTAGTCTGTCTCAGCATCTCAGAGACAAGGTCAGCCTTAAAAATATGTCTGGGGTGAGCTGCTGTGTTTCAAGGCAGTGCGTATACACCTAACTGTCCCATCATCATCTTCAGCTTCCCTTGGGTTTGTACTTCTTATTTTCATAGGGGACTTTGGCCTTCATTTAGTTGTCTTCCAAAATCCACCTCGTGTCACTTCCGTCTACTGATCTCCCTTTGGCTCTTTGGACTAACTTCTGTTTTATGAGTGGTCCAGGAACCCTCTATCATGCTATTGTTTCATCTTCCATCACCCTGCAAACTTCTCAGTGAAAGTATCTAATTCAGTGTGACTCCAGAAGATTTGCTTATCTGTAAGTAAATATGGTCACTGCCACACATTTTGCCCCTCAATTCCAGTTGTGAAGAACATCACATGCTTTCATCGTGTCAAGTCACCTAAGGTAGGTGTGACATCCTTCACGGCTCATCTTCTGGAAGGGCTTAGTCTCATTTGTACATTCTGGGTATCCACATTAAAAAACCAAACAGGCACAGCGAGGTGCCTATTATCCTACCATTGGGGAGGTGAAGACAAGCAGATGCCTGGGGCATGATCTGAGGAATGATTCCTGAGCTTGGCCTATGACCTCCACATGCACAGGAGCACACATGCATATGAATGGCTTCATACACAGAGATACATTCATCCAAAAGGACAAATAAACAGGTGCTTCCATCTTTATTAGGTGCTTGGCAGAATCCCACTGTTAAAAATTTTATACAAGAGAAGAGCTCAGGTCAAGTTGTATCTGTGTGAATCTTGACCATGGGGAACTTTGACCCCAAATTCTGAGGCCACAGTCACTACCATTACTTTTAGCTGCGTTCTTTCTACACTGAACAGTTCTCTTGTCCCCTGTTTTTTCCTATGTTTTGAAGGAGCCCTGCAGTGGCGTGGTTGACTCTTTCTTGTTCGTAGAAAAATCTTTGCATTTGTTCCTTTCCCAGTCTTAGCGAATCTTTCAAATACATTTCCATCCGCAGTCTGGCTTGCTTTGTATTCTGTAGCCAAGGTACTTTTCATTGCTCTACCCCAAACAAAAGCCATTATGCTCTGCAGCATCTGCAGCCTGTGCCAGTGATGTCTCTGGGTCCTGCAGTGTATGTCACCAGCTCCTTTTCGTAAGGGGCTTTGGACAGATGATTATTCTGCCTGTCTTCTGCCTCACACAATATTAAAGACATAGAAATAAATGCCCCAGCAGGCCACGATCTGTTTATAAAGTGCAGACTCAGTGGTTTATGATCCAAAGAAAGAATATTGGAATTCATAAAAGATTTACCCATGCTGTTCTCTTCCTGTCCACATGCTTGTTTGTTTTGACACACACACACACAAAATGCTGCTCATATATCTTGCTTAAGTGTCCTAAGGCTGATTCATAAGAACACAATTTTATGATGTGAAGCATGGTTTAATATCTTATGCCCCTGAACTCTACACACACACATACACACACATACATACACAAACACACACACACACACACACACACAGGCTAACATTATAGACTGTTTTAATGTTCAGAATTATACCTTCCCATCCCATCAAATAAATGAATTAAAAGGGGGGGGGCAATGACAGGAATTTGACAGTGTTGGGAGAGCAAGAGGTGGCGCTAATTGTATTGTAAAGATCAGACAGACACATACTGTGTACTCTATTCCAATGAGCCGCCTAATCCTGCCTTCCCTGCAATGCTCACATCTGAACAAAAGAAGAAAGCGATGTGGTTGCCTTAGGCTTGTTCTGTTACCTACTGTCCTTGTAAAGATAAATGGAGTATTTCTTTTCAGAATTTTTTGTCATATTGATATAATCTTAGTTCATTTTGGTTATACACCATAGTTAAATTATGTGAGTTCATGAATACACACACACTCACACATTTTCTCTCTCATGCTTCTCAGTTCATTACAGTTTTATTTTTTAGATAGGTCTCACTATATAGCCCTAGCTCTTCTGGGACTTGGCTATGTAGACTAGACTGGCCCTAAATTTAGAGATCAGCCTGCCTCTGCCTCCTGAGTGCTGGGATTAAAGGTGTGTGCCATCATACCTAGCTACCATTTATATTTGTCTATTTTTCTCTCTACACATAGTGATAGACATACATAAATATGTGTGCATATGTGTATTTTAACATTCTGTATGTGTACATACATATATATGTATGTGAATGTATATACATACATATGTTAAATAAATTGATTAGACTACAATTGATCCAGAATCCTCTGTTTCTCCTATTTCATTGGATGTATGCTCATGTAGACCATTACATCATCTCGACAAAGAGACCGGTGAGGCTGTGAAATAGTGCTGAGGGATGGACTGCCAGCGCACTTCCATTATGTGATATGGAAGAAAGAATTAGGAATGCGAGCATCCTTGCCTTCCAAACAAAGTCAAGCTATTAAACTAGACTATAGTGCAGAAGCAGTGAAATCAAAGCATGGTGGCTTCTCTATACCAAGAAGACGGTGCACACCATCATTTGTTTCCTTTATAAACTGTAGTAGAGCTACTTTGTGCCTTTTATTGTTACCTATTACAAACTGCCTGTTCTGTAGAGGTGTGAACCTTTAGAAACAAGAGTCTCAACAGAAACACAATATGATCCATCTTGATAAAGACATTTGGAGTTTGTAAGGTGGAGAATAGGAACAGAGTTGTCTTGCATGTGCATTGGATTTAGAACTCAAGGATGCAACAGTTAAAACCATTCTTTTTTTTTTTAAGTTTTAGGTTGACTTAAGTAACTTCTTTACATAATCAGTCCTTATCATAATTATGCAAGGTATTGTAAGAAGAAAAGAGCAAAAAGGAAAGGGAGGAGGAGGAATAAGAGGGAGGCAAAAGGAGAATTAAAATCATTAACATTAGGCTAAAGAAACAGTTCAGTGTTTACAGTGCTTGCCAAACAAGGGTGATCCCCAGCAGCTGTGGAAAAAGCCCGGCACGTGGAATTATATTGGTTCAGTAAAGTGGCACTGTGGGTCTCTCAGTCCTACAGAAGGCACTACAGGCGACTAAGGAACACTGATAGCATGAAACACAGTCTTCCTCAGGGAAGAACACAACTATTGGATCTCCAAGACCAAATGGTTAGCCCTGAGAACATACATATTAGTAACCTTGTTCAGACTGAGTGAGTTATATGTATATTTAGGGGAAAATATGTACTAATAGTTGATGAGAAAAGAGGCTGCAGATTTGAAAGAGATCAAGGAGAGGCATATATGGGAATGTTTGGAATGGGGAGGAAAGGGAAGGGAGAAATAATATTGTTATAATCTCAAAAATAAAAGAAATCTTAATTAAAAGCCGGGTCTTTGGAATGTGCCTGCAATCTCAGTGCCAAGGAAGTGGAGACAGAGAGAATCCTGGGAGACTTTCAGTGGGGAAGTGGATGCAGAAGGCAGAGGATGGGAGGAGGCTTAAAGAATGGGGAGGCAATGGGAGAGTAAATTGGAGGATAAATAATATGGTGAGCTCTGGAAGAGACAAAGTGAAACCTACTATTTTATAAGCTTTCTGAGAAATACAGACATTTCTCTTTTTTTGTCTGAAAACGTTACCTAGAGTTCATTTTAAAATCATCTAATATTGTTTTATACAAAATCATGGTTGTTCTATTTGGGAAAGTTTGACATCAGAAACATTCACCCCAACAGATTTTATCACCTGTCTGGAGAGCAGCCCATAGTCAGTAAGTCGTGATTTACAACCCGCAGGATCTTCCGGAGCAGCTACTGAGTATGGCCGCTACAGTTAGTGTCTTTGTGGGGGCATTTATAGAAGTGCTGATACCTTACATCTTCAAAGGAGCCCCTGAAATCCCTCACTCCAAATGAAAGGCTGCTGTTCTGAGTGAGAACTGCCCAGATTTGGTCAGCTTAGTTCAAAACACAGAAGCAGAAGTTGAAGAAGAAAAAAAAATGAGGAGAGTTAAAAGTTAGTGGATAACATGTTGTTGCAATAGCAGATACAGTTAATATTACATTTCTCAGTGCAATCTCCTTGTCTGTTATGCCTGTTTTGAGTGTTTTATTAAAAGCAAAAGTGACCACGTGATGCACTAAGCACATTTTTTCTGTACAGATCATGGCAAACTAATTAGTCTTTGCTTTCCAGGGTTTATTGGTGATTATTCACTGAATGCTTGGATTCGGGTGGAAGGCTTGCACTTTACGCTTTTTATTAATTAGTAACATAAAAATAAATTGATAAAAATATACTTAATTGGAGCTACCCTATAGGAGGTCAGTGTTTCCCGCAAATGCCATTGGCAGTCAAACAAAAAGCCTAATGCAAGGCATGATGCCCCTCCTCTAGGTTTGTTGGCCTGTGTATTCCAAGAGATCCCCTCCAAACATTGTCATTGCTCCTGGTTCCTGTCCAAAGTTGATGGATAGTGGCCAAATCAAATGCTAATGTAGCTACATTTGGAAGTTGAGATATAGAAAGTGGCAACTGGGTCAGTGTGTCTGCTAGAGCTGAAAATACAGCATTGAGTCGGGCGGGGCTTCAAGAAACAAATACTTCATGATCAACAAGTAATTCAGGAGAACTCTAGAGCGCCTCGGAAGTTGCCCACCACATTCCAGGGCAAATGCCTCACTCAGACAATGCCTGGCTCTGAGTTCCCACAGAGCTATGAAAGGTTTACAACTGTTGTGAATAAAGAAAGAACTGTGGAATGCAATCTCAGAGCCAAATGTGGTATTACGTGTGATTTGTGATGAAACATCTCAACAGGTGCCTATAGGGCTGATTCCACGACCATCAGTCAGCAGGACTCTTAGCTGAGATCCCAAGGTCCTTGACAGACAGAGAGGAGTTTACAGCTGCCATACCATCTGGTATTTGAAGCTTCATATCATGACTTCTCGCTAATTGACAGGGCTCTGAGATGCCTTTCGGGTTTGCTATCAGGCGGTATGCTCACATCTCTTTTGTTGAGTGCTTTATCGAAATGAGCTGACTAATCTTCATGAAGGTGGCCCACAAGATAAGGATCAAGTAGCAACCACTTTCTGTCAGCTCAAGAGAAAGTAATACTTAAGCACTGGACAGCATGGTAACTCTGATGCAACCAAAATGTGACTGATTTTGATAAGGTCATATACATGTTCATCCATGAATTCATATCATTGGGCAAGTTCATATGTTAGGGGCCAAGGTAAATTCTGAGCTTGGAAGAACAACTCAGACAAAGCTTGACACCATGACACTACTGCACAATACAGGAAATTTATACACTCAAAAATTGAATAAAAAAAGAGATATACAAAAGGCACCGTAAAACACATACGGACTTGAAAGACAGGTTTCGAGTTGTAATCTTTGCCTTCAGTTTTAAGTGGAATTACAAATTTTCTCAGTAGTGGCTATGTGTGTTCCTGTGAGATAAGAAGGTAAGAGGAACCTCGAGTGTCAGGAATGGTTAGAGTTATCATGCGAATTTTATTTTTGCTTCAAGTATTGTATCATGCTTATGAATCTCCTCTTCAGGTATTGTGTTTATTGATTAGAAATGTTGAACCATCCTTGTGTGTCTAGAATGAAGTCAACTTGATTACAATGTGAGCTTTTTAATGTCATGAATTCAAGGATCTTTTGCACTGATATTCATTATTCATAGCTTTCTCTCTCTCTCTTTTTAGTTTTTGGTGTCAGCAATACTGGCTTTGTAGATGAGCAAGAAAGCATTCTTCCTCTTTCTCTTTGAGGCACACTGATGTTAGTTATTCTCTCATGGTCTGATCTTGGGCTTGTCTTTCTTTTGGTTTGTTTTAGTTTTTACCATGGCTTTAGTCACATCACTCTATCAGTCCACCTTTTGTATAAGCTAGTCACTGAACTTTGGAAGGGTACATGTAAGTACAAAATCTTCGATTTCCCTCAAATTATTGGAATTTTCAAGATCATCTTTAATAATTATGTAGATTTTGATGGTATCTGTTCTTAAAGCCTGCCATTTATTTCTAATAATATCTTTTTTCTTCTTTTTGGTTAGTTTAGATAAGAGATTTTCTATCTTGAACATTGTTTAGTTCCCCAAACAGGATTGTGTAGCTGGGACAATATGCCGATAGTAATTTGAATTTCTGAACTGGACAAGAATCTTCATGTATGTATGTGTGTGTCTATGTCTGTGTCTGTGTGTCTGTCTGCTCGCTTCTCTATCATATTTTTTGAGACAGGGTCTCTCACTCGGCTTGCAACTTGTTGGTGCAGACAGACTGTCTGGCTAGTGAACCCCTGTGCTATTCCCCCATCCCAGTCTGATTACCAGCACTAGGGTTACAATCCTGTACTGCTATACTGCATGTTCTGTATAGCTTTTAGAAATCTGTACTCAGGGTCTCTTGCTTTTACATCAAGCAATTTAATCACTAAGCTCTCTCCCATCCCTAGACCAGAATCTTATGAAAAAAATGTAGGGAATAATTTGACAACTGCCTTTACTACTACTTATTTGGGTGTTAGTACATTATAACCTAGCCAGTCCATCCCCATGTCTATCTCTGTCCCCCAAGACCCATACATATCATCTTTGTCATGTATTGAACAATCTCAACCCTGGATGTAAAACGAGCAACAACAACAACACCAGTGTTTTATTTGCCAACATTCTATGGATCAGTAGTTGAGGCAGAGACAGCAAGATAGATCTCCTGCCTATAAAGCTGGCTGAGTTAAAAGAAGTGTCCACATTTAGCCAAATCTCAGATTGGACCAGAAAGTCCCAGAGAGACCCTGTCACTCAAGGTCTCTATGAATGTTCTCATTCTGCCTTCAGCTTGCCCTTCCTCAGACAAAGGAGCCAATCTCCAAAGAAGAGACCAGAAACTGCTTGAATACCTAGAGCCTGGATCAGAAGTTCTGGAATGCCACTTCTTTCTAATGATCGAAGAAAGACAGGATGCTATAGCCCTTCTTTAAAGGGTGGTATTTGCATCAGGATCAAAAGGAATCGTCCTAAACTATCTGGGGATTGTCTATTTAAATATGCAATTTAAAAGTATTACTCTAATGAATCACTTCCAAACAAAGCACAAGTCTGTCCTCAGGTCGTGTCCCAAGTTAATGTTTTCATAGTGTATTAATTTTCCAGAGCCTCTATAGCAGCATACTGCAAACTTGGCTGTTTATAACAACATCACTTTATTCTCTAATAATCTGGAGGCAGGAAAATATAGACTCAAGCTCTTGGAAGATTAGCTCTAAGGCAGTAAGGGAGAAGATGTTTCATAATTGCCTTAGGGTTCTTCAGCTGACAAACACATACCTCCAAATTCTTCTCCATCTTCACAAAGCTATCCCCTACATCTCTGTATCTACATATCCTCCACTGGCTAGAGACCACAACCTTGTTAGACTGCAGTCTGGCCTAAATTTTCCATCTAATTTGAATAGGTCTACAAAGATGCTATTTCTAAGTAAAGCTACATTCTTAGGGCTGGGAGTTAGAAAGATCTTTTTTGGAGGAGACCATAATTCAACCTATCATGAATATGACCAACAAAAATGGCATTAGGATGTTAGCATTTTCTACGACTGAAAATATTCTCACACTTGCACACACCATGGTCACAATTTTTGGTAGTTGTTGCTCTTTTTCTTCCTCTTTCTTTTATTCTTCCTCTTCCTCTTCTTCTTTATAAAGTTACTCTTACAATTGGGATGGTGGGATTTCATATTTCATAGCATTTAGGTATATATGTATTTAGAAAAACCTAATAAAGGTACTTGGTTCTGATCAAGTGCCTTGTGAGTCTATATGTAACAAGAAGAATGGATCTACCCAACCCCCAATGCAAAGATGCATAAATGAACACATACAAAATTCTGCACAGTTGAAGTTGTGCAGGAAGGCCAATCAAACGCTTTATATTTAGAGATGCCCCAGAGAGTCTAAATTAAGACTTTTGGCTTTGATGTCTGACATTATCTTGACAGTATGTCTTGTCAACACTTTGTGCTGATAGCTACCCCAGTTCTATTACACTTGTATGTGCAAACCTTATAAAATGTGATGCTTTGATTTGTATCTACATTGTGAAATGATAAAATCAAGTTCATTAATCATCTTTTATCTCACCTTAGCATATAGTTACATTCCAAGGGCTATAGAAATGTATTCACATTTTAAATATCCCCTTGCCTGTTTTGTTTGGTAGGTGGCATATATTTATTGAAGAAATTCTAAAGGACATGAAAATCTATATGAAAGAAAAAAACAATGCCATGGAATTCAACTTAATTACCTAAATATCATCTGTTTTATTTAACTTTTGGAATATATTTTTCTCTAGTCTTTGACTGTCTACACAGTACTGTGATTTGAATTTTGTCTGTAAGTAAGGCTAAAATGTATTTTAAGAGTCAATTGGGTCAAAATGGACTAATAAGTCAATGTTTTTATTTTTGTTTTTTATATAGCTATAGCAAATTGGCCCAAGAGGCAGCAAACCATCGCCTGCAGGTCCATCAGGTAAATCTGGCCCAGTCTTTGCTCTTCTGAGTGAAATTTCACTGGAACACAGATTTTTTTAATGTATTTTATTAGGTTGATTTCTGTAAAGCAAATTCACCTCATGCTTTTCACTTTACCACTTGCTTTCCTGGAATTCACAGTGAGCCAACACTCAAAGGCAAATGGAGTCGTCTCCACACGTGCCTCAACCTGCACTAAAGCTGAGGTTCCCCCAGAATCAGTCCACTGTGGACTCTGATGTCCATTGGATGGCTGGACCAAAGTATGTTAGGGAGAACAGGAGCTGAGTCCAGGCAATTCCTCTTTATCCCAGGATGTTGATTAATCAAACATCTGCAGTTATTCTGAGAACTACAAACAAGAAATTGGAGTAGACTGGTTTCCACACACTTCAGGGATTTGTCCTACACATCATGTTGAAGTAGGCAATCTCAGTAACAGGGACCAAAGTTGTGTATTTTCAGACCTAAAACTATTTGGTATTTGGTCCACTATTTTGCAAGAAAGTTTGTTGACTAATAAATTCAAATGTAAATTCCCTCTGGAAGGAATCCAAGGGGCTGGGAAGGAAGGTTAGTGAATAAGAATGCTTGTTGTGCAAACATGAGGTGCAGAGTCCAAATCCCCAGCAACCACATAAAAGCTGAGCATGACTGGATGCATGTACATCATCAGCACTGCAGGTAGACAGAGGTAGATCCTCTGAGCTCACTTGCCACCCGGCCTAGTTGAACTAACAAGCTTCTAGTTCAGTAAAAGCCCCTGACTCAAATAAGGTGAAAGGCCGTAGAGGAGGAAATTCTGTGCCCTCTTCATTAGTCATGTATATTACATACACACACACACACACACACACACACACACACAGGAACACAAGTCTGCTTCATTCATCTGTTTTTTAATGATGTAATTTTCTTTGCTGAATGATATCACGTATGCTCACCACTCCCATAAATTTTATTATCAGCCTTGTTTTTCACTGAACACATCACAAATATCCATGAATCTGCTGGATCAATGGTGTGTCTTGGTTTAGTCTAGTATTTCAGCATTCATGGGAGCAAAGAAAGCATGCATGCTGCCAGATAAAGCGGTATGCACTAGGTGTGGAGAGAAGATTGTGTTATAATCACAATGATCTTTCTAATCTTGAGTCTACATTTGAGGAAACTGAGTTGCACAGTAACTAAATTAGTCCCTTGGTTCTCATTCCTTTAGGCCCATTCCTTCCTTCCCTCTTCCCTTCCTTCCTTCCTTCCTCCTTCCCTCTCTTCACTCTACTCTTTCTCTCCATTTTTCTAGAAGACAGTGGGATATATGACATGACAACAACATACACGAACCCCTTTTCTCCCTGGTTTCCTTCACTCCTTTCTTGCTTCCTCCTGTCCTACCTTTTTTCCTTGTATGACACTGGGGATTGGCTTCCTGCATACTAGGCAAACTCTGCCAGGAATGAACTACAATGCCAGTCCACATGAGTTGTTCACTGTAGGACACAACTTCAGAAATGCACTCTATAACTCAGAATGGTCTCTCACTCACTGGGTAGGACACATCTTGCTAAAACTGGCTGATACCTTCCTGTTTCTACCTCCCAAGTGCTGAGCCTATATACATGAGCCACTAAATTGTTTCAAAAGTGAAATTATGTCATTCAATATCATCATATTTCCTGCATGTAGCTATGCATGTTTATATATGTGGGTGTGAGTGTACATATGCATGTCTGGAGGTCAGAGGATAATCATGACTGTTGTTCCATAGATAACTATATCCACATGTACATCCATATATGTATATGTGTGTGTGTGTCAGTATGTCTTTGCTGGATTTTTTTTTGTCAACTTGACACAACTTGGGAAGAGGAACTCTCATTTGAGAAAATGCTTCTATATAATTTTGGGGAGAACAAGTCTATAGTGCACTTTCTTGATTGGGGATTGATGTGGTTGGGCCTCTCTAATCACATTAATGTGGTTGGTGCCACCTCTGGGCTGGTGGTCCTGAGTGCTATAGAAGGCAGAATGAGAAAGCCATGGGGGTGGTAGTCAAGTCAATAAGGAGCATTCATCCATGGCCTCTGTGTCATCTCCTGCCTTCAGGATCTGCATGTTCTGCATGAGTTCCTGCCCTCACTGCTTTTGATGACAGATTATAATATGAAAGTATGAGGGTGATATAAACGCTTTGCTCTCCAAGTTGTTTATGGTCCTTATGTTTCATCAGAGCACTAGAAACCTCAACTGTGATACTGTCTGATGGTAGATCTCTCACTGGCCTCAACTCCCCAGGTAGGCAAGGTTGTCTGGCCAGCAAGGCCAAAGGATCCACTTCTTTCTGCCTTTCCAATTTTAAGGTTGCAGGAATATACCACCATATCTAGCTTTTCTGTGTGGGTTTTGGGGATTGGATCATGTACCCATGCTTATATGACAAGTACTTTACAGACTGAGCAGTCTCCTCATAATGTCATATTTCTTAATTGGCATCATCAGGGCTTTCTCTCAAAAATATAAAATCTACTTATTTTATTATTGATTCTATACTGATTTGAGAATCACTTTTATATGATTCTGCTAGTTTGAAAATATACAAAGACGAAAGCACAATTCCTGAATTATTCAACAGAATTTCCCAAGAATCAATAATTCAGTACATTTTTCAGTAGAGGGGGGTGGCCAAAGGCCATTAGTGCTTGAAAGATCTGAGTTCAGCCACAGCCAATTTGACATTCAAATGGCCTGATATTTAGAAATTCAAGCTGTTTATCTTGACAAGTATGTATGTGAAAACACATGCTTGTTTAAAGTGATATAGCTGCGTCCTGGTCTCTGCAGACCTATTTCCCTGCGCTACAACATATTAAAATGAGCTCAATGACCTTGGAGAAACAACTATTCTCAGAGCAGGCATTTGCACACCAACAAACCTCAATAAAATCAATGATGACCAAGCACTCTTTAATTCCAATGCCATTAGTAAGCTTGTCCTTTTATTTCTGCCTGAACAGCAACAGCAACAAGACACTATTCTTAATACCTAGTGGTTTTAAATGCAGAATAGGCGGTCATATTTGCTAAGAGTGCAAAGACGCAGGTGTCTGGTTCACCATCTCAGGTTTTTAGGTCCAGGCTTACTACAGTTGGAGAGGTGTACTTGGGCAAATCATGGTCTGAAGAAATAAGCAGAACAAGGTTAATGTTCTTGGCTCACCTCTAATCTAAGGTTGATTAGTTATCTCAGCAACATTTCCCACTCAGTACATGGCACAGGGTTACCACAAGGTCTGCCAAGGGAAAGAAAATGGGAAGAAGGAGGCTCTTAGTCGGATAGCCTGAGTAGTTGGTGCATGACTGATCCTCCCGAGGTAGAGGGTGCGTTGAACTGCTTTGCAAGGCTCCAATAGCAAGGGAGGCAAGTTGAACTTTGTCAGAGGAGGCCCTTCTCTGAGAAGAAGAGGGATTGGGAAGGAGGGGGGGCCTGAGGACACCACTGGGAGGAGGGGGCTGACACTGAGCTGTAAAGTGATTAAACAAATAAAAATTTAAAAAGGAGGAGAGGTTTCAAATCTGAACCTGATTCTTCTGAGCAGCAGTGACTATTGGTGGAGAATCTAGTCCCTCTCAGGAGACTTCTCATCGATAGCTTGGGTAGAAACCCCACCTGCAATGTCCAGAGTGCTAGCATACTGTTCGCTGGTTCCCAGAAAACCTTGATATTCTAACAACACTCCTCATTCTAAGGACACACGTAGCCTGTTTTTAAGAGAGTTCTTTTCAAGGCAGTGTATAGGAAATTATCTGTTACTTCTGTCCTGAAAACTCATCCAGGTCTTTGTGTAGCTCTCCCTGCTGACTCTAATAAAACACATTTTATTATCACTGTTTTGAACTGTCACCAATTATTGGGATTTCAAAAGTCACCAAGGAAACCGGGTTTAATGACCATAATACATGAGACAGCAAATATAAGAGTTGCCTTGACTTTGCATCTTTTTCAGAGTCTGCCTCTGTGTCTTGCTGTTCCTAGACCTTCTGAATTCACTTGTTTATCTTTGTTTATTGTTAGCACCCAAAACTCTCTGTGAGGGTAAGCAGAGCATACAGTAATTCCCCAAACACATATGAAATTACCATAGGCAAGACGAATCTAGGTCACTTTACTCACTTTCTAGTTTGGTTTCGATTACTGTGATAAAACCCTGACCCCCACCCCCTACCCCCCAAAAAAAAACCACTGGGAGGAAAGGATTTATCACACATCACAGTTTGCAGTTAGTTCATCTTTGAGGTAAGTCAGGACAAGAACTGAGGCAAAGACTTTAGAGGAATATTGGCTCCACCATGGCTTGATCAGTTTGCTTTCTACTCTAACCAAGGGCAAGGGCCACCTGCCCAGAGGTGCCATTGAACACGGTGGACTGGGCCCTCCCTTGTCAATCATCAATCAAGATAGACCTACATGCCAGTCTGATGGAGACAATTCCTCAGTTGAGGTTCCCTCTTTCTGGGTGACTCTAGTTTGTGTCAAATTGACAAAAACTATCCAGCAATCCACCTTGTCTACAGCAGTGATGTTTTATTACTTATTGGTTTGCTTGCCTGGCAGGCAGGATAACTTTCTGGATCTGTTCTCCTCTTTCACTATGTGGGTCCCGAGCATCAAATTCGGATTTTCAGTCTTTGCTCTGACTGAGGGAGGATGGAAGAACTCAGACCTTACATACCTAAAGATATAAGGCCAGTTAATTCAAGTCCATAAACAGACCTTCTTTCCCCTTGTTTGATTCAGGAAATACAACTCTCGCCAAAGAAGATTTCACTATCTTTGGCTTGGACTAGGAAAGTGGGGAAAGGGAGAAAAAGATGGAAAGGATAGAGCAAGGAAAGCACAAAGGCTGCTGAGATTCAAAAACAGCCAAGACTATGTTGCCACACACCCTGCCATGCAGTAAGAGCACAGCAGGTGTCTGCCAAACACACTCACTTATAGAGTACATCTTATCTGACACAGAGGAAAAATAGTTCTCCAGGGCTTTAAAGACATGGATGACTTCATTCAAGAACTCAGAGATAAAGTGAAAATTTCAATTTTTGTGGAATGATTTGTCTGTTTGGTCTTACAAAGTCCATTTCCCCCATTGACTGACCCTGTTTTCAGATAGAATCATCACACATCCAAGTGCAATTGCCTAAATTGAATATGTGTGAGTCACAGCCATGCTTATGCAGCAGCTTCCTTCAACTCAGACAGAGCTACCAGCTTTATCATAATTACAGAGGTTCAGCCTCCTTGCCAAACAATCCGAACTCATTTTTTCTCATCAAGAAATAAAATTACTGACCACCCATGCTACTGAAGTGTAAAACTAGGGAAAAGATAGAAAAACTACAGAAAGTGAGAAAATATAGGTGACAGGAATCCAAAAGTGTATTTCACCAGCTTGTACTACTTTATTTTGCCCCCTCATCCTGCATTCATTTTGGATACCTATGTTGGAGCCATGTTTCCAAGGCACAGTTCAGCTCACATATGTCATAGGTTAGAAGTTGTCTCCCATTTTGTTCCACTGAGAGTGAATTGCAAGGATAGCATTTTAAATGGCTTTTGAGGACTGGTGTGGTTTCTCTGTGATGGGGCCAGGACAGTGGAAATTCAAGGAAAAGACACAGTGTGAAAGGACAGGACACAAGGAATCTGAGAAACAGCAAGTAGCTCTTTACTGTTGAGGCACAGGGATTCACCAACCAAGCTAATACTATAAAAGAGAAAGGTGAGAGAGAGCCAATATTGATAATGGAGAGACATGATAGGAAAATATAGACGGTACATATAGATGGATAAAATGATATGTAGTTGTTCAAAGATTGCTGATGGATTGATGATAGATTCATGAGATAGACATAGATGACTTATAGGTACATGATAGATGAAGTAGATATATATAATCAATCATAGCAAAAAGGTGATCAATAGATTAATAGATAGATACTTAGATACATAGATAGAAACATAGATAGACATACAGACAGCCCAATCTAAAACAGAAGGAAGATGAGAGAAGGGAAAAATGGAGAAGGTAGAAGTAAGGTATACTAGTTACCTTTCTATTTCTGTGATGAAATGCCATGTCCAAAAGCAACTTATAGAATATTTTATTATGGCTTACAGTTCTGGAGGGCTATAGTTCAGAGTGGCCAGGAAGATGTGGTATGCCATCAGGAGCAGGAAGCTAGATGGTCACATTTTCATCTATACACAAGAAGCAGAGAGTGAACAAAAAGTGGGTCCAGGCTATAAGCCCTCAAAAGCCACCCCAATGACATTTCCTCCAACAATGCCATGTCTTCTAAAGGTTTCAAAATCTTTTCAAACACCACCACTGGCTATGTGCCAAGTGCTTAAATCTATGAATGGATGTCCATTGCCTTTATTTGACTCTGTTCTCTTCAGGTGACATAGGTAGTCAGATTTATTAGAAACTTTGGATCATGTTGTTGGGGGAAAAAGATATTTAAAAATAATTGTCTAGTCTGCCTTTGTAACTGCTTCAAAGTAAAGAGGAAAACTTATTTGGAATGCAACATCTAATATCATCCATTATACATGAATCTCAACCAAGTATTAGAGTTCTTGTAGAGAGTTCATTAACCAAAATCTCAGGTTCACCCTGACCCCAACATTTTCTGAAGCTCATTCTATCTAAAGTCAGAGCAAGACATGTTCTTGTCCATCTTCATCAACATTCATCTTCACCAACATCTTCTTCTTAGGTTTGACCAATAGCAACCACACTAGTCTTTCTGGGTGTGACAGTTGATACTGTCAACCTGATAGGACTAGAGTTCCCTAGGAGATGCATATCTGGTCATGTCTTGCAGGAACTTTCTAGGTTAGGCTGGCCATCCTGAGAAGACTAACCCTGAATGTGGATATCATCATCATCAGCTGGAACTCAGGGCTGAATATAAAAAAATAGGGAGCTCAGCACCAGAATTCATCTCTATGCTTCCTGAGTGTGAACACCATGTGACCAGTTGCTTCCTGACTGTGGACACCATGTGAGCAGCTGCTTCCTGTCTGTGGACACCATGTGACCAGCTGCTTCCTGACTTGGGCACCATGTAAACAGCGCTGCCTCATGCTCCTGCTGCCATGCCTTCCTGACACAAAGGAGCATATTCTTACACTGTGAGACAAAACAAGCCCTTCCTTAGTTTATTTGCTTTTGTCAGAATATTTGTCATAACAACCACAACAATGAAAGTGGAAAAATAGGGCATATTTGATGCTACCTAGAGCCTTTCACTCTCTGTACCTCTCACTGGAGATTTTTTCTTAACCTTTTCAGGACTGGCTTTCACCCAATAAAATTCTTCCACAGACACTGAAATGTTAGTAAGGAAATATTCTTAAGAGATCTATGCCCATATTTATGGTAATTTTGGTGAATGGGAAAATTCCCCCCAAAGCAATGTTACAAAATTTAGGAACCACCGATAATTTAGTAGAACTTTGGTTAGTTTCCAAGGGTTCCATTTCAAATGACTATAAACTTAGCAGCAGCAACCATGCCCCTTCTTTCTGTCTGCTAGAACCCTGTGTTGGCTTTTCTTCCATTGCCATGAAGAGGCAATAGAACAGTACTTATGAGAGCCATTCTCATTCAAAGTACCGCAAACCTGGAAATCTCAAATCAAGGTACGTAGAGGGCATCCTTCCCTTCAGTTAGTTTCTAAAGGACAGTTCTTCCTGTCTCTTCCAGGGTTTGGTGGCTCATGGAATGGCTTGTCGATACATCCCCTCATTTGTTCCATCTACCCTCAAAATATTATATTACCAGCATGTATTTGTATGCCCCCTTTCTAATAAGAATACTTATACTGGATTTAAGGCTCCCTGTAAAAAATAACTCCTGTTCTTTACATGAACTACTTATGCAAAAGGCATGTTTCAAATAGAGCCATCTCCTAAAGTTCTGTGTAGACATGACTTTTAAAGGCTACTACATATTCACTGCATGGTTCTGTTTAAAGTGTTGGAACAATTATAGGATATGCTTTTCCCCCACCCCCCAAAACCCACCAGACCCAGTGTTTTTAAATATAAATGACACCACATATTTAAGGAAAACAAGCAGGATGCCAATTCTCTACAGTTCATCCGGAAAATAGGATCAGAAATAAATTTCTCAATTTATTCTATTAAGCCAGCCAAACCAGGTGAAGATGTTACATGAAATCTAGAGAGAAGTAATCTTCACTGAAATGCATACTCATGACATAATATTAGCAAATCAAATAAAATAGGGTATACAAAAATTCTATACTGCTCCTAAACAAAATTTATTCCAGGTATACAATGATGGTTCAATATTTGAAAATAATTGATGTAAACATTCCACCAGCGGTCTAAAGAAGGAGAAATCATATGATCACATTGAGTGATGCAAAAAATATATATTTTACAAAATCTAACATTAATTAATTTATGAGAATGTTCTAAATTTTAAATTGAACATATTCAATAATACCTACAGCTAATGTCTTATTGGTGGGAGGGAAATAGATGTATTAACTATGCTTAGGAAAAATTCAACAGTAATTTTTCATCATACCAATTCCCAATGTGAACTCTTGTGTAGTCCAATAAAATAAGAAAGAAAACGAGATGAAATTACCAGAAATGAAACACTATGATCATCTTTGCCCAAGACTCCAAAAACAACAATGAATCACGCCTGCGACTGGATTAGCAAACATAGAAAGGTCACAGGCTCTAAGGCAAATATACAAGCATCGTTTGCTTCTGTAGGCTCTAATTTATGAACGCTGTCTGACCCTAGGTAGGAGAGAAAGGATTAGAAGGGATAGGGGACATAGACCTCTTTAGACTTATTTCCTTGGGGCAATTCTGATTTTCATAGCAAGGATATCGGATGTCCAGCAGGCTGGCTAACCAGTCATGACAGCAGCAGGAGGAGCCAGCAGCAGAAGGAACCAGCAGCAGGAGGAACCAGCAACAGCCTTCTTCCTTCCCTGACCCTCTCCCCGAAGCCTCTCCCAGCAGCCTCTCTTGGCTCTGGCATTTATACCTCTCAGAGTCCTCAGAGTTAAACTATTTCTAGCTGGCAAAGACCACTCCTTTCTCTGAGAAGGCTATCAAGTTCCTTTGCTGTGACCTTTTTATATTTGCTGCTTGAAACAAAAACCTGTTTGCATGACTGAGTTTTTAAAGAACCCCAAACTTCTACTACAGCTTCTCTACATAATGGTGACTGTGGAGATTTAAAAATGTACAGTAGGAATGCCAGTTACAACAGCATCACGAAATGACATGCTTAAATATTAATCCATCAAAACAGGGAGTTACATACATCAATCTGTAACGCACAGTTAAGAATATTCAAGGAAGGTCTAAATGAACTCATAACTATCCTGTGTTTAGGGGTTGGGAAAAATGTTCTCACTTCTAAAGTTTTTCTATAGCTTCAAAATAATTCCAATTAAAATCTCACAAAACTAGTTTGTATATAATGAAAAGATAATGATGTTAAATGAAAAAAAAGACGTAGACTAGTGCTTCCTGGGCAAAAGTCGGGGTGTGGCTCAGTTCAGATCCTGAGCATCCTTGTAAAATCTGGGTGTGGTGATATATGCTTGTATCCTTGAAACCTTAGTGTTTCAGGGAAGAGACAAATGAATCCCAGGGGCCCACTGGCCAGGAATCTTAGCTGAATCAGTTAACTCCTGTCTCAAAGACTAAGGTGGAGAATGAGTGAGGAAGACACTTGATAACTACTGGGGTCCACACAGGCTCACATGAGCCAGCACTTGTGTTTGAGGACATACACAAACACATACACACATATGCACTCACATGCACATGCACACTCACATGCACACACAGGCAAATTAACAGTCACACATGCATATGCACACACACCCACATGCACACAGGAGCCACGAATGCGAATATGCATGAGCATTCATACACACTCACACACACACACACACACACACACACAAGCATGCACGCACGCACATTCTATATGATCTTATTTTTGAGGTCAACAAAGTGAGTAGGGTTTTCTCAGGCCTCTGTATTAGGGAAGTCTATGGTGTCCCTCAAAGTTTGCTGAATGTCTCTACTGGTCTTTGTTGTGGTTTCAATGAGAAATGACCCCGATAGGTGCGTGTGTTTGAACAGTTGGTTCTCCAGTCAGCACTGCTGTTGGGAAGGTCATGGAACCTTTGGTAGACAGAGCCTTGCTGCAGGAAATATGTCACTGGTGGTGGGCTTTGAGACTTGCCCCATTTCCTGTGTGTGGATTGAAAAGTGTTCAGCCAGCCTTTCTCCTGCAGTCAGTTCTCTCTGCCTGTTGCCATACCTTCACCACCATGCTGGACTCCACCCAATGGAACTGTCAGACTAAACAAACCTTTTCTCCCTTTTCTCCCTCCCTCTCTCCCTCTGTAAGTATGTGTATACATAAATATATAAATATGATCTGCTCAACCTCTGTAATGTTACTTGTATGTATGTATATGTTTCAGCTTTCACACACACTCACTCTGACCTTACTGCTCACCTACAATAACCGTCCTTGATAGCAATGAAAGAATCAAACTTTCCTCAATCTCTTAATACCAACTAAGAAGACTTCATTGTCTTCCATCAACTTGTTCATCAATTTTCTATCCAACCTTTCCAAGAGAACACAACATTCCTGGGTTCACAGCAATTGTGAGCCTTTCTTTTAGCGTTCATCACACAACACTTAGCTCATTTTTGCCTATGCCTTTTGCACATGTAAATTACATACATGTGTGAAACCCAGGCTTCACAATGCTTGGCAAGTACTCTGCCATTAAGCTACATCACCATTATTTTTTTCTAAGTAACTTTTAATCTATTTAATATGTGTATTTGTGGGTATTTGGAGGTTAGAGGACAACCTGGAGGAGGCGGGTTTTTTTTTTCTTTCTTTCTACTGTCCCTGTTCCAGTGATCAAAGTCAGGTCATCAGGCTTGGCAGGGAGCATTGTTACCTACTGATCCATTCTACCACACCTACATTCCTATCCTTTTGGTTTTATAAATTTTATTTTATTTTTTGTTATTTTATGTGCAATGAGTGGTTTGCCTGGATGTATATATGTACACCAGGTACATACATGGTACCCGTGGAAGTCAGAAGAAAGCATCATAGTCCCTGAAACTGTAGTTACAGACAGTTGTGATATGCTATTTGGGTGCTGGGAATTGAATCTGGGTCTTCTGCAAGAGCAACAAATGCTCTTAACCTTGAGCCATCTCTCCAGCACATCTCTACCCCCAAGGCTGACTCATCTTTCTCCTTTATAAATCCTTGCAAAAATTCATTGTGCCATTTGCAAATCCTTAAAAAGAAAAGTCATTTGGTAGAGCCCAGGCTCAATTTATGATGGAAAAGGAAAAAAAGAAAAACCAAGAATTCAATTCTATTAAATTCTACAGACAGTCTCACTTGTGTCTTAATTTCTAAGCACATATGATAGCTAGACCCTGAGAGATTAATTTTACATGAGCAAGGCAATTGATGTCAAAGGAGGAGAAAAGAATTCAACATGGACTTCACTTCCGATTTTGACACATGTATTTCCTTGGGCCTGTGGGCATCAAAGTCTCCCTGGCAAGCTTTGATGCTCCACTTCCTCACTAATGAAGATCTTCAGACTCTGCTTGTTCACACATCCGGCCTCCCTCAAAAGATGTGAACAAATGTCAATTGCTTTCTGTCCCAGTTCGTCACGCAAGATGTCTGACAGCATACGGTTTTAATGAACACCACGTGAGCTCCTGGGCCCAGGTTCTCTGCTCTCTCCCTTCCTTGGCTCAGGGCCCAAATGAACATTGCCTGGGTGGTGTGGATACAACGAAGCCTGTTGAGCAGATGTAATCACAGGCCACCCTCCATTTAGCAGTCAATCAATTTAGCTGACACCAAGTCCTCCAGGCTAGATGTGCACAGAGGTGTGGGCATTCTTGACTGTCTGTGAAATTCCTTATCATATTGATCTGTTTTCCTGAACACATGCAAGGGGTTATGTTTCTGATTTTACCACATAAATCTTTTGAAAAGTCCCATAAGAAAAATCGAAGTCTGTATCATTCTTAACCTGCATTTTTTTCTGGGTGACAAGAAATATAAACTCATTCCTGCTTGTGGTTTCCATTTTCTGGGAATATTGTTGAGAGTTATGCACACTGTATGGATTGGTAGCTTATAAGGATGGGGTAGCCACAGTCCACCTCAGTGTAGATTACTTGGGCCACCTGTCCCTTGGGGGAGCTGGTACCTGGTTACACAGATCCGATCCATGAGTGGGCCTGGCTGATAGCAGCTAGTGTACAGCTGCATTCTCCCCAAACAGCTTGTAGTTGTTCCATTTCTGTTACTGTGATAGGATTGCCTGACAAATGGCAATGCAGGAGAGAAAGGGTTTATTTTAGCTCAGTTACAGTCTCTCACGGAGGGAATTTAAGGTGGGAAGAATTTGAAGCAGCTAGTGGCCTTCACAGCTAGGAGCTGGGAGAAAGGAATGGCTTGGTGCTCCCCTGGGGCTCAGCCGGCTTTCTCTATTCCCTGTCAGTTCAGAACCTCAACCCAGGGCATGGTGCTGCCTCCTTCAAGCTGGTCTTCCCATAGCAGCAGAGGCAATAAAGACAACCCCTCACAGGCACGCTCACTGTCCACTCTATCTCATTAGCCTCCCACTGAGATTCTCTTCTGGGCTGATACTAGGCCCTGTCCAGTTGATGAAACAGATTGGCACAGGGCTCTAGCAATGGTCTACCAGCTTTGAGTGAATCTTCATTAGGTTTTGATGAGCTTCACACGGTTCATAATGTCAGATTGTTCAGAAATAACCCTTAGTTATTGACTCTTCACTCTCTCCTACTGCCGGGTTCACATTCAGACTATCTCTGTGCAAGTCTCCTGGTCTATTCTGTTTTTTCTATCAGCTTGTTGCTACCCCTTCAATTATCTTATCTTCTTCCTTCTCTGACTTCACCAGTCCTGTCCTTTACCAAATATCCTTTTCCACCCAGCCAATAGCTTTCAAGTGTAGTTATTATATTTCTTTTAAATTCTAGACATCCATTTAATTTTTGTAACTGCACCCAGACTTCAGGGAATAATCGTCATATTTTTAACTCCTTTCAATCTGCATTAGGCCAGTAACTCAGTGATATAGCTCTTGCCTAACTAGTCTGAGGCCCTTCAAGGGGTGTGTGGGAGCAGGAGAGGGTGTTGCTCCCTAGGCTGTTTATTGTGGCCGTTATAAGCCTATCTATTGATACCAGTGTTTTAAGTCATCTCTGGGTTGACTTTTTAATGTATTATTTTCTTTGTATCTCATACAATTTTTACATTTGAAGTTGCCATTTTCAATTAAAAGTGTAGAGACTATTAATTTCATTTGCCTTTCTCTCTGAAAGAATGAGGGGGCAAATTCACTTTGGAATCACTGAATACTAACAGAGAGCACAGGGCACCAGCATTCCAGTCCGTCTCCCACTAAGAGCCTTCCAAACTCGCCCTGAGGCCTCTCAGCTAAAATGAGCCACTCTCCACTATCTTGTAGGGCATGCGAGTTTACAGTTTAATTATTTCTGAGGACTTGGGAAAGTACAAAATGTAGGAAGCAGAGCTTCACTGTGCTCAAGACCAACATCTTTCCAAGATAATGAAATCTGAGCCCCAAACTTCTATGAACTTCCTCGGTTGTGGAAATGGTGAGAAATGTTCAATTATCGTCACTAGTGGACACTTGGAGATGGCAAAGGAAATGATTCAGACACCAGAGAGGCAGAGACAGAGCGTTTTGAAGATGTAGGGCAGATTGCCATTACATAGTGAGAAGATATGTCTTCTTTTTTTTTCTTTCTTTCTTTCTTTCTTTCTTTCTTTCTTTCTTTCTTTCTTTCTTTCTTTCTTTCTTTTTTCTTTCTTTCTTCCTTTCTTTCTTTGCCAAACAAACAAACAAATGCCTCAAGCTATATATTCACTTTCAAAAATTCTTCCACATGGTTTATTTGATTTAGTCTTGACTTTTCCTATGATCTATTTCACCTAGGTTATGAAGTGTGTATTGATAAATGTTTTATATACTATGTACAACAACAATAGACTAAAGTTGACATGTTCATTGAATTGTATTAAACTGGTTATAAAGTTCCAATAGTAAGTACACCAAAGAGCAGAAAGTTCTGAGATGTCCAGTTTTCATCTTATCAAATAAACCAAAACCTAAAGTGATTCATCACCACATACATACATACATACAGACATACATACACACAAACCCACAAGCACACAAACACACACACATCTGTAAGCCAGTCTAACACATACACGCACACACACACACACACTGTAAGTCAGTCTAAGACACAGACACAGAGACTGTATTCTTTCTTAAATACAACTTTGCCTTAACTTTTTTTTGCTAACACATTCATATGCCAAAAGAAGTAACCACTGTCAGAAGTAGCATTTCACCTAAAATAAAATAATATGAAAAAATATTAAAAATTAATATGAAATATACTAAGTGTTGGCGGTGCTGATGGGTAAACCATCATATCCCCACATCTTCTTCTTTTTAATTAGCTACCCTGTTTACAAGAAGAGGTGGGTCATTTCTCAGGACAGTCTACCAGATTTGGGGAGTGGAATAGGGGCAAGGAAAAACCCTGTTTGCTAGATGCATGATAAAATTCTGCACATGCAGTTTTCAGGGGGAGTTGCCTCCTGCAGAATTCCCTCAGGTTCCAACCAGCAGCTGTCTTTGTTCTCATACTCCAGAAGCAGGAGTCACACCATTTCCAGTAAATAACCAAGGCTTATTTCTACCAGGTGAGAAGCCAGTTACAGGCAACCCTCTAGAGCAGAGAGTGGCCACCCAGAGAGGTTTGGACTCTTCTCCATCTGGTATTTCTCCTCCCACTGCTCTCCTGGGGTAATTTGGGAGTGATCTCCTTACTGCAATAGACTGATGCTTTCTCAGAAGCTATCTATATTGACAACTGTCAGAGTGGCATCCATTAGCTGAAATATGATGGCCAAAGGCGTATCTGCCCATGAAGTTAGGAAGTTATCAGGGTAATACTCCAGAGTTGGGGTCCATGAGATCAGGAGCAGCCTGGGCTACAGAGGGAGACCCCCGTCTCCAATAGAAGAGAAGGAAGGGAGAGGAGAAATGGAAGAAAGGAGGTAGAGAGAGGAAGGGAGAGAAGGAGGGAAGGGGAAGGAAGAAGAGAGAGGGAGAGAGGGAGAAAGGAAAAACTGAACCATCTAGGTTTAGAAAGAACTTGGTTTAGAAAGAATTCAACCATCTGGATTTTGCAGAATTACTTTCACATTTGTTTCATTTTTTTCCTTTTACTTTCAAATTTGTTTAATTCTTCTGTATGTTAAAAGGCTCGTTCCGTTCTTTATTCTCATCTCCTCAGGATTAATCACTGGCCTAGCATTCGATACTTACTCTCTTCATGCATATTTTAGTGCATATTTTAAGATATGTGCCATGTTTCCATATTTATGAGCCATTCGTAGAGTTACTCTGAATGTTTTCAAATTTAAACAAGTATCACATTTTAAATATTCATCTTCTAGTTGTGTGTTTCATCACAGGCTTGGGTTATTTTTTATAGTTTTCTGCACTATTTCAATCGCAGCTTTTAAAAATCATTATTGTCACATTATATTTCATTGTGTGACTATATTAATTTATCCATTCTCCTGCTAGTCAGCATTTGTGTTGGCTCATTCACCCATTACACATTCTTGCAAGCATGCTACTACTCTTTCTCTCTCGCACACACAATTCAATCAAGAAATTTTTCTGCAGGTGGGGTTGGCATGTTCTGGGGAGTGCTTATTTTGAACTTCATAAGGTATTGCCTGCTTTTCCCAAATGACAGGTCTAATTTATATGCCTCTCCCCATCAGTCCTGAATGAGCTTTTGTTACCTAGTGTCCTCACCCGATGCTTGTGCTGCTCAAATCATTTGTGGCAAATATAAAAATCTGTAATTGAAAATGTGTCCTTCCCCTCAACATTGGTGACACCCATCACCGCTGTTGTTTGGGAGCCCTTAAGAAGTCATGCTGAAAAATAATCTATGTGACCATGCTGACAGCTGGAAGCCCTCAGAGGTGACAGTACATAAGGACACAGCTGTAGGGATTCAGACTTCTAGCAAAGACATTAGCTATCTTCTTCCTTGCACACTCAGTACATGGATGGGGAGCTTCAACAAAGTCATCACAGTACAAAGACCTTCTTGTTGATTTGCCAATGTTCTTTACATATTTTAGTAGATATACGGATATGAGTGTATATATGTGCACATGTATACTTACCATATCTCCTAATCAGAATCTTCTCTTTATACCTTGCCATAGTGATAATTTTATAAAGAAAATTTAAGTTTCATGATTATGAAAGTTTATTGAAACTCTTGTTTTACTGTTATCTCATGTATTAACGAGAAATTTTCATATGTATCCTGAGGCCATGAGGACACCATTTATGGCTCTTCTAACACTTTATGTTTTTGCCTTTTTTCAGTTATGATTTTACTTCACTTTAAGGTTATTCCAACTGCTATGTGAGACAGAGGTCTAATTTTATTTTTCATAGAGAATTTTAATATTGTTTTATTCCTCTTAGGAAATGATTTTATTTCTACTAATTACTACTGAAACATTTTTCATATGGGTCTACTTCTAGATGCTGTAATTTACTTGTGTAGATACATCTCGTTGTTAATGTGTTTATACTGTGAAGCCTTGTGCGTGCATGTGTGTTCCTAAGGATCAAACCAGGGATTTACACATGCTAGGCAAATGCTCTACCAATGAGATGCAACCCATTCCTACCATACAATCTTAGAAAGAGTCTTGTATATTTAATAAAATAATTCTCTTATCCTGTTCCTAAAAATTCCTTTTCTTTCCCTATCAACATTTTTTACAATGAGTATATGACCCGTCCCGCAGGTCAGTCAAGGAGACCCTAAGAAAAGGGGCTAGAATAATGTGGGACAAAAGACACGAAGAACGGAGACAAGACAGGAATCTGATCAAGTCCTGTTTATTGAAGGCAAAGCGTACACTTACATAACAAAGAGTCACAAATATATCTCACAATATCAGTATTTGCATCAATTGGCAAGGTAGCCGAGGATTCACTCAAGGTTGCACAGAACCAGCTATCTGGCTCCCAGGAACAGAACACTCCTCTCCCAAGGACCGCCAAGGACAGTCCCGGAACTCTAGATTAGACCCGTATCAGGCCAGAAAGCAGAATTCCAAGTACCAAAGTCTCAGCTCCCCACAGCAACAGCCTGTCATCTGAATTACGGGAAAGTCCTAGCTGGCAGAGAAATAGGAAGAAAATGGCAATGACCTTTAAAATGGCTGAACTAAAATCAATCCAGAATAGCCATGTCAGAAGCAGCTTCCCACAAGTATGGGGATACACTTTTGAAGTTTCTTGGCAATGTGTCTCAAGCTATGGTCTCAGCTCTGGGTAATGGCTCCAGCTGCTATGGTAAATCATCACCTACCAGTCTCTGATATTTAAAATGTTAATATTCTGTGTCTGTAACTATGCTTGAGTTTTCAAGCACGTTACTTCCCCCCACCATCAATTCCATCATAAATAAATCATCTTAGTAATCTTTTCATTCAGTCTCAGCTTATCTTAAGAGACAGAAAAGATCCACTCTCCACTGAAGGTTGGTGTTTCTGTTTACATACTGTAGAGTTATCCTGTCCAGACCAGTTCACTACCCAGGCACGTGTCTTCCAGACTCTCCTTTAGTGATGTGTGTTTATGGGACTGGTCCTTGGCAGTAAGAGACAGCCTCAGTTAGAGGGCATGGTGATTGGCATGAGGAAGGAGGGAATTCATTTTATTGTGAGAGGGAGTTGATGGAGGAGGAATTGTGTAAGGGGATGACGATGTGGCATAGGTGTGTTACAGAAGACCTGAAGGAGGTATCATTCATGGGAGGACCCAAAGGGTGAGCCATCACAGTGGTGCATGTTGGTAATCAAGGATGGACTAGTGAGAAGATATCGCCACCAATAGATCAGTGGATGGCAGATGGCAGGAGCGGTAGAGAGCTGGGTGTGTCAGTGAGTGACCTTAAAGGATAATGATGCTCTAGGATGCTGCTGCCTCATGATGGTGCTTACCTAACAGAAGTTAAAGGCTGTCCGCACTGCTGTGACAGGTATGTAAGAGATGCTCAAGACATTGTCTGATGGGATATTTGAGAATGGTCATTAGGGCATGGTGTCTCTTGGGGGACAAAAAGATAGATCCACTAATCTACCATTATAAATAACACGAATGCTTCTCTAGGACTATAGATTTTAGTATACGTATCCTATATTATTATAGGGCTAATATCCACTTATAAGTGAGTATATACCATATGTGTCTTGTTTCTGGGTTACCTAATACAGGATTATCTTTTCTAGTTCCCATAATTTGCCTGAAAATTTCATGATTTCCTTGTTTTAAATAGCTGAGTGGTATTCCATTGTGTAAATGTATCACAATTTCTGTATACATTCTTCAGTTGAGAGACATCTAGGTCATTTCCAGATTCTGGCTATTATGAATAAAGCTGTTGAACATAGTTGAGCAAATGTTCTTCTTGTATGGTTAAGCATCTTTCAGATATATGCCCAGGAGTGGTATAGCTGCACCTTGAGGTAGCACTATTCCTAATTTTCTAAGACAGCACCAGATTAATTTCCAAAGTGGTTGTACAAGGTTACATTCCCACCAGCAATGAGGAGGGTGCCCCTTTCTCCACAACCTCTCCAGCACGCACCATCCCTTGGATTTTGAACCATGCATAGAGAGGACCTAGACCTGCTGCTCAGATGAAGGCCATAGGCTGATCAGTTTCCAAGTGGGTTCCCTAGTAAGGGGAGCAGGGGCTGTCTCTGACATGAACTTGGTGGCTGGCTCTTTGATCACATCCCCCTGGTGGTGCAGCCTTGCCAGGCCATAGAAGATGATGATGCAGCCAGCTCTGATGAGACCTGATGGGTAAGGTCAGATGGAAGGGGCGGAGGACCTCCCCTCTCAGTGGGCTAGAGAAAGGGCATAGGGGGAGAAGAGGGAGGGATGGTGGGATTGGTAGGAGACAAGGGAGGGAGCTACAGCTGGAATACGAAGTGAATAAATTGCAATAAACCAATAAAAAAGAATAAAGTCAAAAAAGAAAACAATTCTTTTCAAAGAAGAAAAGAAAGGAAAAGAAAGGAAACAGCACCAGTTGAGCAAAGAAGCCGGAGGCACTCTAGCAAAGAGCTAAGCCCCTGAGACGCGAGCCAATTCTGAGACCCAAAGCCCCTGAGTGAACCCACAGATGTGTAAAGTTCTAGGGCATCTGTGTAGTGGTTATTAAAAACAAAGCAAACAAACAGAAATCAGCTTCACTGACTGGTCACAACACGTCCTTTACTGTGCACATCCAAGGAACGGGAACGTCAAGTGTGTGTTGCATATAGATTTGCACATTTTGACCCAGGCCTCAGGAGGAAAGAGCCCCTTGTCATCCATGCTGCCTGTGGTGAGGAGAACCTCCTGCTCAGGTCCTGTATCTCTACACTGTGTCCATGGAGGGAAAGCTGCTTTCCGTGGCTAAGACGGTTTTTAACTTCCATTTATTTCTGTGTTTTGTTGTTTGTGAGCTTGAAATGGGGGCCCCTTCGTGCCATCATTAGCTCTGTTACATTTTCACATCTCACAGATTAATTTTGTCATGGTTTTCAGGGGTGCTTTCTGTAATCTAAAATCTGATATCTTTGTTTTCTGTTCCTTTCAACACACTGTAAGAACAGAATAACCAGCTGGTTTAAAAAATATTATTTGTAAATATTAATTGATTAATTAATTAATTACTTTACATCCCAACTGGAACTTATCCTCCCTCCTCTCTTCCAGTCCCTACCTTTCCCCTCCCCTCCAGTATGGTTTAATGCTTGTCTTGTGGCTGGTTGTCCTTCATCCTCAGACTCTGAGATAAAATGGCTCCGTGATTCCTTCCATCTCCTTGATGAATCTTCATAGATTACTACTGTCACAATTAACTGCCAGGAAGATTTCATTTTTCTTCTCAAGGAAACACCATCTTTCTCTCTAACATCTGTAAGTTCCATGTGGCTCTTCGTTTTTTTTCCCCATTTTACTTTGGCTGCCGGGAAGCCTGGTGTTCATATTTGCTCTTAGTAAACTTGCAGCATTCCTCAACAAGAACATTTTAATTCAGCTTTGTTTTCATTCTAGGATTACTTTTAATGTTTATTTCTTTTAAGGTTTGTTTTTGTTATATGTGTAGAGAAGAAGGAACTGAAAGCGGCAGAGATTATGAAGGAGTGCTACTTTCTGGCTTGCTCCTTATGGCTTGCCCGACCTTGCTCTTAGGGAACCCAGAATCTCTTGCTCAGAGTGCCACCACCCAGAGTGAGCTGGGCCCTCCCTCGTCAATCATTAGTCAAGCAGACACCCGAGAGGCTTGCTGACAGCCCCATCTGATGGATGAATTGGCATCCTCTTCTCCCAAATGTCTATAGAATGTGTCCAGTTGCCAAATTAACAAAAATAAAAATAAAATAAAATAAAATAACAAACCAAAGAACAGAAACGAACCGGCATGGTGCATGTGAGGACCTAGCACATCTGCTGTCAGGAGAAGGATGTGACACAGGGAGATGGGAAGGACGAAGGACTCTCTGAGATGCACCGCTTCTTCCAAGTAAGATTGGTAGTGACAAAAACAACTGAGTCCGTCACTTGCTGTAAGAGCATTTAAATGAGATCGCCCACAGAGTAGCCACAGTGGATATCATATAAGACCTCGTGAATGCTCACATTGCATATTTGTATTCATGTGTATGTAGTCATGCCGAGGCATTCTACAATAGCATCTCAACAATAGCTTTGTCACAGATGCCATTGCCATACCCCTGGCCTTTTCCTAGGATCATCTTAGAGCTTTAGACTTTGCATCAGCAAGAGTGAATCGCAGGCGTCTGCATCTTCCAGAGCCCTGTGGGGCCCTCCCTGATGTGCCCAATCCCTGTGATTATTACATCAGGGAAGGAATGATGTTGCCTAACTGAGTCAGGTAAATCTCCAGGGCAGATGACATCCAGGCCGCTAAGGCAATCAATCATGAAATGATCTTCGGGCAGGCTCAGCTGCCAGGGTTCTCATCTATTCCCACTTAAACAACTGCTTTAAAAGCATCTCACTGCGTCTCCCGTAGGAAATTATTTCATTGTATAATTGCCCTTGCTTCAAGTGAAATTTTCTTAATGTCCAATTTGAATGGCCTATTTTTTCAGTCTCAGGCCATTGCTCTCTATTACATTACTATTAAGCACCTTTAGTAATTCCTCTCCCTTTTGGAGAGGGTGAAATTGGCTCCCACATCTCATTTGAAAATGCGGCCTCCTGCTTCTAGATTTAAAAAAAAAAAAAAAAGGACAACGTGTGAGTGCGACAGTGACAGGAGATGCTGCTGCCTGTGAGAAAGGCCGGCGGCGTCCTTGTTTCTGAATTCTCACCAGCTTTTGGGAGCGGTTTATGGCAGCGTGGCAGGAAGCGGAGGGCACACCAAGCACATGGCCTTTCTCTGAGCACGCTGAGACAGAAAGGGAAGCACACCCAATGTTCTCAAGGAGCCCTGAGCCTGCATTAGCCAGCATCCATGTCCTTCCGCGTGAAGGGAGGACATACATCTCCAGAGTCAGACCAGCCTTCTACTTTGCTTCCCCAAACTGCAGGAAGACCAGGTGCAAAGGGCAGCCAAGAAAATGAAGTGTGCATGTCTGTGTGTATGCGTGTGTGTGCATGGGGCAGGGGGAGGTCTTTGGGGAGCACCATAGCAATCAAAGCTGTGGACTTCAGAATCTTTACCACAGTAATATTCTTCTGGGGCACAGATTGAGCTGTGTGTCTTTGTGTTTGCCTTTCACATGTAGACCTGTCATGCCAGGACATTTTTATGGTGTGTTAGAAGTAAAAACGTGATTCTGAGCTCAATAGGAAGATGCCTTATTTGTTTATTATTATTTATTACTTTAGTGTCTATATTTGTGTTTAGTATATGTGTAGTGTATGTGTGGGTGTGGTGGATGTATGTGTGGGTAGTATGTGTGTGTGTGTGTATGTTTGTGTAGTGCATGTATAGGTGCATTTGCCTGTGCAGAGCATGTGGATGTGAGAGATTAACACTAGTATTTCCCTCAATTGCTTCTTTGTCTTTCATTTTCAGACAGGGGTTCTCACTGAACCTGCTGCTCACCACTTAGGGCAGACTAGCCTGCCATCAACCCCCAGCACCCTCTTGCCTCTTGTCCTAGCATGTGGGGTAGAGGCATGCACATGCTGCATGCTTTATTTTTATGCAGATGGTGGGGGGTACAAACTCAGGTCTTCAGAGTCCTGCAGCAAGTGCCTTCCTCACTGAGCCATCTCCTCAGTCCTTTGCTGCCTGATTCTTAATTTTTAAGACCTTTGTGAATGTGGTCTCATTTTGCCCTCCCATGTTCTCTATGTCCTCAGTGCTAAAATGCCTTCCCATCCCTACACATACCCTCAGAAACGGAAAGGATGAGACTTTGAGATTAAACTCAGAAATGGCATTTCATGGTTGGAGGTAAAGCTCAGGGGCCCAGGGCTTGCCTGTTTTTTGCAAGGCCCTGGGTTTGTGATGCATAGTATTGCAGATAGATAGATAGATAGTAGATAGATAGATAGTAGATAGATAGATAGATAGATAGATAGATAGATAGATAGATAGATAGATAGATAGATAGATAGATCAGTAAATTCAATAAAGCCAACAAAACAAATCAAATAGCAAATGTAAACATCAGGGCATTCAGCCCTCCTTGGGATACTGACATACTGTCTCAGAGGAAGGATTTTCCTTTAAGGAAGAATCTTCCTCTCCACAAGAAGACCATCAGCTTCCCTGCCTCAGTTAAACACCATGAGAAAGAGCAACAGGGCCCCTGCTCCCAGAATGAGGACTGTTACCATTGATGACACATAAACAGTGGCAAATCTCTCTACAGAAATTATTTGAGGTTGCAGACCCTTCTGGAAGTGGGGAGAGATTTAAGTTTAAGGCAGACATTAATAAGAACTATTGGAAAATAATGTCAAATCTCACCTCTAGAAAAACAGCCCTTACCAGTAGAGAGGGATCAAAGGAAAAAAAAACATGGAATGAATCAAAGAAGAGCCCTGATCATATGTGCTAGAAGTGGTACCCATAGGATCAAAGAGGCAAAATCCAGAGCCACAATGGATGAGTGTTCTCATCATTTTCCAATATGGGACCATGGGAAGTGGTCATCGAATTTCATAGTGTGTCAGTAATGATCAAATTGTACTGGAAGCTCAGCAACCCAGTTCTGGCCAAGGCTGTCCCCCTGCTCTAACAGCAGCTTAAGGCAGATCTGTAGCTGTTTTCTCTGAGTCAGACATGATGTTTTCTTGAGTGAGAATAGTGGAGATCATGGGCACAGGACCTTTCAGAAGATCAGTCTTATCAACATTCCCACAGGTTGTGGGTGGGTGGACTGTACCTTTTAGCCACCCATGCTACTGTAAGTCACAGCAATAATTCACTGGGTCATTAAGTTGAACTTGTATGGAGTCCTTTCTTTGGTCTGTCAAAGCTGTGTTCTCCTGGTGAGTAGCCATTTCTTTGTGTCTCCCTGGAAAAGAATCAGGCAGTAGTAGGTCGTTGCCATGTGCTGCTGCAGAAAACTCTAAAGTTACACTGTGCCCACAATAAAACCACTGAGTGTTCCAAGCCTGCAGAAGAGATACATTATTATAGCTGAACTTTTGGCTACTTTATTAGGTTTTTTTTTTTATCCCACCTCCCTACACCACCCCTATCCTTTCCAATACCCCAACACTAGGTAGGAGAGGAAGAAGGTGAGGGGAAAGGGACATTAATATTGTTAGACTGCTTTCTACTGATTAGGGGCGTCCAATTCCTTGGGACAAATTTGGTCTTCATTGCCTGAGTATCTCCAACCGGCAACCACCAATCCAGCACCCAGCACCCAGCACCCAGCACCCAACACCCAGCACCCAGCACCAGGAGCAGCTGCAAGGGTAGCAGAGGCCGCCACCTCTCTTGGTGCTCTGGCGTTCATCTACCTTCCCAAGAGCCCCCAGAATTCCAAACACAAACTATCCTCTCAGCTGGCAAAACCACGCCCTTGCTAGAGCACAAGGAAAACTATAGCCTGCTGCTGTGGACAGTCTGAATTAAACTGAAACATATCCACATAACATTTCTAGGTTTTTTAAAGAAAACATGATTCTCACTATAATTCTGGTTTGTTCCATGATACCAATGGTAGCTGTGGCATGATAGGATACCTCACCTGTTTGTGTTCGCCTAAGGTGTTACTTTTGGAGGCATATATTTCTTTTATGAACCGTGGCTGATATCATATTGCTTTGTATTGGAAGATTTCCCTAAGCTGCTGGTTGGCTGGTTTACTCTGCCTGTTATTAAGGGTCAGGTTACCCAAAAATAACTGTGCACTTTCCAGGATGCACCCCTCTGTAGATTTCTTCTCAGTCGCCTTCCATTCCAAACACCCTGAATTATATTTCATGTTTTCTTGTGTTTCTTTGCCCTATAGGAACTCCTCTCAGCTGGGGTTAGGACATATTCATGCCCTCCTCTGCAAACCTGAATTCCATGTATCCAACATGGGGTGGGACAAAGTCCTCAGAATAACAGATAACTCATCTCCTTCTTCAAACTCTTCTTTTTATGTCATGAAGAACATCATCTGAAGAAGATGAGCCTGATGGCTAGTGTATTTTTATTTACTGAAACACTGACAAAATTTATTCTATAACTTCACAAGCTTCTTAAAGGCAGGGTGCTCCATGAACTCAAGGTCTTGCAAGTACTGAGTACTATCTTATCAACTTGTAGAAAGAATTCTCTCTCTCTCTCTCTCTCTCTCTCTCTTTCTGTCTCTCTCTCTCGCGCGCGCGCGCTTTCTCTCTCCCTCTTTTTCTTACTCTTCCACTTCACAGTCCATCTCTAAGGGAAGTCAGGGCAAGAATTCCAGCTGGACACTGGAGTCAGGACTAAAGCAGAGAGCCTGAGGGAACACTGCTTATTGGATTGCTCCCATGGCTTGTTTGGCCTATTTTCTTATAGCACCCAAAAACACCTGTGCAGCGCTTGCACCAGCCAGAGTGAGCTTGGTCCTCTCACACCAAACGCCAATCGAGAATATTCTCCAGGGACATGCCCACAGGCCAACCTAATAGCCTTATCTCCTCGGTTTAAGTTTCCTCTTTCTAGATAATCCTAGCTTTTTTCCAGTTGACAAAAACTACCCAGGGCAGTAAGAGTGCAGTGAGAGCATGATGAATAGATTACATCGTAAGTTACTCTCCTTGCATTTGATCACATAGAGGGATGAAGAATCATCAGAAGCAACTATATTCATGTGTACGTGTATATTCATGTGTACGTGTACATACATGGCTAGGCATCCATAGATATAAATGTAGAGATAAGTCCTTCCACATTAAGAGTTCAAAAGTGATAATGCAGGAATATGGCATTACAGCTATTTCATCATCCCATGTTATGGTGCAAATGCAGCCATGCCAAAAGCTGTCAGAAGTGGGGATGCCATATTACATTTAGAGATAAAATGAAAGCAAGTTATATATATATATATTGTTATTTTAGCATTTTCATATATAATATATTAATATATGCAAATAGGAGTTATACATGTATATGAAAAGTTTTTGCTATGTAAATCAGGTTGGGCTTGAAGTCAGAGATCTTGCTTCTGCTTCCTTCAGTGCTAGGTGTGAGCCACCATGCCTGGCTTGTAACACACACTCACACACATACACACCTGTTTAAAAATATGTGACTTTTTTCTTGCATTAATGTTTGTGTAGCATATGTATGCTTTGAGTCCAACAAGGCCAGAAGAGGGCATCAGATAGCCTGACACCAGAGTTACAGATGGGTGTAAGCTGCCATGTGGATGCTGGGAATTGACACCAGGTCCCCTGGACAAGCAGTCAGTGTGCTGAACTGCTGAGCCATCTCTCCAGCTCCCTTTCCCTAGTTCCTCATAACTTTCATCCTTTGATAATATCTGTGACTGAAGGTGGCTTTTTGGCAAAACTATCAAAATTATGGCAAAACATATGAAAATTATATGAGTGATAAAAATTAAAGGTTTCCAGAAACCACACGGGTTTTAACAATATTAATTGACCTTGATCACCCTTTGCCCTCTATAATTGCCTTAGGTACCACTTACTTCACATAGCAGCCTAATGTAGCATAGAGCAAGAAGTGTTCTGGGCTCAAGGAGATGGCTCAGTAGTTGGCATGCTTGCTGTACAAGTGTGAGGACCAGAGTTTTGATCTGAAACACTCACATAGAGCTGTACATGGTGTCGAGTGTTTGGAATGGCAGCATGTCTGTAGGGAGATGGCAAGGGTGGAGCTGGACACAGGAAGCTCTCCAGGAGCTCTCAGCTTAGCTAGCCTGTCACACTCAGCAAGGAGCTACAGACCCATGTATGTATGGCAAGGCATGACACCCGAGGCTGACCCCTGATCTCCACACATGTGCCATGGTATGTACATGCCTGCTTTATTATTTGGGGATACATATATATATATATATATATATATATATATATATATATATAGAGAGAGAGAGAGAGAGAGAGAGAGAGAGAGAGAGAGAGAGAGAAAGAGAGAGAGATTGGGTTGGGCTTGAACTCAGGAATCTGCTTGCTTCTGCCTCTTCCAGTGCTAGGTGTGAACCACCATGCCTAGTTTGTTAAAACAGGAAGCATGTATACATGCATTCCCCTTGCCACACATATAAACATTGCATGTGTGCGAATTTTAAAAAGATAAAAAAATGTTCCAAAGAAAATATTTTAAGAAACAAGACACTTATTTTCTATTCATATAAAATGCTGTGTCTACTACAGCTTGAGACTCCCCAAAGATCTATTTCTGCTTTCACTTCGAAGGTGAAGCATTTCCAGATGAACTCTGGTTTGTAAGTGATCAAGGCACCTGTGGTGTAGGTGCCAGAGAACAGGTGAACGGCGGACCTGTGTGTAGAACTCCACTGCTCCAGAGTACCCACGCATCCATCACAATTTGACTGTCGTCAAAAGTGGAGTCAGAATCTGAGTATGCCCCAATGAAAGCTCAAATTCCATTTCTATTGCTTCCCCCTCACTGTATTCAACTTTTTCAATCATCCTTGTAAAAATGTGTTTTTCACAAAGGGCTCGTATTTCTAATAGTGATTTAGAGCTCTATTCCAGTCTTCAAATTATATTCACAGTTATGTAATCTTATTTCTGTAATGCTGGTGCATTATCTCCTGACACACCTCATGCCCTGCAGAATTATATTAAATAACAACAAGCTAATATGCTAGTCAGAACATTGAGTAGCACGTATCAGAGCACAGCCAAAAAATTCCACAAGACTAAGGAAACATACCTCAGTGTGTTTCTATTCCCATTTTAACTGGTCTTTAAAAACCATGATAAAGCCAACTATGTAATCAAAGTTTATACAATTCACCAGTGTACCCTTTTGCATTCACATAGAGGTGTGGGAGGTCATTAGAGATACCTTTAGTTAACTATCCATGTGTTTATTTTTCTAAGTATCTGTATATTAATATCTCCACCTGTGATTATAAGCTGAATAATCTGTTATTAAAATGTGCTGGTGATAAAATTATTAACCAAGATGAAAACCATTTTGAATGTTCTTTTGACAATAAATTAAATTCTGAATATACTTCACATACAAAATCATCATCCTATGTAGTCAATTTAAATAGTCTAATGCAAGAAAATACTAGAGGCAAGACATTTAATTCCAGCATGAGAGGCAAAGGAAGAGGCAGGTGGATATCTGTGAGTTGGAGACTAGTTGGTCTACATAGTGAGTTCAAGGATAACCAAAGATGTATGATAAGACTTATCTCAGAAAAAGCAGTTAAGTTAGGAGGGAAGAGGCTTGGCATTAAGCAATTATATATATATAATGTCTTTATCATTAGTGTATGTAAGACTTAAATTTACAGAGCCTAAGAGACTTGGCAATTCTAAGAATCATAAAACAAAGCCAAAATTTCCCAGAGTTCTATGGAAGGACAGTAAGCATTCCACATCGTATTTGAAGCATCTGCCTTTAGGGTCACTGTCAAAGTCTGAATACTAAATAGGGAATGTTTGTAAAAAGTGTATCTGGGCTGGTGAGATGGTTCAGAGGGTAGAGGTGCGTGCCATCAAGGTGGAAGACCTGAGTTCTGTCCCTAGAACGCCCTCTTTTCAACACACACTCACACAAGCACACAACAAACAAATAAACTGTAATTAAAAAAAAAATGAATCCCTATGGGCCAAGACCCTCCCTCCACTAGGGAAAGATATTAGCTGGGAAAGTGTACTATCTTTCCTCAGTACAGTTGTTAGCTCAATGGTTCAATCAAAAAAAATGAAAGGAATATTCCTTTGTTTATAACACTTTTCACAGTCAGGGATTAGCTTGATGAAAAAAAAAATAAGTAGGTCTAGATACGGGAAAATGGAGAAGACTGCACACGGAGTGAAGGTAATTAGAATAACACAAAAGCTCCCTTTGAAAAGAAAAAGGAAATGCTAGACAGAAGAAATGATAATCCACTAAGTATGGTTTTTAAGTGCTTAACTCTACCCAGAGCTAAACAACATGAAAATGAAAAATCCAAGGTAGAGAATGTGATCAAATGAAAACCAATGAGAATTTTCCTGATACCATTCCCACAACTCATTTGTAGGCAGGAAATATAAACAACGAGCAATTATTATACTGTGGTATTAAGATGAAAGCTATGAGGTTTTATTCCCTCAAATAAACATCGTTCTAAGGATCAATTCACAGTCCAGAGTTCAGTTATTACTTTTTAAATGTTGTCCTAACAATTTTAACCATGAGGCTCTTGGGGAATTATACATTGGGGGATTGGAGAATTGTACATTTCTTATATTTGCTTTGCAGAAGCTCTAGCTTTTGTGATTAAATCATTGCTATACACATCCTTTTTCAGTTGCCACAAAAATATCTGCACCATTGAATGTTGGCTCAGTGTCGAAACTGGTGGTACTTTGAAGTACATGGTTTAGTATAACAGGAGGAACCAGGCTTGGCCTCTTGTATATTACTATAAACAAATTTACCTTCAAGGTACATGGTTGAACTCCAAGAAAGATAGAACGAAGCTAGATGTAGGGTGAGTATTTTTAGTGACAACATTTAGCATTTCCTAGTAATTACAGTATAGTTATACATCTCCAATATTTCTATAAGTAAAAGCAATGACATGGATATCATCTGACGTTCATGACCTTTACAATAATATCAACAGCAGGGGTTATTAAAAGTGTTTGCCTATAGTATCTCTAAGATGTCATTCAAGTCAAAATGCCCAGAAAGAACTTTTCCATGCAGCGGGCATGAGATAATGCCTAGAAAAAAAACAACAGTGACACTAATAAATCACTAAGAAAACTGATATTGAACATTCAGTCATAAATGAGACTTCTATCTGATCTCTCCCTCAAGGCACAGAAAACATCACAGAAGAAGAGATGGAAAGAATGTAAAAGCTAGAGGAAGAGGTGGATTTTCTTAGAAAGCTACCTTCCAGGCATAATGTAATGTGGCACAACTGAGCTCACAGCATTTGTGATTACCTGCACAAAATGGAGCCTGTCAGCATCCTGCCATGGGAGAAGGAGGCTCATAAGTCCCTGCCCCTCTCTGAGGATTTATAGGAAGTCAATGGTTAATGGAGATATACTTTTCCTCTAAGGAGATAATTGTGCAAGCTTCTGGAAATAATCCCCTGTGCTTCTGTAGGAAGCCCCAGTGAAACTCATTGGTTTGGAGCAAGCCAGTGAACAGCAGTAAGCAGGCCCTCCATGGCCTCTGTGTCAGCTCCTGCCTCCAGGTTCCAGCCCTGTTTGAGTTCCTGTTCTGACTTCCTTTGGTGATGAACAGCAATGTGGAAATGTAAGCCAAATCAATCCTCTACCACGAGAGAGAGAGAGAGAGAGAGAGAGAGAGAGAGAGAGAGAGAGAGAGAGAGAGAGAGAGAGAGAGAGAGAGAGA